>JAMPIO010000056.1:0-633179 GCA_024699865.1 Aphelenchoides fujianensis | reverse complement strand
TTCGAGTCCTCACGCGCTGCTTCCTTCCCGCCGACCACTATGTTCCAGCCGCTCCCTCCATTCATGCCCGCAATCACAACTCATCGCTGGAAGTCGCCCGGCTTCCTCGAGCGCTCGAACGACGCACAAGACGGCGACAAGAGACGAGTCCCGTTCTTCCGTCTCAACGGGCTTTCCGACAGCCAGGCCCTTGAAGCACAAGCAGTCGGGAGCAGTGGGATCAGTACTTGGCCTGCCTGGAACTCGAGAACCACTCCTCCGTTTGGCTCGGCTTCAGCTTGTGGTTCGAGCACGACCACGGGGAGAAAAGCGAACTCACTTGGGAGTTTCGCAGCTCCGTCGATCCTTTCTGATTGCTCACTACCGTTACAGCCCAGAACGAGCATTTCATGTCGCGCCTGGAACACTCGTGGAGCCGCTCGTTCCACCTGCAGGTCGCCCGAGACCTCTCGAAACGGGGAGACTTCACTTTTTGCTCAAATTCTTCAGGTGGCCGGCCGAGCACTCGAACGCGACAGCCAAGCGCCGCTCGGAGGCCGCGCGCGTCGGCGCGAACTGGAATCGCCCTCTGTTTGAGCTGAACGGCCTTCTCGGCAGCCGATTCCAACTCCAGCTGGTGCCCAAATTCCGGAGCATTCGGAAGAACGGCCACTTCAACGCGGCGTGCCGCCAGCTGCCCGACCGCTCCGTTTGGCTCCGCTGCAGGGGCTGGTGCGAGTGGGCGGACGGCTCCAAGAACTCGCCGGTCGGTGCGTGTTTCCCGCCCCCAGCAGTCGACTCCAACTCGAATTCTCGGCCGGGCGAACGCGCGCCGCTCCCAAATCCTCGCATTTGACCGCCTTCTGTTCGTCTGCTGCCCGATCGCCGTTGTCACGCGATTTGCAAAAGATTACAACGAGAACCAGAAGTAAGACGAGTCCTCACTTGGCAAAGAGGCCATGGACCGAACGGCAACAAAAGAGAGCGAACACTCGACACAACGGAGACCAGAAGAGTTGACCGCGTAGAAGACCCGCCGAGTGCGAGCGGCCGCCCGAACAAATTCGTGTTTCAACCGCTGTGGGACGTTCCGAAAGTCGGTGCAAACGATGGAGGCGCGAACGGCCGGCCAAGGTTTCCTTTGCATTCCAACCGCCCCAGTTTCCTCGTCCGATTTGCTCGGTTCTCGTGGTCTGACAGACGCGAACTGTCCGCTTTTTGGTGTTCCCGGCTGTTCGATTTCTCCAATCATTCAGTTTGTTTCCATCTTCCAGCCGCTCAAAACTCGTGGCTCGTTTGTTTCGAGAACGTTTGGCGCTCCCCCGCAAGACGAACCGTCGTGTGGATACCCGGAGCTTCTGCGCCCATTCGGTATCCCGTTCGCGACGAAACTGGAAGCTTTTGCTTTTCTCGTGTTGTTGTCCGCTTTTCTTTCGAAAGTCGCTTTGGTCGGGGGGTTGCGGCGGCGTAAACAACGGCGGGCGCGCAGTCGGGCGAACGGAGCAAACGGATCGCAGGCAAGCGGCTTTCTTCCCTTTTCTCCGCTTTCTGCCCGCCGCGTTTGCCCTCGTTCCATCGGCGCCCTCGTCCATTCGGTTTCGATCGGCACCGACCTCCTCCCCGTGCCCTCATTCCTTTGTGATTTCAGCACCGCGATCTCCGATTCACGTTCCGCCCCAAACGCCCGACTGCAACGATCAACATGAAGAAGTGGGTGTCGTCCGCCACCTCCCGCTTCATCCGCTTCTTTTAGGAGCTGCCGAAAGCCGAAGGGCGGCGGAGACGCGCAGCCGTTCGACAAGTTCGACATCAAAGCGCCCATTCGGCGGGCGTTGCGGGAGGCCGGCCTGCAGACGCTCACGCCGCACCAAGTGGGCGCGCTGTTCGCGATCATGGACGGCGACACGCTCCTCATGGAGGTGCAGCCGAAGGCGGGCGAGCGCTTCGGCCGCACCACCTCGATCGCCGTCGGCGTCCTGCACCAAATACGCGAGAACTCGGATCACATCCAAGCGCTCCTTCTGAGCCCGACCGTCGAGGCCGCCGAGCACGTGGGTTCACTTTTCCTTCGATTGTTCTGAATTCTTTCTGTTGCGGATGGTGAAAACTCTCGAGATGGCGGGCATTTACACGGCAATCAGCGTCCACTCGTCCAACAGCAGCTCGCTGCCGGTGGAGGACGAGCGGGAGCTGCTGGCCGATGCGAAGGCGCACGTGATCGTCGGGACGCCCGGCCGCGTGCTGGAATTGCTCGAGGGCGGCGCTTTCGGTTCGTCTTGGGGGGTTTCTGCCAACCATTCACCTCTCGTTTGCAGGACTCGACCACGTCCGCTCGTTCGTGCTGCACAAGTCGTACGACAAAGAATGGGAGACGCTGGGGAAGCCGCTGGCCGCGATTCTCGACCGCTTTCCGCCCGGCCGCTTCGGTGCCAGCCGCCAGCTGGTGGCGGACGGCGGCGTGTCCACGTGCGTCTGCTTTTTGACCATCGAGCCCCGTCTGCACGAGCCGGTCCTCATGCTGGCGATGAATCCGCGCGGGCAGTTCGATCTGATCGACTTCCGCACGAAGCCGCTGCAGGTCGGCCCGTCCATGACGATGGAGGACTTCAGAAGCTGCGGGTAAGCTCTGGAATCGTCTTCTTGCTTCCATCCCGACCATTGCAGCATCAGCGTGCCCCTGCATCTCACGCCCCTCTACATGAAGGTGATGACCGCGGGTCGGCAGTCCAAGGAGGACCTGCTGAAGTTCGCGGACCAGGAGACGATCGACGAGTTCATGGAGTACATCCGGGCCTCGATCTTGGCCGGCGGCGGGAAGCTGGGCATGAGCAAGGAGTGAAAGCAGATTCCCTTTCGGACATCATTCGTCTCTCCCCAGTTGTTCTGTTCTCCACGCACTCGTCCGAATGTTCTGTTCTTTTGTTTTCTTCCACGAATAAACCGGCGGCTACCGCACGTTTGCCGCTCGCCCCGTTGCGCTCGACGTCCGGCGAGTCACCCTTAAGGCAAGCAACAGTAAGGATGGGAGACGAGCCGAGTAGCCGGCCGGTCGCGCAGGCGGCAGCAGGTGGACAGCGGAGAGAGGAGGGAAAATTAGCATCGCGTTTATTCCCCGTCCGGCAACACATCATTCGAACATCACAGAACAGGAGCAGTGGAACGACAAAGAGGCGGACAGCGGCGAGAATTCTTGCAGCAGGATCTCGGCGACGATCTCCGCGTCCTCTGCCACGAATTCGAGCGTCCAGTCGGCCCGCTGCCGCACGAGTTCGAGGTTCTTCGCGGCGAATTTGAGGAATTTTGACGTGAAGGCGCCCGAATGGTCGTGGGCGGCGGCCAGCTGGAGACTTCCGAGGACCGTCTCGACGGACAGCCGATCGAGAAGCGACTCCAGGCACAGTTCCTGAAAGCAGAGAGGGTTGACAACCGACCACTGAAGACTCACGGCCAACTCGAGCACTCCGTAGCAGTCGGCGACAGGCAGGAGACGGGCGGCGACTTCCGGCAGTCCCTCCACTTTACCCGAGTAGAGGAAGCGGAGGAGCAGCTCCACAACGTCCGCCTGCTCCTTCTTGATTTCGACGATTCCCGTTTCGTGTTCCTTCGTGTCCAGCGAGAACATTCGGTGGAACACGGGCGATCCCGCGCAGATGATCGCCTTCGAGACCTGAACGGAAGGATGGGGTGGGCGAGCAGCAAATAAAGCGAACCTTGAACGTCTTCCCTTGCACGTGCACCTCGACGTCCGCGATCTCGCCCGAGTCGAAGTCGGCGGCGCGCTTCTCGAGGACGTTCAGCGGGGCCGTCCGCTGCGCCCACTCGACGGCGCTGATCGGCTGCAGCGGGCGGATGGCGAAGTGGACGGCGAGCGGCCGGTCGGCGGCGAATTCGGCGAGTTTCTCCTGCGTCACGATTTGCGTCCAGCCCCGACGGTCGCTCGTCGAATCGAATTCGTGCTCGTCTTCTGAACGAAGAGGATCGATTAGATGCGAGTGGAGTGAACGTACCGCGTCGATTGAACCGCTCCCCGTCCGCATTCTCGAACCAGCACGCGAACTGGAGCCGAACGAGCGAGTGACCACCGAAGTCCCGAACGCAGAGGAAGAGGCCGCAGCCTTCCGCCCACTCCTCGTCGCATCCTTTCGGGAAGAAGCGGATGCAGAATGTCGCCTTGGGAACGCCATTCACCGCGAATTCGGGACTCTCCCACGCGTCCGCGAACGCCGCCGCTTCGAAGCGACGCCGGAAGTTCGCGAGCGGCCAGCGTTGGGACGTTCGTTTGGCCCGTTCGTGCGGGATCGAGCTGCAAGCGATGAGGAGCGGGAGGAAGATGAGGAGAACTCACCGGAATCGATGCGGGAGTTCGGCCGCGACGTCCACCTCAAGGCGAACGAGGTCGTTCGCGATGAAGCCGGCCGTTTCGTCCAGCAGCACGTCGCGGGGCGCGAACTGCCGGTAGCCCCAATCGTCCTCTTTCGGGTTGAATGTGTGCTTGAGGGGCTGCCGGACGCGGTCGGCGACGTCCTCTCGTCGCGCGACGATCCGCTGCCGGCCGATCGCCTGGCAGGACCAATCGCTCAGCTTTCCTTCGTTGCACTGGAGGTAGAAAGCGAGGAATTTGCGCCCTTCCCGGTCCGCCCGCAGCAGCGCGAGGATTCGCCACGGCAGGCCGCGAATGAAGACCGGCGCCTCCGAAAGGCGAATCGTTTTGTCGTCGAGCGGTCCGGCGGCGAACTCGCTGAAGCGCTCGATGTCCAGCCGGAGCGTTCCCGTCGGCTTGAAGCGATCTGCAGGGGGGATGAAGGCGAGCAAACGAGGAACTCACCGTCGTCCGCCTCCTCGTCGCTCGATTCCGCGCTGCTCGTGTCGAAGTCGCGATCTGAAACGACGGCAATTAGCGGAAGGTAACCTTTTTTCGCGGGAAATTCGGGACAAAAAAAAACCGGAAAAGATCGAAATTTCTCGTCCAAACTCACCTTCCATCCCAACGGAATTTGCGTTCGTTCTTCGATCGGCCACGCTTTGCGGTCCGCCGACCTCCTGCAAAGAAGAAGTGGAACCGGAAATTGTGGCCACAAACGAGCGAAACTCCCGAATTCACGCGTCAAAGGGACGCCGAAAGCGGGCCACAAAGCGGCGGAGCGGAGCTGCCCGTTTGGCTTGGCGTTGCGTCTCCGCTTACCGCTCGTCTGCGAGCGGGCGGCCGTTTGGCGAAGGAATTCGTTGCGGAAGACCCGCAATCGCCGTGGAAGCTTGCCGGGCCACCAAACTCGCTTATTTGCTCCACAGACCGTGCAAACCGATGGACAGTCAACATGTTTTCCTTTAAAATCGTCAACTGCTTCCAAAAGTGAACACTATAATTGTTCGGTTACCTGGCGCGGCAAAAAAGTTAAAGAAAAGCGCAAAAATGGAGCGATTTGACTCAATAGAAGCAAAGGATGAGACTCGAATGAACGGTTCGCCCACCATCAAACGAAGTTAACGACTTTTCCGTCCTGCTGCAGGCGGAAGTACGCGGCGCACTGGACGGCGAGCAGGATGAACCAGCAGTGGGCGGCGACGGATAACAGGAAGAAGACGTGGAGGACGGCGGCCACGATCGAGATCACCAGGAATCAGAGACTGTAGCGAGTTGAAGGCCGAGAACGCGCACTGGATTTGAACTGCAGCGAAAAGCGGCTGGCGGCGTCCGTGAGGCGTTGGGATCGTTTTGGAGTCGTCTTCTGCACGAACAGCGGCAAGATTCTGCCGATGCAAATGACGAGTTTGCATGAGCGGAAGCGGGGGCGGTCGAATGTCTCGATCGCTCGACATTTCGCTCACTCCAATTAGCGGAATGGACGACCGTTCTGCTTCCACACTGATGCTCATCGTCGTGCTGCTGGCTGTTGTTTCGGTCTGCCGCGCCGCCAACACGACCGCTCCGTCGACCGCCGACTGCTTCGAGTTCAACAACGGCACTGCGTGAGTCCATCCTTCTGTTCTTTGCTCACCCACTTGCAGGACCTACAAGCCGCTGGATGGGTGCCTTTCGGTCAACCAAACGCTCTTCTTTGCCGGCGGGGAGCTCGGCTTTTCGATCAACTCCGTCGGCTTGGAGCCGGGCGATTCCCCTCCCCGGTAGCTGTTGCCTTTCTCTCCCATAATGCTCGCTCGTTTCAGCGGCTCCCTTCTGGTCGGCACCTGCAGCTTCTCCGTCCGCTACAGCAAGAGCGCCCAATCGATGGTCTTTCAAAGTGAGTGCTCGAAGAACTTCGGAAGTGGGCGGTTCGTTGCAGCACATCCGATTTCTCCGTTTGCTTTTGGTTGGATCGTGCGTCGCGGGATCCACTTGTTCGGCGTTGAAGGCCGACTGTCCATCCCGGCGGCCGGCTGCTCCATCGGCATGCGGGCGCTCAAGAACGGGCAGTCGTCGGTGGACGTCGGCTTCCAATGGACGGCGCCGACCGAGCAGATCGATTTCAAATTCGTGAGTTCCTTTCGATACTCTTTGTCTACTGGTTGTGTGTTCTTTCAGCACGCCGAGGAGTTCTCCAACACGACTACGACGACCTCGAAACCCGGCGGAGTGGCGAGCGGAACGGGCGGATGGTGGACGAGCGGCTGGCCGTCGGGTCTTCTTGTCGGGATTGGGGCGTGGGTTCACTCGTTTCAATTTCTCTTCATCGCTTTTATTTCAGTTTCCTCGTGGTCTGAAGGAGGGCAGTGGAAAGAGCAAGCCATTCCTGCAGCAACGCACTCCTTCCCGTTCGTTCCCTTGCTCGTCGTTGTTCGGAGGCTGCAATAAACATTCGTCATCCCATCGTTCTGTTCTTCACTACTCAAGATTGACGCTTGTAGACACGCTCAAGCGGACAAAAGAGGATGAGCAGACGGTTCCGAACCCGGTCTCTTACTGTGAGCAGCGCACGAATGCAAAAATTGTGTTCAGAAACGGGGAACACGGTTGAGCGGTGCTCGCGGCAGTTCCGCTCGAAAGGGTGGTATCGCACGAGTATTGCTGAAAGAACATCTCACGCAGCGGCCGTTGCCCACAAAACAAGCGATGAGCGGCACACTCGTCGACGTCGGCTGTCACGTGCACGCGCTTTTTCCGGCGACCAGCAAGAACAACCCGTGGACAGCTTCGCTGTCTTCCACAAATCCAATGTTCAGCAGATCGGCCGGAAGCAAAACGCGTGTTCGTTGCGACCAACCAGCGGTGCTGATAAAAGCGAGCCCTCGCTTCTAAATAAGCGGAATTAGGCGTGGATGACGCATGCGGAACGCTCTAGTTCGATGCGCATCGTTTTGATGGCCGCTTCTTTCGCCGGCAGTTCAATCAGCAGTCGTCGCCGCCATTCTGCTTTGCTCCCGACATTGCTCGCTTCGCAACGAGTGCAATGGCCGGCGACTCGCCGCCTTCTTATCGCCGACAGGTTCCGGTCGCGGGGATCACAACCCAACGCTTCCCAACGAATAAAAGAAGAGTGCTCGTGTCAAACAGAAGAATACAGAACAAAATGAAGTGGTGGCTGCTTCTCGTTGGTGTCTACGCGATTCTCCTGCACGTCGAGGCGGGCAGCGTCCTCCGCGCCCCGTTCTACTCGACGGCTGAATTTCCGTTGGTCTTCGATTTGTCCATCGGAACTCCGCGTAAACCACTCCACGCTCTCCAATCGACTCAAATTCCTTCCGCTTTCAGCCCAAAACGTGGCGGTGAAGATCACGAACGATGCGAAATTCGAGGGCCTGTTCGTGAGCGCCAACGAGCACTCGAAGGTTTTCGACCCGACGTAAGTGGCCGCTACATCAGCGGAGTATAGACACTCGATGTCTTAGGGCATCTTCCACGTTCCATCAAACGGGTCTTCTGATCTGGCGAAACGAAACCGTCGGGCTGGCCGGCAACGACGATTTCGAGGTTCGTTTCGCCGCCGGACGCCGACTCCTCCGTTCGTTCAGATCGGCGGTGCGACCTTGAGCGGCCTGCCCTTCACGGTGGTCACCCAGAAATGCCCGCAGTTCGTGGAGACGGTCGGCGAAGTGGGCGTTGGGCGTTCGAACGACTCGTCCCTCTTTTTCGAGACGATCCTCGAGCAAGTGGACGAGCGAATTCTCGTCTTCAGCTTCGATTCGTGCGCACACACCATCAGCTCGCTTTTCATCCTGCCGCTGATTTAGGGCGGACTGGCTGACCCACGACACGCTGAACGAGACGGGCGTCGTGACGTTCGGCGGCCGGCAGCCCGAGCGGTGCGCCGACGATTGGATCCTGCTGCCCGAACAGCCGCCGGTCGACGCGCAATGGAAGGAGTGGAGTGTTGCCGTCGACGAGTGAGCAAGAAGTCGTTTCGAATGATCCCCGAGCGTTTAGAGTCTCCTTCGACGCGTACACGATCGACCAGCCGGGACAAATCTTCTTGCAACTCGACGCCCTCGACTTCGTGCTTCCGAACGCCATCTTCCGCAAACTCTGGCCCCTGCTGCAAGTGGACGACTGGGGCTACAGCCCGTGCGACCTGCAGCTGGAAGTCGTGCTGACGATCGGCGGCCGCGAGTTCCGCGTGGGCCCCGCCGACTACCTCGACCGCACCGAAGAGCAATCGTACGGCTGCAAGGCGCGTTTCGCAAGCGACAGCGGCGGCTCCACCCCGAGGTTCACGTTCCCGGTCGCTCTCTACGAGCGGACCTGTCTTCTCTACGACTACCAACTGCCGGGCGTCGGCTTGGCCACTCGCTTGAGTTGAGCGGCGGAAGTTGGAAGTGGATAAACTTGTTGCAAGCAACCGTTTGATCCCACTGCGAACGGGGAGATCGAGATTCGTCTGAGCTCTATGGTTTTTAACTGTCGTGACAAAAAGTGCGAAATGGAGTGTTTTGCGTCAATACAAGCAAGAAAAGACACCCGAATGAGCGGTCCGCCCAACCATCAAACCAAGTTCACAACTTCCCGTCCTGCTGCAGGCGGAAATACGAGGCGCACTGGACGGCGAGCAGGACGAACCAGCAGTGGGCGGCGATGGAAAGCAGGAAGAAGACGTGGAGGACGGCGGCCACGATCGAGATCACCAGGAATCAGAGACTGTAGCGAGTTGAACGTCGAGAACGCGCACTGGATTTGAACTGCAGCGAAAAGCGGCTGGCGGCGTCCGTGAGGCGTTTGTGGAGTTCCAGCTCGAGGTCCTTCAATTGAAGAATAAGGAATGCAATAAGTCTTGATCGCACCTGGCCGGAAAAGGAGTTCGGGTCGTAGGCCGCACACGCCGTCCAGGCGGCCAGCAGCAGCAGGAAGGAGGTGGTGAGCAGCTGGAGCGGCGGCAGCAAGTGAACGCGCCCGCTCCAGCCACTTACGGAAAGAACGACGAAGGGCTGGATGAAAGCCGGCCGCTCCACGTGCACGCCGTAGAAAAGCGAGGCCAGCGCGCACGAGTCGACAACGAGGAAAAGCATCTCCCAGTCCCAGGCGGTCTCCGAGTAGCTCGCGAGCTTCATTCCGAGGTTCGTCACGATGAAGAAGGCCGAAATTAACGCCACTACGTACGTTCCTCTCTACAAGAGAAGGCGTGTTCGACGTGGAGCGGAACGAAGAGAGCAGCGGAGAGAATAGTGAGAAGAAGGGTATAGCTGGAGTTAAAGCGCGAATACAATGTGCAATTCCATTGCAGAAGAGAACTCGCCTTCACGTGGACCGCCCGGCAGCAGCACCGGTCGGCGCCATCAAAGTCAACCTCCGCGCTCGTGAGCGGGCGGGTCGCCATTTGGGCCTCCACTTCGAGCATCCCTTCGACGAGTCGAACGGCCACTCGGTTTCGATCGATCGTTTTGTTGACCGCTCGACGGTTCGCGCGGAGAAGCGGCCGGCGTAATGCGCGCGGCGAAACGCGCGAGCAACAGAGCGGAGAAGCGGGAAACACTTAGCCGCGTTTTCTCCGCATTGGCCACCAAATTGTTCTTGCGGCCATAATCCTCCCGTCCGCCCGCTCGTTCACTTCTTTCTCGCGTTGGTTTTTTGTTGTTTTGAGGGCGTACTGATGAAAACAGTCGACTCCTGCTGCAAAAACGAAGGCTGTTTATAACCGGAGAGTGGAACGGTCGACGTCCATTAAACAAGTGGTTATAGAGGAAGATTGTTTGGTGTCTCTTTCCGAACGCTTCGATCAAGGCGATTTAGCGATCGTTTCTCTTGAACTGTTGATTGAGTGGAGGTCTCCAGGACCGTCTTGCTTTGGGTTTCCTGCCGGCAAGTCCTTCCGATCAATCCACTCGGCCATCGCCGTTCTTTCTTGCAGAAAACGGGCGTTGCTTCGATCCTCTCCCCAATGTCCATCGAAACGGCCCATCGCTGACCTGCACCTCGCTTTCGCCCACAAACACCTCGGCGATTTCCACGACCGCGTGCTGGACTTTGAAAAGAAGAACGTGAGAGCGACCGTCAACCGTCTCAACTGGAGCTCCGACTTCGCTGGAGATGGCGGAGATGGTCGCCGAAGTCCTCAAGGCCGCCAAGTGATCACACTCGTCTTTCTCGTTGCCGTTCGGTGCTCTTTGTTGGTGGTGAGGGAGGAATGAACTCGTGCTGATCTTTTGGAGTGAACACGAGCCTGTGAACGAGTAAACCAGCGGTTTTTCGCCGTTGAGGTGCGCGGCGAGGTTCGATTGCGGAAGGCGGCGGCGTTCCCACCGCTTTCTCTCGTCTTCCCGCTCTGACTCACCGCAAGCCGAGCGGGCCGCAGACGGACAGGGCGGGCGGCTTGCCGGGTGGGAAGCAAGCGGCGGGCAGACGGCGGGGAGAGAGCGACGCTGGCGAGCGGGCGGTTTGGCGCAAAGGAATCGACGCCCCGCCGTTCGGATTTCCGCTCCGGTTGGACGTTGTTTTCTCGTTCGGTCGGCGATTTCTGCTGGCTTCCTTCCGTTTGTTGCTTTCGTTTCGATGCCAAGTTCTCGTGAATTCGAGCGTGTTTCAACAGTCTTCCACGCGTTAATTCGACGTCTGATTCCATACCATTCGGCCGCTCGTCATGTCGTCGATCACCTCGCACCGCTGGCAGTTACCTGGCGCCACCATTCACTGGAATGCCGCACAAACTGGAGAGCGCTGGAAGGGTTCCCGCTTCGGGCTGAAAGGGATCGCCGGAGCGCGCTTCCAACTCGTGCTCGAGCCGAAGAGCGGGCTCATTTCCAACCACTGCGCCGTCTACTTGGCTTGTCACCAACTCGACAACCACACGTCGGTTCGCCTTCGTTTCAAAACGTGGATCGATACCAACGATGTGAGGAAGCACGAACGTGGTATGCAACAAAGCCCCTGAGCTTCGTCGATCAGTCGGGACATTTCAGAACAGACGCACCAATTCACGATGGAGCAAGAACACGGCTGGAATGAGGGCATCTTGCGAGAAAATCTGCAGTACTGGGCGGCCAGTCATTCTACCTTCCTTTGCTGCGAGATCCAAATCCTGGACAGCGTGGAGAAGCCGGCCGGCCCGAAGAGCGAGGACGTGGCGTTCGATCATCTCGGCAATACGGCGGCGATGTTCGACGACGAGGCGCTCGCGGACGTCGAGCTCCACGTGAACGGGAAGGTCTTCAAGGTGAGTCCCCTGTTCTTCGTTTGTTTCTACCCGATCTTCGTTCAGGCGAATCGCTTCATGCTCGCTTCCCAATCCTCCTACTTCAAGACGATGTTCACGACGAACAGCAACGAACGAGAAACGGGCATCGTCGAGGTCAAGAACTACTCGGCGGTGATCGTCGAGAAGATCCTTCGCTTCATCTACTCCGGCAAGGTGGACGACCTGAAGGAGTGCGCGCGCGAGCTCCTGTTCGCTGCCGACTTCTACCAACTGACGATGCTGCAGGCAAGCCCTGTAGTTCGTTTTTCTCTTCACACTTCTTCGCTTTCAGACGATGTGCACTGCGGCGATTGTCGGGACTCTGAAGGTGGAAACGGCGCTCGAAGACCTCCGCATCGCGTTCGCACACAAGCACATCGGCGACTTCAAGGACCGCGTGCTCGAATTCGCGAAGAGAAACGCCAAGAAGATCGTCGCGTTGCCCGATGTGAACTCCAAGTACACGGAGGAGAATCCGGAGATTGTGACCGAACTCCTCAAACTGACCAACTCGTGATCGTTCCTCTCTCGTCCTTCTTTTGTTGCTGGTTGTTGTTGGCTTGAGATAAATTCATCTTAATGTGCAGTTGGCCGCCGTCTTCGGACACAAGGACTGAACGATCGCCCTTTCCGCGCACTCAAACATGCGGGAAAGGACCGTTTCGCGGGTGGAGGGCATCGACAGGCGACGCTTGAATGAGCGACTTCCATGCTCTTATGCACCCGACGGCCGGTCGCGGGACGTTTACTGTCGTCTTCGTGCCGCTGCTCGTTGGAAGTGCGGCCGACCGACGAGGCCGGCGGGCGTCTCGCTGGCTTCCGCGAGGAGCTGCAAACCAGGAAGCAAGTGGATCCGCTTGTGATCGCGTTCAGTTCGGAACGGACGTGCTACAGTTTGAACTGGGAAGGCTGAGCTTTACGAACTGCGGGTTCTAATCGAAGCAGTGAAACATCAACCAAATTCCCGCTCAAAAAAAGCAGTTCGTTTGAACGCACAACGGCGCGCAAAAGACGGCTTGAGCTCGAGTAGGCGTGAGTTGAACAAGAAACTCTTTCCAGCGACCTTTGATTCCGTTTGTTCCCAGAGGCGACAATCTTAACATCAGAACGCAGTGGGGGGAGTCGGAGTGATAAGAAAGACGAGCGACCCGCCGTTCTGTTCGGTTCGCTTCGCCCGGGACTACAACCATCGTACTTTGCAGCTTGCTCTTGGTGCTGAAGTGTATGAAATGGATTCGAATGCTCCGCTTAAAAGAAAGCGTAAGTGCTCTGCCGACCACTTCAAATCGCAATGAATCGTTTGCTTCCGCTTCTCCTCATCGCCGTCTTTTCGGCCGTCGTTCTCGCCCGCACTCCGCGAGCAGGACGCTCTCGATTGTTCGAGTGGAATTATCCCGGTAAATGCCCGTTCATTCCTCGTTTCTTTACGCAAACTCGTTGCAGATGCGCCGATTGTGGCGAAGTTGGAAATCGGGAAGCCGCGTTCGTTCGACTGCCTTTTTTTCCGCCCACTCCCGCTCGTTTCAGCCACCACTTACAGCATGGGAGTGGAGACCGGCGTGGAGGCAATGTGGCTGCTTTCCCCCGACTACGACTCGCTCTCGCCCACCAACCGGCCGTTCGGCGGCTCGCAGACGACCGTTTGCACCGGCGACCGCTTTTTCGGCCCGACGGACGACTGCTCGCCGTTCGGCGCCCTCTGCGAGGACCTCATCGACGCTTCCAGTCGTTCTTGGGACGTGGAGGCGGTGAATCAAACCTTCGGCGTGGTCGTCGAAATGGAGGGCTGCTTGAGCGATCCCGTGTTGCCTTTGATGGGGTGTTGGGTTCGTTCGGCTGCTTCCACGCTGTTCACCTTCGTTTCTTCGAGGTCTCTCGTGGAATTCAGAGGAGTCGGCGCGTGCGGGAGTGAACGCCTCGTCGCCGCCCGTCCTCAACCTCCTGGCCGCGCGGCCCAACCGGACGTTCGTCTTGTGGGCGGAGAGGTGCGCTCTTTCCCGTCCTTTTTGAATAGAAGAGTGGATTCCCGTTCGGTTTGCAGCGGGACGGACCCGCAGAGCGGCCGGTGGACGAACGCGCGGCTGGAGTTCGGCGTGGCGGAGCTGCCGGAGCGCTGCGCCCCGTTCACGGCGTTTGCGCCGCTCTCGAACTTTGTGGACGAGCAAACGCTGGAGAACTCGTTGGTCTTTGCAGTGGACTCGTTTTCGTTCGGCTCGTTCACTCACGACCGGCCCGCACTGGGCAAAGTCGACTCGGGACTGCCGGTCGTCGTGATCGGCGATGAGGACGGTCCGTCCACTCCCTCACTCTATCTAACGGTCTGCTTGCAGTCTTTCAGCAAATCTTCGCGGTAATCGGCCCGCAGTACGGCTGGGAGACGAACTTGTGGACGGTGGACTGCGCGGCGGCCGCCTCGCTCGCGCCGTGGGTCTTCGCGATCGGCGGCCACTCGTTCGCGATCCCCGCCCGCCACTACGTCGTGGACCTCCTGCTGCCCGACGGGCAGTGCGCCGTCGCCTTCGAGCGGTTCGACGAGCCGCTCGGCGACCTCCGCTGGAAGCTGGGCATCCCCTTCAACTGGGGCTTCTGCCAGCTGTTCGACGTGGACAACGCGCGGCTGGGCTTTGCGCCCGTCTTGTGAAGCCGGGAGATTTTTAGAAAGCAATCGAATAAACGAGCAGTGGGGAGCGGACGAGGGGAAGACCGGCGGGCGAACGGAGCGAAAAGCAAGGACACGGGAGCGCGCGGTTTGAAAACGGGTGGCAAGTCGAACGCGAAAATCGACATCAAATGTATTTACCGATTTATTCCGAAAAGAACGCTTGATCGTCGTCGTATCAAATGAACGCAAACAAGCAGAGAATCGATGGACTCCACAACGGAAAGGAACTTGTCGGCTTCTTGGCTGCCTTCTCACATCCATTTCGAAGCACAGCCGGTAGCGTCCAGAACTGAAAGGGAAGAAAATTGAGGAGTGGTAAAGAAGACGACTGACCAGGAGCCTCTGCATAGGAGGCGCTCCTCACATTCCAGTCGTCGACACGAAGCACTGCGAGGCTGAAATAAACGAGATTGAAGACAACAGCCAGCAGAAAGAAGATGGAGCTCACTTGCAGCAACCAATCGGTGGTGTAGAAGAGCGTGCCTGACGCAGAGACTCTAAAGCATGAAAGGAGTTGAACGAGAAGAAAAGAACTCACGCGTTCAATCGATCGACCTTCTCCGTTCATCCAGCCACTTCGACATCCAAGAGCTGCACGAAGATGTGATTGCCGCCAACTCCCACAAGGGCCGCTTGAGAACCCGAAGCAACGGACGGCGTACGGGATCCAGCGAACGGGATTGACGTTCTTGACCACCTTCCTCTTCTTCATGCCCAACAATCGATTAACCGGGAGCGAACACTTGCATAAGGCGAACTGAAAGCCGCAGAAGAACGTGAAGTGATCGAACGACCACTCACCGAACGCAAGGGATCGAAGAATCCGAAGTGACGAAAGGAGCGGTCGGAGAAGCCCCTGACAGACGCCCGACGGAACGAGCAGACGTGGAGTTTCTCGGCCAACGCCATCACACACCAATCCAATGAAGAAAGGGGTGTGCTACTCGTTGCTCCAGTTGTTCGCAGATAGAAGCCGTTAGAGTCCGCTTCCTGAAAGCAGCAAGCACGAGTGAACAGTTGTTTGGAAGGTCGTGCGGAGAACTCACCGACAAAAAGATCGGCGGAATCCGAAGAGGCAAAACGACGGTGAAGAACTTGCGAGCACGAACTTGTGAACCTCGCAATCCAATGAGCGACCGGAAACAGAGCGGAGCGGAAGGACCGACGGAGAGGCAAGCCGACTGCAAGGAGAAATGAGCGGCGAAAGAGTCCTTCCGCTCGCTCGGCCGCCTTTTGTACCCGCCGGTCTTCTCGTCCCGCAGCGAAGAGGGTTGCGTCGCGATTTGACGACCAAACAGACCGCCTGCTTATTCCACTCGTCGTTGCGCAACAAGTCGACGAGGCCACAACTCGTCTTATGAGTTGCTGGCTGTGTGTTTTCCGTTCGACCTACTCGTCCACTCGAACGCCCGCCTTCTGCAGCGGCCGTTGGATCGAATTCTCGTGTGTTCGACGCGTGAATATTATTGTACTGGCTGGACGAGAAGAAGTGGACCAAGGAGGAGTTGGACGGCGTGGAGGCGGGCAGCGTACGTTTTCTCGTTTGATCCAAAACTTTCTGCTTGTTTTCAGTATGTCATGTGGCTGTCGTTTGGCACTCAATCCGTGTTGGCGGAAAAGAGCACACCGATCGACTGGTTCCACTCCCGGTCCATCGTCCGTTGCAACTTCGAGGCGAAGAAGTGGGTAACGACTCTGCCCTCGCCGCCGCGTACCCCCGAACTCTTCCCGATCGTCAACTCGGAAGACGGCGAAGACGACGGGATCGTGATCGTCGAACCAACGTATAAGCAGCACAACGGACGCTACTTCAGTCGCTTCAAGATCGAGCGTCTCATGTTCCGGTGAGTCCCTTCGTCTACTGTTTGCCCACTCGCTTCTTCCGCCTTCTGAAATTCGCGTTCGCTCAAGCACCTCGCTCTGCTCGCCTTCCAGAAGAGCCGCGACTTGGTCCAGGGAGACGAGAGCTTCCACGAGCAGATCAACAAGCCGCCGCTCAAAGCTCAGTTGAAGAAGTGGGCGCCCATCCACTTCGAGGGCATGAAGCCGATCCCCGTCCGTCGTCTCGAGTAGTCTTCCTTCTGTCAGTTGTGTTTCTCTTGTTTTGATGTCAATTCGCTCTTTTCTCTGTCGCTGTTCTTCGAATAAATGAGTGAATGACGACGCAAGAGCCGTGGCGTTTGGTGATCGAAAAGAACGGATTCGATCGGTTTGTGTCGAGTTCCCGACGAGTGTGAAGACGGAAATGAGAGTGGGCAAGTCGCCGTCTTTCGCCGTTTGGAACCGAAACTGCTGGGAAACGAGTGTGTTCTACAGATGACAATTCAAGTGACTGCGGGCAACATCAGGGTTTCTCGCTTTTTCCGCTCGATCAAACGCGGGAGAGAAAAGCGTCGAGCTTACATCACTTACTTAAGAGCCGGCCGCTCGGCGAAAACTGGGCGGCGATCACCCCTCTCCGCTGCTTCCGGGCGGCTGGCTGAGCGCTGGGGTCGTTGGAAGAGACGGAAAGGATCTTTAGGCGTTGTCGTCGAGACAAAGCAAGAGCTTGCGTGTTTTGGAGCACTCCGCTGTGCTTTACAGAAACCTTCCATCAATCACTCGCCCGACATCGATTACACGCAAATGCTCCAAGTGATGCTTTGGCCCTTCTACACGGGCGAAGTCGAACAGCTCGACGTCTTCGTCACCCGACTGCTCCCGCTCGCCGACCACTACCAGCTGGATCGTCTGCACGTGAGTTACTTGATGATCCCTCCACTCTTTTCATATTGCTTGCAGTCCATGTGCACGACATCTATCCTCGGCCAGCCGTCGGTGGAGCACTCGATGGAGCACCTGGTGCTCGCCTTCCGCCACGACCACAAAAGCGACTTCAAGCGGCGAGTGCTGGAGTTCGCCAGCGAGGATCGTCAGAAGATCATGGACCAGCCCGATTGGGAGCAATTCGGAAAGGAGAACTTGCAGATCCCAATGGCCATGCTGAAACTTTGGAAGTCGTCTTAAACTTACGTTCATCTGTTGCTCCTTCCTGTCGATCTTCACGATTAGACGAAGCAAAGTGGTCCCGCGTTAATCGATCGGGCTGTTGAATGAAGGAGTCCCCTGCTGTGTGCTTTCGAATCCACCTGACCGCTCTTTCTGCTCCTGATCACGCTCGCTCGTGAATAAAAGGGGGAAAACTGAATGTCGACAGGTTGGTGCAACCGACAATCGAAGTGTGCCGAAGACTTCGATTGCTCGACAAGCCGCACACTTCGTGCTTCTCGCCCGTCCTCTCGCGAATCTTCATTCGACACGTGGAGCTTTTGCAGGAGAATGAAACGAAACTACTCCACGTCCCGCACAAATCGACGATGCGCAGACAATCGACTAAATCAACCGGCTGTTCGGTCCGAACGAGTGTCGAACGCTCGCAAAAGTGCGGCAGGTTCGTCTGCTGCCCGGAGATTTCTTTCAGCCCGCCGCCCGCCTACCGTGTTCGCCGGTTTGTTGCAACCGACGGCCGGAAGTGACGAGTTTGCAACAAAACAGGCCGCAGTTTGTTTGCGCGCCGTCTTGTCCCCTTCCGTTTGCTTCGAACACGCGATTTCGACGGCCGTTCGCGCGACAAACTCGCGATCGCCGCGTTCACCGTACTCGCGCGTGTTTGTTTGCACACACGTGTTCCCGCTTGCTGGGCGGAACGAAGCAGGCGCGAGAGGAGCAAGCGGGTAGCAAGTGGTCACGGCAAACACCCGCGCGGCCGCCGCTCGGCAAACAAGCCGACCGGAAGCAGAAGACGAACCGTAGCTGAACTCGAACGCAATTCGTTGTTAAATTTTATGGCGTACCTAAACCGCTTGGCTGCGTTCACTCGCCGCATTCGTCGTCAAAGGATGCAGTCAAAGGACGTGCGCGACCACGCCGCCTTCTGGTGAGTTCTCCTTTTCGCTGCTGCGGGTAACCCCGGCCGGCTGCAGGCTGTTCGGGATGGCGAACTCGTTCGCGTTCATCGTGATGCTCGCCGCCGCCAACGACCTCATGCGGCGGCCGCCCACAAGAACGGCGAACTCTACCGCGACCTGCGAGGCCGCTTCGCCCGCCGCGCAATGCGCCTAGCAGGCGCTGGGCGCCGTCGTGCTGGCGAACGTGCTGCCCGCCGCCGCCGCCAAGCTGCTCGTCCCGTTCGCGCTCCACCGGCTGCCGTTCGCCGCGCTGCACGTGGGCGTGTGCGCGGCGCAGGCGGTCTCCTATTTGCTGGTCGCCTTCTCCACGAATATTCCGATGAATTTGGTGGGTGTGGGCTCCGCGGCATTGAGTTCGGGCCTCGGCGATGTGTGCTTCCTCGCGTTAAGCGCCCACTACAAGAGGCAAGCAGGGAACCGAAGAATCCACTCGGCTACGGCGTCTCCGATTGCAGTTCCATCATCTCCGCGTGGTCGTCGGGCACGGACGCCTCGGGGTTGTTGGGCTCGCTGGCGTACGCCGCGCTCACCGAGCGGCGACTCGGCGGCTTCACGCCCCAGCAGGCGCTCCTGTCGATGCTCGTCGTGCCTGCTCTCCTCTTCTGCACGTGCGTTCCGGTCGAACAGCCGATTGCTCACCCTTACGCTGCAGGTACTTTCTGCTGCTCACCCCCGCCCCGACCGTCTACGCGCCCACTTGGCGGAAGCCGCGCACGTGGCTCGTGCCGCGCGCACAGCGTGAGCAGCCGGGCGGCAAGGCGGCGCCCGACGAGCTGACGGCCGCCGGACGCCTGCGGGCGATCGTGGTGAGTGCTCTCCCCGTCTTCTTTCTGACCGTTGGATTGCAGCCGCTCCTCCCGTACGTCTTGCCTTTGACCGCTGTCTACCTGCTCGACTACAGCGTGCAGCAGGGAATGGTGAGTTTCTGATGGGTTGAACGACTGACCGTCCCCTCGTTGGAGGCCACGTTCCTCGTGTTCGACTGCCGGCGGGGCTTCGGGCTGTCGCCGACCGCAGGCTACCGCTGGCTTCAAGTGTTCTACTGCTGCGGGGCGTTCGTAGCGCGGTCCGGCGCTCACTAGCTCCGACTGCCCGCCGTCTTTCTCGCGCTCTTCCCGCTCTACGAACTCGCGAACGCCGGCCTCTTCTTCGCCGAGGCCACGCGCCACTTCCTTCCGCACATCGGCGTCGTTTTCGCGCTGGTGTTCGTCGAGGGCGCGGTCGGCGGCGCTTCCTACGCCAACACCTACTTCCGCATCCACACGGAGGTGAGCCCGGTGCGGTTGTGGGCAGCAATGGGGATTGGTTGGTAGGCTTGTGGCGAACAGCCAGCTTTCCAAGAAACGAAGGTGTGTGTGGGAACGAGAGAACAGAGACTGACGGACATAAAGAAGCGTTAAGAGGCTCTTCTCGACCGATCACAGACCATCCGTCCACTCGCTCGGACCCTCATTCTCCGATCTACTGACTTCCGCTCCGCACTCACTCGCCGCTTGCAGGTGCCGCCCGCCCGGCGCGAGTTCAGCCTCGCGATCGCCACCACGTCGGACGTCGTCGGGATCGCGCTCGCCGGCGTCGCCACACTGCCGCTCCAGGCGATCGTTTGCCGCTCTCTCACTCAAGTCGCTTAAAGACGAATAAAAGAATGGCTGAATGTGAAATAAGCACGGATACTCACAAAAGTTTGTGGCCAGAAAGCGGCAGGTGTTTTCTTTTGCTGGACGACGAATAAAACAAGAAAAGAAGCTTAGTCGTCTATGGTTCTCGGTGCTCGCCTGCGGTCGTTCGGCATTTGTGCGTTCGATCGAGCCTTCCACTTAATCTTTTCGCGGAAGCTAACAGTCGAGCTCGCGATTGGCGGGCGGGAGCAGACGTTTCAGGCGTTCCGCCGGTCGACGGGTCGCTTCGAACATCCAGCTGAGCGGACCGACCACTTCGCTTTGACGTCCGTTCTGTCGTCCGATCTCTCGCGGCGAAATCTACGCGGAACTCGGCAACAACCGGCGGCCTTCTTTCGAGGTCGACCTGTCGGCCGATGGGGCGTCCACAAAGAGACGCGCTAAACTCAACGCATTCCGACAACCAAAAAGGAGTGGACAAAGAGACCTCTAACTTCTGTTGTAGAGGCAGCACTCGATTCGGAGCGAAGAAATCGATGCCCGCCGCCGTCCGCACTCCGTTGCGCTGGACGCCGCTCCGCCGTTCGGTCGGCGTTGTTTTCGTCGAAAATTCATCGTTCTTGCTCGTTTCTCGTTGCTGATTGCGGAATCTTGCGGTTGTCTTTTTGACATTGGAATTCTCAACCTTCAGTTCATTAGCTTCTGCCCAAAGACGCGCTTCTTCCACTTCCCGGCTGGATCCACTCGATTTCAGGCCGCCCCGCCCGTCCCGATGGCGTCAGTCGCCCACTTCAGCGACCCCAAGACGATCGTCTGGCGCGTGCCCGGCTTCGACCAGCAACTCGCGGCGGCGCTTCCCGGAGACGAGTGGACGAGCGACCTCCACGAGTTCGTCCACCCGCTTCACGGCCGCGTTCTCGTCCACTTGCGGTTGATCCCGCGGGACGCGACGGACGGGTGCTCGTTGAGCGTCTGCTTCGTGAACGCCGCCCACGAGTTCTCGCTCAAGACGAAATGCGAGGCGTGGCTGGAGAAGATCGATGGGACGGCCAGCGGGCGCAAAAGTGAGCGACCACTTCGATTAATCGACCTACTTGCTTCTTCCAGCGATCGCCCTCGATCTCCACGGACCGTGCGCCACCGAGTGGTCCGTTCTTTGCACTCCCGCCGAGCTGGACGCCTTCCGCCGCACACCGACCGTCTTTTTGTGCCTCCAACTGCCATTCGGCGTGCGGAAGGTCGGCAGCATTCGGGATCTCGCGACCGCCCACCGCTGGGAACTCGCCGACTTCCCGGCGCGATTCGAAGCGGCCGCCTTCGACGACGAGTGGACCGGAGAGAAGTTCGCGGTCGGCGGCCTGGACGGCGCCGTTTTCTGCCTCTCGTTCAACCCGAAAGGCGAAGCGGGCGGCAGCGAGCGACACGCTGGCCTCTACTTGCGGCGAGACGCCGGCGGTCCGCCTTCCGTTCGCGTCCAGTTCGAGCTTTGGGTCGAGAACGCGGCGGGCAGGCGGACACCGAAACGCGGTCGGTTTCTCCCCCTCTCCACTCATCTACTCAACCGCTCACTGTCTTCAGCGATCGTCTACGAATTCAAAGAAGCGGACGAATGCGGGCAGTGGGACTTCGTCGAGCAGGCGGCTCTCCGCGCGTTCGCCAACGGCGGGCCGCTCGCCGTCTGCTGCAAAGTGCGTCCGTTGGGGCCGCCCGTCGAGATCTCGCCGCTGGATGTCCACGGACTGCTTTTGGCGCGCCGCTTCGACGATCCCGCCGTCTCCGACTTTAAGATTCACGTTGCCGGTCGCACCTTTCACGTGAGCTCTCTGTTGAGTGCCTTCTATCACCCCTTCTTCCTTCTGCAGGTCCTCCGCTCGATCCTCGCCGCACACTCGCCCGTCCTGACCGCCTGCCTCTCGTGCGGCCTGCGGGAAGCCCGCGAGGGGGAGCTCACCGTCGACCACCGGCTGTTCGATGCGGAAGTGGTCGAGCGGATGCTTCGCTTTCTGTACACGGGCGAGGTCGAACAGTTGAACTCGGTGGCCACTCGCCTCCTCCCCATTGCCGACTACTACGAGATGGATCGTTTGCACGTGCGTTCTTCGATCATCTCACCAGTCCTTTCATTCTTCTTGCAGTCCGTCTGCACGAATTCGATCCTCGGCCAGCCGTCGGTGGAGCACTCGATGGAGCACCTGGTGCTCGCCTTCCGCTACGACCACGAGGGCGCCTTCAAGCGGCGAGTGCTGGAGTTCGCCCGCGAGAACCGCAAACGCCTCCAGCGACTGGACGGGTGGATCGCCTTCGGCCGGCAGAATCCGGAGATCGCGGCGGCCCTCAACAATCCGATGAAATCGACTACTAACTGCTGACTCATGGCTGTTCACTCTCTCTTGTGCTATCTGCTTGTACCATTCGATGTTGGGCTTCGAAGTAAACTGATTGTGGGCTAATCGGGGTCGTTCTCTTTAGTGCCTGGTCTCATTTGGACGTCTTTTCGTGATGGTGCCGCCTTCGATTGATTGCCTCGTCTCCTGATGCAACATTCATTGATTCGTGCTTTTGGTTGAGCAGCGAGCGGTTCGAATTCGCTTCGAAGACACCAAGCCGTTGCGGCTTTTGTCAAGGCGGTAGTGAACGCAGTGGGAGTCGAGGAGGTTGGATGACCCGAGTGCGAAAGTGGTGAAAGATCGCTTGCTTTCTCCTGCGGAGTGCAGCAATGCGAGAAACTCCCGCACACACCGCTTGATCCCTTCGCCGTGTTGCTCGACCGATATAAAGGCGATCTCGATCGATCTTCCCACCGCTCGGTCCATGAGAAGTGGTTGAGACTTCCACGACCTCCGCCGATTGCGTGCGGCGTGAGCGGGCGGCGTGGATCAAGTCGGAGGGGATAAAAGCGGACACAACTCGCCGCCCACCCACTCAGTCTGCCTTCCTACTACCGTTCGTCTGTCGCTTCCCTTGGGGTGAGTCCAAACGGAGCCATCGAATGTTTACACTATCCACTCTTGTTTTAGGCATGATGTCCACAACCACTTCATATTGTTGGGAACTCCCCCGGTTCCGCGATCGTGCGATTGCCGCCGCCATGGGAGAGAAGTGGGACATCCCCGCGTTTCCGTTGAACGGAGTTCCGGGAGCACACTTCCAGCTCTTTATGGTTCCCTTCCATCACATCGAGTCGACGCGTATCATGCGAGAGTTTGGTTTGATTTGCTCGCAACTAAACAACCACGCATCCGTCCGTGTTCAACTCAAGGCGTGGTTCGAGAATGCCGACGGCGAGCAATAGCCCGTTTACGGTGCGTGTTTGGTTGGTGGCAAGAGCTTCAGGAATGAACGTTTGCAGATGCTCCGGAAAAGACGTTTTGGGCTGGAAAAGCACACGGATGGAACAACTTCTTTCTGTCCGCCCTCCAAGAACACGCGGGCGGTGGATCGCTGTTCTGTTGCTGCGAAATCGAGTGCCTCTACGTGGTCGACGCGCCGCCCGTCGCTTCAGAAATCGGAAAACGCAGGGCGCGCTCGTTCGGCAGGTTCAGCGGCCTTCTGGGAGACGAAACGTTTGCGGACGTCGAGTTGCACGCGGACGGACGAGTCTTCAAGGTGAGCTCTTTTCTTCCGTTCATTTTACTCCCATTTCGTTCAGGTGCACAAGATCGTTCTTGTTTCTCAATCGCACTACTTCATGCGGATGTTCACGCAAGACACCGAAGAGAAGCGAACGGGCATCGTCGAAGTGAAGAACCGAACCGCCGCTGCGATCGAACGAGTCATCCGCTTCGTGTACACGGGCAAGGTGGACGATCTTGCCGCGTGGGCCCGCGATCTCCTGCCGGCCGCCGACTTCTACGGTTTGGAACCGCTGGTGGTGCGTTTAGCTTCACCCCTCTTCACTCTTGTCCGTGTGATTGCAGGAGATGTGCATGGCCTCGATCCTGAACACGCTCTCGCTGCGAACGATCTCCGCGGACATTCGGCTCGCTTTTACGCTCTTCCATCTCAAGGACTTCAAACATCAACTGTTCGAGTTTGTGAAAATGAATGCGAAAGCGATTGACGGGCTGCCCGGAGCCACGGTGCAAATCACTTGCCGAAACCTGGTTCTCATCAAAGGGTTTACCGATTGGCCCCGCTAATATTTAGTCGTTCCGATTGTTGAAACTTTGCCCAACGAATAAACGTGTCAACATCATATTGGAAAGCGAAGAACGTGACGAGAATCGCTCTTTCGTTGTCGAACGGAAGGAATGCACGTCTGACTGCAGAGAGGCAGCTGGTCGACTGTTTCAATCGCTCATCTCGAACACTCTTTCGTTCATTGAGAGCGTTTGGTAAACTCGATGCGTTTATTGGAAAACAAACAATGAAAAGAACACGCGAGTTCAAAGCCAGCCCACAACATCCAACAGAATCAACGGCGTCCCGCCTGTTCGCTTTTCGTGGGCAGTCCGCAGAGAGCAGTCGCAGAGCCGAAGAAGAGGTGTGGCATGTCCTTCTAGTCGCACATCCATTTCGAACCACAGCGCGAGTCCTCGGAGGCGGCAGAACACGGCCGGATGGGGAGCTCCTTTGAGCCTTTGCGGATCGGCTGTCATGTTTTACACACGGGAACAAACGGCTGAACTTTGCTCAAATGAACACACGGAAAAGACGAAGAACAAACCTTTGATCAACCGGACAAAGGATGTCGGCGAAGGGCGTGATCGCCTCCAGAGCATCCAACCCCACTCCTTTTTGCTGCGAGTCGACCGGTCCACTCGAATCGGCGCTTGCAATCGGCATTCGCTCGCATTCGCACTGCAAACAAGTGAAGAAGTGGTGAATCGAACGAATGAAAGGGAGCTTGCCGATTATCAAAACGCTTTCTTCCGCGCCCATCGGCCTTCTTGCTCGTCGTCGTCCTCGATGTTCCCATCGACTGAATCACTGTTACGAGGATGACAGAAGGAGCAGAAATGGTGCGCTCACCAACACGAATCAGACGCCTGCGGGGACTTGAACGTAGAAGGAGATGAAGGTCGCAAGTCGATCATCCAGCGAACATAGCGGCCACAAAGAGAAGGCGGAAGAAAGCGGACTTGCGAGCGAGCAGACCCACTCGTATCATCGACGACCCGACGGCTAAAGTCCTCCAGTGAACGGCGGTTGCCTGAAAGCCCACGATGATTGATCAACCTTGGCTGCCGGCAAACTAGCCTTCAAAGGGAATCCAAAAAGACGAACGGCGGCTAGAGCGAAGAGAGCGGTCTTGAGGACGTGCTGCTCGTGGACGCACAAGAATCCAGTGGAGACCAGACGGTGGAGAAGGGCCCTGTGATTTGTACGCGGACATCCTCGCAGCAGCAGTCGGACCATCGGAAGAGACCGCAGCGGGCGAGGAAAGCGGCCCACCGCCCGCAACGAGCGAGGCGGTGCGGAATGAGCGGAAACGAGGGCGAGCGGACGAAAAGAGCGACTGGTCTCGGTCGGCTGTCATTTCTGCCTCTTGCGCGGTCCGTTGCTGACGATCGAAGGCTGCCTAGTTGAGTGGAGTTGCTTGAACGAAGCCTTTTGGCCGCCGCGTCGTCAGAAGCTTTACTTGCAAGCCAAAAAGAGAAGTGCTTGCAGAAGCCGTCCCAACATTCCGTTAGCTTCCTCCTATTTCCTCCACTGTCAGAACGGACGTTCGTAGTCACCCTTTGTACAGAAAAGAATGCTGCCCGCCGGAGAGCAGAGCCGCGAGTTCCGCCGCGAAAGTCCGCGCGCGTGCTGCGGAACGCCAGACGCTGCTCGCCGGCCGCCGCCTTTCGCCCGCTTTTCGGCGTCCTTCCTCCCGTCCGACCGCTCCAAATCCGCCGAAATGGTGGCGGTCGACGTGAAGAAGAAACCGCGAATCCGGACGGCGGACGTGCGCGACGGCCTCAACCGCTTCCTGTTGATCGAGGCGACGCGTGCCGCCGGGACGAAAGGCGCGAACCAATTCCTCCGTTTTGCCGTGAGTTCTCTCTTCTCCACCTTTGCATGCTTCGTTTCTTGCAGGCGGTCTCTCGCGCCCAGCTGGCGGCCGTCCGTCGTGCCGCTCGGGGCATCCGATTCGAGCTGAACCCCGCCGGCTGGCGCGTGAAGCTGGACGTCGGACTGGGCGCCCCGACCGTCGAATTCGCGGTCAGCCCGAAGGAGGTGGTCGCGATCGCCCGACTGCTGCCCGTTCACGTGGAATTCGGCTTCGATGTGCGCTGGGAGGCGAAAGTCGACTCGGAGCTGTTCGAGCAGATCGACGGGTGTGAGTCTTCCGTTTTTCTGCTCCCCTGCATTCACCCGCTGCTTTCAGTCGTAAAAGGACTGAGTTTCCACCGCTACTCCGTCTTCCACCTCTTCCACCATTTCATCAAGGCCGTGACCACTCGCAATCAGCTCAAAGAGTTGGAGTGTTCGTGGAGCTACCTGGAGCACTTCCCGCCGCTGCAGCTGGACCGCTTCGTGATGCAGGGAATGCGTACGGGTTCTCCTTTCGCTGTTCTCTCCACTGATTCGTCTCGTTTTAGAAGTGGACTACAACGAGCTGGCGCGGCACAAGATCCGTCGATTGGACGCGTCGATGGACGAGATCTGGCGCCCATTCCCGGAGTTCGTTCTTGCTGCCCAACTGGAATGATCGTTCGGTTTCAGCGATCGCGTTCTCTCCGCGTCGATCACCTCGCTGGGACTCGTGCAGCACCAGGACCTGTTCACCGCGTCTCCCGTCCGAATCGACCGCTTTTGTCGCCGCTTCACGGCGCTCGAGGAGCTCCGCATCATCGGCAACTTCCCGGTCGGCTGCCGCATTGAATCGCCTTCATTCAATCGACCATTTCAGACGAAGGAGCAAGATCTGGTCGCCCATCTGAAGGCCGTGTGGATCAAGTGCCTGCAGATTCGTGATCGCCTGGACGTTCCCGGATTGAAGCGGGCCTTCTTCACGACCGAACAGCCGAAGTGGTTCGACATTTCCAAAGTACGTCTTCGATTATTCTTGGCGGTCTTTATTGTGTTCTGCTTTCAGCCCACTGCGGACTGAATGGAGCGGGTGAAGGAGGCGGCGCCCTGGGACAAGGCGACGTTCGTGGTCGGGCCTTCCGGCAAGCGCCTCCGGATGTTCCTCAAGCACAGCGAACCGCAGGGACTGGTGCCCACGTTCGTCCGCTTCCAAGCCGACTTCTCGTGGATGAAGTGGTGAACTCGAGGGACAGCACCGCCGCAAACGCAACAAACAATCAGGGCTTCTCTTAGACGGGCTTTCTTTCACGTTCCAGTTGATCTGTGTGTGTACTCCTCAGAAATCGGTTTCTCTCTGTGCATAAACACTTATCGCTACCCTCTTGGCTTTCCGAACAGCGCGAATAATCCGAATGTTTTATTCACCTCACTTCAACAACTACAAGCAGATCAACATAAGACGCTCTCGATCGAAAGGTGCTTGGGCATCGGGCGCGAATCGGCGGGATGGCGGGCGGCAAACGCGAGCCAAGAAGCGAGACGGGAGCGCTGAAAAGAAGAACGAAATGATTGATCGATCGCCAACTACTTGAGAGAGCGCACCCAACCACCAGGCGGTAGGAGTTCCACGTGTAGGGCGGCTCGTCGCCGAAGAAGGCGGGCCTCTTCGCGGCCCAGTCGGTGGAGCGAATGTGCAGCGTGAGGTCGCCGTCGGCGTCCACGTGCACCAACTCGGTCGGCTCGTCGAGATAGCGCGTCCGCTGTGAGTACCAGCACGAAGCGGTAATCTCCTTGAGCAGTGCGCACTCAACGGTCGTCCACTCGCCGCTCGCAAGGTCCAAACGACGAAGGCGGGGCTCCAAGCGGTTCTTCTTTGCGATCGTCCGCTCCAACGCGAAGAGAAAGTGGCCGTGGAAATCGATGGACGAAGAGGAGAAGGAGCAGCGAGGGCTGAGATCGCCCTAAAGAAGCGAGTAGAAGAAATGAGAGCCAATAGAACTCACGGTTTCTTTCTTTCGCACGTCCACTCGACTCCTGCTCCCGTCCTCCAAGCAGATCGAGTGGACCGCGGTGATGCGCTTGTCGTCGTGGACGACCACGTGCAGCCGGCCCGCGTGGAAGTGGACGCCGCCGACGGTGCTGGCGTCAACGGCCAGCGAGCCCGCCGGCTCGACGACTCGTGTGTTCAAATCGATGCTCAGGAATTCGAGGCGCCGCGTGTCCTCGGCGGCCGCAAAGACGAAGCGGTCGGGCCGGTCGGTCGGCGATCAGGCGGCAGCAGACGGCGGAGGGCGCGAATTCGTGGAGATCTTCGGCGCCAAAGCTGCCGGTCGTCCAATCGAGCGCCATTTGCAGGAGCCGCTCGCAAGTGGCGACCAGCAGGCGGTCCGCCCGCACCACCACACAGTCCAGCACTTTGAAGAGCAACTGCGAGCTGGCCGAGCACGAGAATCTCCTGAAACAAGGGGTGAAGAGAGAAGATTGAGCAGGACTCACTTCTGCTCGTTTGTGCTCGTGTCCACCACCGCGATCCACGCGCCCCATTGCTGGAATTCGACGAGAAGCCGGCCGCTCGTAAAAACGCTCCGAAAAAGGAACCGGTAGCCGGAGATCAGCGACTCCCCACTCGCGTACTTCAGTCCGTGGGCGCCGACGCTGGACATCTGCACCGGAGGAGAGGCGAACAAGGTGGATGTGACCGAAATCCATGTTTTGATCGTCCTTTATTTTGGTTGCCGCGTTCTCACGCGGTCGTTCGAATGCGCAACCAAAAGAAGGCGGGCGCGGTGGTTTTTGATCTCAAGCGTTAAAGCGGTGGGAAACCGAATTTTGGTCGCTTTCTCGTGGGATGGGCGGCAATCGTTGCTCTTTGATCGGGCATCTAGCTCGCGCTCCGAAAAAGAAGAAACGGCAGGATGCAATTAGAAGGTCGATCCCGCAAGTGGGCTTTCTTCTTTGCGCACTCTCCTGCGCCTCCAAAAAGACCGTAAGCGGCTTCGATCGAGTTTATGCGCGCAATTTTTCGACCTTTCTTTCACTTGTTGGCTACTAGCGCAAAACAATGAGAACAGAGCATGATTACGACCTCTGCCGATTGCATGTGGTGTGGGCGGGCGGCGTGGGTCGAGCGGAGTGATCGGAAGTGGTCAGCGGTGTTTTTCACCACCTCTTTTGATTTGCCGCTAGTTCGTGTACAAAAGATGTTTTTTCTAACGACCGCTACAAACTTCTCCGTGTTTGAGTTCTCCCTACCTCTCGTTCGACATGTCCAACCTCACGTCCTACCGTGAGACGCCGGCGATCGCGCCCTTGGCGGCGTCCAGCGAGCTGAACGGTCGCACGACGCGCCCGTTCGAGTGGATCGCGTGAAAGTCGGGGCGACGGGCGCTGTGGAGAGCCGCCCACACGGAGCGGTCGAGCTGCTTGACGGCGGCGATCGGGCGGAAACAGACGGCGGAGAGCGGTAAGCGGTGGATGACTTCCTTCCGCAACTCGCCCTTCGTCCAGCCCGGCAGAAGATGGTCGTGGAGGACGAGTAGGCGGTCAGACGGCAACGCCCAGCAGTCGAGCGAACCAAGCGAAAGGTGGCTTCTGTGTTAACGTTTAGACAAGCAGTAATTGAGTGACCTTCAGCACTCATTCATCCTTTAGCGAACGGGTGTTTATTGCGGAAAGCTTAGAAACATCTGATGAGTACAGATTGGAACAACAAGAGGTAAGAGGGGGTGAGAACGAAGGATTGTGCACAAATCACAAGTCGGCCAGCTCGATGATCTCCTCCACGATCTCCGGGTTCTCGCGGATGAAATCGAGCGACCAGGCGGCTTGCTGGCGGACTGCTTTGAAGTTCTTCTTGGCGAAGTCGAGGACTTTCCGTCGGTAGTCGCCCTTGTGGTCGTGGGCGAACGCCAACTTCAAGTCACGGAGGGCGGTTCGGACGGACAGGTTCTCGTGGAGCGACTGCAGGCACATCTCCTGGAAGAAGAGAAGAGATGAGCATCGACCAGGAGGGAAACCGACGGCCAAGTAGAGGACCTTGTAGCAGTCGGCGGCGGGCAGGAGGCGGGCGGCAACCTCCGGCAATCCCTCTACCTTGCCCGAGTAGAGGAAGCGGAGGAGCAGCTCGATCATGTCGGGGTCGACCTTCTTGATCTCGACGACGCCCGTCTCGCGTTCCGTTGTCTCGTGCGTGAACATGCGACGGAAGACCGGCGATCTCGCGCAGATGATCGCCTTCGAGACCTGAACGGAGGGATGGAGTGGGCGAGCAGCAAATAGAGCGAACCTTGAACGTCTTCCCTTGCACGTGCACCTCCGCGTCCGCGAGTTCGGGCGTGTCGAAGCCGGCGGAGATCTTCCCGAAAACGTCCAGTGGAGCTCCTTCGGCCAAACGCTCGACCGTCCCGCCGGCATCCATCGGGACGACCTTGCAGAGAACGACCAGCGCTCCGCTGTTGGCGAACTCGAGAAGACGCGATTGGGCGAACATTTGGTGCCAGCCCCAGTCGTCACTGGCGGGAAGGAACGTGTGCTCTTGTTCTGAAAGAAGTTCCACACGTGAGTGATCCCCGCAACGACCACGCGCGAACTCACCCGCTTTCTTCAGCTGCTCGTTCTCGTCGTTCTCGAACCCGATCTCGTATTTGAAGCGAATGGACGCGTGCGTGCCGAAGCTGCGAACGCGCACGTACATGGCGCAGCTGTCCTTGTACGTCTCGTGGGTGCCTTTCGGGTAGAACCGGAGGTAGAACTTGGCGTTCGGCACGCCGCTGACGGCGAAATCGGGGCTCTCCCACTTTTGTTTGAAGGCGGCCGTTTGGAAGCGAGGGCGGAAGTCGTCGAGCGGCCACCGAAAGACCGTCTCCTTCGCCACGGTCATGCTCGCCAAGATCGACCTGAAACGAGCCGGACTTGAAGGATTCGCGTGGTTGCCGGCGGACGGCGAAGATACCGCGGAAAAAGACGCGACCAAACACCCCGATCGAGCGGGCGCACAGGCGGACGGGGCACTCAGCGAGCGGACCGGCGGGCAGGCGGCAAGACGCACCCGATCGTCCGCGCGCAGACTGCAAGGAGAGCGTCTGAACGACGACACGCGGCCGCCTCGTTTGCGGTCCGCCGAACGCGTTCTTTCGATCACATCGCCACAACAATCCCAATGCACAATCGTCTGGCAGCAGCGCGGATTAGCGAGCGGAAAGAACGGCGAACGTTGGATTGCTTTCGCCCACGACCCGCGAATGGCCCGCAGCGGCTTTTGGGCGCCTTCAAGTGGCCAGTCGGCGGTTGGAGGCAAGGGACGGCTCTCAGAGTTGACACCCTCGATCGCTTCGACGTCTCAAAAGAAGAAGACGAGCAGAAAATGCGGGTCGACGCGATCGAAGAAGACCGCAAGTACAACGAGAAGTTTCACTTCGTTGCTCGCCGCACGAAAAAGCAGCGAGATGTCGGCTCCACGAGAAAGCGGGTGCTGGAAGGAAAGCGGAGGGAAATGGACGGGCCAGAAATTCGCAGCAGGCGGAGCGGGAAGTCGGCTTCTTTTCGTCCGTCCGCCGAGTGCCCACCGATCGACCGGAGCGAACGGAGCGGAGTGTACGCAAAAGGACGGCGGAATTTGGCTGGCCGTCTTGCTCGATCGAATGCGCAACAAACACCAATCACTCGTCGGAGAAGTCGGCCCGGAGAAAGTGGTTTTTTCGATGACGAAACGAGTGGAATCAAGCGGTAAGGAGCTCACGCACAAGTCGCGTTCTAAAGCTCACTCCTCCGTGTTGACCCCCAATCGAGCGGGGGGATTGGAGGGGTCCACGGAGCGGGATTTCACCATCCATCACGAGCTCTTCGATGCGGACTTTATCGAACGAATGCGTGGCTTGTGGAGAGGGGTTGAACGCGTGGCCACTCGCCTTCTTTCAATCATCGACTACGATCAGCTGGCTCGTCTGTCTGAGTTCCTGGGCGATCCTTTCCACTCTTTTCGTTTGTTCTTTCAGTCATTGTGCACAACATCGATCCTCGGCCAGCTGTCGGTCGAGCACGCAAACGGAGCACCTGCTGCTCGCCTTCCGCCACGAACACAACGGCATCTTCAAGCAGCAGAGCAAAAAAGACGCCCGGCTCACTCATTCTTCTACAAGAACCGCCATTAGTGTTCACTCCGCGATCTGCCCTCCCGTTCATTCGACGTCCCGTCCACGGCTCGCGAGTTTATTTCCGCTCTCCAACACACAAGACAAAGACTGGCCAGTTGTTGGAGAAACAGTTTCTATTGGGCTCTCAGTTGGAACAAAGCGGTCGCAGTACGGAGGCTCGTCGTCCACCAGCCGCTCGCACGGCGATCAGCGGGCTTGCTTGCGGTTCCAGCGACCCTTCGCAACGGATTCTGCAAACAAACTAGAAGATGAGAAGTGTGAGTAGGCAGGACTCACGAGTCAGAGACCGGAGCGCGCTCTCTGCAGGAAAAGGCGAGCAGTAAGGGCGGAAAAGTAGCCACAAACAGAAAAGATTCGTGACGGAAGGCGCTTATCGGACACACAACGCGTCCATCCATCGGCCGGCACAAGGAGGACGATGTGTGGCCCCGCACTCAATCCCGCAGACGAGAAGCATCTTGAGTAGGGCAGCGGAAGCCACTCGGAAGTGACGCCTCAATCCATTCCCACTGCAATTGAACAAGCGGATGAAAGGTTGAGTGGAAAAGGAACTCACAGCTGCACAAGGCTATTCTACTGAACATCGTCGTCGCCTTGTTGTTCTTTGAGTCGGGCTTCGACGTTCGTTACCGTCTTTCACAAACTCCACACCAACGCTGCTGAAGCACCAAGGGTGGCCAAACAAAAAAAGAGAACTGACAACCTTTCGGAGCAGAGCACCTCCTTTACGTTCCGTTTTGTTTGCAGTCCTTGTTCAGGAGAGTGGTGAGCGAGCGCAAGAAGGCTGAAATCAACCGAGTCGATGAGAAACGACGGCCTTCAATCCTCGAGAAGAACGGAAGGAGGACTCACCAGACGGTCGAATCGAGCGAGTGCAAGCCGAAGCGGCGCAAGAGGAGCGAGTGCAGGCGAATCGCCATCGCCTTCGGGGCGGCCGCAAGTGACTCCGCAATCCATTTACACGGGCTGCAAGCAAACGGGTGGTTGAGCAGACGGGAAGGAAGCCACTCACCATCCGTTCGCCGTCGTTCGTGAAGGGCTTCGCCGAAGTCGCTCGCAGTTGTCGAACGATCAGGGAAGGGCGCAGGCCGTCTTCAACTGAGTAGAACCTGCAAGAAACGAATAAGTGCCGGACGAACGAGGGCGCCCACTTGAACGACAGCGGAGACCAGCGGCGCAGAGCAAGAGGAGTGGGTAGGAGGCGGTAGGTGCTCGTCGGCGCGATTGACCACGACGCACCCTTCGCATTTCAATCCCAAACAAAAAGCCGGACTGAAAGGAATGAAGCACGCGTGGAAACCCCACCAGTCGACTCACCAGGCAAACGGCAGAACGAAGAATCCGAAGAGGCGGAACGGACGACGCGGAAGGAGACTTGCATTTGTTCTCCTTCACGATGCGCATCACCGAGCAGCCAACTCGCCGACGGACGGACAGCAGAATGAGCGGAGAGCGGCGGGGCGAGAAAGAGAGCGAGAATGAGCCGCTCGCTGCCTCGCGTCTCCGCAAGCTGACCTCCTCCCGCTCTCTCATCCCGCTGCACGCGCGCTCTCTCGCGTGCGCCCGCCGCTTTTTCTCGCCGTCTCGTCCCGCCGGCCGCCCATCGGCGCCCCCGCCCGCCCGGAGTGCACATTGGGCGGCCGAAAGAAGTGGAAGGCATCGCTTCTCGGCCTCATGGCTAGGATCAAAGTGTAGTTAACAGTTCTTATCAGCTTAATCTCTGGTACGAGTGCAACACGCACTCATCGAGATTACCGAATTTTTGGGACCAGTCGGGCTGGCGGGCTTGCTCGCCTCCCGACGAGGGTCGCCCCGGTCTTGCACTCACGCCGGGAGCGGCCCACACAATCTTCGAGTGGAGCGCTCGCTTTGAACGAACGAACGAACCGGCCAGTTGGAGAAGGAAAGCTCGCCATTGCCCTGCAAGATGGGGTGCTCCACTCGTGGGGCGCTTTTGGCATTCGTCTACTCACTGCTTCCGAGCGCTACTGCACCACCTCTCGCTTGCCGCCGATCGGTTGGGAGGGGACAGGCGGCAGCCGGCGGTCGTGAACTCCTCCGTTAGTCCAAGCGAGCAATCAACGAGAGAAAGCAGGCTCTTCAACTGAGGACGCCCACCAGTGCTTGGCCGGCCGTCTCGCTCGCCCTCATTTTGTGGCGTTCGCATGCCTCGAGTAGACGGACGAGTGGAAGCGGCGGAGGACGGCGGGCGAGAGGAAACGAGCGACTCGTTCGTTGGGCAAGCTGACGGGTGCGCCAGTTGTTCCTTTCGAAAAGGTCGCCCGTTCCACAGCCCTCTTCGATTGTTCTCAACGGTTTATTCGTCTCTCAACAATAGCGAGGCGAAAAAGTGATGGCGGGCGGCTGGAAAGAAAGCAACGAACGATTGACTGAATGATCAGTGTTCTCTCGTGCTCACTCAACCACCAGCCGGAAGGAGTTCCACATCCAGGCGTTGTTCGTCGACGAATAAGAGGCGGCGCACGTGGATCGAGAGCTCGTCTTCGACGTCCACGTGCAGCAAGTCGGTCGGCTCGCGGTGTCCACGCCGCGCGCCCACTCCGCTGGTCAACAAGAGGCGGCGACCCGCCCAATCGGCAGCGTTGACCACGAGCAGCTCCAGAACGAAGAGGACGTCCACATGGAAGCCGACGGCCGAGAGCGAGAAGCAGCGGATCGCGACGTTCGGCTGAAGAAAAGAGTAGAGGTGAACGGATCGAATCTTTAACGATAGTTGGAGCTCACCGCTTCCTGCATGCGCACAAGTGCTCAAGCCGTCGTTTGGATGCGCAACCAAGAGCGCGTGAGCGGTGACTCTTGACCCCAAAGGTCGGGAGGTCGCTCGTTTTCCCGTCACGCAATCGTTGCTTCCCGGTCGAGCATTGGAGTTCGGCTGGAGAACAAAACGAGAAAAATGCGATTCGAATGCTCGCGGCTGAAGTCGATCGCTTCATGGGCCTGCCTGCTGCACGAACGAACAATGAAGTGCTTCGAAGAGCAAGCAACAATACGTTCACCTTTCTGCTTGGAGACGAGACCTTTGCGGACGTCACGTTGCACGTGGAAGGTCGAGTATCCAAAATGAGTTTATTTTACGCCTTCTTCGTTCAGGTCCACAAGCTGGTCCTCACCGCGCAGTCCAAGCACTTCAAGCGAGTGTTCACGCCCGACACGAAGAAGAAGCGGACGGGCATCGTCGAAGTAAAGAACCGCACGGCCGCGGTAGTCGAGCAAGTGCTGAAGTTCGTGTACACGGCGAAGATGGATGAGCTGGCCGCTTGTGTCCGTGAACTCTTGCCTGCCGCCGACTACTTCCAGTCGGGCCGTTGGTGGTCGATTTGCTTTCTGCTTCATCGGATTCTATTTGCTTGCAGGAGATGTGCGCGGTATCGACCTGGAGTCTCTTTCGGCGGCGACGATTCCCAACGACCTCTGGCTCGCATTCACAGAAGAATCACAGGGCTATGCAGTTGATGGCGAAGCGTTGATGAAAACGAAAGAGAAGACTAAAGTGTTCGAACAGCCGACAGAAGCAGTAGGTAGCGGAGAATGGACGAAATGAAAAGAACGGCAACGATCCACGGACGTCCTTCTCGTTTATCCCGCTGTTCGACGAGAAGCGAGTAGGCCCTCGGTTTCCCAGAACGACCCCCGCATCATCGATATGACAGAATTTATTCTTCACTTCCACTCCACAACCGGAGGACAAACGAAAAACAACGAGAAGTACAACGATAAAACAACGAGAAGTACAACGATATAACAACGAAGAAATTAGGTGGACAGGAGCGCCATGATGTCTTTGACGATCTCCGGATTTCCGCCAATAAAGGACCGTCCAGTCGGCTTGTTGCTTCACAGCCGGGAAGTTCTTGTGGGCGAAGGCGACCAGTTTCCGCTTGAGTGGCCCTGGTGGTCGTGAGCGTACGCCAACTTGAGATCGCGAATGATCGTCTGAACCGACACGTTCGTGAGCAGCGACTCCAAGCACATCGCCTGGAAATTCCAAATCAATCAGAAACGAGAAAGAAAGACTTACGGACAGGTGAAGCACTTCGTAGCAGTCGGCGACGGGGAGGAGACGAACGGCGACCTCTGTCAATCCCTCAACCTTGCCCGAGTACAAGTAGCGGAGAAGCAGCTCAACCATGTCCGCGGTCTCCTTCTTGATTTCGACGATTCCCGTCTCCTTCTCCTTTGTGTCGTGCGTGAACATTCGATCAAAGACCGGCGATCCCGAGCAGATGATCATCTTGTTGACCTAAACGACGGGATGAATGAGCGAAAAAGAAATAAGGCAAACCTTGAACACCTTCTGCTGCACGCGCACCTCAACGTCGGCGAACTTGTCCGCGTCGAAGTTGGCGGCGATCTTCGCCAAGACGTCCGATTGAGCCGTTTCGTCCGCCCGCACGATGGGATCCAGCGGAGTGACCTTGCAGAAGACGACGAGCGGGCCGTGCTTGGAGAATTCGACGAGCTCCGCTTGAGCGACCAGGCCCAATCGTCCCCAGCCAGCGGTGTCGCTGCCGGGAACAGATTCGCACTCGACGGCTAAAGCAATAAATAGATCATTCGCTTAGATGAAGAAGCGACTCACCTTCCTGGCCGATTCGTTTGTTCGGAGTTCCGTTTTCGAACCAGAACTCGTACTTCAAACGAAGCGAGGAATGCTCGCCGAAGTCCTGAACACGGACGAAAATGGAGCAGCTGTTCTTGGACTGTTCGCGATCGCCTTTCGGGTAGAACCAAACGCGGAACGTGGCACCCGGAACGCCCTTGACGGTGAAGTCGTGGCTGTCCCAGCGCTGCTTGAACGTCGTCTTTCCGAAATGCTCCTCGAAGCCGTCCAGCGGCCAACGGAAGATCGTTTCGTTCGCCGCGGCCATGATCGTCCAAACGGCCTGAAACGAGAGGAATAAAGCGGAGATAGAAGAAACCGCGTGGTGCGAGCGAACAGCAAAAAGAAGGCGGCGGAAAATCCACGAACAAGCCGCCCGAGCGGTCCTGTCAAACGAGCAGACGACGCGCGAATGCCATTTACCCGACCGCCACCCGCCCGTCCCGCCCGCAGACCGCGGCGGCCGGCAGAAAGACGCCATTCGGACGCCTCGTTTGCGAGCGGATGAGTCATCAAGCGAGCTTTCGAAGCAGATGGCACTCACAACCCGCAACACGATCGTTTAACGAACACACGGATGATCGAGTGGAGAAGGGGCGAGCAAGTGGATTGGTTTTCCCACAGCGCCTCGTTGCTCTGCAAACACCCGTTTTGATCGGCGAAAAGAAACGAGCGGGAATTTCAGCCCAAATCCTAACACAAACGAAAGTGGCCGCAAACAGTAATTTGGCTCCTCATTGATCGAACGAGATCGAACAGCTGATCCGAACATCAAAAGCGAGCGTCAAAAAAAGTTGATTGTGAGCGAAATTCCACGAGCAGTCGGAGCGGGAACTCGGCCGTCCTTTCTTCGTCCGCCGAGTGCCCACCGATCGACCGGGCGGAACGCTGCGGAGTGTCTGCGGAGACGACGGGAGGTCGTGGTTGGTCGTTCGGGTTTGATCGAACTGCTCGAAGAACAGCAGTCGCTTGTCGAAGAAAGATGAGCGGAGGGATTCCTTTTTCTCTGATGATGAGACGAGTGCACCTTGTCAGGAACTGAGTGGTGAGAAACTTTCGCACGCATTTCGTTTCGGTGCTCACTCGTCGAAAAGGGTGGAGGCGTGTGATTCTCGACTTGGACGAGCCTTCAACAGAGAGTCCACGAACGACTGAGTGTGGGTTCCATCCACCTCAAGACAACGGCAGCGAAAGATATCGGTCGCCTGATGCCGCCAAATGTCTGGAGTCGTCGTTTGCTTCATCGACTTGTTTGATTTAAATTGAAGTCGTGGACAGCGGTTGGAATCAAAAAATGATGGGAAAAAAGAGCGGGCCGATTGCCTCGCAGTCATCCGGCGGCTTCTTTTGTTTCTCGCGCTGCAGCGCGCACGGGAAAACCGATCAGTTCTGGCTTCCTCTCAACCGAAAGCGAGCAAGCCGCTCGCACGAGTTCTAAGGTCGCTGCTTTCTGGGGCGCTCGCAAGCAGCAGTCGCTCGTGGGTCGAACTCGGCGCCCAACCAGCCAGTCGGCATTTTGACCGATCCGCGTTGTTTTCTGCCGCTTGCTGCTCCCGTTGGTTCCGCGGCGTTGCTTTGCTTGCTCGTTGTTATTCGAACACGTTCACGTTTCCAGATCGCCCAAACGATGTCGGAGGAGACGGTCCATCGATGTGAAATTTCCAACTTCAAGGAGCGATTCGGGTCGACTCCGACGGGAACGCCCATTGCAGGCTACGAATTTACGATCAAAAGTCTCGGCAGCGTCAAGTTCCGGCTGGAGTTTTACCCACACGGCGTCGGTGCGCACTTTGCCGATTATTGCTCCGCCTACTTGGCAATTCGCGACTTGGATGGCCGTTCGAAGGTCCGCGTTCAATACCGTGTGTGGCTGGAGAATGCGAGTGGAAAGCAGACTCGAGCCAAAAGTTCGCGTAAATGTCCTTCAGTTCGTTGTATTTAGCTTTTAGAATTGGACCACACTTTCGACGAACTTTACGGCTTTGGCTGGAAGGCGTTCAAAAGCCGGGCGAACGTTTTCCGGATGGTCGAGGATTCTCCGCTGATCGTCTGCTGCAAAGTTCGTCCGGTGGAGTCGTTGAAGCGAACTCCAACGGACGCCCATCTCCGCAAGCATCTCAGCGAACTGTTTGAAAGCGTCGAGTTCGCGGACTTCGAAGTGCACGTGGGCGGGCGGGTCTTCAATGAGAATCCAGAAGGCATCGTCTCTCACCCTTCTTCTGTTCAGGTCCACAAGTTCGTCCTCACGCAATCTCCGTATTTCAAGGCGATGCTCACTAACGACTCGAAAGAGAAGGAAGAATGCTTGGTGCGCATCAAGAAGTTCGGCGCGGACGTGATCGACAAACTCCTCCGCTTTCTGTACACGGGCGAAGTGGAGGGACTGGAGGAGAGCGCACCGGATCTTCTGCGCGCTGCCGATTTCTTCGAAATCATTGCGTTGATTGTGAGTGCCGATTCCTAGCATTCTCTCAATTCTCGTTTGCAGAAGTTGTGCATCGATTCGATGGAGGGCTCTCTTTGCCCCTCGAACCTCCTGGACCGTCTCCCGCTGGTCTTCGAGCTGAGCCACTACGAGGAGTTCCACCAAAAGGTCCTTCGCATGGCCTACGAAAACCTTTCGGTGCTTCTGAAGGCGGTGGAATGGCCCGCGTTCGAAAAGGAGAATCCGGAGATCGTCGCCGCTTTGCTGAAGTTCGCCCACCAGTGATCCTTTCGTCCGAGTCATTTCCGCTCGTTCTTTGTTGTCTCGAGCAGTTGTTGCTCGAAATAAACCTGTCTGTCTGAAAATGTTCACGCTGCATTGGTCGAAAAGAGCAGCAGGTGGAACGAACTCTCTTGACGACACTCCTCGGAACATTGCTTGGCGTGCGGTCTCCTAAGCAAGTCCTTGTTACCTGCGAAGGGTTTATTCAATCGTTCTGTATCGTAGAAGAGTGAATCGAGTGGACAAAGCCCGTAGTCGTTGGTGCTCCCTGGGTGGTGCACGTAAACAGCCGGCAGAAAGAACAACCTTAAACCAAAGAAACAAGCAGTCGAACGAGCAGATTCTTGAGAACTCGCCCTCATCGCAGCTCGACATGCTCCACCAACACCAGGTCTGCCTGCAGGTCTCGATCTGGGCGAGCGCATCCGAAGAGAAAACAACGAAGAAGATGAGCAGAAGGAACAGGAGACGGAAGTTTCCATTGCAAGTGCGTGAGTGGTCAAATAAAAGCCTCCGCTCTTCGCTTTTGAAGCGCCCTGTCGGCAGCAACCACGCGTCAGCGATCGGCCGACGGGAATCAAAATTGTTTCCTTTTTTGGCTCGTGAGACGACGTTTCCCTTCGCCAATTCACGAGCGTTCCGTTCGGCAAGCGTCGTGTCCGCGATCAACCGCCCTCGTCATCCCGTCCGTCTATTCATCCAAGTCGCTGCTCTCATGGCAAAACGACAGAACAAACGAGCAGCTTTTTGCTCAACGCCCGATTGCACGCACAAGAGTGGCAGAAGGTAAAAAGAGCATGGTCCGCAAGAGAAGCCCCTCGTTCATCCATTGCCGCTCTCTTCGAAGCGGTTCGTTCATCCGCCATTCAACGAGCCAAGGGATGACGAGGAGGACCAAGGCGAGCAGCATGCGAGTGGGTTGGATCGCTGGAAGAGTGGCGGCGACGGCTGAAACACACGGCAGCCTTTCCTGCTTGTTCATCTGCGATTCAAAGGGCGTGTGCGGGCAAGTGACGAGAGATCACGTCTTTGGGCTTCGTTCAATGGGATGTGGGCGGCGAACTCCACGAGCAGCGGATAATTGCGACTTGCAGTGGCCGACACGGATGAGAGGTGGTTTGCGGATGACTACACATTTCGCTCGACTTTCTCGTCCAAGACCACCAATTTCCGGCTGCCACGGGCGGCTATAGCGGCCTCGTTCAAGCTCTTCTTCACCCATCAAACTACCAGCCGGCGGCAACTCGGCTCATTCACAACAACATGAGAAACCACAGTATCAGCCGGTCAAGAGTAGTGGAACAGCCATCACGATGCACTCTGAAGCGAGGGAAAGCGGGAGGGAGCGGCCGCCCCAACTCACTGCCCGTCCATTGCGACGAAGTAAAGCAGAAGTTCTCCGCGCACCATTGGTTCTCGTCCTCACAGGTTGTCTGGTCGAGCAAAAAAACGAGCAGGACGAGCAGCAGCAAGCAGCGAATGGATCCCATTATTGTATCTCGCGTCTCATCTCCCGGCCAATCGGACAAGCCGCCCAACAAACAATCGAGTGATCAAGTCATTTGTTTAATCAGACAACAAAAAGAACAACGCAAAGTGAGATAAGAACAGAATGCAGGAGCTTGAGCTCGCGGCTCGTTCTTGGGCCCGTCCAGGCGGCGGCGAGCTCGTCGATGAATTCGCTCAGCTTCCGCTTAATGCCCGAATCAAAGGAGTTAGAATCGCTGCAGTCGGCGGCGCTCACCGACGACCACTGTGTGCGCGATCTCGTCGAAGAGCTCGTTCTCGGGCTCGCGGCGAGTCTTCTCGAGCTTGGCGGCGGTCGCGTTCAGGTGGTGCGTCAGCGAGTCGCCCTCCTCCAGCAGCCACTCGCCCACGCACTGCAAGCGAAGGAGGAGGACGGCCACTCAACGCCCCATCCAGACGGCATCAGGCGCCAATCCCAAGTCGCAAAACACCGCGCGACGCCCGGCGACTTCTCCTCGTCGGCGGTCTGTCCAAGAAACAGGTGGCCGTTGATGTTTAGCGACCTCTTTCCCCTGACGCTGTACCGAGCAAAAGGATCCAAAACCAAAGTCCACTGACTTTATTGCATGCAAATCTCTCCCCAAAGTGGCGAGTCCGTCCGCCCGCCTCCGCCCAACACGCGCTTCCGTCGACGACCCGCAGCGCCCTGCTGGCCCAGTGGTAAGGCGTCTGTCTCGTACGCAGTCGAGCGAGCGGAGTGAACAGAAGATCACTGGTTCGATTCCAGTGCAGGGCAAGCTTTTTGCCCCGAGACCGCTGATTGCAACGAACCGTTCGCGTCAGCGCTTGCCCACCACCTTCAAAAACACCAATGTTTATTCAACACAACAGTAGTCATTCAAAACAAACAAAATCAACAATTCAACGAGTAATTAAATAACGGATGATCAAAGCGCCTCCTTGACGCCCCAAATCGCGTTCACTCGCGCGCGGTAGGCGGCGAAGGCCGGGCGGAAGGGCGGCTCGTGAGCGCAGGCGGTCGGTTGGTCCGCCCACAAGTGGCGGACGGCCTCCAGAGAGGGCGGCGGTGGGAGAGTCCGCGCTTCCCGCATCGCCTCGAAGTGGTGGGCGGCGGAGTTGCCTGAACAACCGCAGGAGTCACTCATGAGTCGACTTGAGGCACTCACCTTGCTCGCCGGCCGGCGGAGACGCGCAGTCGGACCAGCGGACGGGCGGCTGCGGGGGCGGCGGCGTGGAGAACAGCGACCAGACGGGGATTTGGCGCCGCTTCGGAGTGGCGGCCGCCTCCTTCGCTGCCGGCTGTTCGGCGGGCGGCTTGCGGGCGGGCAGGAGGGACTCCAGCGAGGGCACTTCGGGCGGCGTGCGGGAGAAGAGGCGCTCGAGATCGCCGACCTCCGCGCCCGCCTTCAACTCGCGGACGACCTCGCGGCCGCGGGCGCGCGTCTCGGTGATCTGCTCGCCGCACGTGTGCCGGACGGCCTCCAGCGAGTGCACGTGGGCCTGCAGACGGGCGACCTCCGCGGCGCTCCAGTTCCTGCAACGAGCGGGCGGTAGACGAGGCGGTCGGGCGGCCCACTCACCCGCCGGCGGCCTCGCGCTGCAGCTCGGCGATGCGCGCGGCGAATTCGTCCCTTCGGCACCCCAACTCGCCGACCGCCGCGCTCACGCGCAGCTCCACGAGCGCGATCTCGGCGGCGCGCGCCCGTTCGGCCGACTTCTGCCCGCGCCGTTTGTCCTGCAAGCGGGCGAGTGAGTGGCCGGCCGGGGGGACGCACCTGGACGGCCGACTGCTCCATTCGGCGGGCGGTGGCGTTCGCGTCTTCCAGCTGCCGTCGGAAGCGCCGGCCGGCCGACTGGCGGGCGGCGAGGTCGTCGGACAGCCGCCGCTTCTCCGCGCGGGCGGCTTCGAGGCGACGCGCGTGGTCGGCGGCCGCTCGCTCGTCGTCGCGCCGGACGGCCGCCGCTTCGGCGCGCAGTCGCTGGAGTTCCGCCCGCTTGGCCGCGTTCTCCGCCGCCTGCTTCTCGTGGGCCGCCCGCAGCTGCTCGCGCTCCCGCTCGAGGGCCGTCCGTTGGGCGCGGGCGGCCTCCCGCTGCTCCTCGAGGCGCCGCTTCTCCTCCGCCTTCTCCCGCCGCTCCGCCCGCAGCGCCTCGCGTTCGGCTTCCAGTCGGGCGGCCTCCTCCGCACGGACGTCGAGGTGGTCGAGCATCACTTCGACGAGACGCCGCACGGGCACGCCGTCCACTTCGGGCGGGCGGAGGGCGCGGTCGAGCTGCGCGTCGAGGCGTTCGAGGAGGCGCCGCCCGCCGCTCTTCGCGTCGAAAATCACGTCGGCAATCTCGCGCTCAGCGAGCCGCCCGGGCAGCTGCGGCGGGCGTTCGGTGAGGTCGACTGAAAGCGGGCGAGTGCGGGGATCTCCGGGCGGCCACTCACCGATCGCCGGATTCACGAGGCCGCGCTCCAGGCAGAAGCGGAGGGCGCGGCGGCCGCCTTCCACGTCCTCGGCGTCGAGCACCGCCTGCAGTCCGCTCTGGACTTCGTCGACCGTTAGCCGGAAGGAGTGCCCCACGAGGACGTCCGTCGCGTAGAGATGGCCGACGATTCGGCGCTGAAAAAGCGGGAGCGTTAGGAGAGGCCGGCCGGGGGAACTCACGAGGATTTTCGAGTCGCTTGCGAGCGCCTGCTCGGCCGGCAGCGCGAAGAGACTGCGGGAACGTCGCGACTGCCCGTTGGGTCGAGAAGGCGGCCGTTTGATGAGGTGAACGGCGAGACTCTTCAGCTCTTTGAGTCCCTGCAAAGGCGGCTGTTTCGTTGCAGATGCCAGAAGCGACTCACGAGCTCCCGCTTCTCGTCGCCGTCGACCGCGAACTCGAGCTCCAAATTCTGCAGAAGGTTCTCGCGCACGAACGGAGAGACCACCTCCCGCTTCTCCCGACGGTCAGCGGGCGGCTCCTCGAAGCAAATGGAGGCGTAGAAGTCGTGGGCCGACTCGTGGACGGCCGCCAGCCAGCCGTCCAGCATGCGGCGAGTGGCGGTGGGGGCGGAGAGCGCGCGTTTCGGACGGGACTGCAAGCGGAGGAGAAAGCAACAAGCGGACTCACCATTCGAGCGGGCGGAGGAGGCGGTGGGGGAGTCGGCGGCCGGTGGGGCGGGATCGTCATCCGCGCGATGAACTTCGTGCGTTTCGGCCTCTCGCCCGTCGGAGCGGGAATGGTCAGCTGAAAGGCGACGGAGCGGCTGGAAGAAGCCGCTGGAAGCGAAGGAGAAGCCGCCTGATGGGCATAAGTCTTGTCCAGCGGCACTTCTCGCTTGGTCGCCTGCAAGGGAACGAAGATTAAGTGAGTGGTCGCTGGAGAGAACCTCGTCGATTTCCGGCTTCACGTCCACCGCCTTCTTCTCTGCAACTGCCGGAGGATCAACGAAGGACGGAAAGAACTGACCAGCGGGCGGCGGCAACGGCAGGAATTCAGTCTGCACACTCGCATCGGCAAACAACAGCGACCGTTTGATCGCAGGGCAGAGCTGGCCGGCAACGTCGTCCAGCGCGGGGTACGGGGACTGAACGAGCGGGTCGGTGCAATGGAAAGAGACGAGGCCTTCCCAGCCCCCAAGCACTCACCGACCAGTCCACCGCGTAGTCCGAGCAGCGACCGGAATCCCTGCTCTTCTCGACGTCCTTCGAAACAGTCGATCAGAGACACCCAACGACCGAACGAACCAATTGGCAGGCGAGAATCTCCAACTGCATCGCCGTCAGGGCGGGACTGCACTCCAGGGCGCAAGCGGCCGCTTCCTGCGGCTGGAGGTCGACCGTTTCGACCCCGTCCTCCTCTTCGTCGTCGCTGCTGTTCACCCACGGGCTGGCGGAATTTTGTAGAGAATTGGTGCTCGCGGCCTCGGCTTTCGACTCCTCCGACTTGTCCATTTGCTGGAAGCAAGGAGTGAACTGCCGACCGAGCAGTGGAGACTCACGGATGCCGCCTGCTTGCTCGCTCCTTGCCGCTTCTTTGTGCTCTTGGCCGCGTTCAGGTCGACGGTGATCTCGCCCTTGAGCCACGCGCGCCGACTCACCGCCGCCGTTCCCTCGTGGCGCCCGCAGAAGACCATCCGCAGGGCCTTCGCGTTGGCCGGCAGGAGGGCCGTCGCGTTGCCGCCTGCAAGCGGGTGAGTGTTCGACGGAGTCCTCGTACCCTTCTCGATGCGCTCGATCGACTCTTGCAGCTTCCGCTGGGCGAGGTCGTCGTGCTGCAGCTGGAGGCGTTCGAGCGACGGGCGGTCGTGCCGGCCGCAGAACTCCAGCGCCCGCCGGTTGCACTCGATCGCCTTGTCGAGGAGGCCGCGCTCCGCCTGCAGGTCGGCCACCCGCACGTAGTCGGCCACTTTCTTGCGGAAGTCGGGCAGCGAGCTGAAGCGAGTGGATGAGCAGAAGGAGGAGGGAGGGGACTTGCAGGAGGTTCTTCGCGCTCTTCACCTCCACGCGCACCTCCACCTCGAAGACGCCGTCCAGCGAGTAGCCCGCCGACTCGTCGAGCAGGTCCTGAACGGCGAAGAAGTGAGTGGTGGACGGCGAAGGGAACGAACCGCCCAGAGCACAAAGGCCGGCCATCCCCAGTCGTTCTGCGCGGGCGTGAACGTGTGTTCCGTCCGGCGGCAGACGTCCGCGCGGTCCGCCCGCTGCGCCACGAGCCGGAAGTCGGCGGTCGCCTCGCACGTCCACGAGCTGCAACGAGCGGGAGTGAGTGGAGAGTGGAGGGGAGGACGCACTCGGAATAGGCGTCCGGACAGCAGTGCAGGAAGAGGCCGAGGTACCGCTGCCGCTCGCCCCGCCGACCGACGTTCTCCCGCGGCTCCACCATCAGCCGCCTGCAAGAAGCGAGTGGGCGGGCGGGCGGAGGGGAACGAACCACGAGACGCCGCCGACGATCGCCGGCGCGCCCTCCACCGGCTCGCGCATCGCCGCGAAGTTCCGCACGCGCAGCCGCAGCGTCCCCTCGGCCGACGGCGCCTTCACGGGCGTGCCTGCAAGCGGAAGGATGATTGAAGCTCGCTCAGATGCCCTCACTCACTTTCTCGTTTCCAACGGGCGGGATCCCTGCACTCGAGCAAGGAGACGGCCGCCTCGAGCACGTGCGGCGGGAAGGCGGGCGAGCGGAAGTGGCAGAGGGCGAGGAACTCGTCGGCCGGCGCCGTTTGGACGCCCGTCGACTGGTGGCAGCGACCGGCGAGCGGGCGGTCGTTCGGCTCCGGCAGGTCGACTGCGGGGATGTTCAGCACCAACTCGTTCGGTTGGCTGGAAAGAACGAGACGATTGATGGTTGAGGAGAAAAGAGAGAACTTACCGCTCGCTCGTCTCTCCTTCCAGTGCGGGCAGGACGCCCGCTCCGCGCTGCATCGCCTCGAAGAGCCGCTGGAAGATCACGAGTTCGGCCTTGATTTTTGCTTGCAGGTCGTCTGAAATCGGGTGGATTGGAGGGGGAAGAGCGAGTGGACGGGCGCTCACCCAATCCGTTCGGATCGTCGCCGTCCGGGTACGCGGGCGGCCACCCACCTGCCACCTCCTCGCGCCCCTCTTCTCCACTCGACTCCTCGTCCGTGAAGGGCGACTGGAAGGCGGTGAGTTGGCGGAGCTGCTCGGGCGAGGGCGTGCGGGCCGCGAGGAACTGCCGCTTCCACTCGCTCATCGGCATCCCGCGCTGCACGGCCTCTTCGATGCCCACGAACTCCTGCTGGTGACTGGAGCCCGCCGGCAGGATCGACGGGGTGGAGCGCCCGCTGCTGCTCGACCCTTCGGACAGGTGCTGCGTCGGGCACGAACAGATCTCCTTCTCGTCCATCGTTTAGGAGAAATCCTAAAAGAGGACGGGATTTGCGGAAATCGGTAGGAATCGGTAGAAGTCGGGAGGAAAAGCGCGTGAGAATGTAAAAGTGACGGATTCTGCTCAACGAACTCTGCTTGAATTTTTGAAACGACGATCCAGCACGTCGAACACAAAATGAAGCCCAACGAGCACGACCAAAACCAGCGGAAATCCGAGAGGAGAGCGGAAGACGCCGTTCGGCTCGACGCCTAGCGGCAGAGTTCCCCCGCATCGACTCGCCGCACCGAGGGCGCAGTCTCCTGCAGGACGGCCGGTGACTCACTGCTTCTCTCTCTTGTTCGCTGCTCATTCCACCATTCACTTGCTTGTGTGTTCAGTTTTTATTGTTTCTCGGGCAACAAGCGACGACAATCCAAGTGGAAACCGGAAATCAATACAAAGACGGGAAGCCGCAATGAGCGAAGTTGGGCGTGTCAGGGTGGAGCGAGAAAAAATTCCCGTCCACTTCACTCGTCGCCATCAGCGGGACGGCCGACGAAACGGGGACGGCCCACGTGTTCTGCGGGAACTCGAAAGCCGCATCGTAGTAGGCGTACTGCTGGTAAAAGGCGGTCGGGTCGACGGGCACCGAGTGCTCGAAAGTGGACGAGGCGGGAGTAACCGACGAAAAGGAGGGATCGACGGCGGATGGGAAGTGGGCTGAAAGCGACGAGCGTGTTAATCACACCCCGAAATTCGAGCACTCACTCATTTCCACCGGTTGTTCGCTGCTCGTTGCCTCCACCTTCACTCCTCCCGCCGCCTCGTCGAGCACGAACAGCGACGGGTAGGTGGGCTGCCCGTAAAGCTCTGCCGACGGCCACCCGCACTGTGCGTAGCCGTGGGAGACGGGCGGCGTGTAGAAGGCCGTGGCCGGAATGAAGGGCGTCTGGTCCACCTGCAGCGGGCCCTCCGCCTCGCTCCCAAAGGAATTCGAACCGGAAGATGAAGAGGTAGCCGTCTGAAAGGGTTGTTGAGGGAGTGAAGAGGAAGGGGGTAGTTCTTTCTTCTCTTGTTTTGATGGTTAAGGAGGCTCGTTCTTTCCACAGTACCCCCGACCCTATCGCCCCACTTTAATCCCCGCACTTGAAATGGACGTCTGGCGAACACGAAACGAGTCCGCCCGCTCGCCAGTCGCCCCCTTGGTCATTCAATCTCCTCGGCCGGTCGCCCGGAAATTCGCGCGCTTGATCGTCGGTCGGGTGGATAAACACATGAAGCGATTCCGCGAGCTCGAATCAAAACATTCACGCTGCCGGCAGTCAATCAGCGAGCTGTCCATTAACTGGAGACTCGCAACTTTCCGCCGCCCATAAATCGCCGTCCGCACTCATTTGTTTTCCCGCGGAGTGATGGACGAGCGGTCGCGGCAATAAGCAACTTTCGGGTAGAATTCGCGCAAATCGGAGCGGAAGCGGGAGAACGGAAGTCATTAGGCGGCCATCCCTTGAAATTGGTTTGCCGCCCGTCCAGTCGGTAAGCCTCAAAAAGAAATTTGATCCGCTCGCTTCGTTTTTTACACGGCAGGCAGGTGGACGAGAGATTCCTGTCCACCAGCACGAACATTCAAACCAACTCACCTCCACGTGTTGATCAAACGCCGTCATCTCCACTGCCGGCTGCTCTTTCGCTCGCTTCCTCTCCGCATTGACGGCGTCAGCGCTCTTCGCTCCATCTACCGACGACGAGGCGGCCGTCTTCGCCGCGTTGTAGCGCCAGGGGTGTCCCTTGCCGCGCTTGCGGCCGTTGCGTTTGTCCAGCTTCTCGAAGCAGGGCATCAGCGAGAGGTTGTGGCGGACGGAGTTCTTCCAGCCCGTGTAGGCGGGGTCGCGGAAGAAGGGGTGGAAGTCGCGGAGAAAGGCGTAGATCTCCGCCAAGGTCGCCTCCTGCAGCGGATGGGCCTGCAGCCGGGCGGGGGGAGTGAGTGGGCGGCGGAGAGCACTCACCTCGATCGCCATCCGAATGCACTCGATGTAGGACTCGGGCGGCTTCTTCGTGCCCCGCCGCTCGCCCCGCCGTCCGCTCTTCTTCGATGCGCGCTTCTTCGCGGGAACGATCGAAGGCGGCTGGAAGTCGGCGAGTGCGGCTGGATCACCGATGGAAGGTGTCCAGTACACGTCGTTCGGCCACTGGAGCGGGTAGTCGACCGTGTAGAGCGAAGTCGGATAGCTGAAAAGACGAAAAATGAAGCAGAAGCAACGGGATCGATGTGAGGGGGATGTTTAGGCGATTTGCTTACGGCCCGAAGAAGGCGGCCTTCTTGACGTAAACATCATTGCCGTCCGCGGATGCCGAAGTAAATCATCCGCACGGAGTACGCGGGCAACGAGCGCAACGAGGGTTTGTACACAACCTTCCTCACCTGGGAATTGCGGCTTCCATCCAGACGGTCAGTCAATCAGGGGACTGCAAAGAAGGAAGAAGTCACAATTTGCTGGAGAGTCGCCGCGCTAATCCCCGCACCGTACTCGGCGGCCGCCTTCCAAATTGCCGACGGCCACGAACGAGCGGCCGGGAAGCGAGCGGATTGTTTATTCCGCGGATGGCCGCTGAAAGCCGGAGGGTCGCGGGAGGCGCTTTCGGCAATGAAACGGGGCGGAAGTTGCCCTCTCGCCTCTCAACGAGCGGCCGATCGCCACTCGGGATCGACGGGTGGGCGGGAGCGGCGGGCGGGCGGAGTGACGTGGCCGCGGATTCGAGAGTGCGAGTGGCGACTAACGAGTGATCGCTGGGATCGATGCGAGTGGGGGATTGAATTTCACGGCGGAGTCGACGAACGCGTTTATCAGTCGATTCACGGGTTCTTTTGCTCGAACAACGGGGTGTTGTGGTGGACCTTCAATCCCGATTGTTCCCGCTCTATCACTCGACCGATCGGCTCCACACGGTGGCTAATCCGGAGACCGCGGGTCAAAGTGCGCAATCGACGAGCGGCGGGCGGCTCGAATGTCGGCCGCGCTCCCGCTCGCTGTTGCCCGACGGAAATCGATCGGCGGCTCCGATTTCCGGCTCGATCGCGATCGGAAACGCGTGGACAAATCGGGAGCGAAGTGGGGTCGTAATCGACTCGATCCAGAAGACCTCGGCAGAGTGCCGGCGGTTCGAAGGACCACTCATTAGCCCGCCTTACAAAAACGCTCCATGATTTCCTCGCCACATTTATTTCAATTCGAGAGACAAGAGGCTTGTCGCGTGCAGAGAGAACGGTTCGCAAGAGCGGCCACCAAGTACAACACAAGAGAGATCAACGGCAGTGCAGTCCGAATGCCCGGTGGAAGTCTCGTTCTCGCGAGGGGAACAACGGCGAGTATGCGATCACCTGCAAACAGGAGCGGTGATCAAGCGGCAAGGAAAAGAACCCGCAACTCGACAGAACGCGCCGCCTTCTCGCCCACCAGCAGAACAAGGAGGACTCGGTGACGTCTGCTTTTTGACGGCCGACATCCGCGCGTCCAAGCCGCTCGTTCGACGACACCCGCGGCTCCCATGCGTTGATTCGGGTGAGCGAGCGGAGGTTTCACGTGAGTCCCCATTCGCTCTCCATTCTTCGTTCTACGACGGTCTACCGCTGGCTGCTGACCGCCAAGTCGCCCGCACGACGTGACGCGAGCGACGTGGGGAGGGGCAGTCGATGGAGGGGAAGCTGTTGTTTCGAATTACCGTCGAATATTCTGCCTTCTCACGAGTGGTTTATCGTTTCGCTTCGACCACACATCAGAACAAGCGAATGGAAGGAACAGGGCCGAGGATCAACAGTTGGACGCGACGGTCACTTCGAAGATGATCTCGGGGTTGTCGCGCACGAAGCTAACAATGAGTGTCCAGTCGGGTTGTCCTTTCAGCAGTTTGAGGTTCTCGTGGGCGAAAGCGCACAGTTTCCGCTCGAACGCGCCCTCGTGATCGTGGGCGAAGGCGAGCTTGAGGTCGCGGACCACGCTCGGGACACTGACGTGCTTGACGAGAGAAGCGAGGTACAGTTCCTGCAAGAAGAGGGGGATTGACCGGCGACCAGTAGAGACTCACGACGAGCTCGAGCACCTCGTAGCAGTCGGCGACCGGCAGCAAGCGCGCGGCCGCGTCCTCCAAGCCCTCGACCTTGCCCGAGTAGAGGAAGCGGAGGAGGAGCTCGATCACGTCCGCGTCCATCTTCTCGATCTCGACCACTCCCGTCTTCTTCTCTTTGGTGTCCAGCGTGAACATCCGGTCGAACACCGAGAGCCCGAGCAGATAATCATTTTGTTGACCTGAAGGAGACGAGAATTAAAGAGGGACGTAGAAGAACCGACCGGGAAGACGCGCCCCTGAACGCGCACCTCGACGTCCGCGAACTTCTTCGACCCGAAGTTGACGGCGAGCGGGGCCGTGTGCTCGGCCCACTGGAAGCCGCCGACGGGATCCGACGGAGTGATCTTGCCGCAGACGAAGAGCGAGTCGCCGGCGGCCGCTTCGAGCAGTTCCTCCTGAGTGCACATCTGCGGCCATCCCCAGTTGTTGCGTGTGGGAAGGTACTCGAATTCGTAGTCTAAACGGAAACATTCGCCATCAGAGGACCTCCGGTGGAATTCGGCGAACTCACCGCTTCGCGTCCATCCCGTTCCCGCTCCTTTTCGACCCAATAGTCGCCCGTGAAGCGGATGGAGAGATGGTCGCCGAAGTCCAGAACGCCGAGGAACAGCGCGCAGTACTCTTGGAACTTCTCGTGGGATCCTTTCGGGTAGAAGTTGAAGGAGAACTTGGCCCTTGGCACGCCCTCCACCTCGAACTCGGGGCTCTTCCACTTCAGCCGGAAAGCCGCCTCCGCGAAGCGCTCCTCGAAGTTGTCGAGCGGCCAACGGAAGATCGTCGGCTTCACGACGGCCATGGTGCTCAAAGGCTGGAGAATCCGCGAACAAGCCGGCCGAACGAGCGAACAGGCGCCACTCGGAATGAAAGCGGCCAATTGTAAAAGGCACCTCCGGTCCCTTGTTTGCACGTCGGCGAGCCATCTTAACCCGTTCTGTCGATGCTGTCGGCAGCCCTCATCATCGACCGGAATGGAGCGAATGTGGGTGGACTGGTGGACTCGGCGAGCTTCCCGTGCGTTCGAGCAGCAAGCGGTGGCCGCTCGCTTTGAACCGAACAGAAGAGAGCTCATGAGTTCGTCGATTGTTGCTGTGTGTTGGCCGCTCTCCCGCCTGTTCGTTCAACTCTAGCAAGCGGGAATCGCCTTCTCGGGCCCTCATCGGTGGAGTCCTTCGGCAATCGCGCCTTTCGGATGGCGTGCGTGTTCCCTGCTGTCCTGCGGAAATCGATCGGCGGCTACGAATTCCGAGACAATCTCGATTGGAAGCAGGTGGAACGGGCCTCTCGAAAACGGCTGGATCGAGCGGGAAAAAGCCGTGTACTCGCGTTTGATTGGCGTCCACAGAAGACTCATTTGTTTCGGCAATCATGCGCGCTGGATTTGTTCGATGCCTATGATACGGATCTCCCCGCACGCACCTTCCAGACTGCCGACAGCGATCCGCGTACAAACGAGTGCAGACGCGTTAATGATCGCACTGACGACTTCCGCGCGCTCATTAGCCGCTCCGATCGAACGACTCGCATTGGTTTCGGTGCACCTGCGCGGCGGGTATAAAAGCCGGCCGTCTGTCCGTTCTCTCCACTCTTTCGGCCGCTCCTGCGAAGATGAGCTCCGCTCTTCCGCTCGTCCTCGTCCTGCTGAACGTCGCCTTGAGTGCGACAGCGTCTCGTGAGTTCCCTTCGGCAGAAGAATCTCTACTCTTGCTGCAGACCACTGGGATCACCCGCACCACGACGCGCACCACGCAGCCGTCGCCCACGGGCACGACGGCGAGTGGGCGGCGCGGCGGGGCGACGCGCACGACTGGCGGCACGCGGACCGGCGGGATCACGCCCACGACGCCGACTTCGCGAAGGACGACCGGGCGGATTGGGCGCGGCTGGACTACGGCGGCCACAAGCGGCACGAGAGTGGCGACTCCTTTGCCGAAGGCTACGCCCACGAGCACGGCGACGATCACGGCCGAGCGGGCGGCTGGGAGGGCGGCCACGACGGCGGCCATTCGGCTCACTCATCGCACGCCCACCACGAACACCCGCACCACTTCGGCCACCACCCGCACGGCCACTTCGGCGGCCATTTCGGGCATCACGATGAGTGGCATTGAGCTCGAATGGTTTGATCGAGTTGAATAAACAGTACTCGTTGAATTCTACTGCGTTCTCGAATGTGTAAGACGATCCTCACGCATTCGCCCCGTGAAGTGCACGCAAGCGAGTCGAACGAACGAGCGGTCACTTTCCGAACGGCTTCCGGTGGCCGAACAAAAAGAAAACAGCAGAGCAAACAAGCGGCAACAGGCCGTCCAAGGGTGAAACGTCAGCATTCCGCCGCTGCCCGTTCGCCAGCCGGCAGTTGTGCAAACGGCTCCCGGCATTCCCGCCGACCTTCGGCCGCTCATGGAAACGAACAGGAGAAGAGAAGGGCGAAAGTACTAAGGCCGTCCGCTCGGGGGTTTTCGTTCACCAGCCCGTGACGGCGCTTCGCGCCGTCCCCAGCTGGGGGAGTCGTTAGACTGGTGCGTATCGAATCCTTTTGTCGACTTCGTTCGGCAAACCACGTGCTCGTCGCAACGGGTTAACGCCGAGTCGTGTTTCACTAACGTTCAAGTTTAATGAAAGTATGGCGAACGGGCCGCTACTCAGCAGAAACGACTTTGACCGTCCATTACGCTTTGACGGTTCCATGGAAAACCGATCCAAACCGCGAAAGCCGCAGGAGAATGCAGTCTTTAAGTACAACAGCGCGCACAATGCTACCTACCACGCGCAACCAACGTCTAGCAGGCTGTTTTGGATCCTAGCAAGCGTAAAAAGTGAGTGGTGGTTGCAGCGCCCGGAGAAACCGACCGCGAAGCTGGGGGCAGGACCCCACTACAAAACGATGCATTACTCCTCGACGATCAACCGTTTAAGAAATTTGAAACGGTGGTAAGAAGGGCTACTTTATGCTCGACATTTCTGCCACGTTTCAAAAGATTTTGTCCGCTCATTTTCAAACCCGCCCGGTGTTTGTGCGATAACAGCGGTCTCCTTCGCGCGTGTCGCAGTGGCCAAGTGGGCCAAGAACAAACACAACATGCAACACGCTGGAAAGCCCGTGTTTTGCGCTTTCGAATGCGCCCATATTCATGTCATGAAGTCTCGTATGCGAAGAGAACGACGGAATTGAAATTCGCCGAAGTTTTCAAATCGACACACAATTTTTCTCCGATTTATACGTTTTTTTGTTTAGTCGAATCGCCACAAAACCGGCTGCAAAAGATGCGCAAGACCTTTTTCTAGCCTTATTTTGTAGGGTTTGTTGAATAAAATTCGGAGAGCCGAGAACGGCGCCTTTGAGTGCAGACCTCTTCGATTTCCCGCCCCGACCTTTCGACTTTAGTCGACCACAACTTTCTTCAACAACACTTTCTGACGATGCCGTCAACTTATGAAATGTTCCTTGTTTCAAGGCGCATCTTTTCGTCCACAGGGCGGGTGCAGTTGGCCGTGATCGAAAACCGGTACGGCGGAGAACGTTGGCACGGAACGTTCAACGTGCCTGCCGACGGTCGAAATGCACATTTTCGGACTTCGCGCATGCGACTTCCTCTAGCCAGAAAAAATTTCAGCTCGATTGGAGCAAAGCGCGATTAGTTGAGGGTGCGGAGGGGACTGACAGACTCACCGGTTAGCGCCGTTTACGGGGGGATTGTCCGCGGAATGTTTTCCGTCTGCTTGTTCCTTCCGTTCCTCTCCCTCTCGCCCCAATTGGCCGCCCGCTCAATCCACGAACTCAACGCGCTGGTGTTCGCGAAGTTCGCCGTCGAGGAGCGGCCGCCGTTGTTCGGCGGCGACATCAGTGAGCTCCAACGAACCGAGGATATCCGTTCGATTTCGTTGCAGTGCTCACCCCCGATCAGCACGAGCACGTGGAAGCGACCGAAGAACTCGCTGCCAGCGGGGATCCGCTGAAGGCGCGGGACATCGCGAAAGAGAGCGCCGCCGTCCAGCGCTGGCCCGACAACACGCTCGTCTACCGGCTTTCTCCCGCCTACACGAAAGAGCAGTGAGCAGCCACGAGCACTCCCTCCACCCATTCCTTCAGGAAACGAGTCATTCGGAAGGCGCTGGACGAGCTGCAGCGGCAAACGTGCTTCAAGTTTGTCGATCGGAAGCAAGCGCATGGGGCGGCCGACTACGTAGCGGTCGCCCCTCGCGGCGGCTGCTGGTCCTTCTTGGGCCGAACGGGTGGGTTTGCCGTTCGATGGGGAGAGAATTCGAGCGGTTGCAGGCGGGAAACAGCTGCTGTCGCTGGATGCGGAATGCATCTACGGGCATGTCGTAAAGCACGAGTTCATGGTTCGTTCTACAGAAGTTGTCTGTTAAATGACTGACTGATTGCAGCACGCGATCGGTGAGGTCCCCCCGCTGATCAGTCAACAACAAACGCTTCATAGGGCTCGGGCACGAACACCAACGGCCGGACCGGCACAAACACCTGCGCGTGTTTCTGAAGAACGTCAGTCCGGACCTCCGCCGTTCGTTTCGCTCCGTTGGGCGCCCGAATGAGCGGCTTTTCTTTCAGACGCCTTCCGCGTGCACTCGTTCGCCGACTTCCAGACGGGCGGGCCCTACGACTTCGAAAGCATCATGCACTACGACGGTCCTTTGTTGCCCTCTTTGTTGTCCACTAACCGGTCGCTTCAGACCACGCATTCACCCGGAACGGGAAGCGGACGATGAGGCCGCGGAAGGTGAGCGATCCGTGTAACCTCCGGTCTCCAATCCCCCGTTTTGCAGAAGAACTTCAAGATCGCCGACAACACGCGCCTCACGCGCCACGACCTCGAGAAGCTGGCGACCGTCGGCGGCTGTCCGGAGTTCAAACGAGGCGCCCCGCGGCGCGCGAAAAAGAAGACGGCCGGCCGAAAGCGGCTCGTGCGGGAGTCCGTCGAGCGAGTGGGTGGGTAGAACGAATAAATCAGCGGTTTTTTGGGCAGTGAGAATCGTCTTGTCATAAAGGTCTATGCGGAACGAAGCATTGGAAAGATTGTTCGCTAAAAGTCGTCGTTCTCTCACACCTTTCTGCGAATCATCTGTTCGAAGCGGTGTAAGCGGCCAGCGCAAAGCCGTCTTTCTAGCTTGCGGTCAGGAATAATCATGAGTGCGTGCAGAGAACACGCGCGCGCGCGTGAACCGAGCGCCCCTCTCGTTGCACTCCGCTGTATGTGGATTGCGCGTGCGGTCGCTCTCTCACTCATCGCTCGTGGCGTCTTCCCCCCTCTTTGCTTTCAACTCGCTTGCTGGGAAACAGGACGCGCGCGCGCGGTCACCTCGAGCGACCGCCTTCCCTGGTCGGCCGCTCGATTTTGGCGAGAAAGCGGTCGCGTGGGCTCGTTTTCCGCGCGTCCTCCGCCGCGCGCGCGGACGCCACTTGGGAAAATCGACGCCGCTCGCAGTCAACTCTCTTGTTATCCTTTTCGCCCTTCTCTTATTGCAGATTTCATCGCGTTGCGCTCGTTTTCGCGTTCAATTACCTGCACCAACATTCGTTTCAGGTTTTGATGTCCGTCCTGCACTTCAACGACCCGCACGTCGTCGTGTGGCGTGTGTCGGACTTCGACCGGTGGCTCAAGGCAGCGAACCAGCGGGATGAGCGCACGAGCGATCCCTACGAGTACGCGCACCCGCAACACGGCCGTGCGCTCGTCCACGTGCGCCTGGTGGCGAAGAACGAGGCGGGCGACTGCGCGTTCAGCGTCTCCGTGGCCAAGGCCGCCGACGGCTTCTCGCTGCCCGCGAAAATCGACGGTTGGATGGAAAAGTTGGACGGGACGGCGACCGCGTCCAAAGGTGAGTGAAAACTTTTCGACTTCCACGCTCACCTTCTTTCAGCCGCCGACTGTGTTCTCGAAGAAGGCGGCAGCAGCGAGTGGTCCGTCCTGTGCTCTGCCGACGGAATGGACGACTTCCGCCACACGCCGACCGTCTTCGTGTGCGTCCGCCTGCCTTTCAGCGTCGAGAAGATCGGAACACCGCTCCCTGACTGTAAGCCGACCACCTACCAGTGGGAGGAACCTTTCTTTCCTCGGCGTTTCGAATTTACGTCGGTCGGTCACGAGTGGACGAGTGGCAACATTCCGACGAATGGACCGGAAGATGTCAAGTACCGCTTTTCGTTCTATCCGAAAGGTTGCGACGAGCGCGACGGAGAGCGGGCCGTCCTGCTCGTACACCTCTACCCTCACAACGTGGACCGACCCTCGGTCGCCGCTCAGCTGAACGTTCGGCTCGAGCTGTCGGGCTCGCAGCGGTCGCAGGTTTGGTGTGAGTTTCTTTCGGGAGTTTTAGCCGCTAATTTTCCTCATTTTTAGCCTCCTACTGCGAGCACACCGGATCGGATGGGTGGGCGAGTCGAACGATCACTCTCGATGACCTCCGCCCGTTCGCCCACAGCGGCCCCGTCACGATCCGCATTGAACTCCGCATGCTGGGCCCGCCCGCCCACTTCTCTCCGATGGAGGTCCACGGCTTCCGGTTTGCTCGCACCTTCGACAAGCCCGCGTCTTCGGACCTGGAGATCCGCGTCGGCCGCCGCATTTTCAACGTGAGCCCTCTTCCTGCAGTCAACACTCCTTTTCTCTAGGTCGACCGCTCGCTTCTCACCTCCCAGTCGCCGACGATGGCGAAGAAGTTCGCGGCGGGTCGCAATCAAGCGAACAAAATCAAAATCAAGGACTTCGGCGAGGTGCAAGTCGAGGGAATGCTCCGCTTCGTCTACTGCGGCGAGGTGGACAATCTGGACGGCATCGCCGCCCGCTTGCTGCCGATCGCTCGTGCCTACGGACTCCACCGCTTGGAGGTGAGAACGATCGATTCTCGTTGAGACCCATCGATCTCCTTCGTTTAGAAGACATGCTTGTCTGCGCTCACCGCTCTCGCCGCCGCTCCCTCGCTCGAACACTTGATGGGCGTGCTGGAGTGGGCGTTCGACGAGCAAGAGGCCAGCGAAAGGAAGACCCGCGTGCTGCAGTTCGCCTACGACAACAAGAAGCGGTGGCTCCGCCTGCCCGCGTGGGAGGCGTTCAGCAAACGACGCGGCGACATCATCCTGGCCATTCTGGCTCGTTCTCAATCGGGGGACGATTCCGACCGCTGATTGTTGTTCCTCTTGATAAACCTTTTGTTGCTGGGTGTTAGTTGTGAGCCAAAGGGAAACGATCAGTTGGGACACTCGACGATCCGCACTCGTGGGATCGAAAAGAAAGCCGGGTTCTGTGAGACGAGCGAGCCGCCTGTTTGCTGTTTGCTCGCAGAATCAATACTTTTTTTCGAAGTACAAAACGAGGCAGCTGAGCAGTCGTGTTCATTCACGGCGGCAAAAAGTGACTTCCCGGCCGGGAATCGAACCCGGGTCTCGCACGTGACAGGCGCGGATACTGACCACTATACTACCGAGAACACACTCCGAGGGCGGGCGAGCGGCGGGCGGTTGATCTCTACTCGGTCGGGGTCGCCGCCAACGACGAGGCCGAACGAGCGACCCCAATACTTCCATCCGTTCTTCTCTTTCCGGTGGACCCTCAAAAAGCAGTGAATCATGGCTTTCCACGCGATCTGCTGCCTCGAACTGGACCTCGTGCCGCTCACGCGTCTGCCGACCGGTTGAAAGCAGCGAGGAGTCGGCGGCGAGCGGCCGGACGAACCCCACGGACAGACGGCCGCCTGATCACCCTGCCTCTCTGCTCGGGAGGCGGCAGGTCGGGGAAAACAGGAGAGCAATCAGATGGTGTTTATTCTTTCCGAGCGACTTTTAAAACAACAGTTAAGGCAGTCAAGCGTCTCCTTCCTTCTTGAAGAACACTTGGGAGACGAGGGAAGTCGGCTGGCCGGGGCTCTTGCACGCGTAGCGCTGGACGAGCACACCGACCGTCACTCCGAGCACAACGCCGACGAGCACGAGAGCGATGAGCGTCGAGTGAGAGTGGCCGGAAGGCGGATCGATCGCGTGGACACGCCGCTCGAGGAACGCGTCGTCCGAATTGAAGATCGGAAAAGCGTAGAGGCGGGATTTGAGGTCGGCGGAGAAGGCGGCGTCGTCGAACGTCCGCAGACCTTCGGGCAGGTAGAAGTAGTGCCTGAAACAAACTATTAAAGGCCGCATATGCCCTCTTGGATCTACCCCTTGTATCGGATGAGGTAGTGGGTGGGAGCGCTCTCGGCCTTGGGCCGCACGATCAGCGTCATCCCGAACTTGTGCAGCAGCACGTACTCCTTGTCCCGGATCAACCGCTGCCCGTGGCTGTCCAGGTCGACGGTGCAATGGAAGGTTGAGTCATGCTGAACACAAAGGTAATCTTCCTAGCGTTAAATAAACTCACAAAGCAGAGAGCCGCGATTTCCTGTTTGACGCGCGGATTGAGTTCCTCATCCGGGATGTCGTTGAAGGACAAGCGGACGGAAGGATCCGCAAAGCAGATGGATTTCTTCGAGCTTTTGGCGAGGCATTCGCGTAAGCTGCAACAAAGGTTGAGCTCTGAAAAGCTCCTCAACTTACAGGGCTCGAGTGAAGTAGATCGTCGAAGCATTAACAATCGCCCAGTGTTCGAAGAGAAAGTCGTGAGTGCAGTTCGAGCGGTCGAAACCGCCCGCGTACAGCAGGGGCGGGAAGGACCTGAAAGTGGTTTGACTCTAATTGTAAATGTTTCTTTGATTTCTTCTTACGTCGTCAACAACTGCACTCCCGTGAACGAGTAACCCGCGTACTTTTGATAGACGTAGTCCTTCACTCCGTGGATTGGCAGCAGAGTTGACAGATGTTTTCGCTCGTCGTACGCTCCCTTGTAGTACGCTCCAACGGGCTTGCCGTGTTCCGCTGAAAGCGTGATAGGAGTTGATGCATGGCGGGCGGAACACTTGCATTTGATCAGCGTGCTCTCGTCATACGACTTCCCGCTGCATAGTTCGAAGTACTCGCGGAAGTCGCCCTCGACGAGCGGCAGGTACTTCGGATCGTCCGGGATGTACGCGGGACGAGTGGTTGAAAGAAAAGTGGTAGAAGTTGTCGAGCAGGCAGCTTACCGTAACAAACGCCCGAAAGGAGGGCGAAAAGCAGAAAGAAGCGAGCGGCGGTCATCTCGTACTCCTAAAAGATGGGAGTGAACCAACAGTCGTTATTCGCGGTTGATTAGAGCGGTGGATGTCTGGAGAAATGCCGCGCGAATCTCATTTTTATGTCCCGCGGTAATTGCCTATTGCCGTCTTGATAAGAAATTCCCATCAGCCGCTGTCCTGCCCCATCAGAGCGGCAAGGGCTCTTTGATCAAGCGGAGAGCTTTGCGTCAGCTGGATCATGCCCCTCGAACACCCACCAAAAGACGAAGCGCAATGTAGAAAGGCAGTCATGGAGCGATGAGCAAAGAGCGTAGAAAGCCTATGCATGAGTTCGTTGCAGCAGTGTGGGGTTTACAAGCAGCAACACGAGCGCTACGAGACGACCGTCTTCTTTCGAAGCGAACCGAAAGGAGCGGCCATTGGAGCCGCATTCTCAACGGGAATCGCCAAACAGCAAAAAGAATGTGGAGCTAGCAAGAATCGAACTCGCGACTTCTCCCATGCTAAGGGAGCGCTCTACCACTGAGCTATAGCCCCGCACACTCCCCTGCTCAAAATAACTGCAATCTAGAGTTCTCTAGCAGAGCGACTAACATCGCCACGAGATCAGGCAAACGGCAGCCAGAATAAAGCACAACACACACGTGATCTCCTACTCTTTGCATCGCCTTCGCCGCTGAATCCGCGGTGGAATCGAGGTTCCACGAAGTTACCACTCTCTTTTCTGCGGAATGGCCTCCAACCGCTTATTCTTCCCTCCTGCCCATCAATTACATCCAACCACGCGGCAACAAGTGGAATGAAAACAACGATCAGGCAGGAAATGCGTGGGTGTTCCAGGCCGAACGCTGTCCATTCGGGCAGGGGCCACCACTCTTTTCGTTTGTCGACGGCAAAATGGCGGAATTTCTGTTTGAAGTCGCGCCCTCCTCGGCTCCGAGGCGAGCTCCAGCAGCTCCTTTGCAAGCGGAGGATCCCAAAGGGAGCGGGAGAAAAGCTTCGGTCACTCGCTCCAAATGAGATCGCGATTCATTCGCGACCCCCGCATTTCCTTTCGACGTTTCTCGCTCGTGCGGCCGCTTTCGTGGATGGCGGTGAGGACTGCGGACTGCTCTTTCTTCATCGCTCTCTTCAGAACGCGTCCGGCGATCACCAGTCGCCCGTGGAGCGCATCTCGGCGTTGATGTTAGCCGAGTGGAAGGCGGAGGCCGCCGCCCAGCCGCCGGCCGCGCCGCTGGCCGTCGAGTGGGCGGGCGGGGAGGCGCCGTCGTTCGTCCACCGGCCGCTGCTGCTCGTGGACGCGTTCGGGGACGGGGCGCCGGCGGCCGACTGCGCGTTCGGGGCGCCCAACTGCGTGCTCGTGGCGGCGGACGGGCGGCGGGTGGGCGTCCGACGCCAAGTGGTGGCCGCCGCCTCGCCGCGCCTCCGCCTCGAGCTGGAGCGCCTCGGCCGCGAGCGCCTCGAGCTGCCGGTCGCCTTCGAGCCGCTCATCCTCGTGCTCGACGCCCTGCACCGGCCGCCCGACGAGACGCCCCGCCTGGAGACCGCCGGCCACTCGCTGCTGCTCGCCGTGTTCGAGGCGGCCGTCCAGCTCGCCGTCCCCCGCCTGGTCGCTCACTTCGGCCGGCTGCTCTGCGACCGCGCCACGCCGCGCACGTGGCTGCTGACGATGCGGACGATCGGTGAGTCGAGTGGGCGGGCGGAAGCGAGAGGACGCGCACGTGATCGCTCGTTGCAGGCGCCGAATGCCCCGAGTTGGGCGCGCGGTTGTGGAAGGCGGTGGTCGGCGGCTTCCACCGCTTCGAGCACGAGCCCTCCGTCCGGCTGCTCTCCGCCGCCCAACTGGAGCGGCTGCTCTTCGCCGAGCCCTCGAACGTGGCGTGCGGCCGGGAACTCGCCATCTTCTCCGCGTGGGCGAAGGTGAGTGGGCGGCGGCGCTCCCCCGACTTCTCGCTGCAGGGCGCCGAGGCGAACGGCGAGCCGCCCGAGGACGTTGCGGCGATGCGCGCCCGCCTGCAGGCGGCGGTGGGCGGGAGCGTGTTCGGACGCCGCCGGCCGCCGCACTCCGTCCTCGCGGCCCTCGGCGGGTGGGCGGATGAGGGCCCGACGGGCGGCGCCGAGCTCTTCGACGGCTACGCGTGCGCCTGGGCGGACGGCGCGTCCTCGCTGGAGCTGCCCGAAGCGCGCTGCTATTTCGCCGCCGTGCCGCTGCCCGAGCGGGAGCGCGTGTGCGTGGTGGGCGGCTTCGACGGCGCCCACTACTTCCGCTCGTCCGTGTGCCTCGACCTCCGCTCTCTCGTTCGTCCAACCGCTCTTCTCTCATCGCTTCGGTCTTGCAGGAGTGGGAGGAGAGCGCCCAGATGAGCGCACGCCGCTGCTACGTGAGCGCCGCCCGGCTGGACGAGCGGCGCGTGCTGGCGGCCGGCGGCTACGACGGGCACACGCGCCACCCGACGGCCGAGCTGTTCGACGTGGAGGGCGGCGAGTGGACGACGATCGCCTCGATGAACGCCGTCCGGTTCGTCCGCCGCCTGCCGCCCACTCACCGTTTTCGTTCGGCAGGAGCGACGCCGCCGCCGCCGCCTTGGACGGCCGCGTGTTCGTGGCGGGCGGCTTTGACGGGCGCGCGTGCCACCGCTCGGCGGAGCTCTTCGACGCGCACGCCGCCCGCTGGCTGCCCGTGGCGGCGGAGATGCGCGAGAAGCGCAGCGGGCTCGGCCTCCTCGCCGCCCACTCGGCCGTCCTCGTGGCGGCCGGCGGCTTCAACGGTCGGCAGCGTCTGAGCGCCGTCGAGTTCTTCGACCCGCGCGAGGGCACGTGGCATCAGGCCGCCGCCATGCTGCACGCGCGGTCCGTCCACCCGCCCTCCACTCGCCCACTCACTCGCCCGCTTGCAGCTCGAACTTCGGCTTCTGCCAGCTGCGCGACGACCTGCTCGCGGTGGGCGGCTTCGATGGCCACGCGACCTCCGAGCACGCCGAGCTCTTCGACTGGCGCGCCGGCCGCTGGACCGCCGCCGCCCCGCTGCGCCACCGCCGCTCGGCCCTCGCCCTCGTGCCCGTCGAGGGGGCGAAGGCGGTGGCCCGTCTGCTCGGATGGGAGGAGTGATTCCTCGTTTCTGTTGTGGGAATAAACGGTTTGCTTGTTCGCTTAGTCGTGTGTTGTTGACGGGGGCCTGGACGGCGCTGGTGCTCGGGAGGGCTTCCGTTGCTACCCGCATTGAAGGAAAACGTTCTTGCATGCGCCCACGGAACCCGAAAGAGGGTGATCAAACTGCCTGGCTGAGCGAACGGGTCCGTGCACCCCAACGGTTTGTAAGCACACGTTCTCTTCGCTGTGGCCGACCGAAGAAAGCAATTCTGTCGCCTACCGCATTTATTCAACAAACAAACAGTAGGGAAGGTGGATGTTTCCGCTCACTCGGCTCCGTGCGAACTTTCTTCGTCGTTTCTGGCTTTCTTGAACGGCGGAGTGTCGCTGTCTGCTCGCTGCACTCCGGACGGGCCCGCTCCATCTCGGACGGCCTGCTCTTCACTTGTTTCCATCATCCACTCGAAGATGGCGCGTTCCAGGTCTTCTGCAAAGGGGATGAGTGGGAGGAATGAAGGAGCGCTCACCGTCTTCGTCGTTCTTGCGGGTCGTCTTGTTGGGTTCGGCGGGCAGGCGGGGAGCGATCTTCTCGCTTTTTTGCAAAAAGAGGCGGCTGCCGGGCTTGTCGCGAAGTACTTTCTTCTCGCCCTTCACCTGCGGCACGTCAAGATCGGAGCGAAAGAAGAGGCGGTGCGGGGAGATGAACGAGATTCTGTTCAGGTAGAAGCCGGTGGTCGAGAGCGGGCGGCAGGCGCCTCGCTGCGGCACGTCGAGCTCCACGTTCCGCTGCTTCAGCACTCGGAACCACGTGGAATGACTCAACGCTTCGGGTCGTCTGAACCGAGAATGATTAGAGAAGAAAGAAGGAGGGAGTGCTCACTCGATGGGGACCCGAATGGAGTGGAATTGGTCCGACTTCTCGCTGTCCAACGACCACCGCCGCACGGGATGCAGGCAGAGGATCCCGTCCACAAAGGCCGTCGGGCAATGAGACCAGTGGAAGTCGACAAAGCGGGCGCATTCAATCCGCTCCCACGTGCCGCCAGTCGATTCGTCTCATCAGAACGAACAGCACGCCGACGCTCTGGAAGCTGCAGACGAACGAGCGGACCTGAACGACCGGCATGAGGAAGGAGAATGATTCGCTTAAAACGTACCACCGGACGCCTAAAACAGCCGTCTTCCGGGTACTCCGCGGCCTGCTCGCGGTCGAACGCGACTCGTCGCGTGGTGGGGCCGGAGACGAGTTCGAGACGCGAGCCCACGCATTTGACTGCGAACAGCCGCTCGTTGTGCACGTGCACGGCTTGCGCGACCGACGGGCTGCCGGAGAAGCCGAACTGGAAGACGACGCCCTCTTCTCGCCTGTAGCGAAAGAAGACGACTTCGCCCCGAGCATAGAGCGAGAGGAGGAACACGCGCCGGTCGTCGGTCGAGTGGATCCACCGGCGAGAAGCTTCCAGCGCGATCGGCGCCTGCCAGGGCACGCGGACGCTCTTCGCGACGACGAACGTCTTTCGGTCAAAGTGCAGCTCCACTTCCCGAATGTGGAGCCCTGCGGAGTGGGTGAGCAGCAGCAGGGCGGCCGTGCGGCTGCTCAAGTCGGCGGCCGCTTGGAAGCAGTCGACCACGTCGTCTTCGATCGGTCGCTCTCTTTCGCTCGGTTCACGAAGCTGGTGGAGATGTGCTTTAATTGAAAGGAAGGAACTCACAATTCGGCCCCGTAAAAGGTGTCCAGCACGACGAACTTCTCGAGCTTGGCCGTCTTTTCGAACGCAAAATCGAGCGGCCGGACGTGAAGAAGCGGTTCGCGTCGAAGTCGCCGACCATCGTGAACAGATTCTTCGCGTAGCAAACGGGCTGCAGAACGAGCGAGCGGTCGGCCATCGCAGCGGGGGTTTTCGAGTGGAAAATGCCTCCGATAAGCTACCCCAACACCCACTTTCCTCTGGCATTGCGCAAGATTAGAGCAAGAGCCTTCTCATTGCCCAATTTCCCAAATGATGTGAACGACTTGCCGCAATCGAGTGCGCCGACCGATGAGAACAAAGGTCATGCGTTGAACAACAGCGATCGTTGCAGAAGACGATGCGAGCTCTCACCTTTAGCGATTGAAAAACCTCCGTCGTTTATTCGAAGAGCAATTGACTGTCGTGAACAAACGTAAAATGCCGCGTTCATCCCTTCCCTTTCGAACTCCCGTCGTCTCGGGGCTTCTTGGACAACGAGGGCCTCTCTTCCGGCTGGAATCCGGAGGGTCCCGGCTGCTCGTCGGCCGGCTGCTCGTTGAGGGACTCGAGGATCGCCCACTCCAGGTCGTCTGCAGCGAACAGAAGGGAGGAGCGAGAGGAGAAGCGAACTGCTCACCCGCTTCCTCGTTGTCCGCCGGCCTCTCGCGCGACGTGTTCGCCGACCGAGCGGACTGGAAGCTCGTCTCGGACCCCGAGAGGGAGGAGCGGGCGGCGAGGTACTCCGCCGCGTCGAACTCGCGGCCGACGAAGAGGCGGGAGCGCGAGACGAAGGCGAGTTTGTTCAAGTAGCGCGTGGTGCCGTAGTTCTGCTCCCGCGGGCCCGGCGGCTTGTCCGCACTCGTCTCCTTCGAGTCGGAGCTTCCGGTGGGCGCCCAGGGCGAGAGCGTGGTGGTGAGCGGGCGGGCGGGGCCGCGCTCCAGCACGTCGACCTCGACGTTCTCGAAGCGGAGCACTCGGAACCACGCGGCGTAGCTGAGCCGTTCGGGGCGTCTGAAGCGAGCGGAGTGAGTGGGCGGAAGGGGGCGAGACGGCGCACTCGATGGGGATCCGCACGGAGTGGAAGACCTCGACCGTCTCCTTGCGCGAGCTCGACCGCTGCACGGGGTGCAGACACAAGACGCCGTCCACGAACGCCGTCGGGTGGACGGGCCACGGGAAGTCGGCGAACGGCGCGCACTCCACCGCCTCCCAGCGGCCCTGCTCGCCGCCCTCCAGCGAGACGCGGAAGAGGGCGGCGGCGCCCCGCTCGGTCGTCCGCTTCAGCAAGACGAACAAGAAGGCGCCGCTCAGGAAGCTGCAGACCGGCCAGCGTCCCTGCAAGCGGGCGGAGATCAACGGAACGCCGCCCGCTCACCTCCGCGTCGACACTCGAGCGGTTCAGCGTGAAGTTCAGCGTCTTCACGGCGCTGAGCGGGGCGCCGCGCGGTCGGGTGCGCGAGACGACGTGCAGCTGGCCGCGCGCGCACTCGACCACGAACACGCGGCCGCAGTGCACGTGCAGCCCGTGGACGCCCGCGGTGTTCAGCGCGAAGGTCGACTGCGGCTGCTTCTCGACCTTCTCCGCCCCCTTCTCGTGTCGAAAGAAGACGATCTCGTCGCGCAAGTAGACGGACACGCGGAACACGTGCGGGTCCTCGGTCGGGTGCAGCCACCGGCGGGCGGCCTCGAACGGGGCCAGCGGCTTCTCGGGGTCTGTCGGCACGATCCGCGTCTCGCTCACGCCGAAGCCCCGCCGCTCAAAGTTCACGTTCACCTCCTGCACCCAAAGGCGCGTGTCGTCCGCGTACCGGTCATAAGTGAGCAGCAGAAAGCGGGCGGTGCGAAGCGTCGTGTCCTCCGCGACGGGCAGGCAGTCCAGCACGACGCCCTGGATCGGCAGAATTCTCCATTGCTTCCGCACGTAGCTGCAACAAACAGGTCGTGTGTTTGAGGGGAAGACTCACAACTCGATGCCGTAGAAGGTGTCCAGGACGGCGATCTTCTGGCCCTTCTTCACCTCGTCGAAGCCGAGCAGCGCCCGCCCGAGCGTGAAGAAGCGGTTCGCGTCGAAGTCGCCGGCCGTCGTGAAGCGATTCCGCGCGTAGGCGAGCGGCCGCACGACGCGCCGATTTTCCGCCATGCCGGCGAGTGAGCGGGAAGCGAGGACCGGGCAGCAGGGCGGCGAGCAAGTACCCCGCGGCCATTCGCGCCGTTCGAATGACTGGGGGTCATTCGGGCAAACGGACGGGCTATGCGCTTTGTGGTGAGCGCGAGTGTCTTCGACTTGCGAGCCGGTTAGAGCTTACCGCACAGCAGATGTGTGCACGTGCTGACCGAGTGGCAGGGCATCGGCCACTTCGACCGAACGACGTGGTCGCCCTCGCCGACCGGCAGCCCGCGAAGGTGAGCCGGCCGGCGGGGAGGACGTCGAGCTTCGCGAATCCCGCCTTCTCCTCGTACAACTCGCTCGTTTACGACGGGATCGCCGATGGAGTGCCCCAAGTGTTCGAGTAGATGTGCAGACGATGGTGAGTGCTCAAAAGGAGGAGATCCGCGAGGATTGTCCGCAGATCTTCGACAGGAGCGCCCTCGGGATCGGCTGCCTCACGTTCTCTGCGGCGGCCAACGACGGGCGGCATCGTCCTCGCCTCCTACACGCCCACCAGGAGTGCCCACAGCTGGGCGAACACGAGCCGGAGCCGGTGGGAGTATACGAATGCTTGGTTTGTTGTAGGAGGTGGAAGAACGAATAACATCGGTTGGCGTAAGAGAAAAGGCAGCAGAGAGAGGAAAAAGATCGGTGTATTCGACCTGCTCGATCATTGACGAGCTTTCGCAGAGCTCCGGCACACCAACCGGCAAGAAACCGGAGGAGTGTTTATTCCACTTTCAGACAGTTCCGCACATCACGGCCGATTCTATCGCCTTTGATGCGTGTGAGAAAGTGCGGGTTGCCGCCTTCAAGCGTGTGAATGGTCCACCACTCAACTTCTCGCTCGATGACTCAACAACCCTTCCTTCGGGCGATTTCGAAGCTTCCTTGGCGGGAGAGATCCCCATGATTGTTGTCCCGCAGTCAACCGACTTTTGGCTCTTCTCGCGGCTTCGTCCACACGACACGGCGACAGCAGTAAACGGGCGGCCAGAAATCGACCCTTGCGCTCGGTTTGCAAGCGGGCGACCGGGAGTTCTCGCCGCGGCCTGCTCGAAAGTGGCGGGCGAAAAGCGCGTTCGAATCGCGCCGCCCGCCCGCCGCTCGGCGTCTTTTTGGGCGTCGCGGGCGGGACGGAAACTCGCGGGAAATTCGCGAGGAAGTCGAGGAATCTTCGATTTAAATTGCGGTAATTAACGGATTCGATCGGCAGTCACTTCCCCGACGGTCACCTGAATAGTCAACGGACAAATCGCCCGTGTTTCGCCTGATTATCCGCGAATTTCCGCGATTTGTCGTGTTCTACCGCCAATCTCCAGCTTCCAACCGCCTTCAGCCGCCGCCCGCACGATGGCGTCCCGACTGCGGAAGAAGGACGTGGCGAATTTCTACAAAAACCGGGCGGAGCTCACGGACGCGCAGGCGGCCGACTTCTTCTGCCACGCGGAGATCCTGGGCGCCGTCGACGCGAAGGGCCACTCGACGGAGGCACGTCCCGCTCCCCCTTTGCTCACTCGTCCGCTTGCAGGGCCTCAAGCTGAACGTGTACCTGCTGCTGGAGCGGCTGGGCGTGGAGAAGGCGTGGGAGGCGATCCGCCGCGCCGTCGTCCTGCAGGCGCCCTCTCCGTAAGCGAATTTAATCTTGTTTCCTTTGATCCACGAGTTCAGACGCCTCTGCGAGCTGATCGGCCGCACGCTGAAGGCGGCGTGGACGGGGGCGCGCGAGGACGAGGCGGCGGACGGCGAGGCGGGCGGCCGGCCGGCGGTGCGCAAGGCGGAGATCGCCGCCGGTCTCTTCGCGCCGCTTCTCTCCCACTGCGTGCTCGTGAAGCGGAAGCACGCCGACCGCTTCGTCCTCATCCTCAAGGCGGCGGTGGAGGAGCGGAAGCACGACTTCGCGCGGATGCTCTTCGCCGTCTCCGAACCGCTCGTGTGGCGCTACCTGACGGTGAGTGCCCGCCCCCTCCCGCTCTTCTTAGCCGTGCGTTCAGTGCCCCAATTGGCACATCCGGGCGGGCGCCTTCGCCGTCCAGACGGCCATCTTTCCGCCCGTCTGCGAGGACCCCATCCGGCAGCAGGAGTTCACCCTCCGCCACTGCGAGGCCTTCGTGCAGGGGCTGCAGGACGAGACGGTGGAGATCGCCGTCCAGCAGCTGGAGGCCGTCTGCGAGGCGATGGCCTTCTGGGTCAAGGAGTTCAGCGCCGAGTGGGTGCAGCGGCTGTTCGCGGCGTTGGAGCGGGCGGCCGCCGACGAGGTGGCCGAAATCCGCGCCCGGACGTTCGCGGCGCTCCGCCACCTGGTCGCGTGCCCCGACCTCGTGAAGCCCTTCGAGGAGCTGCTCCAGCGCGTCTGCCCGCACGGCATCGACGACCAGTCGGACCGCGTGCGCTGCAACACGTTCCGCCTGCTGAACCACGTGTGCGAGAGCAGTCCGGTGGGTCCTCCCCTCCTCTCTTCCTTCTTCTACTCCTCGGCTTGCAGAACATCAAGGTGATCACGAACAAGGCGGACCCGGCGGCCATCCTCGAGCTGGACCCCGTCCTCTACCGGCTGGACTTCGAGGAGGCGGAGGCGGTGGAGCGCGAGATCGTCACGCTGCTGCACGGGCGCTACTTCGCGGACACGCGCCCCACGCGCCTCTTCTCGCGCGTCATGTACTTCGGCAAGGTGAGCCGCGCGGCGTGTCTGGAGCTGCACCGCCTCTTCATGTCCGCCCGCCTGCTGGCCGTCGACGAGGGCCGTGAGTTCCCCTCTCGCTCGCTCCATTCATTCCTGCTCTCCGTTCAGTCGTGTACGTGCGCTCCGTGCTGGAGGCCGCGTTGCGGGCGCTGAAGCGGCTGCTGGAGGCCTTCGACGCGCACGAGGCGGCCGGCGAGGCGGACGGCGACGAGCCGGCGGACGAGGACGCCGAAGAGGACGACGAGGAGCACTCCCGAGAGAGCGGCCGGCCCTCGAAGCGGGTGCTCGAGAAGAGTGAGTGGCCGGAGGAACGAGAACGGAGAATCCCGCTGCAGAGATGGCGGCCCTGAAGACGGTGGTCGACGCGATGGTCGTCCTGTTCACGTGCATCCGCGGCGACGCCGCCTTCAACGCCGCCGACGCCGAGGCGATGCACGTGGCGCACCTGTTCACGCGCTTCGTCGACGACGTGCTCAACGCCGACGAGGGCGCCTTCACGGGCGCGCCGCCCCGCCAGCCGGGCCTCTTCAACTCCGCCTTCGCCATCATGGCGATGCTGCGCAACGGCGGGCAGCACGTGAGTCGCGTGGTGCAGGGCACGATCCGCATGCTGCGCGCCGGCCACCTGGACCCGAAGTACCTCGAGACGGCCGCCCTGCTGGACATGGAGAAGATGCTGGCCACGTTCAAGTCGGGTGCGTTCTCCCCTTCATTCTTGTGCATTCTCGCTCGTTCAGGCCTGCGGCAGCTTCAGAAGACGTCCAAGAGCGCCGACGCGAAGGCGGCCCTCGTGCAGCGGGGCGCGCGCAACAACTCGGACTTCTTTTCGAACGAGCGCGTGGTGATCCGCGCGCTGGACGCGACACTCGCGGCCGCCTCCTGCCGGCAGTACGTGCTGGACGTGAGTGGGCGCTCCCCATCGTTTCGATCCGCTCGCTGCTTGCAGACCTACGCGCACGTGCTGGACGACTTCGTGAAGCTGCTGGGCGACGTCTGCGACAACTTCGCCCGCCGTCTGCGCGACGGCGAGGAGCTGGAGGACTTCGAGCTGTTCGCCGCGTGCTTCGAGTCGGCGAACACGATGCGCGTCCTCAAGCACCACCGGGTGGGTGGGCGTTCCGGCCGCTCATTCTTCGGCTTCAGGACACGCGCGACGCGGAGGAGCCGCCGGCCGGTCGGAAGCGCGCGCGCGGGGCGGCCGCTCCCCGCCGCTCGGCCCTCCTGCTGGCCGAGCTGGACGAGGAGACGCGCACGGACCCGCTGCTCGACGCCGTCCACTGGTTCCAGCGGCACTTCGGCCCGTCCGAGCGGCTCGCCGCCCACGCGCCCTTCGTCGAGCTCTTCTTCGCCGCCCTCAACGTCCACTTCCGCGCGTACAAACACCGGCGGGCGGCCGTCGTGGAGGCCCAACGGATGCTCGAGAGCGTGCACGAGCGATACGTGAGTGTGGTTCGTCCACTTCCCCCTCCATCCCCCGCTCGTTCCAGCAAGCGCTCTCCGCCGGCCACTCGCTCGCCGCGCCGTTCGCCGAGTGCCGCGCCAACGGCCAACACGCGCTGGAGTTCGCGCTGGAGGACCGCGCCCGCTCGCTCTTCCAGCTGCCCGAGGAGGACGAAAACGAGCCCGCGGACGCGGCGGACCGCTCGGCCGACCCCAACGAAAAGGAGTCCGTCGACGTGCAGATGGACGATCACTCCTTCAACGAGATGGACCCGCTTTGATTCGATGTGTTGTATTGGTTCCCTTTTGCTTCTCCTGTCTGTTCCCCGTTCTTCGCAATAAAACACGCATCTCGCTGCCGATGGGACTGGAAGTCGCTGTTTGGCGGTGGGGAATGGGCGACTCGCTTCTTCGGTCGTTGTGGATTCGCTTCCGATGCTCGCGCTTCGAGAGCATTGTGGCGGCTGATTGTTGCGAGATCCCCAATAGGTGGACGGAAAACGTGCTTCCTCTTAATCTTTTGAGGAATTCGGAAACTCCGTCCGGTAGAAGCGAATGGCGGCAGTTTGGCCGGCAGACGGCTGCGAACGGTGGATTCGGAAGGAGGCGGCGAGCGACAGGAGGATGACGGCCCCTCGCTCCCGCTTGCGCAGAACAAGCAGAAAGTTGGCCGATCTCACTCGAGTTCCTTTCATGCGAGTGTTGAGAAATCGGTTGTTTTCCCGCCCGCTCATTTGCGTCAAGGACTGGCGAGCGGTCGGCTGCCCCCATTCCTCCGTTCATCCACCGCAGGATGTCGTCCGAATGCTCCACTTCCTACCTGGAGGTGCCCGACGTACGGAAGAAGGCGGAGCTCGTGTTGCCCGAGTTCTTTGAGGACGTCGACTTCGTCCTGCGCTTCTTCCCGCCCGACCGGTCGGGCAAGACGGCCAACTTCGAGTTCGTCGCCATTCGCTTCATGGGCCGCCGGCGGGTGCGCTTCGCCTTCGACTGGGCGGTGGAGGACGACGAGCAGCGCGTGGGATTCCAGAAAAGCGGTCAGTCCATTGAACAAAGCGCTCCTCTGATCGGTCGATTGCAGAAACCGTGGAGCTCGAGCGGTGCGGCTGTCGCGGGAAGCGGGACTGCGGCCACCGGAAGGCGATCAAGACGCTCTTCCGAGTGCCCGCCGAGAAGCTGCGGGAGTTCGCCGGCGGCCGCCCCATCCGCCTGGACTTGAAGTTGCGGGAAGCCGAGGATCAAGAGGAGCCGGAGGGTGAGTCCTCCAGCAATCCCTCAAAGAATGGCCCCTTCAGAAGACACTCCCCTCGCGTCGCTCAAACGCCCTCGCCCAACCGAGGAGGAATCGAGCGAGTGGTCGGTGTGGTCGCTGGAGAAGAAGCCCGCCTTCGACCGCCGGCTGCTGTCGCTCGTGGTGGACGGGCGGGAGTTCGAGGTCCGCGAAGAACAAGCGGGAGTCTCCGCCCACTCATCCCCCGCTTGCAGGTCGAACGGGACCTCCTGATCGACGACAGCGCCTTCTTCGCGCGGAAGGTGGCCAAACAGGAGCCGCTGGTCGAGGGCCTGCCCGCGGAGATCAGCGGCGAGACGATGGCCGCCGTGGTCGAGTGGATTCGAACGAAGCAAGTGGACCGGTTGGACGAGAAGGCCCGCGAGCTGTACGTGGCCGCCAAGCTGCTCGGGATGCCAGCGCTCCAGGCAAGCGTTCGAGCGGTTGGGCTGATTTTCCCCCTTGCAGAAGGCGTGCGTCGAGGCGATCAAGCGGACCTCCCAGCGGCCGGACGGGAACCTCGCGGCCGCCGTCCTCTTCGCCGTGGAGCACGCGGACGGCGAACTGCTGCGAGCGCTGGAGTTCGCGTGGAAGTCGGCCGACCGCCTCCTCCAGCTGCTGAAGTCCGAGGAGTTCCGTCGCGTCTACCGCGAGCGGCCGGGATTCATGGAAAAGGTCGTCGATGCCCTGTGATCGCTCTGTTCTTCTGCGGAATAAAATCGAGTTCTTTCCGCGGGGCGTTGCCGAGGTTGCACGAGAGCAGCCGTTTCTTATCTGACAGCCGGCTAGCTGAGACACGATTCGGATTGACAGCTCACGAATTCCGCCCGCCAATGACTTCTCACTTGTCGCCACTCGGTTGCCTCCACACCGCCCTGCTCGCTCCTGTAGTATAGTGGACTCTGAATCCTGAAACTTTAGTTCGATCCTGACCACTTCTTGTTTTATTCGAGCTCTGTCCAAAAATCGAAACAAGAAACAGAATGGCTGCTTTACTCCTGCTGCTCGCCTTCTCCTTCCGATCCGTCTTCCTCGTCCGAGTCGTAGCTGTAGTCCTCCGGGGAGGCGGGTGGCTCGTCCTCGTCCATGTGCAGGGATTTCTGGAGGGCGCGTTCCAGTTCTTCTGCAAACAAAAGGGATAAGTGAGAAGTTCCTTCGTGTGAACTCACCCGCTTCATCGTCCCGGCCGGTCTTCGCTTTCGGCGCGATGAGCGCGGAGCAAGCGGCCGTCTGCTTCCACTCCAACGAGGAGCGGGCGGAGACCACGAACGGGAGGGCGAGGTCGCTCTCCGCCTGCTGCAAGCCGGACGGTCCCGCCCGTTGTTCTCCCGGCGAACAGAGGGATTCGAGGATGGCGCGTTGCAATTCCGCTGCAGTCGATCGAAAATGATCAGAGATGTCAACGGTTTGCTGCTACATACCAACTTCTCGTTCGGCTTCCGTTGGAACAGCGGGAATGTACCGCCAGACCAATGGCTTTTGAGGCCCGGACGCAGTGGGCGCCTGCAACGGCGGAGAAGGAGGTGGCGGAACGTCGTGGTCTGCCCGGATGAAGAGCCGGTGCGGCGTGAGGAATGTGAGTTTGTTGAGGTAGAAGCCGGTGGTCGAGAGCGGGCGGCAGGCGCCCCGCTGGAGCACGTCGACCTCCACGTCTCCGGCGCGAAGGATCTCGAACCAGGACGAGAAGCCGAGGGATTCGGGGCGGCTGTAAAAAGAGGGAACGAGAAGTCACCAGAATGTCGCCTACTCGATGGGGATCCGAACGGAGTGGAATTCGTTCACAATCCGCCCCGTTCCAAACGTCCGTTTGACGGGGTGCATGCAGAAGATGCCGTCCACGAGCACCCACGGACAGACGGGCCACAAGAAGAGGGCGACCGGTGCACACTCGACGTCCGCCCAAAATCCAAACTCCTGCAGAGGAATGCGGAAGAATTCGGCGTGCAGCGAGCAATTCAACACGACGAACAGCGAGTCGGCGCCCACGAAGCTGGCGACGAGGTAGCCGAGCTAAAGGGAACGAGTGAATCGAGCAAAGAACGTTCTCGTACCGCGTATATGCGGAACAATTGCGGACAGCAGTGAATCCACTTGTCTCTCGATGATTTCAGTTGGTTAAAGACGACCTGAAGGGCGTTTTCGAAACGTTTGACCACGAACACCCGGCCGCCGTGCACGTGCAGGCCGTAGGCCGTCCACTTCGTCGCATGGATTTGCAACGTGAAGTGCGGGAGTTCGTCGACCTTCTGGCAGTCCCGCCAAAAGCGGCAAAAGCGGACCTCGCAGGCGTAGTAGGCGGAAACAAGGAAGACGTTCGGGTCGTCGGTCGCGTGGATCCACTTGCGAGCTGCGAGGAATTCGACCACGTCCCGCCGCTTTCTGAGCGCGACGGGCGGGCAGGCGGTAAACGTTTTGAGCTCGAAGTCCATGACCACTTCCTGAACGGCGAGAGCATTCCTGTCCAGAAAGTCCTGCACGAGAAGCAGCAGAGTGGCGGTCCGACAGCTCGTGTCCGCCTCCAATTCGAAGCAATCCAGGACGTCGCCTTCAATCCGCTCGCTCTTCTTCGCTCGGTACACGAAGCTGGTGGAAAAGTGGGTTGAATTAAAGAAGGAAACTCACAACTCGATGCCGTAGAAGGTGTCCAACACGGCGAACTTCTCGCCCTTGTTCGCCTCATCGAAGGCGAAGATCGCGCGGCCGGTCGTGAAGAAGCGATTCGCTCCGAACTCCCCAGCAGTCGTGAATTGATTCTTTGCGTAGCGGAGCGGATGCAAAACGCGGTCGCGTACGTCCATTGCGGCAGAAGGAAAGCGGGGTGAGCGCCGAGTTGCGCGCTTCGGCAGAAAGTGGAAGCGGCAAAGAGAACGCGCGCGATTGCCCCGCAGTCATTCGCGCGCTCGGCGTTTGCGGCCGACCTGCCGCGCGAAAGCCAAGAAGTTTGGAAGGAGGCCGAGTGGGGCAGAGCGCCACAAAGACGGCAAAAGATTATTGGGCTCCGCCGCGATTCGAACGCGGGACCTCTCGCACCCGAAGCGAGAATCATACCCCTAGACCACGAAGCCACGTTGGAAAAGCGAACGACGGCGAAGAAACGGCGACCGCTGACCGCCCGCTTGCCGCCCTTCATTCTCCGAGCGAGCGAGCGAGCAGCGGGCAGGAGAACACAACGGTGGGATGGGCGCACCACTGCAGGGCTCTTCAAGGCGAACGACTCGCTTTCCACTCGTTCGTTTTGCCCCGCATAAAACGAGCGGGAAGTCGAGGTCGCCGCGACACGAAAGCGAATGCAACATTTTGACCTCGTCCTGTCGCTTTCCCGCAAGCAATTGGAAACGGAACACACAAGACGCTGCCGATAAGATCGCCCAAATGGAGAAGAACAGGTCGAATTCGATCGACTTCTTTGAAGTGCAATCAACGTTGCCCGATCGAAAGCAGCCTGTTCACGGTTTTTCCGCTTTACTTTAGTGAGACGCACTTCTCGCGCGGAACAAATCCCACAGCAAAATCGCACTCGTTTCGAGCAGAAGCGGGATGCCGCGAGTAGCGACCAATTCCTCCCCGCACTCTCCCGCCCATTTCGTTTCCTGGCGGCCATGAAGAGCGGCGGTTTTCTGCTCGCGGTCGTGTGTTTGGCGGCGATCTGGGCGAGCGCAGAGGGGCGTCGCCGCGTGATCTCGCCGCCGCGCGAGTTCGTTCCGGGCGAGGGCCTCAGCGAGCTCCAGAAGGGCGGCACTCCGCTCCCGCCCGCTCTGCTCGACGATCAACCGGCCGACGAGGCGGAGGACGCGGACTTCGAGCTGCGCGTGGACGAGCACGTGGACGCCGAGGGCCGGAAGACGCGCGACGTCCACTTTTGGGAGCGAAAGCGGAGCGGCGGGCCGCTCGGCCGATCGCGCCGGAAGGTTAGTTCATTCTTTTCTCTCTATTCACACCCTTCTTTCAGCGGGACGGCCACCACTTGACCGAGCAGGAGGCGGCGAACATCGAGCAAGAGAAGAGCGAGTGGGCCGTGCAAATGAAGAAAGTGGTGAGTCTCCTCCCTGCTTCCCCCACTCATCCCTCGCTTTCAGCCGTGGTATTGGCAACATAATTTCGTCAAGTTCGTGCAAAACAACTACCTGGAGCACGCGGACTGCTGGAACGCGTCGCAATTCTTCGACCGCTTCATGGACATGCAGGCGGAGAAGGTCTACTCGAAGGAGGACTGCGGCGTGTGCCTAGCGGAACGCCGCCTCAACCCCAATTGGGACTGCTCGCACTGCACGGAAGTGGAGATGCGGCTCAACTGTCCGATCGGGCAGCGCAGCTGGGAGTGCGGCACGGCGCACTACTACAAAACGACGATGAAAATCGCGTGGTGGGGCGCGTCGGACAGGGACTGCCTTCTGTGTCCCGGTTCGTTCCCCTCGTTCACCCCCGTCTACCTCCTTCGTTTAGTGAACGACTGCTGCTGGGATCACGACGACTGCTGGGGCGAGGCGGACAAGTTCGGCTACGACGAAAAGAAGCGGCGGATGGACGTGTGCGACCTCCAGTTCCGCAAGTGCATTCGCGACGCGTACGAAGACACGCCGCACTGTCAGCACCGCTTTGGCCACTTCCCGGACCGTGAGTTCTTTTTTGAACGCCCTAATAATCTATTTATTCGTGCCTTTCAGTCGTGGACTACGCCCGCTTTCTGGGAGTGCAGCGGAAGCGTCATTGAGGAGTGACTCGTGGGTTCCCGTTGTTTGATTGTGCGTGGACGTAGAATAAATCTTTGTTTTCTTTGATGGGGGATGAGCGGTTAGCATCTGACTGCCGATCTCTTTGTACCACACACGAGCCGATGAACCGCAGAGATTCTCGTTTATTGGGTTTTGTGCGGCGCGTTAACGTCCGCTGGGTCTCGGTCGCTACTTTCAACACAACACTCCGACTACAGCGAGTACACGTACAACAGAGGAGATTCACCAGTTCGAATGCACACCAAACGACGAGATTACCGAGAATTCGAGGTGATTGCGTGGATTTTCGATGATTTGAACGAGAAGGCGGCGAGAAGCAGAAGGAGGCGAGTAGCGAGAGAGTCCACCGGAAGCCGGCGGACTCCTCGCTCGTCCATCGGTTGCTTAACGGCGGGTGCCGTCCTCGAAGAAGACTCCGCCGTCGATGGCGCAGTACTTCGGGCAGATGCCCTTCTCGCCGGCGGCTCCGGCTTGGCCGGGCTGCAAAGCGAAGGGATGAGGGACTGAACGCTCGTTGGGCTCTCGATCTCGAAGACCGACGAGCTCGGCGACTACTCACTTGGCCAGGGGCTGAAAAAAGAAGATTATTCAACGAATTCGTGCTCATCGCCTACCACCGGGGTTTCCGTCGTTGCCGGGCGGCTAAAAGACGAGGGGGTGATTAAAATGCATCACAGGATGATCGAGGGACGTACGCCGGCGGGGCCAGGGGCTGAAAGACTTCTGTACTTCGTTCATCACTTAAAATACTTACGACCCTTCGGGCCAGCCGGGCCAGGGCCAGCGTCCTGTCCGGGCGCTCTGCAAACGACTACCGTTAAGAAAACACGTCCATGAACCGTCAAGATCGCACCCGGGAGGTCCGGCGGGTCCCTGCAAGTTATGAGCGTCAATATTCGTCTGATCATGTCTCTGAGTCACTTACGGGCGGGCCAGCGTCTCCAGCAGGTCCCTGCATAAGGAAAGAGGTGAGTGATCACTTATTGGGCTCCTCGCAGCTTACGGGCGGGCCAGGTTGCGGCGCCTCCGACTGGGCGGGGGTGCCAGGCTCACCAGGGGCTGGAACGTTCTATTAGCACGATAACGACCTCAAAGAACGAACCACCAGGCTGGCCAGGCTGTCCTTCAATGGAAAGGAAGGGATTAAAGGAGAATCACGAGATGTGGGCGTTCGGCCACTCGCAGGCCGTCAACGTCACTCTAACTCACCAGCAGGTCCCTAGAATAGACAAATATGATCAGTTCAAACCTCATAGACGGCCAGAACTCACCGGCGGCCCCTTCGGTCCAGCGAAAAACGATAGAAGTCAATAAAATGAACATCTGAAGTCATTTGCTCACGTTCTCCGGGCGCGGCGTCTTGGCCGGGGTTGCCAGGGGCTGCAAATCGAACAGAGAGTGTGAGAGGCCTTCAGAATACTGCCGCTTACCTCCGGGCGTTCCTGCATCGCCGGGCGGGCCTAAACAGCGCAGAATAAGCGGTCAGCAGATGAGGAGTGATCATGAGAGTCAATGGGAGACATCTCCGCTCCTCATGCAGCAAGAATCGACGCCGTTCGCTTACCAGGAGGTCCAGCGGGTCCCTGCAAGCATTCATTGATTAATCAGAGCATCCATGATTTCAGAATGCTTACGGGAGGTCCTTGCGGGCAGGGCTTGCACGGGGGCGGGGTGATGGGCTCGCAGGGCTGGACTGGGGGCTTGCCGGGGTTTCCGGGCACTAAACAGGTCGTCAGATTATAGAAGAGGCTTCGCGGATGGGAAGAACTAACGGCCAGGGGCGCCGGGCTTTCCTGCAATCAACAGACAATGAGTGGGAGTTCGAGAGACGAGTAAATTTTGAGTTCTTTCTCTTTGCTTGTCCCCAGTCGAAAAATCCCACTTCTGGTCGTCGAAATCACTAACCGGGTCGGCCGTTCTTGCCGGGCGATCCCGCGGGGCCCTATTGAAGGAGAGGAAGGTTATCAACAGTCCTCGTTCGACGGAGAACTCACGGGAGGTCCAGGAAGGCAGCAGCTATCGCACGAGCCGCCGCTCGAAGCACCGCCGCTCGAGGCGCCGCCACCAGCGACCGGAGCAGAGCCGCCGTAGCCGCCGGCCGACGAGGAGCCGCCCGAAGCGGGGGCGTCGCCGCCGTAGCCCGATTGACGGGCCGTGCGGTTGTTGGGAGTTTGGAAGCGCAGTTGGCTCACTTCGGACCAGATGTCCTTGGCCGATCCCTAAACGACACGGGGATGAGCTTTCGAATACGTGGGATGCATGATGGAAACAGAAACGAATCCAAGCCTTCCCCCCCCCCTTCATTGCTCCCTCAGCTCACCTTGCAGTAGGTGATCTCGGACTGCATCTGGCGGCGCACGTTGTGGACGTAGTTGTACACCATCGGGAGCGTGACGCACACCGACAGGACGGCCACGACCGAGAAGCACACGGCCGAGTAGGCCACGAAGCGGTAAGCCTTGATTCGATTCTCCAAATCCATTGCTGGTTGGTGAGAGGTCCGTCCGGCTGCTGGAGGCAAGCGACCAAACTGGAGTCTCCCGCACGCCGGCCGCCGCTTTTAAAGCCGCCCCCCTTTTCGCTGGAGGCGGCCGCCCGACCGCCCGCGGGCACGACGGCCGCCGGCGATCGGGCGGGCGCGAAGTCGAGAGCATGCAGGCGGGCAGGCGGGTGGATTCGCCGCTTACTCGTTTGTTGCGGGCGTGACGTGTGAAGGAGGAGGATCGGTTGAGTTCGAATGAGGATTGATTGCTGCAGAAAAGCGAAAAAGATGGTCGTTAGAAGTGCGTGTTGATAACCGATGGATTCATAGTGTGTGCACTCCATATCCCTTTCGTCGCATCCTCTTCCCGCATTCTCTTCTCCATTCACAAGAAGCAATCACTCATTCCCCTCCCCGATCAGGTGAACAGCACACGGGTTATAATCAACCAAGAGAAGTGAATCCGCTCTTCGTTTTTGCGAGCAGAACCCGTTACTCCACCACCTCGAACAAAGCCGCGCAAACGGGTTTATCCGTCCGTTGCCTGCCTCCTCTTGCTGCAATCAGCCGTCGATCGAACACAAAGCGGCGACGGAAGGGCAGACGGCCGACGAGCGTAACCGACCCGCCGTCCCGCGTGTTCTCATTTCATAATCGAGAACAGAAGTGGAACGCTTGTTCGTTATTTCGGAAGTTGTCGGTGTTTGCGAACAAACAAATTGTGCTGAAGATTTAATGTCTTTTCTTGGCATCCAACTTCAACAACCCCTTGCGATCGATTGAATTTCGGGTATTCCAGCAGTCGCTTCTTTTTTATCACAAGCAACCGCCCGAACGTTCGCGCTGGTCACCGAAAACCGGAAATCTTCTCGTTTCGCGTCGAGAACGACGACGGCGGCAATCCGCTTCGTTTATCTCCAGCGGGATCTTCCTCGCCGCTTCGCCTCGGTTCGGCGTTCGGGCGGCTTGGAACGTGCGGGTGTTGCAAAAAGAACAACAAGCGGGCACTCGCATGGAAAAAAGAAGGAATGTTGCCGCTTGCTGTTGGAATGAACACACAACAATGAATGCTTGCACGGTTTATTCACTTCAAAACAATGTTCACTCCTCGTCTTTGGCCACGGCGAAACCGACGGTCTTCTCTTTGTAGTTGTACACTTGGCAGTACTTGCGGATGAAGACGTCGCCCAAGAGGAAGGAACCGTCGGGATTTGCCCGCACTCCCACCTCGCAATCCTCGCTTTTCTCGCTGGGCACGGGCAGGTCGACTCCGTTGATCACGAGCGTCGCGTTGCCCACTTGCAATTCGATCTTCAGGTCCTTCAGCTCCGATCCGTCGCACTTGATTTTGCCCAGCGAGTGAATGTCGAGGATGGCGTTGATCACTCCTTGCGGGGCGTACATGATGGTCGAGCCCGTGTCGCTGATCGCATCCGAGTTCGTGGCCACCTCCTTTCCGTTCACCGTCGTCTTCGAAATCTGAAACGATCAGTCGGTTAAGTGGGTGATCTACGAGTAAAGGAGCGTACGCTGAACTGCCAGAAGAGCGTGTGCCCGACGACGGGAGCGGTCGTCAACAGCGGTCCGCATTGCTCGTCGTTCAGGCCGCCGAACGTGATCGACCCCTGCGCCTTGCGATCTTTGGGCAGCCAGAAAGTGAAGCGGGGTTCCGCGAACACCTCGTGCTTCTCCAGCCACTCCACGTAATTTGCGCCTTTCGGTGAGCTCGAATCAACAAGACTCAAGCCCATCAGTCCGTCCATGTCCATCTCGTCGAACCGTGACTCGTGATTCGCCGCTCCGAACAGGAACTTCTTGACGTCGCCCGTCTTGTTCTGTGGCGTCACCTGAAGGATTGACTGTTGATTCATCTGCCGAATCCAAGAGCTTACTCCGACGACGTCGCTGTCGAACTTGCCCCGCACGTAGGACCCATCCGCGTACGCGATCTCGAAATTCTTCTTCGTCTCTCGTCCGGTCGTCGACTTCTTCACGTCGTAGTGCTGCTTTTGGGCGGTGCACTCGCCGCCGGTGTTGTCGTCCACGCAATCGGGCGTCGTCACCCACAGGAGGTCGCTGCCCGTGTCGAAGTCGACCATGAAGCGAACCGGCGGCGTTCCGATGTGGATGGGACCCGTGTAGTACCTGCGAATTTGAAGGTTGCTTCAAGGATCGAACACGAATTGATTCCGCTACAAGAAGTCGAGGAGTTCGACAGAACAAATAATGAACGCGTTGGTAACTCTTCCGACTTCCTGCAACGGAAGTAACTCGCGTTTGACCCCTGAAACAGGCCGTACATGTAATCGTGATCCTTGAGCGTCTCGTTGAGCGTTCCCGCATTGGCTCCGCCTCGCTCCAACACGTAGCGGTGGATGTCTGAACGAGACGATCGGTTGATGAAGAAGGAGATGACTGGGGGAACTCACTGCTGATCGCGTTCCGCTGGACGTTGCGCGTGACTGGAATGCGGATCCCCGACCCGCAGGCGAGATGGATGGAAAGCAAGGAGAGGAACACGACGATTCCCTTCATTTCGATTGCAGAAGAGAAATGATGGCCGTTCGCAGTGCGATAGTCGTTTTTCAAGGAATCCGGAACAAAAGCGAATCGGACGGCCAAAGCGAAGAAACAACGGAAATCGTCGGCATTTATCGTCGTCGATCTTTTTTGTTCTCATGGCACAACGGTTGAACCGCATTGTTTTAAGAAGGCTCGCCATTTACATTCGGTTTGTGCACGGGCGAGCGGCAGCGGAGGCGTTCACCTTCGGATCAAAAGAACACCGACACTCACAAAAACAGTGTTCGCGGGCGTCGCGGAGCAAAACGACGAGCGGTAAGAAAACTCCGTCGATTTCCGACTGATGACGTCAACCTTAATGGCAAGAACCTTTTGTTTTTTAGCCACAACAAGCAACACTTCAGTTTATTCAAAGTGGATCAATGCTCGCCGCCCATTCCGTAGTAGCCGCCCGAATAGGCGTTGTTGAGGCCGACCGTGTGGATGGGCTGGGCCTCGTCCGCGTAGCCGCCGCCGGCCGATGCGCCCTCGCTGGAGGCCGAGGCGGAAGCCATCATCTGCGAGACGGAGGGCGCGAGGATTTGAGAGACGCCGCAGTCGGAGGGGCAGTACGCACTCGGGAGGCCGGGCTCGCCTTCAAACGGAGAGGAATGAAGGGAGAGTGGAGAGAGGACTCACCCGGCGGTCCCTGCTCGCCCGCATCTCCGTACTTGCCGAAAGCGCCGGGCGGGCCGACGGGGCCGTTCGAACCGCTGGGCCCCGGCATGCCCGCCTCTCTGGAGGCCTTTCCGGGCCGCCCCATCGGCCCGCGCGGTCCCTGCGGGCCGGCCACGCCTTTCGGGCCCTTGATGCCGACGCCCGAGATCACGGTCTCGCCCGGCGGCCCCACCGGCCCGTCCCGCCCCTTGAGGCCGACGGGTCCCGGCCGCCCGCCGTTCCCGCGCGGCCCCACGGCGCCCGGACGGCCGTCTTCGCCCTGCGGCCCCTTCGGACCTTGGGGCCCCGATTCGCCGCGTTCTCCTTGCGGTCCGCTGAAAGAAGCGAGTGAGTAGACGACTGCTTAAAGCCGAGGCAACGAACCGCTGGCCGGGCGGACCGCCGGGGCAGATGACGCACGGGAGGTCGTCCTGCGGCTCCAACTCGACGTCGAAGCCGTCCACGCCGGGCGCGCCGGGCATTCCGCTTTGGCCGGCCTCCCCGTCGACGCCCACGGGCCCCGGAGCGCCCGGCATCCCGACCGGACAGCTCAGCTGGTTGCAGCCGCCGCACACGCGCCGGTCCCACGGCGAGCGGCGGACGCGCGAGAAGAAGGCGGCCGAGTCGGGGGCGGCGGGCGCCGTCTCGTGCATTTGCGCCCACAGTCGGTTGACGTCCGCGCGGAACTTCTCCGCCTTCACGGCGATCAGCGCCCTGTCCGAGGAGGCTCGCGCGCAGAGCAGCGGCACGAGGACGAGCAGCCCGACGGTCGTCACGCCGCTCAGCACGCACGTCCCAATGGCCGCGCGCCGGTAGAAGTCGTTCGTCTTTGCGCTCATCGAATCAAATGAGTGGAAGGAAGAGAATGAAAGCTCCCGACCGAACAGGCGAAAGGGCAGCACCTTCTTTTTATCCGCCGCTCGGGAGAAAGGGGGCGGGAGTGATCGGCGGGCGGATTTCGGCGCCGATCGGCTAATTGGGTCACCGCCCTTCTTGCTGATGTGCTCGTGGGATTGCACCTGCTTGCGAGTTTCCGCTTTCTCCGTCGATTCGAGAAGAATGCCGGCTTTCCGATCGACTCGACGAGCGAAAGCGACGAAAAACCGCTTTCTCGATTGATAGAATTGATTCCGCATCGAACCGAATCTGCCTTGCTGCTGGAAATAAACAACACAGAAGCGAGCACGTCGGATTGTTTACACGCGACAAGTGCCCGAAATGTTCCCGCGGACGATCGAACTGCGCTCGGGAGTGTCAAACAGGAATAAACAAACGAGTTGCCGAATCAGAAGCCAGTTGCGAGTGATCGCTTTCGTGCTCTCACGCCAGCCATTTCATCGTCCAGAGTGTATTCCGACGGCCGCAACATGGCGGTTGTCCTTTTCGCCTTCGTTCTGCACGTTCTGAATGACGGGTCGTCGGGTGAGCGGTCAACGGCAAATGTCCAAGAGTATCGCGACCTTTCAGCGGCCACCCGCCCGTCGTACATCCCCGACCACTCAGACTACCTGCCGATCCAGCCGGGCGACTTCCGCGAGTACTTCGAGCTCTGTTTTATGAAATCTCTGGATGCGCACACATTGATCAAGTGTACGTTCTTTCATTTACAGTTTTATCCTTTTGTTACAGCCAACTACAACATGCCCGTGAGGCCCTACTCGGAAGGCTACGACCACAACCACCTCACTGACATGTTTTTGATGCCGATAGCCGAAGAAAAGCGTTACATGTACTACGTCGATGTTCCCGAATACGCAGTCAATCAGCATTTGTGGGCAACGTGGGTTTTGTCTACGAACGACTGAATTATCAACGCAATCAGACGACCACCGGCAATTTCGTGGAGCTTCGGTCGTTTCACGAAAATAATAGGCGTTTTTCTCTTTAAACAATGGTTGTTCCTCGATTCATCGGCTCTTGTGGATTTGAACGTGATGTATGTAAGACGACTAATCAAGTCGTTACTGAAAAGCGGCCATTACAGGTACGAAGCGGGTGTTCGAAGAGGTCCTTGTAATTTCTGGTGCAAAGTGGACGCGCCGCCTGAAGAAACGTATGACGTCATCCCAAACAATCAGCTCAGTCAAGAGATCAAAAAAGAGATCTCAGAAAGTTGCTTCGAAGTACGTGTAAAAGATTGTTGCGATTATTCAGTACTTTTTTTAGAAAAAACGTTATTGCACCGTAGACATGAACTCGAATGGAACTCGGTTGATAGTCTATCGGGAACACGTCCTTTTGCACGAGTACGGAATGACGCTGATTGTGCGGAAAGCGACGCGTTGGAATCCCGTCTACTACTTGATTCGATACCATGGGTAAGTAAAATAACCGACCAACTTCTAAATCACTTAGTTCAGTCGTTTCTTCTTCTTCCTTGAAGACCTGCAGACGTTCAATGATTCGGAGTTCTCAGCGGATCTTAAGAAACGCCGCTTTTTGATACCAATTTTCAACGCGGACGATCCATTCCTTCAACGGAGAGATCTTGTAGCCAAAATCGTCACACGGCCTACTTTTCCCGCTTCTATGAACTCACTTTTTGCCTGTTCCTTTCTTTTTCTTTTGGTTGTACTTGGAGGAGGGCGTCTCTGTTACTGGCGAGTGTACGCAAAACGGCGAGCACCCAAGTCTTCTGTGCCCCGAGTGACCTACACGAACGAAGACTACGGCTACTGCCAGATTCAACCCTAGCTACTCCGCATTGACTGATCTGTCGTTAATAAAAAATCGCTTCGAACTCTTTTTACCAGCGGTTGACGGCGCTTCGCGCCGTCCCCAGCTGGGGGTGTCGTTCGACTGGTGCGTATCGAATGCTTTTGTCGACTTTTTTGAGCAATCGAGTTGGTCGCAGCGCGAGAACACCCACTCGCGCTTCACAATCGTTGGAGTTTAATTTAAACTCAACGAAAAGACAGCTTCTGAACTATAACTGCCTGTTTACTCCATTTTGCTGTCGCGAGCCCAAGAAAAAGCGATCCGAAGTGCAAAAACCGTTCGAAAATGCAATTTTTGAGTCCGAAGACGCGTACAGTCCTATTTGATACCTACAAACGACGCACTGCAGTTGATTTTTATCCCAGTATGCGGAAAAAGTGAGTGCTAGTTGCAGCGCCCGAAGCAAATGAGCACAAAACCGAAGTCCATTACCCCACCGCAAAAAACGATTTATTACTTCTCGAGTGCCGGTCGTTCAAAAAAAATATAAAACGGTAGTTAGAAGAGCAACTACATGCTTGACATTTCTGCCAAATTTCGCGAGGATTCGTTCACCCATGTCCAAACCCGCCCGCTTTTTGCGCATTTTCATAGGTCCGTTTCACATAAGCCGCAGTGGCCATGTTGGTCAAGAACGAGAACAACTTGCACACCATCGTATAGCCCGCATTTTGCCCTTTTGAATGAGCCTACACACGTATTGACACGACTGACAGTCGATGAGAACGACGGATTTGAACATTTCCGAAGTCCAAACCGACACAAAATTTTCGATCCATACCGCTGAGCTTCCGGCAACTCCTCTCGACACAAACGTTAGCTTAAAAGATGCGCAAAACCTTTTTCTAGATTGCATCTTTTTTGTTTGTGGAATAAAATTCGGAGCGTCGAGAACGGCGCGCCCAAGTGCGGACCTCTTCGATTTACCGCCTCGACCTTTCGTCTTTGGGCGGCCACAACTTTCTTCAACGGCATTTCCTGTTGATGCCGTCAACTAATAAAATGTTCCTCGTTTCAAGGCGCATCTTTTCGTCCACTGGGCGGGCTAATTTGACCGTGCGCGAAAGACGGTACGGCGCGGAACGTCGGCACGGAACGTTGAACGTGCCCGCAGTCGGTCGAAATGCACATTTTCGGATTTCGCGCATGCGACTTCCTCTAGCCAGAAAAAATTTCTGATCGATTGGAGTAACGGCTAAAAAGTTGAGTCGGGGTTTGTGACAAACGGACAAACAATTTCTCTCCCTTTCCGAGGGGATCGGTCCTCTTCGGAACGATCACAACGGCGAAGAAGAAGCGATCGACTCGTTTGTGAGCCGAGAAATGAGGGCGCATTTCGACGTCGATAGCCGAACCCGAGCGAACAGCTGACGAACGGCTTTCGCGCTCATTTCGTTCAACTTCGCAGTCATCGGCGGTCGGTCCTTTTCTCGCCCCTCTGCAGAGATGGTGGACGCGACGTTCTACCGCTGGAAGATCCCGAACTTCGCGGAGCGGCGCGCGCGGGCCGCCTTCCAGGACCAGTGGGCGAGTGCGCGCTTCGGCGTGGCGGGGATGGCGGGCGTCCTCTTTTCGCTCGCCTTCTTCCCGAAGGGCAACCGTGAGGACCTCAAGGACCACGTGCGGGCGGCCCTCAAGCTGCGGGCGACGGGCGGGCGTGACCGTCTGCACGTGCACTTCGACCTGTGGCTGGAGGGAGTGGACGGGTTGGAGCGCTTCCGCGTCGGTCTGTCCGCTCCTTCCATCCATCCCTCCACCTCTTCCTCTTTGCAGGTACCGACTGCACGTTCGACGAGATTTGCGCGTGGGGCTGGTCGAAGTTTGCGCCCCAAGAGGAGGTCTTCCGCCTCGCGGAGGAGGGCGCCTTCTTCCTCTGCTGCCGCATCGAACCGATCGGCCCGCTCGACCGGCTGGAGGTGGGCGCCGCGCCCCTCCGCCGCCAACTCGCCGCCAACTTCGAGGACGTCGACTTTGCGGACGTCGAGGTGCGCGCCGGCGGCAAGAGCTGGAAGGTTCGTTCGATTGGAGCTGTTCCCGCTCACTCCCTCCTCCCTTCTTCCGCTGCAGATCTCGAAGCTGCTGCTCTGCTCGCAGTCCACGGTCTTCCGCGCGATGTTCAAGAACGCGACCATCGAGCGCGAGACGGGCATCGCGAACCTGAAGGAGAAGAACGCGGACCTCGTCGAGAAGATGCTCCACTTCGTCTACGCGGGAGAAGTGGACGGGCTGGACGAGTGCGCCCTCGAGCTTTCCCTCCTCGCCGACCTCTACGATCTGCAGGAGTTGGCCGTAAGTCTCTTGAAATACCGCTGCTCTACTGATTGTTTCTTGCAGGGCGTGTGTCTGAAGTCGCTCGCGCGCACCCTCTCGCTGGAAAACATCCTCGACCGTCTGGAGCGCGCGTTCACTTCGCCGCAATTCGAGGGCCTCAAGTTCGCGGCGGTCGAGTTCGCGCACGAGAACGCGACGGAGATCCTCGAGCTGCCCGAGTGGCCGCAGTTCGCCGCCGCCAACCCGGAGTGCGTGAGCGCGTTGTGGAAGCGCGCCCGTCTTTGAGTTCTTTCTGTCTGTTGAGGAGATTCGTGGAATAAACGGTTGTAAAAGCAGGGCATGAATGAGTAGTTTCTTTCATCTTTCTGCTGAGGTTGCAAGAGGAAGTCATGAATCCGAGAGCAAAAGGTGAGTAGCCCGATGTGGGGCTCGAACCCACGACAGCCAGATTGCTCGCCCCGTCGGGCATCTTCTAAGAGTCTGGTGCTCTACCGACTGAGCTAACCGGGCACACCGACGGACGGCGGGCGGCGGTTTTTCTCGCAGGCGGCGGCCGGCCGGCGATGACTCACGGCTTTCGAGCAGAGGGACGATCGATTAAAGATTGTTTATGGCAGTGAACTTTTGTTAAGCGTGATTCTGGCGATGAAACTATCGTGAAAGGAACCCAAATACAAGTGGCCGTCGTGCTCGGTGACCTGCAAGCACTCCTGTCAGTCCTCTAACCCTTTCATCCTCTTCCCGACCTGCGAGATGTCCGAAATGCGGCCGCTGGGGTCGTGGAAAGAGCGGACGATCGTTCCTTCGGCGTCCAGCTCAACCGCGAGGCCGTAGTGCGGAGCGAGGAGCCCGATGGCCGGCTTTACGAAGCGGGCGGGCAGCGCGGCGACGAGCAGGCGGCGGGCGAACGGGAAGCGGCCGGCGATGTCGACGTACTGCGGCCGGTCGGGCAGCCGCGCGTTCTGCAGTCCGACGAGCAGCGTGCCGCGCGGAGAGAGGCGGAGGTTGTCCGGATAGCCGGGCAGGTTCACGGCAAACCACCGGCTTCTGCCCGCCCACTCGCCCGCAAAGTAGTGGCTGCAACCATTGGATGAACGGCACGTGCGGGATCCTTCTGCTCACCGCTTGATCCTCGCGATGGAGGTCTCAGCGACGAGGACGGACTGCCGGTCGGGGTGGATTTGGACGCCGTTCGGGAAGCGGAGGCCGCCGAGCAGCACGCGGGCCGCCCCGCTCGTCACGTTCACTTCAAACAGGCGACCGTTCGGCTGCTGCTCCATGAACACGTGCAGGAAGCGGCGGCGGTCGAACTTCGCGGTCGAGTGGCTCACGAAGATCGTCTCCTCGTTCAGCACGTCCACGTCGTTCAGAAAGCGGGGCGGAAGGCCGTCGATCGGCGTCGTGGGCGAGAGGACGAGGCGGGAGTCTCCGCTCTCAAAATCCACCACGAAGACGCCCAAGTACGCGTCCACAACCACGAATTCCCGTCCGTTCAACCGGCGAATTCCCATCGGCCGGCCGCACTTCGGCTCGTTCTCATACTCTACTGAACAGCGAGCAGAATGCAAAGGATTCTCTTCCCCGCACTCACTGCAATCCGTTCGGTTCTCGCCCAGCCGAATCGTCCGCTCGATCGTCCCATTGACGAGCTTCACCAGTCGCCCGTCCCACGTGCCCGTGTAGATTGTGTCTGAACAGAGGAGTGATCAACAAGCATCCTCTCCTGCTGCTCACCGCCCTCAACGACCAGCGATTCGGGTCCGGGAAGCTCGCCCTCCGCAATGAAGGCCGCTCCTTCGAGCGCCTGGTTGGCGGCCAACGCGCCTTGCAGTGGACGGGGCGGCGGCATCCTGCATGGGGGTTGAAATCTCCGCGGTTCACGAACTCACCGCAAGTACTGGGGATCAAAGTTCTGAGTGAGCAGGCGGTACGTGATCCAAGCGATGGGGACGAGCAAGAGAAGGAGTGGGAGCAGACAGAACGGGCAGATCCATCGCTTCTTCTTTGGCCTGCAAAGAGAAGTCGAATTTCAAGGGGTGATCTGCCTTGCTGCTCACTTCTTTTCCTCGAACAGCAACGGAGAATACGAGAACTTCCGCATCGATCGGAGAGTTTGGCGGGAGTAAATGGGCGAGTTGAACGTTTCACCCGTTCCGCTCAATCGAACCCGCCGCCAATTAGACCGCTTGAAACAACAAACGAGCGGGAGGGGCGGGCCAAACGAGAGTGATGTTTCTGCTCCCGTTCGATCGCCGTTTAATTGGATTGGCGCAGCGGACTGGGAAGTGTGCAGGAATTCGGGCTTCTTTTGAAGCGAGAAGTCTTGGGGTCAGCTTCTTTACACTCGTTTCATTCAGCCGATCACTTGTAACACTCGTTTATTTGGCACAGCTTCATCACGATTCGTCCGCTCTTCTCTCGGAGCATTCCGCTGCTCTCGCTCAACGCCGTCGGTTGTAGCCGGGACCCGTGCGGGGGGCTGGACAGTGGTCGCAGGAGCCGGGGGCCCCCGGTGGCCCTTTTGGCCCCTACAAACACTCTCGAATAAACGAGGAGAAGGGCAAGAAGACTCACGGGCGGTCCGTGCAGACCCGGCAGTCCATCGGCCCCCTTTTCGCCCACGTCGCCCGACGGTCCTGCAAGCGGCCGATTGAACGCGAGATCTCCGCAGAGAACACAAACCCGGCGGCCCCGGTCGCCCGGGCATTCCATCGCGGCCCGGAGGTCCTACAAAACACGAATTAGAGGCGAGTGGACGAGCGAGAACCCACCTTGCGGCCCTTGAGGTCCTGGGGCGCCCTAAACGGAAGTGAGTGAGCGGAGGAAGGCCAACGACGACGAACAGGCGGCCCCGGCGGCCCGGGCGGTGCCCCGTTGATCACTTTGCCGGGTTCTCTGCAGAGGAGATGGAAATCGACGAGTAGGAAAGGAGGGAAACGAACCCCGGCTGTCCCTTCTCTCCGACGGCTCCCGGCGGCCCTTGTGGACCCTAAACACGCGCAAATTCAAGCTGTAGGTGAGCGGAGACGACTCACCGGTGGCCCCGGCGGCCCGCTCAATCCCGGCACTCCATCGCGGCCGGCCAGCCCCGCCTCGCCGTCCGGACCGGGCAATCCTTTCGGGCCTGAAAGAGAGAAGCCGGGAGTGATGTCTGGCGAGCGGCAACCTGCCTGGCGGCCCCGGTGGACCCTGCAAACACTCGAATCACTTGCTGGAAGCAGGGAACACACTCACCGGAGGGCCCGGCGGACATTTCTGGCACGGCGGTTTGGGCGGCGGGCCCGGAAGCAGGATCCCGTCGCGGCCTGGCGGGCCGGGGTTCCCGGGGCTGTAAACGAGCGGGAGTGAGTGGGAGACGCGTCTTTGGAGGCCACAAACCGTCCCGGGGCGCCCGGCCTTCCATCTCGACCAGGCGGGCCCTTAAAGCGATCGGTTCACTACCCGCATCCTCCCGCGTATCGCCTACCGGTGGGCCCGGCGGCCCGACTTGGCACGAGCAGCACGAGCCGCCCTGTGGGTTGCCGGCCGTCCCTGGAGCCGCTCCTTGATGGCCGCCGAACGATTGGGCGTCGTAGGCGGTCTGCCGCTTCGTGCGGTCGACGGCGGCGACGATCGGGAGGCCGGAGACCGACTGAATCTGCACCATCTCCTTCCACATGTCCCGACTACGGGTCTGCAACCAGAGGGAAGTGAAGGGAAGGGAGAAGAAGGAGTGGGCACCTTGCAGAAGTCGACCTCGTTCTGCATGAAGGACTGCACCGACTGGATGTGGTTGTAGACGATCGGCAGCGTGATCGCGCACGCCAGCACCGAGATCGTCGCGAAGGCCACGGCGCAAATGGCGACCGGCCGCAGCGACCGCCGCTTCCGCAGGCCGCCGGCCGACGACTCCGTTGTGTCCGTGATCTCCGTCACGTGCATCTCGCGAAGGACTGAACGAAATCCCGCGAGATCGCCGCTTTTATCCCGCCCGCCCGCTCTGCCGAAAGGCGGGCGGCAGGCGGGCGGAAGATTTCTCCCTTCTCGCCGCCGCTCCCGTCAAGAGCCGCCCGTCCGCAAGGAATTTGGGTCAACGGGGCGGTCGGAAGAAGAGCGAGCGGCGGTTTGATCATCCGAAAGGAGCGGCGGCGCCGGAAAGATCGGGAACGCGTAATCAAACGGCGGCAAAAGAAGGGATTGTTTCAATTCGTTAATTGAACGGCGTCTGCGTTATACGGGGGCGGAAGCACGGTGAATGCGGCCGTTCGCTTGTCTGTTGTTTGAAACAAGCTTCCGGCGGCACGATCAACAAACAGACCAATCGAGACCCCACTTCTCGACGACGTCGCAAACAACAGCAATGCAAATTCACACCCGAAATCGGAGGAAAGAAGAGCTCAAAGTCCTCACTCTCGCTCCTGCTCTCCGTCCAGTGCAGCGGTCCTCTTCCCCTCCCGTCTCTCGCAATGTCCCTCAACTTGAGCGAATCCTCGACCACTGAGCCGGACGTCCCGTTCCTCTCGGGCACCTCGGTGTCGGCCGGCGAGGCGAGCGAGCGTTCGGGCGGCACCGAGGACAGCGGCTTCCGCGAGGCTCCGCAGACTCCCGGCCCCACGGCGGCCGCCCACGAGCAGTCGGACGAGGCGCCCGCCACTCGCCAGCCGGCCCGCCGTCGCGGCGGCACGAAGCAGAACGAGTCCTTCAAGTGAGTTCTCTCTTCCTCCCTCCACTCCTTCTCCGCTTGCAGGCGCTACGTGAAGATGGTGCTGAAGAAGGAGTGCCCCGACTTGGACATCACTGGAAAGGCGCTGGACGTGATGGACAGGTGAGCTCTCCGTTCGACCTCCTCTCACTCATCCACCCACTCGCTTCAGCTTCCTCGCCGACATGTTCACTCGCTTCGTGGTGGAGGCGACCGCCCTCGCCAAGCAGCGTGGCCGCTCGACCCTCCGCACGGAGGACCTCGAGGCCGCCGTCCGCCTCGTGCTGCCCGGCGAGCTGGCCAAACACGCGCACTCGGAGGGCAAGAAGGCGCTCGTCCGCTACGCGCAGTCCACGGCCAAAGAGGCCAACTAGTGATCGCGAATCTCCCCTTTCGTTCGGCAATAAACTTCTGATCCGACTCGTGCATTTTCTGTGGGTCTGTTGTGGCCAAAATGGAAAAGAATACAGCTCCGTCGATCAGGGCAAAATCTTCACTTCATCTAAAAACTAAAAAGAAGACTGCCCTGTACTGGAATCGAACCAGTGACCTTCTGTTCACTCGCCGTTTACTAGACAGACGCTCTGCCACTGAGCCAACAGGGCACGTCCGGCGGGCGCTCCAATCACTACTTGACCGAAACGAAATCACTCGTGGGCGGCGACGGCCGCGGTTGGAAGACGAGATCGAGACGAAGCGGCCCGCTCATTCGTCTCCGCTCACTCTTCATTTCGGTCGGTCGGTCGGCGAGATGCGTTCTTCCTTCCTCCTGCTCCTCTTCGCCCGCCTGCTCGCCGTGCGGGCGGACAGCCGGCCGCTGTGCAAAGCCCTCCTCCATGAGGGGAACCTGTGAGTGGGGGCCCCTTCCGATCACTCCCCGCCTTCAGGTACTTGAGGAGTGAGTGCGCGGAGTACAGCCTCTCGCTGAAGCTGCCGAAAAGCGTGACGCCCGTCCTCAACCTCCGGCTCACCTCTTCGATGTGCACCGCCGAGGCAGCGACGATGTGAGTTCACGCTTTCCTTCTCCATTCATTCTCTCCGTTTAGAGTCTTCTTTAAAGACCGAGACGGATGCGAGTTTCTGCGGGCTCGCGCGGCGGCGGCGAACATCGCGCCCGAGCCCGCCGGAGCGTTCAGCCCGACGAGCGTCGTGAAGACGGCGATCCAAGTGTTCGGTGAGCTCCCTTCTCATCCCCCAGCAGATGAATCGGCTGGTTGCAGGCACGACGAACGGGGTGTTCACGAACCTGCTGAAGGTGCAGCTGGTCGGCAAGCAGCTGTTCGTGGACCAACAGGCGATCGACAACCCGGCCGCCTGCCAGCTGCCCGCCCACCGCGACGGCGACCGCTGGCTCGTCGAGTTCGGCGTCGAGTTCAAGGACGCGGACGCCGGCTGCGGGATGGCCGTCATGATCGTCGGTTTTCCGTTCTTTTCCGTTCAGCGCCGGCTTTTGCTTGCAGGAGAACGTGGAGGTCTAATCTGCTGCTTCTCGTTGTTAGTTGTGTGTGGCGGACGAGAATAAACGATTACAAAGTTCTCTTGACGTGAATTGCTGTAGTCGCATCGAAACATAGAGTGTCCAGTCGAACAACAAGGCACTTGAACCCAACGAACGAAGAGGAATGGCTGTAACTGCCCTTGCCGGCTAATTAAACCCACAACGTCTTCGTCTAACGGTGCTGCTTACGGGAAGCGAATGGAAGATCTCCAACTGGTGGACGGCCGGCGGAATGGTCGAAACGCTCGTGGCGTAATCGCCTCCAACAGCCAGCCGATTAAGCTGGGCAAGAGAAGGGGCCTCTCAATGCAAAATTCGATGCAAAAGCGGTCCGAGCGGTGGGTATAAAAGCGGAGGCCGACGGGCGGACCGTCCAGTTCGTCCTCGTGGCGTTTCAAGTGCTCCGTGCTCTCCCCGCGATCTTCCCTCGTTGGTGAGTCCTCCCGTCTGCCCACTCCTTCCGCTCATCCCTCCGCCCGTTGGAGAAGGATCCATCCGCGTCGAAATGGTCAAGCACCTGCTCTGCATCCTGGCGTTGGCTCTCGTCCTGGTCGCCTTCGTTCAAGCCGACGACCCGGTGACGGTGGCGCCGGCTCCCGCCGGCAATGACACCAGCGATGCCCCCGAGAGCGACGCGACGACGGCCGGAGCGACTGGAGCGGCGGTCGGCGTCGGGTTCGTTCCCTCCTCCTTTCCCTCGCTCATCCCTCCGCTTGCAGAATGTTCGCGTTGCCGCTGATCGCCCAGTTCGTGTACGGAGCGGCCCAGCTGTGAGCGTCGACAGGCCGAAGATTCCACCCACTCCCCTTCCACGTCCGCCTTCCTCCCGTCCCTCTTTGCTCGTGGAAAATAAACCGTCGAAAGTGTACATGTTGGCCTCTCTCACACGAGGGTAGTGGTGGGCGGGGAACACGGGACTCCCTTTTTTCTAACCAGTTGACTCGTTTATTCTCATTCGCGATCAAACCACGCCGTGGGCTCAGCAAGTGGACTCGGGGTCGGCCGTCAGGTTCACGTTGCCGAGCGCGTAGACCTTTTTGGGGTTTTCGTCGGTCCACTGGTAGTCGACGGGGATCCAGAACTTGCGGCAGGTGAGGTCGCCGCGGCACTTGTCCGAACTGCAAGCACGAGAGGAAGGGGAGTGGACGGGAGGGCTCACATCTCGACGTAGGGGACCAGCGGAACGAGAGCCTCGCGCACGCCCTCCACGTAGAATTTCCCGTGGTCGTCCGATTGAACCTCGCCGAGTTTCACGTCCGGACGGCTGAAAGCGGCGGGTGGGCGTGGGGATCAACGCGGAGCTCACAGAACGTCGTAGTCGAACAGCTCCACGTGCTGCAATAAACAGTCAAGCAATCCTCCAGTCATCTCCGCACTCACCGCTCCCTCGTACGTCTTCCCGTTGCAGAAGAGCGCGCCGCTGACCGCCGCGTGGTAGTGCGGCAACGCGCCGACCGTCCCCGCGCCCGCGAGCAGCAGAAGGAGGAGGATCATCGCTGAAAGCTTCGATCGATTGAGGGCTGATTGATTAGGTAGAGGACTCTTGACTGCAAACAAACGACCGAAAGTCGAAGGCGAGGCGGCCGGCCGCTCGATCGGTCGAAATAAACAAACGGCGGCCGCCTTCTGCAAGCCGGCAGCCTCCGGCGGGCGTTCCCTGCAGCGTGGACGCTTTCGAAACATTTGCCGGTCGAATGGCAACACGCACGTTCGTTCCTTCGTTTACGTGCCGAATGCAAACAAGCGAATTTGTGGACCGATTGGATCGGAAGTGCGCCCTTCACGTTCATCGCCAAGAGCCACAGGCAGCAACCGTCCACTGGCTGCACGGAATGTTGCTTCGCGGCCGATCGTCCACGGCGAACCCACTCGAATCCAATTTGTTTTCTGTGGGGTCGTTAATCAATTTGCTTCCACGCACGCAGGCAGGCGGTTTTTTCGCCCTCCCGCCGCTCCTCGTGGAGCCCCGCGGTTGTTTTTGCCCACGCAACGGGGCCCGCGGTCATTCGGTCGGTCCGGAGGAGAAGCCGCCTGGAAAGCAGGAAGACGATCGACCGGCGCTACGACGAAAATGCGGGAAGTAATCCCACAAGCCGCTTGTCGCCGCCACAACACCTCGTAAACAAAACAACGGAGGAATCGGGGCGCCGCGGCGGCAGCTGGACAACGCGCGGCGTTTTCGTTTTTTCGGCGCCCACGACGCGCACAACGCGCAGGCGCCCGGCGCGATCCTCGCCGCGACCACCCACGTCGATCGTCTCCGCGCTTCCCGCCGCTTTCCGAAAACAACGGGCTCTCGGAAGGTCCGGTTGGAAAAACGAATAAATTCTTCCGTTTCCATCCTCGGTGCCGCCCGCCTGTTGGCCGTGCATCTTTCCGATCGCTCTAATCCGAAAACGACATCAGCGACTCGAATTTCGGCCACCCGCGCGCCGATCGCCGCCGCCTCGTGACGGCCGGCAGTTCATTCCTGCTCGTGTCCCGCGCGTGGCTCGGCGCATCGCCCCGCCAAACGGCAGTCCACTCGCCGCTCTCGCTTTTCCGCGCGCTTTCCGCATTCCACTCGGCGCCTGGCAAGGGCCCTCAAAACGGAAAGGAAAGCGGACCACCTTCTTTCGATCGTTCGCTCCGCCCTCTTCGCATGCAGAACGGGCACGCAGAGACCACGCACGCGATTGGCAACTTTGCGCGCCGGTTTTTACCGCACTCACTCGACCTTTGCCGGACTCCGCCCCTTCCTTTCGTTTTCTGTTGGTCAAGCCGCCCTCCCCGCGCCCCCAATCCAATCAAGCGGCGAGCAACAAGAGGAAGGGGGCGGCGTGAAGGAAACCTTACAATTACGGTAGCCAAAAACGAGCGGTAATCACCTCTAACGTCGATCGAAAGAGTAAACTGCCGTTTGGAACTCGTTTCTGTTCGCGCCTTTGATCTTCGCCGCGTGATTGCCGACGCCTCGACGCGTCACTCCGTCCGATTGGGGCGACGTTCCGCGCGCCGAAAAGCCGGTCGGCCGTCCCCACTGGAAGCGTCCTCGATTTTTATGGGCGTGTTGGATGTGGCGCGGGAAGGCGAACGTCGGGCGAGTGATTTGTGCGTTGCCGCCCGCCGCGCGTCGCCGTCGCTGCGGCTCTTCACGCTCATTTGGGGGGTCGGCGCTCGATTTCGTTCCGCGGCTCCGAAATCGACCTTTGAATTCCGGGCGGCCTTCTTTGTGTGCGGCGGAACACGCGATCGCCTCACGCACGCATCGAAGGTTTTTTCTACCCACCGGCTTCCAGGCTCTCGTTCTTCAAACGGCCGAGATGACGGCGCCGTTCGCCGCCGGGCCGAGCGGCTCGTCGGACGAGCGGCCGGTGGGCGCGCGAGTGGACGGTCGAGGGACGTCGAAGGGCCTCCACTCGTCCATCAGCCGCGTGATGCTCCCCGTCCGGAATCTCGTCCAGAAGCTCGCTTCCACGCCCACGAAGCGGGAGGAACGCCCACAAGTGACGAACGAAAATGATCGTGAGTTCCGCTCTTCTTTCCGGTTCCTTTGCTCGTTGTTTGCAGGACCGAAAACGGAGGAACCGAAGCGGGCGCATCGCAAACGCGCAAAAGAGGAGCCGCCGGAAGCGGACGGCGCCGTTCACGCGGCTCTCCCGCCCGCCTCCTCGTTCCACCGGCCGGCCGCCGTCCCGCCGATCCTGCGCGCCGCCCACCTCCAGCTGCCGGCCGCCTTCTTTGCGGACGAAGAGGAGGATGAGGAGCTCGTGGACGTCGGCCAGCAGCCACACGTGCTCGTGGAGGGGTCGTTCGTGTGCGAGTGGGAGAGCTGCAGCCACCGCTTCCACGACGAGGTCGCCTTCCAGCGACACGGTCTGGAGCACGTGGCGGCCGCCTCCTCGCCGAAGTGCCGCTGGCGCTCCTGCGAGGAGGAGCTCGGCTGCGTGAACACGATGAAGAAACACGTGCGCTCCGTCCATCTGCGCATTTGCCCCTTCCGATGCCCGGTTCGTCCCTCACTTCCCCTTGTTCTTTATCCTTGCTTGCTTGAAGGTTTGCGAGAAGTCGTTCACCCGCAAGGACAACCTGGACGTGCACATAAACTCGCACACGAACCACCGGCCCGCCAAGTGCGACTTCAAGGACTGCGGCGCCTCCTTCCGCAGCAACTCGGACCTAAAGAAACACCAGAAGAGCACGCACTACTCGAAGGTCCCCTCCTTTCTATCGTTTAATCCCTCACCGTTTGGATTGCAGAAGGACTACAAGTGCCCGGTGGTCTCGTGCACGAGCGCGTACACGACCACCTCGTCCCTCCGCAAACACATGAACACGGCGCACGGGGAGGGCGTTTGGGAGGAGGCGAAGAGGCTGCGGAAGGCGAGCGGGCAGTCCTTCAACTACGGGGAGATCGACCTGGGCGACGCGGAGAACAAACGTGAGTTCCCTTCCGTCCGTCCATTGATTCCTCCCTTGAGTTCAGCCGTCCGGCAGTCGAATCGCCATCGGGCGCGGTCGGGCGACTACGTGGTCGGGGCCCCGTACCCGCCGCCGGTCGAACGGCAGCGCCACCGCTCGGCGAACGCGACGGGCGCTGCGGACGGGAAGCCGCCGGCCGTCGCGCCGCCTCGCTCCCGCTCGATGCCGGCGAAGAGCCGCGGGCGGACGGTCGAGACGAACGAGGTGGTCACGCGGCTGAATCCCGTCTACGAGCACCAGGGAGAAGCGGACGGACTGATCGGGAGCGGTGAGTAACAGCAGGATGTTCCAAAGACTCTAATTTCTCTTCAGCCCCGTACATGCCGCAGGTGGACGCGTTCGCCGACTACGCGCCCACCTTCCCTCCACCGCCCCAGCCGTTCGGCGGCCACTTCCACAGCGATCTCCGAAAACTCGGCCCGCAGTTGGAGTCGCAGGAGGGCGACGGCGAGACGGACGAGCCGATCGACGTGGTCAACGCGTCGCCCCAAAAGCCGCCGTCCGCGACGTTCGGCGCGCTGCCGCCCCTCAACTTCGCGTTCAACGCTCCCCAACCGTCCGCCTACTTCCCGCCGCCCCCACAACACGCCCACCTCTACGGAGCACACGGCTCGAACGATTTCACCCCCCAGCTGCAGCGTTACTTCCAGCACGAGATGAACGAATTCGCGGACATCTCCAACCGCTACGCGAGCGGGCCCTCTTCCTTCAACCAACCGTTCCCTTCCGCCTTCCATCCCACCTATCAACCGCCCTACATGTACCAGCATGATCACATGAACGATCTGTATCGTTGATGCTCTACTCATGTTTGATTGTTGCCCACTCATTTCCTTTGTTATCTGGCTTTAATCGTTCGAACACTCTAATCATCGTTGTTGTTCGTGTATTCTCGTTCTGTGCTTGTTTTGTACTTCGTTGTAGTCAGTCCACTCGTCATGTCTGCCTCTAATCAACCAGCTGTCTTCAAACACCTCACTTCACCCCAAATGATCGCAAATGCACTCGGGAACTACGGATATTCTTCTCTTCGATCGCAAACCTTAAGAGGACGTCGCAATTGCCACTCGGCAATCACCTACGGATTTTCTTTGTTTCGGGAATGTTGCTCTGATTCATCTCGTCATTTCCTTCCATCTAATCAATGGCTCTAATCAATGTCCAATTTTCTAATGCTTATTCATTTCCTCAAGCTTTTGGCTCTAATCTGATCGTCGTAACTGTTGGAATAAATGGTTAGACGGGCAGCAGAATTGTTTGGAGGAGAACGATCAAAGAGGACGAATGATTTTGATCGAAACTCCACCACATTCCATCGAACGGGATGATTGCTGGTGTTTGTGCGCGGGGATCACGAGTTTCGCGGCGTCGCGCACTTCGCCGCCGCCATTTTGCCGGTGGTCTTTGATCGGCGAGAAGCGAAGCGGGAAGGCGGCTTCCCGCTTCGTTCTGCCGGCCGGCCGAGGCGCCTGCCCGCCGCTTTCTGCCGCTCACTCGTTCGAGCGGGCGGGCGGCAGAAAGCGGCGGTTTGCCGAGGTTTGCTGCTCGTGTTCCAAGCCGCCAGTTAAACTTCCTTTTGTTTCAATTCGAATGATTTCTGGTGATCGAACCGACGGGAACTTATCGCTCGTTTCCACCGGAAAGCGGGTTGTTTACGCCGAAATTCGCCCGCGTTTGACCGCCGATCGCCTCTCGAGCGCCTTTTTGGGCGAACGGGCAGAATTGCGGAAGGTTTTCGTTTCTTTTGCTCTGTTCTCCAAGTTTATTCGTTAATTTTTACCGAGACAAGGGCTTGATTGCTTCGGATAGCAAACACCCTTGCCGTGGAGGTCGATCCGCGTGAAGAACCCGCCGTCACCCTCTTGATTGCTCGATTGTTCCCGTTCGACTTGTTCATCCCATTGTTTAGATCAATCCCACGGCCAAATGGGGCAATACGAATCGATGCCGTTGGGCGAGGCGATCCCGGCAAGATCCCTCGTTTCTTCTTCGTTTCATTCCTTCCGCCCGTTTAGTGTTCGAGCAGGGAGCGAAGTACGGGACGAGCCGCGTGGTGTTCCTCGAGGACCTTGTGGACGCCGACGACGTGCGGCCGCAAATCGAACTGCAGCAGGCGTCCGTGAACCTCCGCTTCTTCGAGTGGGCCGAGCGGTCGACCGACGAGTGCGTGCGGGACTACGAGCACGCGGTCGGCAACCTGAAGAAGGCGGCCGTCAACTTGCGGGAGATTTGCGTCTGCGGTTCGTCCTCCACCACCTTCTTTCCACTGTCGATGTGTTGCAGGATGCTTTGCGTACAAACCGGAGGTCGAAGTGTCGAAGGTAAGTCCCTTCTTTTGCGCCTGTTTCCCGTCCACTCGCTTTAGACCAAGGAGACGATCGAGGCGGAGATGAAGCTGATCAGAAGCCGCTTCCAAATTCTGATCGATGCGTGCCGCAAGGTCGACATTCACCTTACTTCCATTCGTTTCTCCGTCTACTGGATCGTGGACGACAAGGTGGGAGCGAAGAGGAGGACGGGAGTGATTCCTCTCGCTTGTTGCAGGGTATCGAATCGATCGACTTCGAGCAGCTCGGCGATCGGATCTTCGGCCCCGACTCGACGAATCCGAAGGCCGACCACGTGGAATGGAAGTTCCTGCTGGACGGGACGAGCACGATGCTCTGCTTCCACTTCGTCCATAACCAGGACTACCTCGACATTCCGATGGGGCGCTCCACGTGGACCAAAACCTTCCCGCACGACATCGCCTAACCGCCCGCCCTCTTCTTTCATCCCTTCAATCGAATAAATGTACAGCAATCAGGCGAGTGGTCAGAACCAGACCTGCCGGTTGGTACCGCCGCGGTACCGCCAAGCGTTTTGTACCGCTGACCGCCAAGCGTGGCGGTATGCGGTATGGCCACCGCCGACCGCAAAAGCTTCGCGGTACCGCACCGCCGACCGGGCAAAATTCGCGGTACCGCACCGCATACCGCAAATATTTGGCGGTACCGCACCGCCGACCGCCAACCCTTTGCGGTACCGAACCGCTGACCGCCAGTGGAAATATATTATGTCCATGAACGACGAAGATAAGGTGCTAGAGGATCTTAGAAAGGTCAAATACGTCGCGGTATGATGCGGTACCGCCGGCGGTCAGTGGAAGAGCGGTATGCGGTGCGGTACCGCCAAGCTTATGCGGTCGGCGGTGCGGTACCGCCAAAATCTCGCGGTATGCGGTGCGGTACCGCGAAATGCGGGCGGTCAGCGGTGCGGTACCGCAAAGTTTCTGCGGTCAGCGGTGGCCATACCGCATACCGCCACGCTTAGCGGTCAGCGGTCAGACCGCGGCGGTACGTGCGGTGCGGTATACCGCGGCAGGTCTGGTCAGAACTTGGGCAGGTTGAGGGCCCAGTAGACGATGTTGAACAGGAGGAATGCCTGCAAGAACGAACGGAGTGAGGGATGAAAGGAGCGGAACTCACGGTCGGAAACAAGATGAACGAAATCCGATCGATCCGACTGCCCCTGTCGAGGAACTCCGCCCGGTTTCTGCTCCGCCGGCGCCGAGCGGACGGCTTGCGGCGGAAGTGCCGCTCGAGTTCCATCAGTTCTTCCATCGAGACCTCTTCCTGAACACTCCGAGTGAACACGAAGGAGAGGGAAGATGGACGAACATTCCCGTGCAGGTAGGTGATCGAATCGCCGTCCCCGCGGTCCGAGTAGACGCACCCGAACGTCCGCAACGCCTCCCAACTCCAATCGAACTTCAGCCGCCGCATGATGATCTTCTTTTCCTGAACGGTCCCCTCGTTACCGCCCCTCCCGTCGACCGCTCGCCCACCTGGTAGGCGATAAAGGCGAGCTCCACCGTGGAAGAGAAGCTAAAACATTTCTTGGGAACGTTTGTAAGTACAGAGCTTGCATGAAGAAGATGCAAACGCTCATGAACACATCGATCGACTGAAATGGGCGACATTAGAACGAGCTCGCGGTGTCCTGCCGGCTTTAACGTAGGAGACGGGCGGCAGCGAGCTGATCACGTTGCCGAACTGGAGGCACGAAGACATCAGAGTGTTGACCGTTAGGATGACTCGAGCGGGCAACGCCTTCAGCTCGATTACGAACGTAATGAACGAGATCAAGACGTAGATGTACGACGGGACGTAGATCTGAGCGAGGTGTATAACCAACAGCTCTTTTCTGCTAACTTGGAGCAGGTAAAACCAGTAGCGTCGCTTGAACTCGATCTCCACCGTCAAGCGGTACCACTCGCCCGCCTTGTAGTACTGCAAACGCGCTTTAATCACCCGCCATCCCCATCCGATATCACCTCCGTGTGCTTGTAGTGCTTGAGCCCCACAAAGAGGTAGTCGCTGGCCGAGAACTCCTTTGTGATCAGCGTGACGGCGTCAGACATCCAATCGACCGTTACGGTCGCCGTGTTGTACGAGTAGGATCTAAGGAGTCCACCGATGAACCACCACTTGATTGCTCGCTTACTCGAGAACCCACGTGCAGACCACGCGGTCCATCGGGAAGTCGGAGAGCTCAAAGTCGCACGGCGCCTCGATGCGAACCTCAAAACAGAAGGGAGTGATCGTAAGAGCGGGGAGCATGCCCTATGATTGATCCACACCGTCCCGTTGGCCAAAAGCATGAGCAGAACGTTCTTCTTCGGCGACTCGTGAATCCTCGAGGCCTGAAGAACAACAAGGAGTGAGTGGAAAAAAGTGGACGGGCCTTTGTGTTCACGAACGCCACGTTCGGGTCCCAGATGTGCTGAAGCGAGCGATCAAATAGCCTCCCGTAGAGCCTTGCCTTCTCGAAAGTGTCGTCAAACGAGAGATTCTTCCGGCAGGGGTCCAAGTGAGAGAAGGCCAACCGTTGGTCCTGCCATCTGCAAGCAACCCACTCGTCCCCCCTTCATCCTTTGGTGCTTGCATTGCGGAGAACCAAAGATCGGCCGTGAAGGAGTTGCTGAGGACGGAGAGCTCCGAAATGTCCTGCACCGTCACCTCGACCTTCACGGGGATCGGGGTGGCGGCCGGCGACTGGCTGCTGAACCAAAAGGAGGAATTGGACGGCATTCAGTCATTCGAGAGAACGAACCGACTGTAGTTCTGCATGAGTTGATTGATGAGGGCTTCCGGCTTCAACATCTTCCCGCCGTGCAGCTCGCAGTACGTGTCGAGGTCGAAGAAGCCGAGCGCGAACACCCGCTCGCACAGCAGGAAGAAGACGAAGGCGAGCAGCAGGCGGGACATCGTCGAACGGTCGGCCATCCACCGATCACAAGGAGGGCAGTTCGAACAGCGGCAAGAAGCGACTTCTTTCGCAAAACACTCTTCTTTTCGTTCGGCACGCCGCTGGACGCCGCCCGCCGGTAGCAAGTGGGCGCGGAGGGCGCCGAGAGGTCGAAAATTTGCGGCCATCCGGTCGCGAGTCAAACGTTTCCGCTTCGCGCCCCGAGGCGCGGCCGGCGTCAACGTCATCCGCTTCGCAAAGATAAAAGCCACTCGAAAATGGGTGAAGGAGGACGTTCGCTCCTTTCGAAAGCAAATGACTTCTCCTCAACTGCTCTGGTTTATTCCTGCATTTGTACACAAACAAACAAACAAACAAACAAACAACGAACAAGCAATGGAATCAACCGATGTGCGCCTTCTTGGAAATTTCGCCCTTGGCCGCCCAGGGCTTCCCTTTCGAGCGGGGGCCGCCGTCCTCTTCGGACGAGGAGGAGACGAGCTTGTCGTAGTCGATGGCCGACTTGTCCAGATCCGTCGTGTAGATTTTCTCTTCGCCGCCCATCCCCGTGGAGCCGCCGCCGTCGCCTCCGGACATGCCGCCGCCTCCAGCGCCTCCGCTCATCCCGCCGCCGCCCGGACCGCCGCTCATCTCCGCGCCCCCGCCGCCCGCGTTGTCCATCTCCGGATCCCCGCCGCTCATGTTCGAGGAGTCCGAAGAAGAGGAGGACGACGAGGAGGACTTGCCGCCTGTCTTCGCGTACTGGTCCATCATCTTTCGGTAGTTGCGGGGCAACGAGCCGACCAGCTGGTCGTAGAGTTGGGCTCGCCGTCTCCAGCCGAGCGAGCGGTCGACCATCAACGCTCGGAACTTCTTTTGGGTGGGTGGGGGCAGCTGAAACAAACGAAAAAGTGAGAGAGTGAGGGGAGAACGCACTTGATAGACGGGCGGGTCCAGTGGCAACTTCACGAGCACGCTTTTCGGCAGTTTGTCATAAACCTTATCAACCAGATCGATTCGTGCCTGAAGCAATTGGTCGAATAAGAAGAACAACCCGGCACTCACCTCTCCAGTCAGGTACTCGTTGGCCGCGATCTCCCGCAGTCGCTGCTTAAAGGTGTCCGGCAGATAGCCGTCGTGTTCGGGTGGCTGCAAACACAAGAATAAGAGGAAGACCGGACAACAAACTTACGAAAGCTTCTCGGTATTTGATCTTCCCGCAGCGAACGAGTCCTGCCACAAAGGTCAACAGAAGGAGGGCAAAGAAATGCATCTTCTGGCCGTCCAGCAAGGCGAGAATGACGGAAAACGTAACCGCCTACAGTGAAAAAATAGGCGAATGGAAGTTGAGGGCTCAAAGAAACAACAATTCAATGGTCACTTCACTCCATTCTTCCCTCTTCTTTGTGCAATTCGAAGAGAAGCCGAGGACAAGCGGACTGCTCGTTTATACCAGTGGCTATTGATTCGAAGGCCTCGAAGTCCACTCGGCCGGCTCGAATGTTCGGGCGAGCAGCTGCGACCACAAAACGCCGGAGTCTCCGCTTTTTGTCGGGCGTCGATTTGCACAGCGGGCCCACGATCATCGCTTTCAAAGGGGATGATCGTCTGCTGTGGAGTAAACAGACGTGAAGTTGAGGTGCGCAGAAGACGGCATCCGCACGACCCAAGCTTACTCTTTTGTTCTGCTAGCACAACCTTCTCAATACGGTCAGGAGAAATCAGCAGACTGGTCGGAGGTGTCCATCCATTGCCTTCAGTATGGACCACCATTCGGTTGTTGACGCGTGCCTCGTTTGCAGGACTGTCAAGTACTTTTTGCTCCTTTTTGTTGTTTGTTTGTGCATTCGACTTCAGTTTGCGCTGCAAGGGGCTGCCGCAAACTTCTGGTCGAGTTTCCAGCCGACGGGCGGCTGCGCAAACCGACGCCCCCCGCCGCTCCTTGAATTTTCGTTTAAGTGGGCGATCCGGCGGCCATTCGGACGTCCAGTCGGCGGCACGTGAAGGCGCCTCGTTCCGCTCACTCCTCCTTTCATTCGTTTGTTTCAGCAGCCAAAGAAGATGCGCGTCCGTCTCGACTCGTCGCTCATCTCCAACGCGACCGCCTTCGTCCTGACGACCGTGTGGTTCGCGGCGGACGGCGGCGGCGGGGCGAAAGTCAAGTACCGCGATCCGTTTGTAAGTTCTCTTGAATGCTTCCTCTTCGTTCACTCCCGCCTTGTAGCCGCCGGAACACGGCCCTTTCCTCCCGGACATCTTCAAACAGCGACTGGGCGAAATCGCCGCCAACGAGTACCTGACGGGAGAAGTGGGCAGCTCGCCGTTCTCTCACCCTCTCACTTGTTCCAGGCACGCATCGATCTGGTGGACAAAGTCTATGACAAGCTCCCGAAATCGATCCTCATTAAACTGCCGTTGGATCCGCCCATCTACCAGGTGACCGTTGGATCCCTCTTTTACTCATTCACTTCTTCCTGCAGCTCCCACTGCCCACCCAACGGAAATTCCGGGCGCTGATGGTCGACCGGTCGTTGGGGTGGCGGCGACGAGCCCAACTGTACGACCAGCTGGTGGACTCCCTCCCGAACAACTACCGCAAGATGATGATGCAGTACGCGAAGTCCGGCGGCAAGTCCTCGTCGTCCTCCTCCTCGTCCTCCACCTCCGAGTCGATGGGCGATCCCGAGAACGACCCCGAAATGCAGAACACCGGCCACCAAGACATGGGTGGCGGCATGGGCGGTGGGATGGGAGGCGGCGGAATGCCCTGAGCATGGCGGAAAGCAGTGGGATGCTCGTGTGTCGTTGTACAAACCGTTGGTTTCCTCAAGTCTCGTCTAAACAGTCCCAGATCCTCCCCTCGATTGTTTGACTGTAATTCACGTTTTGCCTAATAAACGACGTTATTCCTCAGTTTATTCCAACCACATTGCACTAATCTACGAAAGAAGAAGTTAGAAGCAGAGGGGCGGGCGGATATGAGCGGTAGAAAGCGGAAGGGACCAGTATTCTTCGCGTCGCCCTCCTCACAAGCAGCAAAAGACGGGGCGGGTGTCTGTACAGAACGAGAGAGCAACCGGAGGAGAAGAAGGCGGCCGTCGTCCCTCACAGAAGGGTCGACTTCTCGTCCAGTTGGATCCACGGGTAGGGCTTCACGGAGTTCACCTTCTTCTCGTCCAGCGGCTTCTGCAGGCGGACCTGAACGGAGGAACGAATGTAAACGAATGGAAGGAAGGGAACTCACCTCCACCGAAATGACGCCGCCGGTCTTCTTCCGCTGAATGAGGAGGTCCTGCTCGATGGTGAGCGTGGCCTGATTGACCAAACCGCCCAGCAGAATGCTCGCCTCCCCACAGGGCTTGTCGCTGCGCAAGAAGCCGCCCTTTTGGAAGACGGCGAGCTTCAGCGGCGAGCGTTGAACGATCCGCTGTAGCTGGCGCGTCTTGCGGTTGATCGGCAGCTGGAAGGCCTCGTCGAACACTGGAAGCAGCAAGAGAATACAATGGAACGAAGAAGAAGAGGGACGTGCCTGGCTGGTCCGTGCCCGTGATCGTCTTCGTCTTGCCCGTCTGGTGAGAGTCGTGCGGGAAGGGAAACTCGTACGTCACAAAGGTGTACGCATCGGTCGGCTTCCAGCCGTCCGGCAGCTTCAGGTTCGCAATCGACTTGATTTTCACCTCGAGCACGTCCGCCGAGAGGCCCGGGTTGATCTCCAGGGCGGGCAGGTTGATTTGGTGGATTTTGCAGCTGCAAACACGGGCAATCGACAGAAATTAGAGGAGAGAACTCACAACATGAGCGGATCGCCGTGTTTCGCCGCCGCGTAGACGGTCTTCAGGTTGGCGGAGCAACGGCCGATGAGCTCGTTGTAGAAGAGCGTCCGCTTCACGTCTTTGGCAGCCTCGAACTGCTTCTTCAGCTTGATGATGAGCTCCAGCTGCTGCCGCAGGTCCACCTCCAGCTTCGACGCGTTCGCCATTTGGTCCGTTCCGCCGGCTGCAAACGAGAGAACGATCAAAGGAAACCAGAGGGAACAAACGAACAGGGATGAGGAGCGGGTGCGGCGGCGGCCGCCGACGTGGACGGGCCGGGCGCCTTCGCTTTGGGCCCGCTGGCGAGCTCCTTTTCGAGCAGCTGAACACAAAAATGCACAAGGATCAACGAGAACCGGGAGCAAACCTTGGCTGCTTGGAGGTACTTGGCGGCGGCGGGCAGATCGCCTTTCTTCTTCGCAAGGACGGCCGCCTTCTTGTACTCCAGCACCTTGCCGGCCATGATCTCCGATTGCTCTTGCGGCGTGGGCTCCGACGGGGCGGGCGACGGGGTTTTGGAGCGGGCGGCCGCCGGTTGGGCCGTCGGAACGGGCAGAGTGGCTGGAGCGGCGGGAGAGGCTGCAAACAATGGGGATTGAAGACCTTCCACCTTCCTGCACTCACCGGCACCTCCACCCGCAGGAGCAGCACCGGCCGTCGGCTTCAGCGGAGCGAACCCGAGCGGAACGGGCAGCTTCTCGGGTTCCTGCAGCGGGCGGCCCTTCCGGTGGATCACGAGCGCCGTCTTCAGCTGGTCGGCGAGTCGCTTCTGCATTCGGGCCCGCGACACGTCGCCCTTCTGCTCGAAGTCGGCGCCCAACTCGCCGAAGCGTTTGATGCGCGCCAGCAGCTCGTCTTCGAGCGTGTTCAGCGGCCCGACGGGACTCAGCTTCTTCTAAACATGACGGAGAATACAAAGAATAAAAGGGAAGGAGAACGAACCTTGTACGGCGGCGGGGTGGACGGAATTTCGGCCAAGTCCTCCATCGTGATGTCCTGCTCGTTGCACGCCTCCAGCGCCTGCTCGAACATCTCGACCGTCTCGGCGCACTCCTTCGCGTACTCCGTGTTCTTGTCCTCCAACGCCAGCTTCGCGTTGCGGGCGTACGCTTGGAGGCGGCGGGTGAGGAGTTCGCGCGCCTTCGTCTTCACGTCCTCCTCTTGCGGCTTCGCGGCGACCGCCGGAGCGGGCGGTTCGGCAGCCGGTGGGGCGGGAGTGTGCCGCGGGACGGGCGGCGGCGGCGTGGGATCGGCGGGAGTGGCCGCGCCGCCGGTCGAGCCGCGCGGGGGCAGCGGAGGAGGGCCTGCAAACGAGCGAGTCACAGGCAATCGGTTGATCTAAACGAACCTCCGCTCTGCTTGGCGACCATCGGAGCTTCGGGACGGGCGGGCGCCTTCTGCTCCACCGGGCTGCCGGCCGAGATCTCGTGCGCAGTCGAGCTGCTCGTCGGGAGGTCTGCAAACGATCGAGCGTCAAAATAACGCCGTCAACAGCCGGCGAGTCGCGGAGACCCAACGGGCGAGCGGGCGGCGTGATTCACGGCCGCCCGAGTGATAAACCCGCCCGTCCGCCCATCAAACAGGAAGCGGGAGGAGAGGAGGGTGTGTTGAAACAAAGGCGGATATCCCCGCACACGAAAGCGGACGAACCTTCGGCCATCTCGTGGTCCATCGGCGGCGCCACGTGGTGCTGCTTCGCGTGCTTCGGCGCGGGCCCCTCGGCCGCCAGCAGGGCGTTCAGTTCGGCCTGAACAACGAACAAATAGAACGACTAAAAGGTGTGGACACACCTCCAGATCGTCGTCGTCGATGTCGTCGTCCACCTCGCCGAGCGTCGGCGCCGCGTGGCCGCCTTTCGACTTCGAGGCGGCCGCCGCGGCCGTTTTCTTCGCCCGCTCTGCAAAACACATCGATTGGACGGGCGGGATGAGCGAGGAACGAAAAGAATCAACGGAAATTGGCCCCCATTCGTCAGAGAAATCATTCAAATACCGCCAAATCGAACGGAAACGAACCCTTCCGCTTCTGCTCCTCCTTCTGGATGGCCATCAGCTCGCGCATCAACTCGGGATCGTCGTCGAAATTCGCGTCGTCGTCGCCGCCGAAATACTCCATTCTTTGCGGGTGGATTCGAGCGAAGCGTCGATCCTCGCGGCTTGTTTGTCGCTTTCCGCTCCGCTCGACGGGCAACCGGGCGGACGGGCGGCGGCGAGCGGTCGGGCGGATTGCAAAAGCGGGCCCTCGTGAACGTCATCAACAAAGCGGCGAGGGCGGAGTGTTGGCTATCGATTTTCGATGAGCGGGGCGCTCTGTCGCTTGCTTTCGGCCGACGGCCGGCTTTCCGCTCTGGATTTCTCTCAATCTTCCTTCAAACTCCCCGTTCTCCTGCATTCTTCCGATCCAATCCAAACGGCGTACTGTCGACGGGTTTATTTCCATTCGAATCGAGTGTGTTCGAGCGGCGACCGGCGAGAAGGGCGGCTCCTTCCGACGGCCTCCGGGCGAGCACGAAGCGGAAACAAAGCCGGCGGTCGACGGCCGCCTTTTGGGGCGCCGAACGACCTCGTCGACAGGACAAACGTTAAGTGGGGCACGTTAATAAAGCAAACAAACAAAACACAAAGAACATCAATGGAAGCTATGGAAGAGCGCTACGAAGATGAAAGGAACGAGAAATCAGGAAGAAGGATTGCGAGACGAACAAATTGGGGGAAGAATGAGAACATTTGGAACAAAGAGAAGGAGATTCGTTAGCTGACTAACTGAGTGAACGATTGAATGACTGAGTAACTGAGTAGTTGGGGGAGAGGGGGAGAGGATGGCCATCCGCGCGATGCTCAGTGACGGATTTGGGCCGTCTTGAGGATCTTGCGGCCGTAGATGAAGCGCGCGAGGTGGCGGCTGTTCTTCTTGGCGGTCGCCCAGATGGCGTGATACCAGCTGGACGTGCCCTGGTAGCGGCCCTCTTTAACCTCGCGGGCCACCTTGAGCATCTCCTGGATCACGTAGTTGCCGAACTGGTCGAACATCATGACCTGGAGCGGGAGGGTGAGTGCTTAGAAGGAGATGGTGAGTGCTCACCTCCAGAGCACTCAGCGGAGTGCCCGGCGAGTCGTCCGCCTTGGCGGCGCGCGCCTCGTAGCCCTGCAGGACCTCGTTGAAGATCTTCGCGACGTACACGGGCGACGCCGACTGGAGAGCCGCCTCCAGCAGGTGGGAGCCCAGTTTGTCCTGCGAGAGCTCCAGGATGCGGTCCCTTCAATGGAGGAGAGGACTGGGGGACGAGTGGGCAAGAGAACTCACAGCATGTAGTTGTCGATGATGTATTCGCCTTGGCGGGCAAGGGCGGGGTCCGAGAGGACGAATTTGATGAGCAGGTTGCCGTGCGGGTCGGCCGCCAGCACGTCGACGTACGTGAGCAGGCCCTTGATGATCGCGTCCAGAAAGAGCGGCACGTTCACCCTGCGAGAAAAGGGATGAAGGAAGGATGAGGGACGGGAAAGAACTCACTCGTCGATCTGCGCGGTGAGCCACTTGAGGACGTCGAGCAGGTGCTTCGACTCGTCCCGATCCAGCGCCATCTCGCACACGTTCTCCGGACGGAAGGCCATTTCCTGCAATCAGGTGGGGGATTAGTCGGAGGTCGAGGGAAGGAGGGGAAGACGCGGAGTGAACGGAGCGGCCGCGGCGGTCTGCAGCCCCCGCCGACTGCCAGCCGGCCGGCCGCCGCCTTTTCGTCGCGCCCATCCCCCCGCCCTGCCCGTCTGTCCGTCTTTGGGCCCGCCCTTCCCAGCCATTACAGCGAGTTGGTCGGCGTCTCCGTTCGCAGCGGCCGGCCGGGCGCGCGTAAACAAGCGGCGAGGGATGGGAACGGGGCGGATTTCGAAAGTGAAACGGACGATTGCGAACGGCGAGATGGGAAGACGGGCAGAAGTCGGATCAACATGAGGAGATCACCGCCACTAATTTCTCCTTCAAACGGTCCCGAATTTGATGAAAAAGGGATCGGGGCGCGAAGGAGGGAAGTCGACGCCCGCTGCCAAAAGATCGCCGCTTTTCGCCGATCCGCCCGCTCTCTCCGCCGCCCGCCCGCCTGCCCGCCGTTCGAAGCGGCCGAAGGGGACAGTCGACAGGCGGCGAGCAGCCAAACAGGCGACCGCCTTCGCCGCCCGTCTTCCCGCCGCCTTCGCTTTTGAGCGGCGTGTTTTCGAGTCGACTCGTCGGTCGTTTCCCTTCCTTCTCACTCATTTCTCGATTCCACCCACTCGGTTTGCAGGCAGAATGACGACCGAGGCGCCGCCGCCGCTGCCCACGCCGCCGGCCGAGTTGCCGCCGCTGCACGCGTTGCGCAAACTCACGGGCGCGTTCAAGGAGGATCAGCGGTCGGTCGACCAGAAGGGGCAGGACGTGGTCACGGTGCGCACGCCGAAGAACACCAAGCGGATGGTCGTGAGTTTCGCTTTCTTTCCTCAATTGATCGCAGGCCTTTCAGATGCCGAAGTACCTCCTCCGCATGCACTCGAGCGTCATGGCCGGCGAGCTGCAGAAGCCGCGCGTGCGGGTGATCCGAGTGGACGCGGAGGACCGCGTGCTCGTGAAGCTGCTCCGCTTCATGCACACGAGCCGCGTCGAGCAGTGGGACGACGACGAGCGCGCCCTCTTCGAGCAGGCCGTCCACTACGAGATCGCCCCCCTCCGCGTGAGTCCCTCATCTTCCCCTCCTTTCATCTTTGTTCTCTTGCAGAATCTGTGCGTGCGGCAGATCTGCCGGAAGCTCACCACCGCCAACTTCTTCTCGACGGTCGACTTCACGCTCCGCCGCTGCAAGGACGCCGCCCTGTGGCGCCGGCTGCTCGACTTCGGCGTCAAGAACTTCGACCAACTCCTCGTGCTGCCCGAGTGGGCCGCCTTCTTCGAGCAGCAGCCCTCGCTGTGCCGCGCGATGATCAAACGAGCGCCCTACCACGAGTGATCGCTTCCATCCGTTCTTCCGTCCGTCCATTCTGCCTCCCATCTCTCTCCCAATCTGCTTTAGTCGTCTCAAACCTCTCTTTCTTCGTTCTCGTCAGCATCTCGTAAATGTAGGTCTCAATCGCAATCCCTTCTCACGTAAAACTGTTGTTCTCGTCCTTCTTTCGTGTTCTTGTTTCTCCCGTCAACTGTGGCGAGTGTGCGGATCACCGGCAAAAAGACGCAATAAACCCTGCTGAGTGCGCAAAACGATCGGAAGGACGAGAGTGTTTATTGGCGATCATCTGAACAACAGAAAGAAGCCCGCGAGGAGGGCGGAAAAGAAGACGGCGGCCGTCGACCGACCCGAAACGCCGCTCAAACACGCCCGATAGCGCGGGTAGTCGGCGTGTCGCAGCGAGCAGAACTGCCCCAGCCGGTCGCCCGCACTCAGGTCGGTCGCCTTCTCCTGCATCACGTTGTTGTAGTCGAGGTACTTCTTGAACAGCTCGCCGTCCTTCTCCATTCGCCCGATCAGCGCGTCGACCGAGGCGCCCGACAGGTCGGCCACGCCGAAGGCCGTCTTGAACGAATATTCCAGCTGCCAGTTGGTCAACGGGTCCACGTTCAGAGACGACAGGTTGACGAAGTACGTGCTGAAAGCAGCAATAAGAAGAAGGTGGAAGGAAGTGCTTGCCTGAAGTCCAGTGGTGCCCAGTTGTCACTCGACTCGTAGACGCGGAAGGCGGGGTTGTTCGCGCCCTTGCCGAGGTCCGAGTACCACGGCGTGACCGACGGAGCGCAGAAGAGCACCTGCACGGCGTCGCCCTTCTCGTTGCGAAGCACGTGGAAGGTGTCTGTGTGGTGGTGAGCTGCAATCCAATGGTTACAGCAAGGAAAGAAAGGGCGAACCGAAGATCATCCACCGGATGTTGGCGACGTGCGGAACGATCACGTCGATGAACTTCTTGTTTGTTTCTTCGGTGAACCACGAGAAGTTCGCCTTCTTTTCGTACACTAAACAAAAGGGAGGAGTGAGCATTAAGAGACGAAAAGAGCGTACTGCCGGGCGCGATGTGGGCGACCACGTGGACGGGCAGCTTCTGCTGCTCGGCGGCCTTCAACTCGGCCTCCAAGAAGGCGAACTGGCCGGCGGGGTCGTCCGGCGTGCGGAACGTCGCGTTGTCGAAGCGGTAGTAGAGGTTCGTGTTCAGGACGATGAAGCGAGCGCCCTTGAAGGTGGTCGCGTAGTAGCCGCCCAGCAGGAAGGTTCTCTGCAACCGAAAGAGGTGAGCAGAAAGAAATAAACGAAAATGCCTGCGTCTCCGCATCGTCGCCCAGCCACTCGCTCCACAGGTCGTAGATGAGGCCGTAGAGCGGGTCGTTCTCCGCGTGCTGATCCGACGGCCAGTGGTCGTGATTTCCGTACCTGCGGAGGAAGAAGAACGTTTAAACGAGCAATGAGGGGCGTACGTGGGCAGGACGGGGACGCCTTTAAAGCTGTTCTTAATCATATCGGTTGGCGTCTTGATCGCCTTCACCACATCTGAAGAAAGAAGTTGGATTGATTGGTGGGATGAAGACAGCGAACAATCTTGATTGTAGCCGTCGATGTGCGGAACGTTGTCGCCGGTCCAGAGGATCAGGTCGGGTGTGGGGAACATTTGGGCGGCGCTCTGCACCGCGTTCTCCACCAGCGACTGCAAGGAGGATGAGGATGGGAGGATGGGGAAGGACGAACACTCGGAGCATCGCACTTGTAGTCGCCGAATTCGCCCAACGAGCCCGCCGAGCCGTCCGTCTTGTGGCACTTGTTCGACGTGTCGCCCTGCTGCGAGTAGTCGACGTCCAGGTGGAAGTCGGTCAGCTGCAGGATTTTGAAGGCGACCGTCTGGACGGCGCCCCCGACCACGAGGAGGAGAAAGAAGTGATTGAAGGGAAGCATCCCGCCCGCACTCCAGAAGTTCGCTGGAAACACGGAAACGAAACCTTGAGGGCGCTTTTTATCGCGTCTACGAGTGCACGCACGCCGTGATAACCGGACGGCTTCTCGTTCGTGAAACGAAGCAGTGCACGTCGAATTGGAGGCGGCTTGTGCTCACTAATCGCCGCAAAAGCACGCAGCACGAAAGATGAACGCCGATTGCCCTCCAACTCGAAGAGCATCGAATAACGAACAACCACTTGGAATGACTTTGAGCGTGATGTAACGGAAATGTCCGCATTCCGCAGGAAACACAAGGAAATCGACTTTTTTTTATTGGAGCCCCACCGATCTCCTTTGATCTCCGCGCGTAGTCCAGTCAACAGAAAGGCAATCACTCGAATTGAACCCGTTGTTCCCCGGACTCCGCTTTCAAATGCAAACACCCGCGATCGCCGCCGCCAAACGGACGCGGCCAGCGGGAAGCGGGCCGTCCGACAAAAGCGATTCGAAGAGTCCGAGTGAAACGGGAGTGATAAACGTGAAACGGGAAGCGAATGGAGCGTGACGCGTTTGTTACTGCTCGCACGCTTTTTATTCGCGTAAATCAAAAGTCGGCGCGCTTTTCATCAGACTGTTTGTTCGTTTCGACAAAAATATCTAATTTTTTGGTGTTCATTTGGCCGCGCGTTGTCTTTCCAACTCGATCCGAAGCGCAAACCGAAAAAGCAAGTAAAGCAAACGCCAAGCGAACGCGGGTGAACTTCGCGCGCTCGCCCCTCTCCACCCAACGAAGAGTTCACTTTTTGCGCGGGCTTTTTTGCCGCCCAGAGTCCAATGCGCGAAAGAGGTCGTTCGTTCGCGCACCAAGCGCGATCGGTTCGCGCAAGACGAGTGCGCTTTTTTGGGCTCGCGGATCTGCAAATCAATTCCCTGTTTGAACCCCGAACCCCAAAAATTCGCGTTATTCAGAGATCACTTTTCGATTACGAATGAGATGAAGGGCGGCGAGTGACGTCCGAGCTCAAAGAACTGCCTGATCAACGCGAAAACGAACGGAAAACGCGGCGGGTTCATCGAGCACGCGGCCGGCGAGCGTGTACAAAAGGGCGGCGTCGGGGCCCTCTCGTCAATCACTCGTTTTTCCAGGATGATGGCCGAAGAGGAAACGCCGATCCGCGCACCGCTCACGCACGTGGACGTCGACCAGAAGCCGCGACTGCGCACGATCGGTGGCCAAAAGAGATCTTTTTGGGGGCGAGTTCATCTTGAGATTCCAGTTCGACGTTCTTCTTCTTGCAGCGGCTCTTCGGACGCGTCGACGTCGGGCGGCTGCTCTGCGCGGAACCTCAAACGGCTTCTGGCGCGCCGTCTGCCGCTCCTTCGCTGGATTTCCGCGTACCGCCGCTCCCAATTGGCCGGCGACCTCGTTGGTGGCGTAATGGCTGCTGTAATGAACATCACAAAAGGTAAGCGATTGGTGGGTAGATGGAATGAATGGTCTGCATCGACAGGAACGGCCTACGCACAACTGGCGGGCATCCCGCCGGTGAACGGCCTCTACGCCCTGTGTATCGCCTCGCTCATCTACCCGCTGCTCGCCTCCTGGTCCCAAGGATCCATGTGTTCGTCCCGCAATCCACAGCCACTCTTAACCCGGCGTTGCAGGCGCCTTCGCGATCATCCAACTGATGTGTGGAGCGGCCGCTCGCGACGTCCTCGCGCAGGCGGGCGCCTCCAACGGGACGCTCGACGGGGAGGACGGCGAGGAGTTGAACGCGGCGATCATCGTCTCCACTCTCACGTTCTTCAATGGGCTCATTTTCGTAAGTGAAAGACTGAAGGGAGGAGCGAACGGCGGATTGCAGGCGGCCTTCGGAGCTCTCCGCCTCCAATTCCTCACCGTCCACTTCTCAAAGCCGCTGATCTCCGGCTTCCTCACGGCGGCCGCCCTCCACCTCGCCGCCGCCCAAGCCGGCAACGTTTTCGGGTTGAAAACGCCGCGCAAGGCGGAGAAGGCGGTCGGCCAGCTGTTTCGAGTACGCAGTGTTGGGTGCATCCCTCATCTCACTGCTTCCTTTTGAGGACCTCTTCTCGCTGCTCGTTCGCCTGCCCGAAGCGAACTGGGCGACCGTCGGGCTGTCGGCCGTCTCGTTCGCCGTCTTGCTGAACGCGAAGTTCCTGCTGGACGATCGGATTCGTCGGTTGGCCGGCGGCCGCAAGCTGCTGATCCCGTGGGAGTTGCTGCTCGTACGTGACTTCCTCGCATTCTACCGCTCTTTCGCAATCGGACGAGTGCACCCAGCGCGTTTAAGCCGCCGGCCGGGAGCACTTCCCAACGAAAAGTGATCTCTGGACGAGGGCGGGCGTTCTTTGGGGCTTCTATTCGACTCATCACCCGCTTGCAGGTGATCGCGGTGACGGCGGCCGTCTTCCTGTTCGACATGCGGACGGAGTTCGGCGTCCAGACGGTCGGCCGAGTGCCGCGCGGCCTGCCGCACGTGACGCCGCCCCGTTTGGACCTCCTGCCCGCCCTCTTCCAGCACTCGCTCGCGATCTCCGTCGTCCAACTCGCCTTCCACTGCTCGCTGGCCAAAGTGATGAGCCGGCGGAAGGGCTACGAGGTGGACGAGTCGCAGGAGGTGTGGGCGATGAGTCTTGTGCACGTGGTGATTGGCTTCTTCCCCTCCTTCCCGACGACCAACGGGTTGGGGCGAGCGGCTGTCATCGACGAGTGCGGAGCGACTTCTCTGGTTTGTCCCTTCCGTCCATCATGTGTCTAATACATCGTTTCAGTTCACTTCGGTGTTCACGGGCCTCATTCTGATTGCCGTTCTGCTTGCGGCCGGTCCGCTCTTCTTTTGGATTCCACTCGTACGCAATCCTTCCGTCTCCCGTTCATTCAATCGGTTTAGTGCGTGCTGGCAGTGATCGTGCTCGTCTCCGTTCGCGGGCTGTTCGACGGCTTCCGCGAACTCCCGTACTTCTGGCGGCTCTCCAAGTGGGACGGAGTGCGTTCTCTCCGGCTTCCTTCAAACTTCTTGTGTGTTTGTTCAGGCCGTCTGGGCGGTCACCTTCCTCTCTTCCACCTGCTTCGACGTGATCGTTGGGTTGGGCGTTGGAGTCGCCTTCCAACTGCTCGCTTTGGCCACTCGGATGCAGTGGTTCGTTCGATCGAAGCAGTCAGTAGTGATCCCGATGTTTGGCAGGCCGAAGTGGACGGGGCAACGGTCGGACGTCGTGTGCGTTTTCCGTTTCGACTCGCCGCTCGTCTTCTCCAACGCGGAGGTTTTCAAGGCCGCCGTCCACGAAGCGGCCGCCGAGTGGGAGGCAGAAGGCGGAAAGAAGGTGAGCGGCAAGAGAAATCGAGCATCGAATGCAAAAAAGAGACTGCCCTGTACTGGAATCGAACCAGTGACCTTCTGTTTACTAGACAGACGCTCTGCCACTGAGCCAACAGGGCTTGGCGGTGGGGGCCGCGGAGAGCAAGTGGAGGCCGGCCGCTCGCCCGCTCGTCAGGCGGAGGGGGCCCGCGGCGGACTTTTTGCGGGCGGGCGGGCAGGCAGTGAGGGCTTGGGGCGGAAAGGGGCAACGAGAACGGGGTTTATCCGCAACGGCGGAAAGCAATCAAAGTGCATGCAACGCTCGTTTCGTCTTTTTGCAGCCGGAACGAACGTTCGTGTTCGACTGCTCCGCTTTCACCACTTTCGACGCGGTCGGCGTTGAAACGTTCGGCTCGTGCATCGCCGATTTGAAGCGGACCTTCAAGTTCGCCGTCTTCTTCGTCCACATGGACGGTTCGTTCCTTCAGCCCTTTCTTCCACTACTCCCCGGCTTGCAGAAGAAACACGCGAACGATTGGCGGCGATCCAAACGAAAGTGGACGACGACGCGTGTTTCCAGTCGACCGAAGAGGCGATTGAAGCGGCCACTCGGCGATCGCGAGCGGCCGGAGCGGAGGAGAGCCCCCGGAAAGACGGCGAGTTCGGAGCGAAGACGACCGCCATCCACTCGCTTCTTCCGCCCGCTTGAAGAAGCCGGGATTCCTCAACATTCATTGCTCATACCAGCGAATACGCGTCTTCCTTGCCTGCTTTATTCAACAACGTGCAATACAACGACATTCATTTCTTCTACTGCTTTCCGTGCAGGATCTTCCATTGGATTTCGGCCGTCTGCAGGCACACCGCGACGTGTCCGTAGCCGCTCAGCTGCAACAAACGAGATAGATGGAAGGAGGGAGAGGACGAACCGTGACGGTGCGGTCGGCTTCGGCCAACTCGCCGATCCACTGGCCGCAGCGATCCTGCCGGATGGTCTGGTCGTCCGTGGACTGTAAGACGTACACCTTCTTCCCCTCGTAGTGCTGCTGGGAGTTGATGTCATTCATGAAAGCGCCCCCGCACTGCGAGCCGCAATTCACTCCGCAGCTCGTGGTCGACCGTTGGACGCCGGCCACACTCAAATAGGGAGTAGACTTTCGAGCTGAGCGGTTTGCCGAGGTCCTCGCCCGTGTCCACGCACCGGCCGCCGAGGATCGCCTGCAGAAAGGGAGAAAGATGAGTGGAGGAGGCAAAGGAGGTACCTTGCGGGAGATCGGGCCGCCCATCGAGTACTGCAATAAACGAAGAACGAGACGTGTGTTTCCACCCCCTCACTCCTCACTCCGATCACGTCCACTTTGGAGTTCGTAAACGCGGCCACCGCCTTGATCAAATCGCGGACCTAACGGAAAGAAAGGAGTCAAAAAAGGCTGCCCAATGAGAACTCACTCCACGCACGTACTCGCAACGGTAGCCCTGCGTGTTGCTCAATCGCCCACTCGTGGGCATGCCGTATGTAGTCGCGTACAACTCCGCGCTCTTGTAGCCGTGCGTCTTGAACTGGGCGGCGATCCCAAGGCCGTGCCACGCCGTCGTCGAGCTGCCGTGCACGAGGATCACCGGCCGCTTCCTGGACGAAGAAAGGAGTGGTCAATAGAAAGAGAGCTCACTTGGTCTTGCGGCCCGCTTTGTGAGCTCCACCGCCGAACGAACCGCGGCCGTTCGGGAAGTCGTCGCGCGCGATCCGCCGCTCCACCTCGGCGCCGTACTTCTCGCGGATGAAACGGCGGAAGGTCGAGCTGATGGTCGCCGAAAAGAGCGAACAGACGACGAGGAAGACGAGAGAAACGAGGGCAAACGACCGCATTTCAATCCGAAGAAGACGTGCTAGATTGATCGAACAGGAGTGAATTGCCGACGATTAAATCCTCCGTCTCCCTTCCGCTCGAACGTGCGACTGCTTGACTTTTGAGCACGCCGAGCAAACAGAACGCTCGCGCGCCGCAGCTGTGCATTCGCCGTCCGTCGACTCGAGCGAGCAGAAACTACGCAGTCGGGAGGTCAAAGTGGAGCGAGTCCAGCAACGAGCGGCCGTCGATTAATTTGCTGCAGCCGGGAGCAACAAAAGGTCGAAACAATCAGGAGTTCACGCGCCCACGCACCCGTCGGGAGCACAACCTTCGCGGCATTTTTTGAGGGCAAACCAGTGGACTAATTGTGAGTCGAGAGGATGATCAGGTTTGTTACACGTTGCAAATTCAATCTTTCTTGTGTCCGTGTTCCCTCGGCCGGTTGTTCGTTGTTTACTGCGTGCGGACGGCGTTTCGCAATCACGGCCGTCAGCCCGTCCGCCCGTCCGCTTTCCCATCGGGCGGCGCGATCGACGGTTCCCAGTCGGCCGGCCGGACGAACGCACGTGTTCGCCGCCCCGTTCGTTCGACAGCGCGCCCGCCGATTGCCGTCCGGCTGGCCGCGTTTGGGCGGCGGGGAGAGCGGTGAGAAAGTCGGCGCTTGACGGCTTTCCGACGAGGCGGACGGCCGCTTTCTCCGCCGCTTCCCTGCCGCTCTTCTCGATCTTTCCGTTCGCCGGGTGTTTGCTTTCGCTCCAGTTTGGCTCCGACTTCCGCGATCCCTCAAGAGAATCCACGTGCACGTGTTCCTCTGATCCTTTTGTCTTTCAGGAGGTCGAACCCGAAAGCAGAGCGAAATGCCGGTCGTGAAGTGGCCGATCGCGGACTTTGCGGCGCGTCGCGGGGCCGTCTACCCGGAGGACTCGTGGACGAGCGGCCTGTTCGTGCAGCGGAGCGCGCAGCCGGTGCACTTCTCGCTGCGCTTCTGGCCGTTCTGCCTGCCGGAGAACCCGCGCCGCGAGATGCCCACCCGGATGGCCGTCGAGACGAAGCGGCAGTTCGACGCGGAGGGCGACGACGACACGCCGCTCGCCGAGCACACGGCCGCGTGGCTCGAGAAGGCGGACGGGACGAAGAGCGCGCGGATTTGTGAGTTCTCTCCTTCTTCCGGCCATCAATTCCTCCTTCCTTTCAGCGCTGGAGCCGCAGCTGGCGATCTACGACACGGACCGCGGCTTCCAACACTTCCCGTTCCTCACGGAAGCCCAACTGGCGCCCTTCGCCGCGGAGTCGACCGTCTTCCTCTGCTGCGAGTTCGCCGCCGACGTGGAGGCGGTCGAGATGACGGCGGCGGAGATCTCGCGCAAGTGGACGGTCGAGGGCTTCGAGCAGCGCTCCTTGCGACCGGCGCCCACCGAGCCGTCGGAGTGGTCGAGCGACGGCGTGGTCGTCGAGGCGGGCGGCCGCCGCGCGGACCTCCGCTTGACGGCCGGCCGCAACGAGCTCGGCCACGTGTTCTTCCGGCTGGCGGTCGACCGGATGCCCACGAACGCGCGCCTCTTCCTCCGCTACGCGTTGTGGATCGAGGACGAGGGCAATCGGACGGCCATCAACGGTGAGTGCCCGAGCAAGCGGGCGGTCGCTCATCCCCCTCCCTCGTTCAGAAATGACCGAGGAGTTCGACTGCTTCTGGCAGAGCGAGCACGGCATGCACTACCGCGAGCATCACCTCTACGACCTGATCACGGACTTCGTCTTCCGCTGCGAAATCCGCGCGTTCCGCTTCGAGACGCGCCGTCCGTTCGCGCTTGCCGGCCCGCCGGAAACGCCGCCCGCCGTCGTCCAGCTCGTGGCGTCCGACGGTCAGCAGTTCCAAGTGAGTTCTCTCCGTTTTCAAGCTGCAACCACTCCCATCTGTTCTGCAGGTCGAGAAGGACGTCCTCGCCGCCAACTCGCTCTACTTCCGCCGCCAGTGCGAGGCGGAGGAGGCGGGGCGCCTGCCGGAGCACCGCTCGCACCAGGCGAACGCCGTCGTTCGGCTGAAGAACTGCCGGCCGGAGGTCGTCAAGCTGATGGCCCGCTTCCTCGAGAACGGGGACCTCGGCGAATGGACCGCGGCGGCCGTCCCGCTGTTGGCGGCCGCCGTTCGGCTCGAGATCTGCCCGCTGGAGGTTCGCATCAAAGCTTCCCTTTTCCCCACTCACTCCTCTCGCTTTCAGGACCTCTGCGCGAAGCACTTGTGCTCGTCCATCCAAATGGAGAACGTCTTCGCGCGCGTCGACGTCCCCCACCCGGCGGTCCGCGAGCACGCCCTCCGCTTCCTCCTGCGCAACTACGCGGCCGTCCGCCGTCTGCCCGAGTGGCCCGCCTTCGCGCACGACCACGGCGACGTCCTCGCCCTGCTGTTGGACCGCGTCCTCCTCTGAGCTCCCTCTTCTCTCCGCACTCAATCGAAATCTCGTTGTTCTTCTCGTTGTTTCTACTTTCTATCGTTCTCTCACGTTCCCACTGCCTCCCAACGACGTCCAGGAGCTCTTTTCGAATCGAACCGACGGTTTTTAGTTCGTTTTCTAATAAACTTTGCCGAAAACTCGCGGTTTGCTTTGAAGCAGCGCGAAGATCGTGAATTTGACGGGTTCATCGTCCACTCACTGCTCAGTAAGCAAGAGCAGAGATTAGTGGGTGTTTATTAACAGAAGGGAACAACAACAAGTGGATTGATTCATTGGCCGTAGGTATAGCGAGTCCACAGCGCGTGACCCTCGACTTCCTTCAGGTTCAACTCGACGTTTTGGAAGAGCGGAGCCGAGCTGTCGGCCGGCAGACGAGTGACTTCCGACGGCGAGCTGAAAAGAAAGGAGCAATGAGATGGAAGGTCGATTGAAGGCACTCACTCCTTCTCGATGTCCTCTCCGAACTCGAAGCGTTGGGTCTCGATGAAGAAGCGGCCGTCCTCGCGGCGCACTCGGTGGTGGACGGTGAGCAGACGGCCGGCCGCGTCAAAGGTCGCGAAGCTCGCGTGCGTCTTTTGGGTGAGCAGAAAGCGGACGGACAGCGTCGTCCATTCCTTCGTCCGCAGATCAAAGCGATTCGCCTCGTCGCCCTCGACGTCCAGCGCGAAGAAGTGGCCGCCGCCCCACACCGCCGTCCCGAGCGTCTGGTCGTCGACCACCGGCTTCCCGTCCACGTTAGCGCCCTGCAATCGGAGAAGGTTGTTCGCGGTTATTCGGGGAGGGAACTCACTTCGATCGCCGGGGGCGGCATGTACACGTGCTCCAGACTGCCCGTCTTCAGGTCGATGTACGAGATCGCCCGCGAGTAGTCCTTCCGGTGGCTGCAGGAAGAGGGATGAACGGAGGAATGAAGTGCGGGAGACTCACTGGTGCAAGAAGAAAAGCTTCTCGTCGTGCAGATGGAAGCCGGCGTTCGGGTCGACCTTGTCGAAGGCCGGGAGGCCCTTGAACGTGTACATTTTCTTCATCTTCCCCTCCTCCCAGCGGAAGAGCTCGTAGCAACGCTTTCGGTCGGGGTTCTCGAAGCAGTCCTGCACGTCCAGGTTGTTCACCATGAACGTGCACATCGACGGCGAGACGTACGCGAAGTAGCAGAAGACCTCGGCGAGGAGCTCCTCCTCGGCTTCGACCGCCCACGTGCGTTCGCCGAAGTCCAGCCGGACGGTCGCCGCCTTCAGAGGAGCGGCGAGGCCGCGCGGGACCGTCGGCTGGAAGAACAGAAGCCAGCGGTCGTCACGGACGGGCAGAAAGCCGAAGAACGGCCGGGCGCCCGCGAAGTCGGCCGTCGCGCACTTCAGCACCCTGCAGCAAGAGGGAAGTTGGAGGGAGGGATAGTGGGGAAAAACTCACGTCTGCCGGTGGGCCGCGGTGTCCACGACGATCAGATCGCGGTTGTTCGCGTAGCCGACGATCCAGCGCTCGTTGTTGAAGAACCACGCCACCGAGGACGACATTTCGGAGCTGTTGAGGAAGGAGGAGAGGAATAAGTGGGTTGTGCAAAAACGAGGCGGCTCTTATTCGTTCGGTTGGAGGGCGGGGTCATGACCACCCACTCCGCTTTCCCAGCGCCCGTTGCGCATCGACCATGAGAAAGCAGCCAGTCGGCTTTCGAGTTTATTCCCTCGCCCGCAAAAGGAGGTCAATGATCAGGAGAAAGCGGGATGGGCGGCTGCTCACTCGTCCTGCTCGACATCACTCGCCTCGTCGCTCGGCTGAAAGCAAGCCGGCGGGAACGGAAGCCGTTCGTTCACTCACCTCATCGTCAGTGAAGGAAGCCGAGCAGGAGCACCAGCTGCCGCTCGTCGAGTCGAGCGTTTGGGTTTCGTGGAGGAGGAAGGACGCCGTCGAGCATTGGGTCGCCTCTTCGGCCAGCTGGGCGGCTGTGGGGGTCAGTGCGGGAGCGTTCTTGTCGTCGTCGTCCGTCTGCAAGCAGCGAGTGAGCGGAGGAGTGGGCGGAACACACCGCTGGGGCTTCTTCGGGCAGCTCCCACTTCATCTCGAAGGCGTAGTGGCGGAGGAAGGTGTGCAGGATCTCCAGTTCGTCGAGCATCGTTTGGAGCTGGAGGTCGGAGCACTGGAGGGCGGCCGTCTCCACTTTCTGCCGCAAGTCGGCCGCCTGGTCGGCCAGCGGCGCCCACGCGATCGCCGACTGAGCGCTCGGGACGGCCGCCTGACCGGCGATCTCCTCGGCCAGCTGGAGGGCGCCGATCTCCTTCCGCAGCAGCCTGCAAGAAGCGGGATGTTCGTGAGTAGAGGGGAACGAACCGCTCGATCCAGTCGTGTTGTTTGACCGAAAAGCGGTGCATCGTCTCCAAATAACTCCGGTCGACGTCCAGCTGCTTGCGCGTGAGGGCGGCCAGTTGGCGTTTGGCCGCCGCGTTGCGCCGCTCGCTCTCCGCGAGCTCCGCCGCCGCGCCGGAGATCACGCGCAGGAGGTGCGCCTTGCGGTGGAGTTCGACCACGTGCTCCGCGTACAAACGAGTCCAGTCGGTGGTCTAAAGCGAGCGGATGAGTGGAAGAAAGAGTAAGAAGAACCTTCTGCTCCTCGGTGCGCAACGGCGGGAGGTTTTTGAGCGGCCGCAGGAAGGAGGCGAACTTCTCGGCCCACGCGGCGAAACTCTCGACGTTCCGCTCGCTGACGACCGCCGACTCGTCCCACGAGCCGACCGCCGCCTCCTGCTTGGCGAACCGCTGGTGGGCGCGTCCGACCTGCAGCTGGGTCTTGAGCATCGTCATGAGCCACGAGAGGAGGACGTCCTCGGCCACTGGCAGGCCGGCGATCAGCGAGTGGAAGTGGCGGGCCTGCACGAAAGGAAGAGATAGGGGTGAGGAGGAGGACGAACCCGCTCAACGACGACCTTCCGCAATCCTTGAAGCGGGGCGGCGACGGGCGCGGACGACAGACCGCCGGACATTTCGGTCGAGTGGAGACGAGCGGACGGGCGGCTGACCAGTCGGCCGGTTGTCCAGACGAATGGAGCGGCTGGAAGTGTTGGAAAAGCAGTCGACGAAATTTGCATCCCACTGTTTACTGTCTGCTGTCTTTTTCTCTGCTCGGCTCTGTCGTTTTGTTTGTGCAGACTGGCTTTTTCCAACTTGCAACACGGAGTGAATTCTTTTACGGCTCGCTCAATCAACGCTTCTCCGCGGAGATGACTCACGGTCGACGTCACTCGCCTCTGTGACCTCCGACCCACGCACAGCCTCAAAGGGGGAACGTTTGAATTCCGCTCATTTCACGTCGTTTTTCTTCCGCCGCCTTTCGAACTCGTTTCCGTTGACTGGCGGCGGTCGAGAAAGACGGCGTTTCGCTCACGTCACGTTGCAATCGACGGGACGTCTTTTTGCGGCGGGTACCCCCGAGTGTGCGAGAAGAAGCGGGCGGGTAACCTTGATGGTCGGCCGCCTTTCGGGTCTTTCGGTCACGAACACGCCGCCTCCCCGCCGGGTCGAACTCGTGATATTTTGCTTCGTTTTGTTTGTCTATTTCGTTCGTTGCACTCATCTCTTCTGTCTAATCACTTGCTCGTTGGATGTTCAAGGCGGTGGTGAATCATTCCAGAAATGGGTCGGTGAGCGGCCCGAACGCGCGCCGAATGTCCCGCCTGCACTCGCACGACGGCTCGGTGGACGTCACGTCCACACTGGACGCCGAGGAGACGCTCTTGGCCCAACTGGAGCAGTTGGAGCGGCGAGTGGACGCGTTGCGGAAGTTCGAGGACCTCCGCGATCGACTCGCAGTTCGTTCACTCCTCTCGTGCATTCGATCTTCTTGTTGAGGACATCCACGCGCTCCTCCAAAACTGCCGCCAACTGACGAGGAGCAACGAGGGAGCGGCCGCCCTCCTGTACGTGAAGTGCGTGCCGTTGATCGAAGAGCTGGAGAAAGCGGCGGGCGGCCGCATGTCGGTGATGTCCATGAGCCACTCGCAGACCGCCTCCACGTACCGCATTCAGCCGATGGATCTGGGAGTGAGTTCTCCCCTCGCTACCTCTTCATTCTCTCGGTGTGCAGAAGGAAATCCAGCTGGTGCCCGGCAAGGACGTCCATCTGTGGGCGACCGACGCGCGCGATTTCGTGAGCTCGCTGCCGAACGGCAAGCGGACGGAGGACGAGCGGGGCGCTTACGACTACTACGATTTCTACAAGAAGAAGTGGTGGCGCGTGTTGTGCATGAACAGCGGCAATGAGGCCAAGGAGAAAGACAACGAGGTGCGGGAGTTGTGGAACACACAAGTGAGTTTAATCCTCCTCATTCTTCTTGCAATCGGTCGTTCAGATCCAATTCTTCCTCTCGTGCTTGGGCTTCATCGTGGGTGTGGGGAACACACTCCGCTTCCCGTCGATGATCTACCAGCACGGCGGGATCTTCTTCGTGCCGTACGTGATCTCGTTGTGCGTGTTCGGCTTCCCTCTCGTCTACATGCACCTCTCCATCGGCCAGTACTCGGGGCTTTCGGCCAACGGCGCCTTCTGGAAGATGATGCCCATCTCTAACGGTCGGTCTCTTTTCCTTTTTTTGAGAGAAAGTGGAGGTTGCAGGTATTGGGTGGGCACTGGTGCTGCTGGCCGTGCCCGTTTCTATCTATTACAATGCAAGTTGCCTTCTTCATTTATTACAATGCTTGTTTTAAGATCATCGTCTCGTGGTCGCTCTACTACCTGTGGTACTCGCTGCAAGGCGTCTTTCTGGACGACGGGCTGCCGTGGAGTCACTGTCACAAAGGTCCCTCCTTCTAGCCATTGCTCATCTGCTCTCACTGTTCAGAGTGGAAGAGCCACTTCCAATGCTGCCAGCTGACGCCCGCCTCGCTGCACACGCAGAACATTTCCGATTGCTACTCGAATCCCCGCTCGCTGACCGCTCCGGAGGCTTTCTTTCAGTCCGTCCTCCCATTCGTGCATCCAGTCAGTTCCGTTTGCTTTCTTGCAGCTACCAAGTGTTGAACCGAACGTTCATGGCCGACGCGAACATCGGCGAGATCCAGGGACACGTGAGTGCGGGCGGGCATCTCCCGAATTCATTCCATGTTTCTTGCAGATGGTCGTTGCTCTGGCTGTCGCGTGGTGTTTGGTCTTCTTCGGGGTGTTCAAGGGTATCGGGTCGATTGGATGGGCAGTCTCCCTCACGGCCACCATCCCTTACTTTATGGTTCGTCTACTGTAAGCAGTGTTTGCTCTTTACTGGCTGCTTTCAGCTGCTGATGCTCTTCCTGCGGGGCTCGAGTTTGAAGGGGGCGAGCACCGGAATGCATTACTTTTTCTACCCGGAATTTCGGAAGTTGTGGAACATCAATGTAATTCCTCTTTACTCTCCTTTTATTCACTCATTTCTTTGGTTGCAGATCTGGAAGTCGGCGGCCGAGCAGGTGTTCTACGAGCTGGGCATCGACGCGGGTCCGTTGATCTCGATGGCGTCTTTCAGTCGCTATCGGAACAACATCTACCGAGATGCTTTCTTGCTAGTGGTCATGTACGTTCTCCTTAATCGATTGGAAGTAATGTGTGCGTAGAAATTCGTTCACGAGCATCCTGTGCGCAACGGTCATCTTCCAATTCCTCGGCTTTTTGGCCACCGCCCAGGAGAAACACTTGAACGAGACCATCAGTGCGTACTCCTTCCACTTTTCCAGCAATCTCTTGTTCGTTCAGGACACGACGCTCTCTACCTTGCGTTCACCGTCTATCCGGGCGTCACGTCGTTCATGGAGGCCGGCTGGCTGTGGGCAGCGCTCTTCTTCGGGATGATCACCCTTTCGGCGTTGGACGCGGAGTTCGCTTGGTCCGTCCACTCACTTTCTTCTTTTTCTAGTCCATTTTTACCTAAGGCTGGAGATGATCGCCTCTTCGATCATGAACCAATTCGGGATCAAGAAGAAGCAGCTGGAAACACGGCTGCTCGTCGGCTTGTGCATCGCGTTCTTCGTTTGCGGTCTCCCGCTTTGTGCTCAGGTTCCCCAACCCTTCTCCGCCCTCATCCCTCAATTCTCGTGTGTTCAGGGCGGGATCTACATCTTCCACTCGATCGAGAACCTGAACGCCAACTGGAACTCCTTCTCGTTGTCCCTGTTGACGATCTTCGTCGTCTGCTACATCTACGGGGCGGACAACTTCATGGACGACCTGAAGGAGATGCTGCGCGTGGAGCCGCCGCCCACCCAGTGGTCCGCCCCGGGCCGCAGTCGGTGGTACATCTTTGCGAAGAGGACGAAGTACTTCTTCGGCCCCACCGGCGACTACATCAAGTACTCGTGGTGTGTGTTCAGCCCGATGATCCTGACGGTCTGTTCACGAGAACTCCTTTCGCTCATTTCTTTGTGCTTTGAAGGCCCTGTTCGTGTTGTCGGTGGCCAACTACGAGCGGGTGAAGTTCAAGAACACAATCCTCCCGTTGAGCTACGAGCTGATCGCGTGGGTCGCGATGATCGGGCCGCTGTTCGTCGTCCCGTTGACTGTTGGCTACACCGTCTACGAGACGCTCAAGCGAAAGAAGGTGGGCGATCCGAATAGGAGCGATCTCTTTAATCAAATCCCTCTTGCAGCCGCTCTCGTCGATGTTCAGCACAAAGAACTGGAGGAACAAGAAGGCCGAGCCGGTCGAAGAGCACCGGCCAGACATGGAGAGCGAGTATTTCGTGCGTTCCCTCTATTTGACTGCTCTGCTCACCCCCTTTCCTTGCAGTACATCGACCCGATCTCGCGTGGGGCCTCGGCGAAGTCGAAGACCGCCGCCCCGAACGACGATCCCCGGCATCACATCACGGAGGAGGACCCCTACTCGCGAGCCACCGACCGCGTGCGCGAGTGGGCCGAGCGAACTTCCCGCGACGAGCCCCGCCCGCTGGAGGTCCACCAGCTGCAGACGATCCCGTCGATTGTGGCCGCCGACGTGCGGAGGGAAGAGGAGGAGGACGAGGAGAAGGAAGAAGAAGAACAGTCGGAGGGGATTGGAAGACGGCCAGGTACCTTCGACAGCCTACTCATCCATTGACCTCGTTGTTTAAAGGACGAATGCGGGACTTGTTGTTCGCCGAGGCGGCGGCCGCAAAGCCCACTCGATCTCGCCGTTCCTCGTCCTCCACTTCCAATGAGTACGCGGAGGGGGACGAGGATGAGCGGGGCGATCGGCTGGAAGCGAACCTCTCGGCCGGCAGCTCCCGGCGGCCGACCGTCAAGCGGGCGCCCGCGGCTGCGACGAGTGGGAACGAACCGCTAAATCTGTTCGGCCCGCCGCCGGTCAGCAGTGCGGAGAGTCCGTTCGCGCAGTCGTTGAGCCGCCGAATCAACAAGAACCGCGCGAATCGCCGCTCGGACCAACGGAAGAACCGGATGTTCAACGACGGCTTCAACCTCGTCGTGCTGGACGCCGCCCAGCCGTCCGGCTCGTCCGCCGACCGCACGCCTTCGCCCTCCGCCTCGACCGCTCCCGACCGGCCGGGTGAGCGAGAGAAAGGGCAATCAGTCGATTGAATGAGGAGTGTTCAGAAGTGAGCCGTTCGGGCAAACAGCCGCTCGGCGCTCGCGAGTCGACCGCCTCGACGCTCTCCGTTTCGCCGTTCGACGTCCGCTCAGTCAGCCCGACGCCCACCGATACGCCCGAGGTTCGCTTTCGTTCGAACATCCCCGAACGCTCTTTTCAGCCAGCACAGCCGCCGCCGATCGTCCGGCTGAAGCGGCCGACGCCGATCCGCAGCATCCCGCCCGCCACGTCGCCCACCAACGAGCCGTGAAGAGGAACGAGTGGATTCTTCTAGTTCCGATGCGCTCTAATTATTTTGCGAATAAAAGAGATCTTTCTGTTGGTTGGTGAGAGTCCAGCAGCGAAATGCCAAGCGGTTGGCGGCCGATCGTCGCTCGAAATCGCGCCTGCCGCGTCGCTCGGCGTCTGCGGTCGGGCGGCGGAAAGCGGGCAGGGGGGCGCTGCGGGTTTTTTTCGAGGATATTGGAGAGAATTCGGCGTTCATCTCAGGTTCAAAAAAATCCGTACACATCGAACTAATCTGTTGATTCTGTTTCTGTCTTCCATGCCGACGAAAAATCGGCGAAATTAATCCAAACGAGCAAATTTTTGTCGTGTTTTCGTTAGTTCCTTCGCGTTGTATCATTTCCTCCATTTCACTATTTCTTCGTTTGCTTCCAGGAATCCCCCTTTCAATATGGTCGAGATGAACAAGGCGCCCAAGCCGACGACCGCCGCTGGCGACTCGCAGGCGCCCTCCTTCGCTGACTGGATTCGCAGCAACGAGGAGCACCTCCGGCAGCCCGAATTCTTCCTCCGCACCGATCGGCGCGATCTGGACGAGACGGACGGCCAGCCCTCGTCCTCGATCCTCACGAAGTGCCTCTTCGGATGAGTCCCCACCTTCTTTCTTTCGTTTTGTGTTCGTCCATGTATTTTGTATTTGTTTTTGGTTCAGACGATCAGTAAACTCGCTTTTATCTATGCTCGTTCTTGTTGTCGAGTTTAGAAGGTGCAAACAGAGCAGGGTCTCCGAAGGGGAAGAAAGACGATGACGTTTTTCGCCCGAAACACGAGTTTATTTGAATGAAAGAAATCTCTGACGCCTCTACGGCTGCTCGGCCTTCCGGTCGGCGATCGTCTTCTCCAGCAGCTCGGTGGGGACCAAATGGAGCGGAAATTCGCGCGGATCGATGGACGGCAGGCTGCAACAAGAAGGAACGCTCCCAATCAATTTGCTTCCCTTCGAACCTCGCGGTCGCTCCGCCGTCCACGTGGTAGTTGCTGCCGGTCACGTAAGACGCCTTGTCGCTCGCCAGGAACAAGACGACGGCGGCAACGTCCTTCGAGAGGCCCGCCCGCTTGAAGGGCGTCACGTAGTCGGCGATGAAGCGGTAGTACAAGTGGGCGGCCGCCTGGGCTTCGGGCACGTCGCTGCTCTTCAAGATCTTCGTGTCCTCGATGATTCCCGGACTGCAGCGAGCGGAAGAATGAACGGATGGGCAGGGGCAACCAACCTAACGGCGTTCACGCGAATTCCTTGCGGGGCGTAGCGGACGGCGAACGATTTGGTCAGCGAGTTTTGCGCATACTTGGAGGCGATATAAAACGAAATCTGCGAGGTGTTCAGCTCCACGGCCACCGTGCTGATATTCACGATGTTCCCTTGGGTCTTGGCCAAGTGCGGGGCGGCGAGCTGCATCAACGCGAGTGGACTGAAGGAAGGAACGATTGAATCGAATCAAAAGATCCCACCCACGTGCGAACGTTGAGGTTGAAGACGTAGTCGAAGTTCTCCAGACTCTCCACCTGCGTGTCCAAACCGCTCTTGTGGTAGGCGCCCGCATTGTTCACCTGCTCAAAGGAATGAGTGCGAAGAGGGAGAACGAAGACGAACCAGGACGTCCAATCGACCGAACTTTCCAACGGTCTCGTCGATCAGCGACCGCTGGACGCTCTCGTCCTCGGCCGCGCCCTGAACGCGATGAATCCGGTCGGCGGGGATCCCGCACTCCACGAGGAAGTTCACGCATTCCTGCAAGAAGAAGGCGATTAAACCGAGAACAGAGTGTTCGCTCGCCTCCAATCCGTTGGCAGATCGGCCGTGAATCGTGACCGCAGCTCCCTCTTGCCCGAACGCCAACGCGATTCCTCGACCGATCCCGAAGGAGCTTCCTGAACGAAACGATCAAGGGGATTTCCTGCTTGAGCTCACCGGTAATCACGACCACTTTGCCAGCGAACGCCATGAGTGCACGAGCGAGAAGGGGGGAATGGAAGAACGGAGGAGGAGTTCCTTTGTTTTATTCATGCCTTCCGCTTCGTGTGTGGTCCTCGCGGCCGCTCGAACGGCGCCGATCGATCGGCGCCCGCCGGAGTCGAGCAGACGGCCGGCGGGCGGCTTCGCGGGTGGTCCGGCGGCCGAGCGGTTTTTTGCCGCCCGCCCGTCAATCAGGCCGCTCGCTTCAAGTGGCGGGAGTTCGGAGAAAGCGGACGGCGAGATCGATCAGCCGAATGAATGACGTCCCCCAAAAACAACTGCGAGCAATCGAAAAGCGAAATATTGATGCCGTTCGTTCGATTGTTTTGAGTGATGCCCGCTCCTTGGAAGCCGATTGCTTCTTTACGATCATTCGATTGCTCTGCTGGTCCAAGAGTTCACCTTCTTTTCTCACGGTTTATTCAACACGAAACAAGCGGTTGGTTAAAGCTGACAGCTGGCAATTGCGGAGTGTGCGGTGACCGGAACGAACGAACGAACAGAAGAATTGAACAAGAAGGAGGACTGAAGAAGAGTCGGGGCTTCATTTCAACGATGCTCACTGCCGGCCGAAGACGAGGAGCAGCGAGGTGGCGAGCAGGCCGAAGGCCGTCGGGGCCGCGTGGCCGATGCCCTTGGTCGTGCTGCCCGGCTTGGCGGTGGACGAGGAGGAGTCGGCCGGCTTCGAGACGGAGGTGGTCGGCACGTAGGGCGTGGTCGTGGAGCTGCGCGGAGTGCCCGTGGCCGTGTACTGCGCCACGTAGATTGCACTCTCGTAGCTGGCCGGCGTCTTGCCGTCGCTGTCCACTTCCGAGAAAGTCAGCGTGTTGGGGCTCTTGGGAGCGAAGGCCGGCTGGCCAAATCCGAGGTCGTTGTTGTCGTAAATCTGCAAGCATCTCCATTGAACTCTTGCCTTTCCCTTTCAACACTCACCGCCGTCTGCTTGTCGTTCACGATGTTGTACTCGTAGACTGCGGTCTTGCCGTCGACCGTCCCGTCGTAGACGATCGTGTAGTCCGAGGAGAAGGCGGGGTTCGCGAAGCTCGAGGTCGTGCCGGCCGCTTTGCTCACCTTCGTTGGCTGGAGGTCTCTCACGGAAACCACGAAGATGTCCGTCTGCTTTGTGGAGACCACGTTGTAGCCGAGCATCCGGCGGAAGTCCAGCACGTTCGCGTCGTCCACCTCGTAGCCGTGGAAGGCGACGTACTGGCCGTCGGCCGACCAGCTCGCTCGATCGTAGTAGCCGGTCGGCAGCTTCTCGGTCAGTAGCTGCAAGAGCGGAAGGTAATTCGAGTTAGAGCTTCGATGCACTCACGATGTCCGTAGGGCTTGCACTATTGAACGCTTTGCGGAGGATGAGGTCCACGCGGTCGTCGCTCGCACGCGTGAACACGAGCTGCGTTTGGTCGGGCGAGACGGCCGGCTGTCCGTCGTAGCCGTCCCTCGTCGTGTGCCGCTTGACGAACGAGCCGAAGATGTCCGCCTGGTAGATCTCGTGGTTCGGGTTCAGCCACTTGTACGCGTTCACATTCGCCTTGCAGAAGGCGTCCAGCGTCGTGTCGGGGCTCGAGTTGCACGGGTCCAGGTCGCAGTTGTGGGCCTTATTTTGGTCGGTGGGGGCGCCCTTGATGAAGTCCGAAGCGTAGATCACGTTGGTGCCGATCGAAGTAGAGGAGAGGTCCTCGTAGAACGAGAGGCCGTCCACTGTGCCCAGGCCGGAGCTCAGGAGGCGCGGAGTGGAGAAGTCGTTGAGGGTCGTGTCCACGTGATACACCTGCTTGCACTGAGGGCTGCCGCTAGGATGCACGTTGTACTCGAAGATGAGATCTCCGGTTGTTTCCCTTCAATCAGTTCTTTCATTCAGTCATTTCTTTTGCTGACTCACATGGCACGGACTTGTCCGACGACGCCCGGCAGCTGGACCACCTTCTTGAGCTCGAGGTTGTCGGTCTTCAGGTTCGTGATCGGGCTGTAGGGATTGGTCGTGAACGTGGGTTGGGCAAAGTTGTTGACCAGGTCGGCGATGTAGAGCTGGTAGTCGCTTCCAGCCGAGGGTTGACGGACGAACACGAGCTGATTGCCGTTGGGCGCGAGAGAGGCCTGCTTCGAGTTGAAAGCGGAGTCGCTCATTGCCTAGACGGACGCAATTTAAGTAAATAAACAAATTGTTGATAGAACTCACAACGGCAGCGCGAACTCCGCCCGCTGGGACCACCGTGGTGTAGATGACCTCTTGAACAGGCGCAGTGTTTGTACGGCCACTGAAGATTATGTTCGCCCCGGACTGGTAGGACTGCGGGTAGAGGGCGAGGTCGAGGCCGCTCGTGCCGCCGGTCTCAAAATAGCGGACACTTGCCGAGGCGGCAGCTCCGGTCAGCCGCTTGCCGTCCGCGTCCACAGCCACTTGATAGATCTTCGTGTTGGTCGGATCGAAGACGTTCAGGCTGTACTGATTGTCGGTCGCGGCTGCGGGGTCGTGGCCCGCATCGGGCACTCCGTGGAAGAAAGCGGTGTACGTCGGAGTCGTGCCGCCGCTTGTGCCGTAGTTCACGCCGTCGAAGTACCCCGTCGTGTCGACATCACCGCCCTTGATGAACTAAAACAAAAAGAGTGCATTAAGCTCACTAAATTAACTCCTTACACCGTCGTTGCCGATGTACGGGTAGGCGCCTTTGACTCGATGCGTCGCATCGATGTCACTTGAAAACGGTCGCGTGTGCACCAAAGAGTTGAGGCCGCGGCGAGGGCACGAGTAGTACGAGCCCGTGGCTGGAGCTGGGATCGTTTGCTGCACCACTTGGCCGAACGCGTCCGTGGCGTAGAGGGTGGTACCGTCGTAGAATTCGATGCGGGGCACGCCGGCGGCGCCTAAACCCACGATCTTCGTTGTTTCCTGACTGCCGGCCACTTACAGGCGAGGACGGTTCGAGCAGCGGCGCCGGAACAAGGACTGGCCGGGCACCACCAGCCATTGCCCGTGGCGGCCGGATCGGCGTTCAAATTGTCGTACAACTGCAAACTCACTCGTTAAACTACGATCTCAATCGCTCATTGTCGAGCTATTGACATTTCTGCTCAACGCTTGGATCTTCCGCCGTTTGGTCCGAAAGTAAAAATGCTAATTTCAACTGAACACACCTTGTGGAAGGTGGACTCGTACATGACCGTCCCGGCGGCCGTCGGCGGCGCGCTCACGCGGCTCGCGTGGCCGACGCCGGGCGACACGCGGGAGATCTTCCAGTTGGCGCGCGTCTCGTTCCAGTACGCCAGATCGAGTTTGTATACGTCATCGCAGGCCTTCGAACCGTAGCCGCCGTTTGTGCCACTCTTTGCCGAAAAATACACGTAGCGTCCATCCGCACTGCAAAGAGTCAACATGATTCGAAACAGAGGTGAAGTGGACTCACCTCAATTGCGGGAACGAATGAATTCCGGTCTTGGTCAACTGCCGCACGTTGAAGAGATACGGTTCGGCGGCGTTCGTTTGCTCGAAAAGAACGGCCAAGACGGCGATAAGCGGCGCCAACCGCCACACGATCGACCGCATCCTCCGACTGCTGCCTTCAAGTGGAGGAACAAATGAGGAGAAGGCGGCTTAGAGACGAGTTTTAAAGCCCGAGGAGCGGAACACGCACTCGATTGATTGGCGGAGCGGAGAGAGTGGAGTGATTGCTAATCCACGAATTCCTTCGAAAGGCGCAAGAGGCTTAAATAAGAAGGGCGACGATCGAAATTCGCCCCAACTCGAAGCGAAATGGGCGGGCCGTGCGCCGATCACTCGCGCCCGCCTTCCGCACGTCATCGGCCGTCCGCAGCAACGGCAATCTGCCCTCCGGCCGGCTCAAGCGAGTGATTAGCAGCACACAGTCACTCTCGCCGCCCGGTTTGGCGGCGGAATGAGGCGATTAGGCGGGAGGGGCGGCCGGAGATCGACCGCGTGAATCACCCGCCTTGATTTCTTCCCCTCCAAAAGGGGTTTGGCATTCGGGCGGGAGGCCTCGCTTGTTGCGAGCGGCGCTTCGTGTACCTTCTGCCTTTCGTTTGCTTGTTTCCGCCTTCCAGCCTTGTCCTCCGATCCTCCGTCTTCTGCCCGCCCGCTTGAGCAAGAGCATTCATTTGTTCCGACCGCTCGTCTTGTTCGCTTCAAGCGTAGGCCGTCTGCCGGCCGCTTGTCATCATTCCGCCCGGTTTATCTCCGGTTTCCGCCTTTCCGCCAACTTTAATCCCCGTTTCTGCGGCCTAATCGGCGCACAGGAGAGTCCGCCGTCTTCTTTGTGCACTCCTGCCTTATCGCCCCCCAATCAAACGAATGACTCCAGCCACAAGAATGCAGAAAGAAGTGGTGATTGGGAGAGGAATGAATGACAAGCACAAAGAATTGATGAAATTCGGTTGGTGTGGGATTAGAATTTGATCAGAATGCCGGCCTTTCGCGAAGCAACAAGAAGAACATTCGAGAAGGAGCGCGTTCTGCAACTCTCAAGTCGCCACAAAGCCCGCTGAACCCAAACCGCAAGCGGTGATTCATGCTTGAAAGGAACACAGCAACGAATTGTGCAGTTATTAAGCGTGATGTGATGCGAGTTGACGTCAGCTTCTTGCATTTTATTTCACTCCAAATCCTCGTCGTGCGTTCGCAACATCCAGCGACCGCAACGAAGGAGTGGCCACACGTCTCGCCGTTCTGTTTGCCGAGGCGTGTTCGGGGCAAGAGCGGGAGGGCGCGAAACGAGCAGAATCGAGCATAAACTGTGAGGAAATTCGAGAAGCAAAATCGAAGGGATCGACCGCTTATCGCTGGATTCCAAAATTTCCGGCCGGATTCTTCACTCGTCGTCAACGAAATGAAGTCAAGTGATTGCTCATCCAAGGAACGCCCTTTTCGTCTTCTTCGTGATGCTTCCGGTTTCCGATCGCAAGACGAAGAAGCGAGCGGAAGAATTCGAAGCAAACGAGCCGCCGGACGTGCTCGCGAGTCCTCTGCGATAAGAAGCGGCCGTCATTCGATCGGAGGCAAACAGAAGCGATAAATCAGTTCATTCCAAAGTTCTCTTCGTTCGATTGCTCATCGCCTGCTTTCGTTTGTGCTTTCGATCTTCGAATTCCGCGGAGTGCGGGGATCGGCGCTCCCTTTTGGCCGCCGCCCGCCGTTCGTGGCCACGGGCGAGCGGATCGGCGTGTTTGCGGGCGGCGGGTGGTCGGCCGGCGAGCATCCGCTCCGTTCCGCCGGTTTGTTTGCCGGCGGTCACGCCCAACGGTAAAGCGGACGGAATTCCGGAACTTTTCGGCGGAGAATCCGCGTTCCTTTCCGGCCGTTCCCGGGCGGCCGCAAAGCGCCGAGAAGCCGCTTGCGGAACGCCGGCGATTAGCGGCGCCCCTCCGGCCGCCCGAAGCGCGTGTTCGGAATTCGGAGAGCAAAACGGAACTCTGCCGCGCCACACCCCGAACGAAGCGAGCGGATTTGGCGGCCGAACGAGCGTCAAACTCCACCGTAAGAACGGGTGAGAAAAGATCGAACGAAAAGAATCGGTTGTGTGGTTCGAATTTCGAAAACGGTTTGATAAGAAGCCAGGATTGACGGCACGTTCTGAGCGTTTTCATTCGACTGAATGGTCCATTCGACCAAAAGAAGGCGGCGGGCTCCTTCCGATTAATCGAGGGCGAGTAACACCTCGTGCACTCGAGTTGGCAGCGAGATCGTCCGCCACTGCTCCCCGCTGTGCCCGAAACCAGCGAGGCCCAGTGGCCAAGGGATACGGCGCCCAGATGCTTACGGAGCGGAAGATTGAAGCTTCGATCCCTCTCTGGGACACAATCACTTTTTGCATCCGACGATTGTTTGTTTTTTTGCGCGGGCAAGCAGCGTTCAATCGGTGGGCATGTGTCCGTCAACTCTCGCCGAGCATTCCCACGTTCGATCGTTTATTTCACTACCTTCCACCTCACGATTCGTCTGCGTTCCGTTCACATTTCCCCTTTCCCGAGCAATCAACGAGCGGCAGGAAGAGTGCCGTTGGGCAGCGGGATCGTCTGCTCGTTGTAGTTGCATCCATCACGGGCTGCAAGAAAAGTAAACGAGGAAATAAGAGAATAGACGTACAGCAGCAGCAGTAAGTCCCGACGAACATCGAATTGTTGAAGAACTGGCAGAAGCCGGGATGATTGGGCACTCCGTTGAACTGCAAGCAAAAAGTGTGAGTGGAAGCCACCTTAAGAATCTCACAGGGCAGCCGCCCATCCGACAGCCCCGAGTGGTCGTGTTAGTGGTCGCGTCGACCATCAGAACGCACGAATTCGGCCCCATGGGACACGAGGAGGCGATCGAGTCGAACGGCGAGGTCCCGCTCCTTGTGGACGACTGGTAACAGCGACGGTAGACGGGCGGCGTGTACGCGGGGGTTGAACCGGTGGGCGGCGAGCCGGTGGGAGTCGAAGAGGGAGCCGGCGGGCTCGTAACGGCGGCCAGCAAAGAAGTAATGTCTTTATTGCACCCGTCTCCGTCTGCAACAGAAGAAAAAAGTAGTTAGAATATAGCTGCTTAAAGCCTACAGCAACAGCAGTACGTTTGATTGGCGCCGCTGTTGTTCACCGATAGGCAAAACCCATCGCTTCTCTGAGTCCCGCTCAGCTGGAAAAACCGATAAGAAAAATTTTATCATTCCGTTTACCGTGCAGTTGGTGGTTTGACACGAGCGAGTGGTCAATCCGTAGGTTTGATCGACGACCAGCAGGCAGGAAGAAGAGGTCCACGGACAAACGTTGGGCGTTCCGCTGACCGGGAGGCTGTTGTTCTGCTGTCCTTGGAAGCAGTTCAAGCCGGCTGCCTCTTGACTGACGAGGACGAGCAGGAGGGCAAAGAAGAGTGATGGATTCCGCATTGCTCCCCCGTTTTTCTGTCCGTGTTCACATCCTTCGTTCGACCTTTATAGGCGAACTAGATGGGTGGATTACCGAGAGCAAACTGGCGTGTAGTTTACGGAGAACGGAGAAGAGAACGCGAGTGATCACCTCGTTTGCGTGCACTCGAAGGGATCATCCGCCCTCTCGGTGTTCTTCTCATTCCTGTGCTTCTCCTCGTTTTTTTCGAATTTCGATTGGAACAGCCGCTTCGAACGACCGGGTTGAACGCCGGTCCTGCGAATCTCGAGAGAATCAAAGAATACGAAAGAGACCTCGTCTTTATTTCTTCGAGCCACATGCACGTGAACAATGAGGAAACGCTCAAGACTCCTCTTTCTTGAAGAACACTTGAGAGACAAACGAGTGAGTAGACGGTTGAGAGCTCTTGCACTTGCGGCGGTAAACGAGGCCGCCGACCAGGAGTCCCACGGCGATCCCGACGAGCAGGAAGGTGATCAGCGTCCAGTGGGAGTGAGAGGAAGAGGCGATCGCGGCAGCAGGCGGATCGACCACGCGGTCTCGGCGTTCGAGGAAGCGGTCGTCCGAATTGAAGATCGGGATCAAGAAGTGACGAGATTCGAGATCGGAAGAGAAGTTGGAGTCTTTGAACGTGCTGAGATCTTCGGGCGGATAGAAGTAGTGGCTGCAAGGAATAAGAAGTACTCGAGCAGTCACCGATCGCTCACCCTTTGTATCGCACCAAATAGTGGAGAGGAACGTTTTCGGTCCCCATTCGAGCGATCAGCGTCATCCCGAACTTGTGCAGGAGGACGTGTTCGTGGTCATGGATCAGGTGCTCGCCGTTGCTGTCCAGGTCGACGGTGCAGTGTACTCCGTCCTTCTGAACACCCAGATTATTCCCGTTTAGTCGGTAGACACTCACAAAACACAAAGCGGCGATGTCCATCTTCGTGCGATGCGAAAGTTCAGCGTTTGGGATGTCGCTGTAAGAGAGACGCGGCGAAGAGTCGGTATTACAGTGCCACTCCCGTTCGATCTTCTTCGCGCACTCCTGGTACCTGCAACAAGGATGAGAAACAATGCGCTAAAGTTCGTTTCTTACGGAACGCGGACGTCAAAAACGCTCGTCTCATTCACAAAGACCCAATGCTTGAAGAGGAAGTGGCCAGTGATGTTCGTTTGGCCGCTGTGGTCCCCGTACATCATGATCGGTCTTGTCCTAAAGCGCGTTGAGATTCGAGCTTCCCTTTGTGTACTTACGGTGACCACAAGACGGGGATGCTGTCTGCGACAATCGACGCCTTGATGTAAACAAATTCGTTCACTCCAACGATGGGAATCGCAACGGAGGTCGGCTTAACGGCGAAGCCCACCGAATCGTGATACGCACGGATCGGCTCTTCGTGGTCGGCTGAAGAAACCAGTTAGCAGAGCAGACGAACGGAAACACCTGCATTTAGTCAATGGGTATCGGCCGTCCTTCAGTGAACAGAGCTCAAAATACTCGTGGAAGTCGCCCTCCTCGAGCGAGTGGTACTTCGGATCATTCGGGATGTACGCGGGACGAGTGGCTGCAAACACGAGTAGAAGGTTTAGCTCGTACTTCACCCGTCCTACCCGAACAAGTGCTCGGGAGGAAGGCAAAGAGCAGAAGGAGGAGGGCGACGATCATCGTTCCCGTTTCACCTGCAACAAATGACGATCAGTACGGAGACCAGAGAGCTCGAATGAAATCCACGCAACGATCGCCCAGCGAAACAACGGCCGACGAACCGCAAACAAAGAAGAGAGGGAGTGTAAAGCGGCGGATGGCCGCCCGATCGCGTCCCGACGGCCTCGCGGACGGCGGCGGGAATGCGGATCGAACGAGGCCGCCCGTGCGGAGCAACGGGGACGTGGACGTCGCGAGCGAAAACAAACGCGATGTCCGCGCGCCGTCCGGCCTGTCGACGGGGAAGCGGCTCGCTGGGCGAATTTGCTTGAAGGCCATTCGGTTGAAAGAAAACGGCGGCTCGCTGTCACGATGGACGGCAGATGACGAGATTCGCACAGCAAAGAACACTAGGGGGACGATTTCTGATCGATTCGCTTGAATTTGCTTCTCGTGAGGGCAAAGTGGTTGGAAAACCAGAAACCACCGAGCAATCCCCCTGCCCATTCAACTTGAACGGTCAGTGTTTGCTAAAAAGCAGATTCAACCGCTTTATTATCCGCGCACTTTCAAACATCCGTCAGAGACCACTCGCTCACTAAGAGCAAAAAGAATCTGGAGCTGGCAAGAATCGAACTCGCGACTTCCTCAATGCGAATGAGGCGCTCTACCACTGAGCTACAACCCCGCTGCCTCGAACGCGTGACGGGCGGCCCAAGAGGCGAGCGGGCGGGCGGACGGCTTTTTGCGTCCCGCCGCCTTCCGCTCGCCGAGCGGCCCGTCCAGCACTCGCCGCCGGTTGAAAAAAGCGCGCGTGAAACGTTTCTTTCGTTTTCTTTTTTGAACTTGGAGGCTGCTGGTGTGTTCGTGGTTCAGTAAGGCTGCGCCTGCTGTGCTTGAGGGAGGGCGCGAGTTTGAGTGTTTGGTGGATGCTCGCTGATGTCCGGGTGTCCAGCCGGAAGCCCGTTGATCTCTTGGTACTCCGAGCGAAAGGAATGCACTCAGCAGGAGGCGGATCGTGGGCGATCCGCCCGCCGGAGTGTTCGCCGCGAGTGGGAGCGAGCGGCGAAACCGTTCGAATAAAAGCGATTGGCCGGAAGCCCACGAGGCCGGCCGGCCAGAGGAGACGTTCACGCGAAGCGCAATTCGCAGTCCATCCCCCTCTCTTCGTCTACTACGGTGGACACCCCGCGGAATATGTAGTCGACTTCTTTCTGTTCCTTCCGCAGTGGAAGCGCCGTTGATCAGTGCACTCTCCGTTTGTACAGCTGATCGAAACAGGCGTTGTGTTTTGCGCCTAAATTCGCGTTCACGCCGCTTTCCAGAAGCAACGAAAATGCCCGCGTGTTCCTCCCTTTTCACCAAACGAGGCCCCACAAAGCAACAGCCACGAGTAAAGGCAAACTGGTGGCTGATCGGACTGTTCGATCTTCCACCTGCTTCCGCCTTTTCCTCCTCTGATCTGTTTTGGACGCGACCTATGATAAAAAGAGAGGAACAAGGCTGATCACAACGAGTAAAAGGAAGCAGCCGCAAAAACAGAAAGGCGACGAGCAGGAATGAGAGAGCGGCCCGCCCATGGGCAAAACGTTGACTTCCGATGCCGGGAATCGAACCCGGGCCTTCCGGGTGAAAACCGAAAATCCTAACCACTAGACCACGTCGGACACGTTCTAGGGGACCTTCGAACTGCTCTCCTCGTAGTCCCTTGTGATGTTGTTTGTTCGGTCACTTGCCGCTACAGCGAGTGCTCGCTAAGAATTGAGCGGTGGACTGTTCTCTCGTTTCTTCTGCAGTCCCTTTCGAAGCCGACACACGAAGACAACAAATAATCGTTTATTTTATTAAACAGTTAACAAATCAAACAAAAAGCAATTCACTGCGAGAAGAGAACGTCGTAGATCTTGGCCGAGAAGGCCGGCCGAGTGGCGAGGAGTTCCATCAGCTGCGGGCTGTTCAGCAGGGCGGCCACTTTGCTCTGCTCGTCCCACAGGAAGGAAAGCGCGTTGACCAGCTCGTCGTCCTCTTCCTCGACGGCGAAGGTCAAGGCGCTGACTGCCGCTTTCTCGTCCGCGCACGCCCGTTTGGTCTCCTCGAGACACGCGTTCTGCAAGCGGACGAATGAGCGGAGTGGAGGAGATTCCTTCCAACCTTCAAAGCGGGCATCCCGAGTCGTTTGACCACGAGGAAGAGAGCGTTGAGGTCCGGAGTGTCCACTCGCTTCCGCTCGAGCCACTCGCAGACGGCGGCCATCTCCGCCCGCGTGATCCCGTCCAGCGCGAACCGATCGGCGCCCTCGTTCGCGGCCACCGCTTGGGCGAAGAACTCCGATTCGGCGATCAAACGCTGCCGGTCGACCTGCGGGAAGAAGCGGTAAAAGGAGTGACCGGAGTACGAACTCACAACAAACGAGTGGCCCTCCGCTTCGATCGTGACCACGCCCTCCGCTCGTTTCTTCTTGGCTGGCGTCTGGTCGAGCTCAGCGGCCATCGGACGAGTGGAAGAGCCTGAGAGCAGAGGAGTGATGATGAAACGAATGGATTGGTCCCACTCACTCGCTCCTTCCGGCGCCTGCAAAGTCGCGTCGTCGTCGCCGCCGCTCAAGCAGACGACCTCCGCGTCCACGGCAGCCGACCGCTTCCGATTCCTCGCCTCCCACAGGCGACGGCCGCTTGGCGACGGGCAGCGGTCGCTGGGGTCGCGAATCTCAACGGCCGGCGGCGGAAGGGGCGGCGGAATCTCCTCGATCTCCGTCAACTCCTCTCGAATCAGGGGAGCGGTCGGCTTCTCCGCCCAACGTTCGACCGTCAGGCGCAAGCGAAGACCGTTGGCTTGAGCGAACGGAAAGAAGTCGGCGGCGGGCAGGCGGTAGCTCGTCGCCGTCTGTCTCTGCGGGCACTCGCACGAGAAGCGGCACCCGCAGTTGAGGAAATGGCGGACGGCTGAAGCAGGCCATAGCTCACCCTTTCCGTCCGCCCTCTCACCCGTGTGCTCGAAGGCCGGCCGGTCGTCCGTCTGCAGGAGCGCCCAGTGGAGGCGGAGCGAAGCGGTGAGGCCGTTCGGGAAGCCGACCAGCGAGAAGATGAAATCCGCCGTCCACTCGGGCGCAACGGGCGGGTGGTAGAAGAGGACGAAGCGGAGGTTCTCGAAGATGCACCGTGTTGCGTTTCGAATCGCCTTGCGCGGGTCGACCACGTCCAGGCGGTAAGTGGCCGGCGGGGACACACCGTTGATCTCCTCTGGAATGAAGCGCCCTGATGAGCATTCCTTCGTCTTCTGCCCACCCGACTGCAGATATCCGGTCCACGGGACTCCGAAGCGGGGAAGAGGCGCGAAAAAGAAAGGCGGTTGGGGAATGCGAACTGTAAGAAGGAATCAATCCACCGCCCGGCCTTCTCCGCACTCACCAATCGGTTGGATCGGAGCAGAAAGACTCGAACGGTCGTTTCCTCCGCTCGCCTGCAGAGCTCGAGCTTGAACCAAATGGAAAGAAGGCGACGGAGCGGGTTGATGGACGCGGGCAGTCGGCAAGAAGCTGGAAGACGGTTGAGCGAGCGCCGGGTTGGAGTCGTGGGGCCGTTGCAACGAAGAGGCGGAAGAGGCGGAGTCGCCAGTCGGGAGGTTCTTCGGATCGACGAATCCCCCGTGGGCCACCGACCACTCGAAGTGCGGGGGAACGCCCGGCGGCTTTCCCAAGACCTCCCGCACGCGCAGCTCCAAGATGAGCGGGCGGGCGGCGGCCGAGAGCGTCTCGCCGTCCACCACAAAGCGCGCCTTCGTCTTCTTGTGCGGGCACGAGCAGGGCCGTCCGCAGGCACACGTGTTAAAGTCGACGGTCTCTGCAAGCCGCCGAGTGAGCACTCCGCCCTCCCGCTCACCCGAATGCTCGGCGGCCGGCTGTTGCTGGGCGTCACGCAGCGTCCACTCGAAGTGCAGGCGGACGAACGGGCGGTCGTTGAAGCGAATGATCACGAACTCGAAGCTCGCTGGGCGGCCGGCGTGCGGCGGCGGAAAGAAGCGAACGCCGAAGAAAACTCCGTTGAAAGAGTGGGGCTGGAATTTGACGGCTTCCTGCAGCTCGGCGAGCGGCATCTTGAACGTGGTGGGCGCGGACATCTTTGCGGGAGAGGGAGATTGGAGGACGACTGGAAAGAAGGGCGGAACTAGAGAGAATTCGATTGTACTCACCGGGTTCTTCGTTCCGGCAGCCGGGCGGCTTCCATTCGACGCGGAAATCGGCGAACAGACGCCCGCTCTTCCGTTCGGCCTCCAGCCGACTGGCAGCGACGCGCACACTCCATCGCTCCCTCTTCGCCCGCTCAAAGGTCCAGTGCTCGCAGACTGCAAGCGGAAGATGAGGAAAGGTTGGAAGAGAGAACAGACCGCTCTTGTAGACGAGTATCGCGTGTTGGTCGACGATCGTGCACTCGAGGCGGCAATCCACGGACTGCGCGTCGTGGAAGTCGGAGATCTCGACGCCCAGTTCGGGCATTTCGGCCCCGTCTTTGCCGCTCGCTTCAGGCGAAAAGAACACGCGGAACGTGAGCGGGAGGTCGTCCTTCAGCGGGTAGGCGGGCGACTCGTGGGCGCGGCGGGGGTCGAGCTTGAAGCGGCAGACCGCCGCCTTCCCGCCGTCCACGTGCTTGAACATGGGCGGCGGCGATCTGCAAGCAGAAAGAAGGTGAAAGAGGTGGGAAGAGTGCGGGGAACTCGGACGCGACTCGAATCCCCGCCATTCGATTAACGATGAAGCGGAACAGAGTGGAATTCGAAGTCGAAATCGAAACAAAAGGGAAGGGAACGGACGGCTTTTGCCCGGCCGCCGCCCCGAATCGATCGACCGCCAAGACGCAAAAGCCGAATGGCGCCTTCGAGTGAGAGAGCGGCGGGTTTTCGCGCCTTTTCGCGCCCCGCCGCCCGGCCGAACGGAAAGACGGGCAAAGAAACAAGGGGGCGGCGGTTCGCGGACGGCCGGCCGTTGCTATCGTCCCCGTTCGCGTGCGAAACGCCTCAAAACGAACGGAAGATCCGTTCGCTGGGAATCGCAAGGCCCGCAGACGACAAAGCGAACGGCGCCTTCCGTTGTGCAATAGGCGAATGTCTTTCCACTCGTCGTTCGATCAGTTCCCTCGTTTCTCCGCAGTGGCCACTTGAACGACAGAGGAAATCAACGGGTTGTTTCTTTCCACCGAACTCGTTCACTTCTCGTCAGTCAACATGAAGACGAGAACCTCCACGATTACCCGTGGACATTCCGCTCCGCCTGCCCCCGTCGATCGGTGGGCATTCAGCGAGCGGAACGGAAGAAGCGTCATTTCTGCTTCGATCGACGAGGAATTTAAGCCGCGACTATCCGTGTTCCTCTTCGATCATCGCTCTAATTCCCGCATTCCAGGTCGCTTCGCAATGCTCGAGCCGACGGTCTACCGCTGGAAGATCGCGAACTTCGGCGCCCTCTTCGCGCCGGCCGTCTTCCGCGACGAGCGGACGAGCGGCCGCTTCGGCGTGGCGGGCGTCGGCCGGGCGCTCTTCAACCTCTCGCTCTTCCCAAAGGGCGCCTGGAGCGAGTTCCGGAGTGCCGTCCGTGTGGCGCTGAAGGCGCGGGACATGGGCGGCCACGCGGCCATCGTGCTGGACTTCGAGGTGTGGATCGAAGGAGCGGACGGTCTCCGTCGTTTCCAACACAGTGAGTTCCCTCTTTCCTTCAATCCGGTGAACTGGTTCTTCAGGCGCCACGCACACGTTCGAGCAGCTGAGCGCGTGGGGCTGGCCCGACTTCGCCGCTCAATCCGAACTGCTCGAGTTGGCCGAGCGGCGCCCGTTCTTCGTCTGCTGCAAGATCCAACCGATCGCTCCGCTGGACGAGCCGACGCTCCGTCCGAACGACGTCTTCCGCCAGCAGCTGGCCGCCGAGTTCGACGTGGGCGCGTTCGCGGATCTTGAGGTGCGGGCGGACGGACGGAGCTGGAAGGTTGGTGGATTGAATGCTCCCTTCCTTTCCACCACCCGCTGCTTTCAGGTCTCGAAAGTGATGCTCTGCTCTCAATCGGCGGTCTTCCGCGCGATGTTCACGAACGCGACCAAGGAGCGGCAGAGTGGAGTGGTCGAACTGCCTACGTGGAGCGCCGAGGTGGTCGAGCGGATGCTCCGCTTCCTCTACGCGGGGCAGGTGGACCGGCTGGACGACTCGGCTGTCGACCTCCTCCGCCTCGCCGACTCGTTCGATCTGCAGCAGTTGGCCGTGAGTTCCCCGTTCTCTTGCGCTCAATCCCCGCTTGCTTGCAGAAAGTGTGCGAACGCTCGCTCGTCAAGACCCTCTCGCTGGAGAACATCCTCGATCGTTTGGAGCTCGCGTTCAACTCGACGCAATTCGAAGGCCTGAAGTTCGCAGCGGTCGAGTTCGCGTACGAGAACGGCGACGAGGTCGCGGCGCTGCCCGAGTGGCCGCAGTTCGTGAGCAAAAACGCGGAGATCGTCGGCGCGTTGTGGATGCGGGGCCACCTGCGTTGACTGATCGTTTGCACGTACTTGTATCATCTCCATCGTTGTTTGCGAATTTACGTGTAATAAACGAAAGTTAATGACGAGAACACTCGGTAGCAGTGATGGGAGTAAGACGGCGTCGAAACGCTCCTTGCGCTCGTTAGCTGTAGGCGAAGTCGTTCCGAAATGCCGCCTTTTAACCCCAATTTCACTTCTGTTTGATCAGAAAGCATGAATCGTCCGCCCGTCTGCGAGCCAAAAGAACCGCCGCCCGCCGACCTCGCAAGCGGGCGAAAAAAGCGGGCGGGCGGGCGGCTCACGCGAGCGGGCGCAGGCACACTTGGTCGCCCGCCCCGCACTCGCCGGCGTGAGCAGCGTGGCGCAGCGGAAGCGCGTTGGGCCCATAACCCAAAGGTCGGTGGATCGAAACCACTCGCTGCTAATCTTTTTGCATTGCTTCCTGTTGCTGGTATCCTGGAGGTTCAAGCGAGAACGAGTGGATTTTGAGGTTTGTTAGCTAGAACTGTTCTTTGAAAGCAAGCGGCTCGTAATGGTCACAAATTCTCGCCCTTTACTTCAAGAACGCCGCATATGGCCGCAAACCACACTCAGTTGTCCTTTTGTGAGCGACGAGTGACCCGCCGAATGGCCACTCAAAAGCGGTCGGGTCTTTGTTACGCAATGGGGGCCAATGCGAGCGCTCAGGAAGCCGCGATGATCCGCGCACCCGCTCGCCAGACGCCGATCTTCGAATTAATCGCCCGTTCGATCGAAGCAGAGGACGGGGATCGCGTATCGAGTGTTTAGACGAGTGAAATCGAATCAACAAGCTCGGATTACTGTTTTCGGCCGAACGGCGTTGTTTTCTCGCCGCCAATCAAGAACGTCTTCCTCTTCGTTCGCGCGGTCCTCCACCCAATCGCCCCATTCTGTTGCGCGCCTGTCGACCTCCGCACCGGCTGATTTTAACTCTAGTTCATTTCAGGGCATCCACAAGAGATCATGGACGAAAACAGCGTGCATCGCTTTGAAGTTACCGAGTTCTGTCACCTCTTTGATGAGGCGCGTCCCGACGATCAATGGAAGAGCGGCGAGTTCGAAGTGAAGGGCGTGCCGAAGGCCAAATTCCTGCTCTCATTCCACCCGAAAAACAACCGGGAGAAGGCCTTCAAGGACGAATGCGGGTTGTACCTCCGGGTGCGCGACTTCGGCGGGCATTCGTTCATTCGGCTCAAGTTCAAGTTCTGGCTCGAGAATGCGGAGAAAGCCCACCCTTCCAAAGGCGGTTGGTTCATTCACTTGCAGTGCACGATTGATTCTTTACCTTTTTTAGTCATCGAATGCAAGTTCAATGCGACCTACGCGGGCTTTGGACGGCCGGATTTCGTGTGCCGCAAGGAGTTCGCGGAAGCCGCCCAAAAGCCGCCGCTTTTCGTCTGCTGCTCGATTCGTCCGCTGGATCCCGTGGATGCGGTCGAGTGGGCGCAGAAGGTGGGACCGGCGGCCATCTGCGAGAAGCTGGCAGCGACGTTTGGGACGGACTGCTTTGCGGATGTCCAAGTGCACGTGCAGGGAGGAGCTTCAAGGCTCGCGCCCTCTATCCATTTCATTCCATCCGTCTTTTCTTCAGGTCTCAAAAGCGATCATCTGTGCGGGATCCCCGCACTTCCAGGGGATGTTCACGAACGACACGAAGGAGAGCCGAAGCGGAGTGGTTGTGATCACAAAGGTGGACGTCGACCTGATCGGACTGCTCCTCCGCTTTCTCTACTCCGGGAAAGTGCAGGGACAGCCGGAAGTTGCTGCCCGACTGTTGCCTGTGGTCGACTACTACGAGGTCCTCGAGCTGGTCGTGAGTTCTTTTGCCGACTTTCTTCTATTCATCATCCGTTGTGTTCAGGAGATGTGCCTGGAGTCGCTGGTCGCCCACGTGTCCGTCAAGTCCGTCTTGTGCGACCTCCAACTCGCCTTCCGCCACGACCACTCGGGCGGCTTCAAGCAGACACTTCTCGAATTCGCGCACCAGAACTTCCGACTTCTGCGGAAGCAGCCCGAGTGGACGATCGCCTTCATTCGCGAGAACCCGGCGATTGCGGACGCTCCCTTCCAACTCGCCTACAAGTGATTCCGTTTGATTGATTGATTGTGTTGGAAGAAATAATAAACAAGCAGGAACGCGCATCAGCCGAGGAGCATTGAGCACACGTTAACGAACTTTCCCACTCACTCACTCTACTCTTTAACTGACCGCTTCAAGCTGCAATCGAGCGCGCTAAAAACGATTTTCAAGCGGTGGCGGAGTTAGCGTTCGTTGACCCATGCGCCGAGAAGTAGGTAGTTTTCCACGAACGCCATTATTGCGCGGCAATCGGTCGGCGTCCCCTCCAACTCCTTGACCTTTCCTCCCGCCGCTGCCCTCACTCACCACTCACTCAGTTCGCTTTCCTTCTACCGAAATGGCTGAACTCCCGCTCGTCCTGCAACCGCTCGCCTACGCGCGGAATCACTTCACGACGGCCGGCTCGGTCGACGAGAAGCGCTTCTTCACGAACGGCCGCGCCATCTTCGCGTTCGGCGACGCACACCGGGGCGCGTGGATCGGAGTGCTGGACACCTTCTACGGTGCCGAGTTGTAAGCTCTACATTTCAATCAATCTTTCACAACCTTTGTGCTTGCAGCTTCCTGCAACGAGCGGCTGGAAGCGAGCGGATCGCGCAGCGCGTGCTGGAGTGCTTCCCGCTAGACGAAGACGCGAACGCCCGCACCGCGCGGCTGCTGCTGCTCGCCCGCGACTTCGATTCTCCGCACGAATTGTTCCTCTATGAAGTGGCCGTGGATTTTGAGCAGAAGACGTTCAGTCCGGGCACGCCGCTCGTGATCCTCGCGGGGCGGCCGCCCGCCTTCTCCGCAGCCGCCCTCCGGTGCATCCACCCGACCGACGACCCCCGAGTGTTCCTCGTCTCCGTCCACCACCTCGAAGCGGTCCACTTCTTCCGCTTCGACCGCGACGGCCAGCAGGTGGTCGAGCTCCCGCATTTGAGCTTCGCGTGCAGTCTGTGGAGAACGGTGGAAGCGATCCACGTGCACGCCGGCCGGCTGCTCGTGGTCCAACGACGCGGCGAGGCGCTCCAACTTCTCGGCCGCGACCTGCACGCAGAAGACGGGCGCTGGACGGAGGTTGGATCGGCCGCTTCGAAGAGCTTCAATGTAAGACGAAAGTGTTCCGTTGAGCTCACTGATCACTCGCTTTCAGTCCCGCCAACTCGTCTGCAGCTTCGTGAGCGGCGGCCAGCTGTTCGTGCTGCTGAAGGACGTGCTCACGGACCTGGCGGCCAAATTCCTCCGTTTCCAGCTCGCCGACGGCAATTGGGGCAGCTGGGAGACGGTCGAATGCGATCCGTTTGCTCGCTTCTCGTGGCCCGTCTGCCCGACCGCCTTTGTGGACGGCGTCTTGTGTCTGCACCCCGTCCAACGGTCGGCCCTCATGGAGCGAATGGTCGAGGAGTTCCACTCCGTTCGAATCCCCGTCGAGTACGCTCACTACTCCCTTGTGCCTCTCATCCCTTCCTTCTTTCATACGATTGGAAAATCCCGACTACTCGGCATGGTTTCAAGTGCTCCAGCATGCGTACGTGGAGATGGACGTGCTCGCCGAAGGCCCCTGCCGCCCGCTCACGATCGACGCCCTCTTTCTGAACAAAGTCGACCTGATCGAGCCGCACCGCCTCCGCCTCCGCGCCAACTTCAACTTCCGACGGTACTTGGAACGGGCGGTCGATGTTCCGGCGGACTCCTTGAAGGCCTTCCAACACATGGACCCTCTGAAGACGAAGCAGCAGGACGATCTACAGGTGGAGTCTTCGTCGAAGATCGTCCTGTGGGCGGATCTCAAGGAGACGAACTGGGCGGACGAGCGACTCGCCCGCGAGTTGCAGCAGGCGATCCTCGAATCCCTGCATGCATCCGGAGATCAGGCGGGCCCGTCCGGCTTCCACCAACCGACGAGTTCGAGCGCAGAAGACTCCCGTCTAATCGCCGCCGCCGGCGTCTCGCTGGACTGCTGGCGGAAGGCGGTCGGCTGGGCGTCCGATGAAGCGCCCGCCGAATCGAAAGCGAAGACCGGGCGGGACGATGAAGCGGGTGAGTGCGCACGAAGAAACATCCCATTGATCCCTTTTGTTTGCAGAAGAACTGGAACGCGCCGTCAAGAAATCCCTGCACCTGGACGAAGACGAGCCGTCCACCTCTCCGGAGGACTACAGCTACGACTCGTTCCAGGAAGAGGACAATTCGGAACAGGAAGACGAAGGCGAGGAGCAGGAGTAAAGAGCAGCCATTTTGTTGTTTGAATCAACCGTTGATCACAGTTCGATAAACAAAATGAGAGACTCCGGTCAGAATCGAACTGACGTTGCAGGATTCAGAGTCAACTATAAACAGGGCCCTTGAGTCGAAGAGCGGACAGGGCGGCGAGGAGGCGGCCGAGCGGCGGCAAGTGAGAAGTGATGGGCGGGATTCGTGAGCTGTCAAGCCAAACCGTGTCTCGGAATATCCCTTGCTTGTTGTCAGATCAGAAAGTGGCCGCTCTCGTGCAACCCCAGCAACACCCGGCGAAGAGTCCTCGATTTTATTCCGGCCATCACAAACAAAAGAACACGGCAATCACATGGCATCGACGACCTTTTCCATAAATCCTGGCCGCTCGCGGTAGACGCGGCGGAACTCCTCGGATTTGAGCAGCTGGAGGAGGCGGTCGGCCGACTTCCACGCGAACTCCAGCGCTCGCAGCAGCTCGGCGTCCGCGTGCTCCACGGCGAAGAGGACGGCGGCCGCAAGGTTCCCGTCCGGCCGCTTGCTCGTGCGCTTGATCGACTCCACGCACGCCTTCTGCAAGGGGGAAAATTAGGCCAACCGCTTGGGCGCTTGCCTGGAGAGCGGGCATCCCGAGCAGCTTGGCGGCCACGTACAACTCGCGGGCCTTCTCGTCCAGCCGGTCTCCTTGTTTCGTTCGGATCCACTCGACCACGGCGGCCATCGTCTCGCTGCTGATCTCCGCGGGCAGGCACTCGACCAGCGGCTCTTGTTTGTCCACCTTCCGCGCGAAGAAGGCGCTCTCGTCGATCAGGAGGTTCCGTTCGATCTGCAAGCGGGGGGATGAGTGGGCGGAGACTCCCGCTTGTTCTTCGCGGACCTCGAATTCCCGCCCGTCCACCACGAGCGACAGCAGCCGGCGGCCGACGACCGGCTTCTTCTGCGGCGACCCCAACGACCACTCGCTCGATGACTCGTCCTCTTCGGTCGGACGAGAGTCTTTGAGCGACGGAAGGGGAACGTCTTCTGAACACGAAGAGGACACTCGCTCGCTGATCGCTGGAACTCACTCTTCTGCGGGTCTCCGGCTTCCCGCAGCTTCAAAACCAAGCGGACGGGGCGGTCACCGGCGAACTCCCGCAGTTTCTTCTCGGGCACTCGGAAGAACGTTTTCATTGCCTTCTGGTGGCCGCAGTCCCGCTTCCGGCGGCAGCCGCACCGTTCGAATTGGACGACTTCTGCAAGCGCTCGAATGAGTGGGGGAATCATCCCTGTTTATCGAACTCACCGCTCTGCTGGAAGCCCACGTGCTGCTCGCCGTCCTCCAGCGCCCACTCGAACGCGAGGCGCACTCGCCGGCGGCCCGTCAAGCGGATGGCGACGAACTCGAAGTTGGCCGTCTTGCCCGACCGGTCGGACGGGAAGAAGCGCAGGAGGAAGTCGACATCCTCCAAGTGTTGGGGCAACACGAGCACCGCCTTCTCGTGAATGTCGGGCACCTCCAAATAGAAAGTGGAGCATTCGGTCGACATCCTGCGGTGGATGAACGGAGGAACGGGGGCAGCCGACCGCTCGCCAGTCCTTGACGCAAATGAGCGGGCGGGAAAACAACCGATTTCTCAACACGCGCATGAAAGGAACTCGAGTGAAATCGGCCAACTTTTCTGCTTGCCCTGCACAAGCGAGAGCGAGTGGCCGTCGTCCTCCTGCCGCTCGCCGCCTCCTTCCGAATCCACCGTTCGCAGCCATTCGCTTCTACACCCGCCCGCTTCCTTGGACGGAGTTTACGAATCTCTCAAAAGATTGGGAGGAAGCAAGTTTTCCGTCCACCTATTGGGGATCTCGCAACAATCAGCCGCCACAATGCTTTCGAAGCGCGAGCATCGGAAGGGGTTTCCGCAGCGGTGCAAACGAGACGCTCTCCCTTCCGCTCACGCAGCGATCCAGCCTCGTGGGCAGCGAGATGCGTGTTTATTGCGAAGAACGGGGAACAGACAGGAGAAGCAAGGGAGAACCAATACAACAAATCGAATCAAAGCGGGTCCATCTCGTTGAAGGAGTGGTCGTCCATCTGCACCTCGACAGGCTCCTTTTCGTTCGGGTCGGCCGAGCGGTCCGCCGCGTCCGCGGGCTCGTTTTCGTCCTCCTCGGGCAGCTGGAAGAGCGAGCGGGCGCGGTCCTCCAGCGCGAACTCCAGCGCGTGTTGGCCGTTGGCGCGGCACTCGGCGAACGGGGCGGCGAGCGAGTGGCCGGCGGAGAGCGCTTGCTGGAACGAGCGGGGGATGGAGGGCAAAGTAGACGAACCGCACTCACGTATCTCTCGTGCACACTCTCGAGCATCCGCTGGGCCTCCACGACGGCCGCCCGCCGGTGTTTGTACGCGCGGAAGTGGACGTTGAGGGCGGCGAAGAAGAGCTCGACGAAGGGCGCGTGGGCGGCGAGCCGCTCGGACGGGCCGAAGTGCCGCTGGAACCAGTGGACGGCGTCGAGCAGCGGGTCCGTGCGCGTCTCCTCGTCCAGCTCGGCCAGCAGGAGGGCCGAGCGGCGGGGAGCGGCCGCCCCGCGCGCGCGCTTCCGACCGGCCGGCGGCTCCTCCGCGTCGCGCGTGTCCTGAAGCCGAAGAATGAGCGGCCGGAACGCCCACCCACCCGGTGGTGCTTGAGGACGCGCATCGTGTTCGCCGACTCGAAGCACGCGGCGAACAGCTCGAAGTCCTCCAGCTCCTCGCCGTCGCGCAGACGGCGGGCGAAGTTGTCGCAGACGTCGCCCAGCAGCTTCACGAAGTCGTCCAGCACGTGCGCGTAGGTCTGCAAGCGGCGAGCGGATCGAAGCGGAGAGGACCGCCCACTCACGTCCAGCACGTACTGCCGGCAGGAGGCGGCGGCGAGCGTCGCGTCCAGCGCGCGGATCACCACGCGCTCGTTCGAAAAGAAGTCCGAGTTGTTGCGCGCGCCCCGCTGCACGAGGGCCGCCTTCGCCTCGGCGCTCTTGGACGTCTTCTGGATCTGCCGCAAGCCTGCACAAACAATAGAGAATGCACAAGAATGAAGGGGAGAACGCACCCGACTTGAACGTGGCCAGCATCTTCTCCATGTCGAGCAGGGCGGCCGTCTCGAGGTACTTCGGGTCCAGGTGGCCGGCGCGCAGCATGCGGATCGTGCCCTGCACCACGCGACTCACGTGCTGCCCGCCGTTGCGCAGCATCGCCATGATGGCGAAGGCGGAGTTGAAGAGGCCCGGCTGGCGGGGCGGCGCGCCCGTGAACGCGCCCTCGTCCGCGTTGAGCACGTCGTCGACGAAGCGCGTGAACAGGTGCGCCACGTGCATCGCCTCGGCGTCGGCGGCGTTGAAGGCGGCGTCGCCGCGGATGCACGTGAACAGGACGACCATCGCGTCGACCACCGTCTTCAGGGCCGCCATTTCTGCAACGGCCGGAATTTACCATTCTTGATGCCTCCGGCCACTCACTCTTCTCGAGCACCCGCTTCGAGGGCCGGCCGCTCTCTCGGGAGTGCTCCTCGTCGTCCTCTTCGGCGTCCTCGTCCGCCGGCTCGTCGCCGTCCGCCTCGCCGGCCGCCTCGTGCGCGTCGAAGGCCTCCAGCAGCCGCTTCAGCGCCCGCAACGCGGCCTCCAGCACGGAGCGCACGTACACGACTGAACGGAGAGCAGGAGTGAATGGAGCGAGAGGGGAACTCACGGCCCTCGTCGACGGTCAGCAGGCGGGCGGACATGAAGAGGCGGTGCAGCTCCAGACACGCCGCGCGGCTCACCTTGCCGAAGTACATGACGCGCGAGAAGAGCCGCGTGGGGCGCGTGTCCGCGAAGTAGCGCCCGTGCAGCAGCGTGACGATCTCGCGCTCCACCGCCTCCGCCTCCTCGAAGTCCAGCCGGTAGAGGACGGGGTCCAGCTCGAGGATGGCCGCCGGGTCCGCCTTGTTCGTGATCACCTTGATGTTCTGCAATCCGAGGAGTAAGAGAAGGAAGAGAGGAGGAGGAGGACCCACCGGATTGCTCTCGCACACGTGATTCAGCAGGCGGAACGTGTTGCAGCGCACGCGGTCCGACTGGTCGTCGATGCCGTGCGGGCAGATGCGCTGGAGCAGCTCCTCGAAGGGCTTCACGAGGTCGGGGCACGCGACCAGGTGGCGGAGCGCGGCGAAGGTGCGGGCGCGGATGTCGGCCACCTCGTCGGCGGCCGCCCGCTCCAACGCCGCGAACAGGCGCGCCACCCACTCGGCGCTGAACTCCTTGACCCAGAAGGCCATCGCCTCGCAGACGGCCTCCAGCTGCTGGACGGCGATCTCCACCGTCTCGTCCTGCAGCCCCTGCTCGAAGGACTCGCAGTGGCGGAGGGTGAACTCCTGCTGCCGGATGGGGTCCTCGCAGACGGGCGGGAAGATGGCCGTCTGGACGGCGAAGGCGCCCGCCCGGATGTGCCAATTGGGGCACTGAACGCACGGCTAAGAAGAGCGGGAGGGGGCGGGCACTCACCGTCAGGTAGCGCCACACGAGCGGTTCGGAGACGGCGAAGAGCATCCGCGCGAAGTCGTGCTTCCGCTCCTCCACCGCCGCCTTGAGGATGAGGACGAAGCGGTCGGCGTGCTTCCGCTTCACGAGCACGCAGTGGGAGAGAAGCGGCGCGAAGAGACCGGCGGCGATCTCCGCCTTGCGCACCGCCGGCCGGCCGCCCGCCTCGCCGTACGCCGCCTCGTCCTCGCGCGCCGCCGTCCACGCCGCCTTCAGCGTGCGGCCGATCAGCTCGCAGAGGCGCCTGAACTCGTGGACCAAACGAAAGAATTGGCGAAAGGAAGGGGACTCACGGAGAGGGCGCCTGCAGGACGACGGCGCGGCGGATCGCTTCCCACGCCTTCTCCACGCCCAGCCGCTCCAGCAGCAGGTACACGTTCAGCTTGAGGCCCTGCAAGCGGACGAGTGAGCAAAGGGGAGCGGGACGTGCCTCCGTCGAGTGGCCCTTCGCGTCGACCGCGCCCAGGATCTCCGCGTGGCAGAAGAAGTCGGCCGCCTGCGCATCCGTGAGCTCCGCCCGGTTTTTGTAGAAATTCGCCACGTCCTTCTTCCGCAGGCGGGACGTCATCGTGCGGCGGCGGCTGAAGGCGGTTGGAAGCTGGAGATTGCCGGTAGAACACGACAAATCGCGGGATTTGCGGAAATCGAGCAAGTTGGGGCGAATGGAGAGGAACGCGTGGAAATCTGGCCGCAAATTATTGCAGTAGCCGTCGGGAAGTGACTGCCGATCCAATCCGATGATCACCGCCATCCAAATCGAAAGATCCCTCGACTTCCTCGCGAATTTCCCGCGAGTTTCCGTCACGCCCGCGACGCCCAAAAAGACGCCGAGCGGCGGGCGGGCGGCGCGATTCGAACGCCCCTTTCGCCCGCCACTTTCGAGCGGGCCGCGGCGAGAGCTTCTGCTTGCCTGCCCGCTTTCCATTGCCGGGCTGCACATTCCTGCACGATGGAAGTAGAATTTGTGCGGACGAAGCTGGAAATTCGCCGTCTTCCGTGCGCATCTGTTGGTCGGCACTTGCGCCTCGCGCAGCAATTGAAAGGTTCTAATCAACAACAAAAGCCACCCTCGGGATCTGATCGTGAAGGTAGCAAAAAGTAGTGTTCGAAAGAAAACGATAGCTCGCATTTCTCGAGCAAAACGTTGGGGCTCCGCCGCGAGTCGAACGCGGGACCTCTCGCACCCTAAGCGAGAATCATGCCACTAGACCACGAAGCCGACAGACTACGCCGCGAGCAGAAAGAAGATCCTAAAGGAATCCGTTCGCCGCCCGCTTTCGTCGATGAGATCACCCGCCCGCGGCACGGTCTTCTTCGCAATTACGCGCGAGCAGAAAGGAGCGGCGAATGCGTGAATTTCATTTGATCACGAAAGCAGTCAACGGCGTCAGAGTTCGCCAAAGTCGAGGCTATTTTAGACTTCCGATCAAGTGGGCAAACAACGAACTCCCGTTGACCGTTCAACTTGACCTGTGTTCTTGCATTTCAACGAGAGTTGTCCGGTTCGTCCACGGGTTCTGCGGTCAGGCGAACAAAAGCGCGCGTATCTGCGGGAGGCAACCGGATCGCCCTTCCGCCCGGCCCGCTTGTTTTCGACCGCTGCCCACCACGCGGCCCGCACCGCTCAGCGCGCACTCCTCGCCGAGCGCCCGCCGAAATGGCCGACTGTCCACGGGTTTTCCACCCCCTCTTCTACGCCAAAAATCACTTCACGATAGCGGAGGACTTCGAAAGCAATCGCTTCTTCACGACCGGCCGCGCGATCTTCGCCTTCGACCACGAGAAGCACAAGGGCGAGAAATTTGCGGTGCTGGACACCTTCTACGGCCTCGAATTGTGAGTTCCCTTTCGATTTATTTGCCAACGTTGTTCTCCTGCTTCCAGCTTCGTACAGAGAGCGAAGGACAGCGGGAAGATCGTGGGCGAGGTGCTGGACTGCTTCGAATTGGAGGCGGACACGAGCAGCCGAACGGCCGCCCTCCTGCTGCTCGTCCAGGAATTCCGACCGCCCACCGTCTTCTCCGTGCAGGAAGTGACCGTCGACTTCGAGCAGAACACCTTTGCGGTTGATGCGCCCGTTGAGGTCAAGAAGCGGGCCGCGTGGGCCGAATTCCAAGCCGTCCGCAAGTGGATCCACTCGACCGACGAGCCGAACGTCTTCCTGCTTTCCCTCTTCTCGGGCGAGGGCGTCGTCTTCGTTCGCTTTCGGCGAGATGAACGGAAGGTCGAGGAGCTCCCGCAATTGGACTTGCGGCGGAACGATTGGACGATCTACGGCGTCCACCTGCACAAACGCCGGCTATTGCGATCAAACGACGGCAGAATTTCCTTCAATTCGCTGCCCACGAGCAAGAATGGCAGGACGACCGGTGGACGAACTTCGGACCGCAGTTCACACAGCCGTTGATCGTAAGCGTGTGCTTTTTCCTTTCTTTTTCGTTACGAGGATCGATTGCAGAGCCGCTTTCACATCGCGTCGTTCGTGAGTGGCGGCTTTCTGTTCATCTTGCTGAAGAGCTCGTTGATGACCGAATTCTACCGCTTCTCGCTCGTCGATGCCGCCCGCTCGGAGGTCGTGAAGTGCCCGCAGATAAGCGACTTCCTGTGGCCCGGCTGTCCGTGGGTGCTCGCGGACGGGGTCTTCTGCATGCTCCCCGTCCAGCGGACGTTCGTGAAGCTGAAACTGATGAACGAGTTCCACTCCTACCGGATCCCCATCGAGTACGTGCCTTTTCCTGCTTTCCATTGATTCTTCTCGCTTTAGCCGGCCCGAATCGCTTGGCTACGCCGCGTGGTTCGAAGTCCTTCGCTTGGAGCACCAGGAGATCGACGTCCTACAGCGGGGCGCCTGCCGCCCGCTCTCGCCTTCCGGCTTCTACCTCAACAAAATCCTCTTCCTCTCCCCGCACCGCATCTTCATTCGGCCCGACGTCGACCTTCCGCCTCGGCCCCGCACTCGCCTCCAGCCGCTTTCTCAACCTCTGCAGGCTTCGCGGCTGGTTTCCGGCTTGCCGCCGATTGACCACGAAGCGGATCGTGAAGAAGGTGAGTGGAATAAGCTTTCTTCATTGTATTTTCTATTTGTCGTTTGCAGAAGAATTGCAACGAGCGATCCTCGAATCACTGCGACTGGCCAGAGAGCAACAAGAGGGGCCCCTGGGACGGCAGCAGTCGGAGGACTCGTCCAGCGAAGAGGAAGAAGCCGGCTGCTCAAACCGAAGGCCCGCCGAGAAGTCCACGTGGAAGGACAAACTCCACCGTTTCTTTGGTCGAAGCAAAAAGAAATGACCGTTCGGTGTTGTTTTCGTGATGTGCGAATAAAAAAGCAAAAATAAGGCCCTGGTCAGAATCGAACTGACGTTACAGGATTCAGAGTCCTATGTACTAACCACTATACTACAGGGCCGACGAGTTCGAAAGCCGCGAGAAGCGGAAAGAGGCGGCAAGCAGCGGGCGCACGCACATGGGCGCAAAAAGTCGCCCGCCCGCTCGCTCTGTTGGGCGGCCGGCCGGGTGTGCGGCTCGCCGCTCGGGTGGGGCGCTCTTGGAAGGCCGTTTGTATGTGCGGGGGTATAGCTCAGTGGTAGAGCAATCGACTGCAGATCGATAGGTCGCTAGTTCGACTCTGGCTGCTCCCTAACCTTTTGTTTTTGTCAACCGACTCTTCGCTTTACAATTGCGAAGGGTCGTTGAATTGAAACTCGTGGACAATGAATTTTGTTTTTGCAAAATCGAGGTTACCTGCTGCTTTGGCCGTTTCAAATGCGGCGGGTGGTTGTTTCGATTTCTCAAACACAGGCGTACAGCAAGACGCCCTCCTCAGTCTGGTCAGGCTGAGTTTGCAGCAACGCTGAAGACAACAAGAGACCTGCAGTAGGGCTTACAGATTCTAATGCATGACGGCACTGGTCGTAAAACAAACAAGGTCAACGCGCGGTGTTGCGTTTTGCTGCACGGGCTTGAAAACGGCCATTTACGCTTTCCAACGGCTTGACTCGTACGCTGCTCAACGTGTGATCAAAAACAAAAACAACCTTCGTAAAACGCAAAAGGTTAGGGAGCAGCCAGAGTCGAACTAGCGACCTATCGATCTGCAGTCGATTGCTCTACCACTGAGCTATACCCCCCACACACAAACGGCCTTCCGAGAGCGAGCGGTCCGAGCGGCGAGCGGGCGGCTGTCCGGCGGGTCGTCTTTTTTGTTCCGCCGGCTCTCGCGAGCTCCGCGGCCGGCCGCCCAGCAAACGGGCATGCGGGCAAGCGTACGCGAAAGGATGTTTACGTCGTTTCCGTTGCTTTCAAAATTCGATAAACGAACGGCTTCTGCACTGCTTAGCCACCTCTTTTGTTGAACAAGAGCCTTGTTAATCGTGCACTTGTTTTAATCGATGTAAGAGCAATAATAAACGGGAGTTCGATCAGAGTAAGTGTCAAACAATCATCCAAACAAATAATCCTCTTGGTGTTCCAAATGCTCAGTTCTTCTGCTGGAGTCGCCGGACGGCCCACGCGAAGAAGGCGAACAGGGCGGCGGCGATTCCGTAGTAGATCAGCTGGCTCATGATCGTGCTCTCGACCTCGTGCCGGTCGGCCGCCTCCAAGTGCGAGACTTCGGTGAGCAGGATGGCCGCGTAGAAGCCGATGATCCCCAGGCCGAAGGCGACTTCGATTCCCTGCAATCCGCACGGAAGTGACGAACAAGAGGCTAAGGAAAACGAACGCTGAAGACGATGAAGGGCCAGTAGAAGGCGGTCCGCCGACTGGACTCTCCGTAGATGAGGAGGACGATGCAAACGATGAAGATCGTGTGCACGACGGCCGCCACACACGCCTCGTGCTGCACGGTGAGGCCGAGTTGGTCGCGCAGCTGATGGCCGTGGCGGTTGACCGACGAGTCGTCCGAATTGTACTGCAGACACAACGGAAGTGAGGGGAACGATGAGGAGCACTCACCTCCCACGCGGTCCAAATGTTCGTCGCGATCCCGTAGAGCGCCCACGCGAAGGCGAGGACGGCAATCAGCAGCACTCCGCCCTGAAGAATCGAGTGATCGAAGACGAAACGGAGGACGTACGTGAGTGAAATGACTTCGATTCGAGTGCGTGGAGTGGCGGCGATTCTTCCCGTTCGAGTCCCGCTGCGGGCCCGCGTTCAGCTTCGGATTGGACGGGTGTGAGAGCAGTTCGTCCCGCTCGTGCATCACGAAGGGATTTCGCAGGATCCCGCCGTTTCTCGTTTCGAAGTGGACGGCGTGTTGGTCGGTGATGAGCGGAGACTGAACACACGAAGGAAATGAAGAAGCAGCAAAAAAGAACGTACTCGAGTGTTCGGCAGACGCGGCGGTGGCGGCCTCGAATCCAGCCACGAGTCGGAGGCGGTGGTCATCATCGTGGTCGGAGTTTGATTGCGACGGGCAGACGGCGGATTTGTGCGGGGGAAGACCGGCGGAGCGGTCGGGAGTTCGTACGAAGACTCGGGGTCGGTGTCTGCCTGAACTTCCGGCATTCAATCGATTGATCGAAAGGAACCTACGGGCACGCTCACACTCGGCGAGGAGCGGGGGTGCGGGACGGGGAACGGCGGCCCGCCGGTCGTCCGAATTCGCTCGTAGCCGTGATTCTCATCCGTCGACCCGCTCGCCCGATTACCGAGCACGATGCGCGAAGAAGAGGAGCCCGGGATCATGCTGCCGATCGATCGAACAGGCGGTTAACCCAAAGAGAACCCTAAACGACTAATTGGTAGGATTTCGATCGTTTGGGGCGTGTTGCACAAAAGCGATTTTTGAAGCCGCGCAACACAACCGAAATCCACGATTTTGTCCGCGAATTTCGCAAAAAAAGCGGGAATTCGGGCCGCCGGTCGTCTTCTTGTTTACGCTCCTCAACATTCCGCCCGGCGGCCGGCCGTGACTCATTCGCTCACACGCTCGCTCCACTCCCTTCGGTTCGGCGGCCGCCGCACTCACTCCCTCGCTCGCTCGCTCACCTTCCCCGCCCGCCAGCCCGCTCGACTCCACAAACACAAGACGAGCGGCGGGCGGACCGTCCACCTCGCCGCTCTCCCCGCCGGTCGTCCTTGATCGTCGCCCGCCTCGTTTCGGAAGAAAGCGGGCGTGCGCACCCGCGCGCGGAATTTCGATCCGAAAGGCGGCAATCCACCTATATGTAAGCGGGGCACTGAGGGGGAAAGCGGCAACGCCGAGATCTCGGGAACGGGTGGATGGATTTGGTTGGGGTTTTTTGTAATCGATAGAGGAGGTTGTGGAGGGGGGACAAAACGAAAAATTTCACATACGATTTTTGATTTAAGGTTTTTATCGAAGTTTGAAATTTGACCGGCCACAGAGCAGTGGGTGGGAGGCGTGGCGCAGTGGGTTGCGCGTGGGGTTGGGAGGCGGGGAGGTCGATGGTTCGATCCCGGGTACCGGCGTTTTTGAAATCGATACCGGAGAGAAATAAATAGCTGGAAATGGTCAAGAATGAATAGATTGGACGATTGGCCAAGAAATGGGCCATAAAAACGGAAATAAAGGTTGGAACGAAAATGAAGAAATTCCGATTTGAGGGAGCGGGTAATGGAAAAGATGGATGGATAAGAAGCTGATCGTTTTCTTGGAAATGATCGGCGAGTGCATGATACGAAAACGATTGTGGGTTGGCCGTCGTCAGTTTGCGGTATCTCGGATGTTTGACATAATTGGGTGGGCGGGCTGGGCCAATGGACATTCGAAGAGCCGAATAGTTGTAGTGCGTTGGGGTAGGTAGTAGGCTGAACAGTGTATGCTGATGTCTGTGAGCTGGGGATTTGTTCGGGTTTGAGTACGCGGGTTGATTTTGCGCGCAATAGAACGTGCGAGCATGCTGTACGGCATGAATGGTTAAAGGTTTAAAGAAACGAGCAGATGACTGAAATGTCGACTCGATGTGGCGTAAGCCGAATTGGGCAGTGACAGCGGAGTGATTTATTTTGAGACTTGGCATTTGTTTCACGAATTGAACAATGGTTAAACAGGCTTAAAGCCGCCGCAGGCGGCTTTTAAGCCTCTGTCATCACTAGCCGAGAGGGCCGAAGGCCCGTTTCGGCTAGTTCGAGGTAATTGCCGGCGATCGAGCGGGCGGATTCTGTTGGAAGCGGAAATTCTTGTTCAATGGCTTAAGCAAACGCATCGTGAAGAGTATCCGGTTACTCACCAACGGAAGCCTTCATTGTCAGACACCGAACAGAAACCGTTTGCATGAAAGATTCGCTCAAAATTCAAGCCGCAAAACATCCCAAGCTTCGAGCTCATTCCTGCAGTTTTCCGCTCGTCCCGGCCGCCCGCACTCATTTGCAGCGGATGTTCGTGAAGCCGCCGGTCGAGTCGTCCGCGAAGCCCCGCAGCGACGAGCAGATGGACCGCCCGCCCCGACGGATGGCCGCCGGCCGGAGTCCGCCGCACGCGCCCGAGGAGTCCGAGCGGCCGCCCGACGGCCCGCCGGTCGCCTCGCGCACCCTCCAGCCGCCCACCTCGGCCACGGCGATCGCCCTGCCGAATCCCGCGCACGTGATTCGCGACGAGAAGTGAGTCCCCGTTCCCTTCCTGCGTTCATCCCTTCCGTTGTGCAGAACGTGCCGTCGGATGTGCCCCCGACTGATCACGCAGAACGAGCCCACGCTGCTCGCCATCGGCGACACCGTCCGCAACTGCTGGGAGATCAAAGTGAGTGCCCCCGGGAAGAAGCAATCGATGCGTGCTGCAGGGCCTGATCGGCTGCGGCGGCTACGGGCAGATCTTCTACTGCGTGGACGGCCGCTCGGGCCAGCGGGTGGCCATCAAGGCGGAGCCGATCCACCGCAACGGGCGTCGCCACCGCCGGATGATCCTCGAGCAGCACGTGCTCGTCCGCCTCCAGGGCCAGCCGCACGTGCCGCTGATCTTCGGCTCGGGCTGCCAGGCGGGCGTCAACTTCATCGTGATGCAGCTGCTGTCCGTGAACCTCGGCGACATGCGGAAGATGAGCCCGCTGAAGCGCCTCTCGCGCCCCACCTGCGGCCGCGTGGCGCTGCAGGCGATCGCCGCCCTCCGCGACCTGCACAACGCGGGATTCCTTCACAGAGACATCAAACCGGCGAATGTGAGCGGTCAATCAATAGAAAGCTCTGTTCACTCCTTCTTCCTGCTTTCAGATGTGTTTCGGATGCACGGAGACGGTGAGCACTCTTCTCTCGTCCACTCATCCCTCGTTCAGTCCAAACACCGGCTGTTCATCGTGGACTACGGCCTCGCGCGCTCCCACCGAATGGCCGACGGGCGGCCGCGGAAGCAGCGCGAGCGGGCGGGCTTCCGCGGAACGCTGCGCTACGTCTCGCTGCGGGTGCACGACCGCGAGGAGCAGGGCCCCGCCGACGACCTCGTCTCGCTCTTCTACACGCTGCTCGAACTGCTCCGCTCGGAGCTGCCCTGGAAGGCGCTCCAGCAGGGGCCGCTCATCCGCTCGACCAAGGATGCCCTCCAACGCGACGACTTCGTCGAAATCTCCCGCTCCTTCGGCGAGCCGCTGCGCGAGTTCGGCCGCGCCGTCTACTCGATGGGCGTCGCCGACGAGCCCAACTACGCGGCCCTCCAGGACGTGATGCGCGCCTTCGGCCAAAACACCCCGCTCGACTCCAAGTACGATTGGGAGGCCGACTACGCGGACGTCCTCAACGAGGAGGAGATCAACCGCCACCTCGGCCTCATCAATTGATCCGCTCGCCCAATAAACATGCTCGTCCTTCTCTCGGTGTCTATTCTAGTGCCAACTTAGCTCAGTGGTGGAGCGTTGGACTTTTAATCCATTGGTCGCGGGTTCGATCCCCGTAGTTGGCTGTCGACCTTTTTGCTCTCCTCGAGCTATCGACTACGTTCAGTGGGATCCATGACGCGTTTTGTTGTTTGGAGAGGAGGATCGAACCATCAATTCACTGGCAGACGCAGTAGCCGCGAGCAGAAAGCGGAAAAGAGCGTTTCTATTTAGGCTGCTCGATCCTATCCGTGTTCATTTTCTTCCAGCGCCGCTCGCCGTCGTTCTTCTTCTCGATCCAAGAAAGCGAACGAAACGAATAAGACCCGTCACCACAAGGAAAGGCAAAAAGTTTGACCCCAGAGTGATTCGAACACCCAACCTTCCGATCTGGAGTCGGACGCGCTACCGTTGCGCCATGGAGTCAACGAGTGACGGCGGCCGGCAGTCGCTTATCAGGCGGGCGGGTCGCTCACTCGAGTTCCCGGCGAGCTGAAGGGCCGGTAAAGACGAGGTCGGCAGGAGGATCCTGCTGATACGAGCGCGGAAACTGCTCATGATCTCCTCTTCTTTTTCACACAAACGGCAAGAAGAACCGCCCATTGACGACAACGCAGGCGACTGCTGCTAATCGTGTGCAGGAGCTGCAGAAGGTATCCAGCGACAACAATGAAGCGTCTTGTGCCTAACCAAGCTCGACTCGTTCATTATTTTTCGGTGTACTCTTGGTCTACATACCGCTTCGACGTGCCCTTTCTTCCACAGAGACGCCTGACGGACGGAACAAAACAACTGTCGCGCGATCTGTGGACGGGGGATTAACAGGCGGTCGGGCGGTCGTTCCGCTTCCCCGAACGCCGCCGGCCGTCCGGACCGAAAGATCGGCGGCGGTAAGCGGCGGGAATCGATGCAAATCGCCGTCAACCGGCCGCCGGGTCAACAGATCGAATCCATTGGAGATTAAACGTGGCGGACGTCACGCGCCTTCCGGTCGGTCGGTCGGTCGGCAGTTCGGACGGAAGACTCCGCCCTTCCGCACGGCACAAACGAGTATAAAAGCCGGTACTCAACTCCCATTCGGCATTCAGTTCGACTTCTCCCCGGTTTCCGCCCACCTGCCGAAGCCGCCGCGATGAAGTCGACCCTCCTCTTCGCTGTGGCGCTCGCCGCTCTCGCCGCTGTTGGCCGTAAGTGCCCAGCAGATCCATATGACTAAACACCCACTAGGCTCGACCGATTGCGACAGCTGGAACGATTGGTTCGATCAGGAGACGGACACGTGCCGCCCGCTCTGCGAAGAGCCGCCGCCGCCCACTAAGAAGACGACGCCCGTCGTGTTCCCGCCCTCGACGCTCGCGCCGGCCGCCCCGACGACCGTGGGTGGCGGCGACTACTCGATCGTCACGGAGGGCTACACGCCGACGCCCGGCGAGTGCGTGTGCGTGAGCGGCTCGACGATCGCCGCCTCCTCCGTCCCGGCCGAGTCCTCGCCCGCGCCGGCCGCCTCGACGATCGGGGAGCTGGTGTCGACGCCGGCGGCGGGCGCCTCGACGCCCGGCGAGTGGCACTCGCACTGCGTCCTCATCGAAGTGTTCTACAACTTCACGCTGCTCTTCGAGGGCGAGCTGCAGGTGATCTGGCTGGAGTTCGTCCACCACTGCGAGCAGACCATCTTCGCGGTGGTCGAGTGGTCGGCCGAGGTCAAGTTCGTCAAGTGCGTGTACGCGCTGGAGGCCCTCTTCGTGCAGTACGAGCAGATCCGCGTCGTGCTCCAGTACCAGTGGGTGGCCCAGTGGGGCTACGTGGTGGACCTGCTGACGGTCGCCATCAACGTCCAGTACGAGTACCTGGCCGAGCTGATCGTCATCGACGCCGGCGGCTCGTGTCCGCTCTTCGACGCCCTCCTCAACTTCACCGCCGACGACCAGCAGCAGCACGACGCCGTCGTGGAGCTGATCGGCGAGCTGCAGGTGATCGTGGAGAGCTCCTACTACTCGCAGTTCGACAAGTACTACCTGCTCTACGTCAAGTTCGAGGCCTTCTTCGCCGCGCACGCCGACTGGGAGGCGGCCTTCCTGCAGATCGAGATCGTGCAGTTCTTCTCGCTGCAGCAGTTCGTCACCATCACCCACGTGTTCGAGCAGATCTCCACCGTCGAGGTGGCGATCGGCGGCCAGGGCAGCGAGTGTCTCCTGCTGCAGGCGCTGCTCGAGGCCTCGCAGAACACCAGCTACTCGGTCAGCGTGCGCTCGGACATCCAGCAGTTCTACCAGGTCTGCTTCGACTTCTTCGCCACGGAGACGGACGTGTACGTGCGGCTGGAGTTCTTCCTCAACCAGAGCTTCGAGTGGTACGTCCTGAGCGAGTGGGTGGTCGAGTACGTCTACGGAATCGAGTTGGGCGCCTGGGGCTCCTTCTACGAGCTCATCGCCGCCGGCTACTTCGTGAGCAACGAGCTGTAGATTCTTCTGACTGTCTGACCGTTCGTTCAGCACGAACACTGCGGGTGGGAGTCGCACATCACGACGTCGACGAGCACGACCACGACCACAACGACGACGACGACCACCGTAAGCGGCCGCTCCCCCGCCCCCACTCGTCCTCTTGCAGACCACCACCACGACGACGACGCCCTCGACCACCACGCCGACCACGACGAAGACCTCCGTGAGTTCCCGCCTTTTATTTCCGCTCGATGATGTCCAAAAAGAGGAGGGGCGGATTTTTTGGGATTCCCGGCCGAACTCGAAAGAAGTCGGTTGCGCAAAGAGGGAACTCGGGGCTCTCGTTTTCTGCCAGAGGATGGGAGCAGGCTGTCAACGGCACAAACAAGCGGGGAAGAATGGGGGCAAGAGAAGTCGGATTGGGCCGGGCGGAAGGCGGTCGACTGACGGCGAACACCGGTGGGTGGGTTCGGCTTCTGACGGGTCGGTCCGTTCACTTCAACTGTTCGCCTTCGAGCAAAGAATTCCCCCACTGCTCACCGCTCTCTTCAGACCAAGCCGACCTCCACGAAGCCGACGACGACGAGCGTGAAGCCGACGAGCACCAGCACGAAGCCGACGACCACGACGACGCCCGTGCAGGGCGTGTGCTCGAAGCGGAACACGCTGATCGTCATCTCGAGCAGCAACACGACCATCCTGACCACCTCCATCAACGAGGCGTACGCCACGTGGTCGACCACGTACAAGGTGGGCGGGCGGGCGAGCGGCGAGTGAGCGGCGGCCCTTGCAGAGCCAATTCCTCGGCTACAAGAAGCGCGTGGAGACGCTCGTCTGGAGCAGCACGATGACGGTCGCCAACAAGCTCACGAACATCTCGCAGGTGCTCGGCAACTACGCGACGGACGCGCGCCAGACCACGCTCGAGGCCGTCCAGATCGGCCAGTGGGGTGAGCGCGAGGACCCGCTAGAGATCCCCACTTATTTCGCCCGCTTGCAGGCACCGTCAAGCAGTTCTGCGCCTGCGACGGCCAGTAGCGCCCGGCCGGCCCCCCTCTCCTCGTAGTCGCGACCCCCGGCGGTCGCTCGTAGTGGCGGGAGTCCCGTTCGGGCGGCGCCCGTCTCGTAGTTTAGACACAGAAATCAATAAACGGATTCCATCCACTCGAGGGCAGGTGCTGTGAGGAAGTGTGCTGGAAAAGAACGGTCGTCATAAGCCGTTCGTGCTTCCGTTTGTCGGACGAATGAAATGCAATGCTGTCTGTTAGCATCGCTTCATTCGCTGACGTTCGCCGTCCCTCACCTCGAAGCAAGCGAATGCAAAGCCGAATGCTGTCGGTCGCCGCCGTTCGAGTGGTCGACTTTTGGTCTGGCTGGTGTTCGCTTCGAGTGGTCTACGCGTGTTTTATCGAAAGGAGATCGGTTGTTTGTGTCTTGTCCGCAGAAGAGTCGAGGGTACGCCATGCAAGAGTCTTCTTTCTTCAAGCGTTTGCTTTTGAATAAAAGACTTTTAAATGCAGCACTTTGTGGTACGGAATGCGTTTCTTTCAGTTGTCTGCCTCTGGCCAATTGAAGCAAAATGACAATTCCTCGCAGTATCCGCAAGATCATTCAATGCTTCTGCCGGTCATTCTCGTTAAACGACGCTTAAAAATGTTAAGGGCGATAATAAAAGCCTTGTGTTGCTGACATTCGGCGGAATAAATGACTTTTTTCACGTGCCATTTTGAGTCAACAACTAGCAACAGAAATAAGAGAACGAATGGCGTATCATTTGCTAAACGCTCGTAAGCACCAAGTCTAGAGAATTCTTTGTAGTTTGTGCTGGATTATTCCGCACTCTGCCGGTCAAACCTCACCCGTTAGACCTCCTCGCCGCCCCGCCGATCGCCCTCGCGTCCGCAAAAAGACGACCCGCAGAGCCGCCGAGCGAGCGAGCGGTTTGGCGGCCGTCACTACCCCCTCGCCGCACTCTTTGCGGGAGCCCTGTTGGCTTAGTGGCAGAGCGTCTGTCTTGTACGTTGCTAGCTTGACAAGTGAACAGAAGGTCACTGGTTCGATTCCAGTACAGGGCAACGCCTTTTTGTCTTAATTCACTAAAATAGAGCTGATAGATAGAGCTTTTTATTTTTTAAAGGTTGTTAGTTGTTCTTCGGCCAACCCCACCAAGCAAACGCACTTCCTTAAGCCTGTTGTGCTTTTTAAAACTATCGCCTGGTCTTTTCTTGCCCCTTCCACGGTCGCATTGCCTTCCAGTCGAAACATCATTCTGAAGTCCAACTCGATTACTCGCATTTGTCATCTCTGCCGCCAATTGTTCATCGTCGTCATCTCGAGCGGGAATAGCGATTAGACAGACGGAGGTCCGAAAGCGGCCGAGATTCGTCGGGTGGCGGTCGGGATACGCGAACACCATAGAAGTGAGGAAAGTGTGGACTCCAACGTGTTCAATTGTGTTACCGACAGTCAGAGGGAGTGAACTCCGGCGTGTACACAAACGAGATTGTCGAGCTGCTTTGTGGTGACCTTTCAAGCAAGAGAAATCCGATTACTCGATTCCTCCATCGACCCTCTCGGTTGCCGGCAGACTTCTCGCCGTTGCAGTCGGCAGCGATGATGCAAATCAGCAGCGTGGTCGATGAGTGCCTGTTGGACGACGCGTTCGTGCGCACGCTGCTTGTGCGGGAGCTCGTGAAGACGATCCTCGGCTTCTTCTTTCTCGGCGTCTACTTGCGACTTCTGTTCGTCTTGGCCACTCGGCGGGCGTACTCGACGAACGTCTTCTACCGCCTCCTTTTGTGCAACGGCGTCTACGTGAGTGCAGGAAAGAGAAGGAAGGAAGATGAATGGGTGGATTGAAGGGCGTCTTCTGTTTCCTCTGCAATCTGCCCACGAATCGGGCGCTCGTGTTCGCGTGCCTGCTCGGCGGAGACCTTCGGTGGTTGAGCGAATGGAGCGAGTGGAAGGCGGCCCTCCTGTTCGGGATGTACGTGAGCGGGATCGCGATGTTCGTGAACAACCTCTGGATGTCCCTCAACCGACTGCTGTGCGTTGTGAGCATTCGAAACCACGATCGAGTGAGTTCTTCTCCACGAACATCCCTCGAGTTCGCGCAGTTCTGGGAGCGCTCCTTCCCGCTGCTCGTGGCCGTCGGTCTCGCGATCCCGCTGGTTGCTTTCGGCGAACTGTTCGCGGCGAGGGCGCGCTTTCAGCCCGTCTGCTTTCCGGAAGCCCCGTTCTTGAACTTTGTCGACTTCGATCTGGAGATTCGATTCGACAACTGGGTACTCGCCGGCCATCCCTCCTTCCTCTCACTCGATTCTTCCTGCAGGTGCCGCACGGTTCGATCTCGTTGGTGCTGGACGGCCTCCTGTCGGTCCTCTGCTTGGTCGCCAACGGCCTCACGGTTTGGATCTTCCGGCTGCGTCGTTCGCGCAGCGGCCAGACGGCGGGCGACCGGATGACCGCCCACTTGATCGTGATAGTCGCTGGGGACTTCGTTTTCCACTTCTTTTGGGCGTTCGTCGACGTGAGCAGCCGCCTTCTCTTCCATTAAACGGCCGGCTTGCAGGTCCTCATCTTCTTGAGCACCGAACGCGAGCTCGGAGGCCCCGCACTCACGGTTTTGGGCTCGCTGGGCGTCCACGCACTCGACATCGTCTCCCTGCTGCCCGCCCTCTGGATCCTCGCGTGTTCGAGGAGTTTGCGCGAAGAAGTGCTCCCGTTCGAGTGGTGCTGCAGCCGAAGCAACCAGTTGACGAAAGTCCTTCCTTCACACTCCGCTCCGAGAAGTCGCCCTTGACTGATCGTTCCGATAGGATAAACGAGCAAACGTTCCGCTGCAGGTCGCTTGAACACGACAGAAATAACGAATTCTCTTGTGTTATGAACAAAACAAACGCTCTCTATACGAGCGAGAAAAGCCCGATAACGATCTTCTTCGTTTTCATTTGCCCGTGAATGAACTCGTGATTGACTGGGCGACGTTCGCAACGCAAAGTTCGATTGGCTGTCGCAGAACACCCGCATCAACATCCGTCGTTCAACCGCCAGCCGTTTTCGGTCATGCAAACTCAACAACCTTCGTTCATTTCCGTCCGCAAACCGCCACTCGTTCATTTCGCTTTCGACGAGGCGGCCGCCATGCAGCCGCTGAACGCGTTCCTCCTCTCCTTCTCGATCGTCTCGGGCATCTTCCTCAGCGTCGTCTTCGTCCACTACGAGCCGCCTGTGGACGAGGACGGTCAAGTGGACTCGCCGTCTTCCTTCGAGCCGCCCGACGTTCCTTTCGGCCCGCAGCTCCCCAAGGAACGCAGCAAACGGTCGATCCACCCGTCTGTCCACTCGCCGTCGATCAATCCGAGGGAACTACAGTTCTTCTTCGATGTATGTTCTCCACATCTTCCGCTTCTAATGGCGGTTGTTTCAGGACGTCGCCCGCTGCGACTCGGATGGTGGAAACCTGTACGGTTTTGGCGATCAGCTTGTCACGGACACAAAACTGGTGAAAGGGCTTCTGCTCAACGACCGGTCGCCCGTCTTGTGCGTTGGACATTTCGCGCCACAAAATGCGACAAACCAAAACCTACGCTACTATTTTCACGGTGAGTTCATGCGTCATTCCACTCTACTTCATTGTTCCCTTTCAGCCACCTATTGGCGTCAGTACACCGCGGGCATGTGGCAGGTCGAGCAGCAAATGTAAGGCTGTTTCGTTCTTCATTCCAATTCGTTCCCATGCCTTTCGCTACACAAGTGATTTTTTTGTTGCAGCCAAACTCTGAACTTGGAGATCTTCGATTTCCTTTGTGCTCCGTTCATGCAGAAGGACCGGGTCGTCGACGATCCCGACATTCTTCTTTCCGGCTGCAAGTGCGCGGCCTTCATCAGCCGCCCGGCTCCGACGCTTCGTTTTTACCCGACATCCACGGGCGCCACCAATTGGATTTGCTGCTGCCGGCCCGGAGCGCTGGACGCGCAAGTGACCGTGAAGCGTGCCGGGGAGCGTTTCCGCAAGGTGCGGGACTACGCGAAGGACGACGGCGAAGGAATGCACGCGCCGTCCCAATGATCCTCTTTGTTGTTGTCCTTTTGTTTTGTGTTTTTGTGCTGTCCAGCGAATAAACACGTTTATTTGGATAGGAGCAATCGATCGTCTCTCCGGAAATCGATTCACTTCTGTGCACTGGCGCCTTCCGATCGTCCAGCCGGCGGTTCGTTCACTCCCACCCGTCTTCTGCAAGATGTTCCCTGTTGTTTTCGGTCGGATTGATCGCTTCGCTCCTGCCCGCTGGCATCTGCGCTGCCTTGCCGACTCGCAACCGCTGGGCCGTACGGGTCGTTCCGCTGGTCATTTTTCATTATTCTTCCACCTTTCTCCTTCTCATCACTCGATACAGCTTCTTTCAGTCATGTCCTCCGTTGCGATGGGCGTGGTCGAGTACCTGTTTCGGGCGTTTTGGCAAAAGGATAGACGCGCGACCCGTCCAAAATTCACTTGAAGGTCCGTCCTGACCGCTCGCTCTTGCTTGCCGGAGTACACAATTAGGATGCACAATTATTAGAAGCGGGCGGCCAGGCGAATTCCGTCCGCACGCCCCGCTCGGTGGTCAAGCTGCCGTCACTTGGGGGACGAGCCGCCGGCTTCCCGCTTGCGATCGGAGCGTCCGCCGGACATTCAAGAGACGGCCGACTGACAAGAAACTGACACCGCGACATTTCGAACAGCTGCACGAGTGCAAATTTTATTTGATTACTCTCCCGACGGAGGACTACGTGGTGCAAGACTAAAATCATGGCCGCAACGGGACCTAATGTCCGGAGCGGCCGTTCGGGCGCGGGCGGGGCGCTCAGAAGCCGCTGCAGGCGCAGAACTGCCCGACGGTTCCTGCAAGTGGGCGGTGAATGGGGGCCTCAAACTTGTTCTCGCGCTCACCCCACCAGCTGATCGAGACGGCCTCCAACGTCGTCTGGCGCTCGTCCGTCGCGTAGTTGCCGAGCACTTGGGAGATTTGCGTGAGCTTCTCCTGGACGGAGAGCGTCGTCGACCACACCAACACCTCCACGCGCTTCCTGCAACCGCCGAGTGGAGGGAAGACCGGGGGGAGTGCTCACTTGTAGCCGGAAAACTGTGACTGGTAGGTGACGCTCCAAGAGGCCGAGGCCTCGTTGAGGGCCGTCGTGAGGAGCGTCGCGTTCTGCTCGTCGATGGCGATCAGCTCGTCCCGCGTGGCGCACTCGCCGGCGGCCGCCGTCGACTCGGCGAGGGCGGGCGTCGTGGAGGCCGCCAGCGTCGTCGTGTGGCTCTCCCACCCGCAGTGCTCGTACTAAAAAGAGCGTTAAACAAACACCCATCCCTTCACTCACGAAGTAGCCGGCGGCGATGAGCTCGTAGAAGGAGCCCCAGGCGCCCAACTCGATTCCGTAGACGTACTCGACCACCCACTCGCTCAGGACGTACCACTCGAAGCTCTGGTTGAGGAAGAACTCCAGCCGCACGTACACGTCCGTCTCCGTGGCGAAGAAGTCGAAGCAGACCTGGTAGAACTGCTGGATGTCCGAGCGCACGCTGACCGAGTAGCTGGTGTTCTGCGAGGCCTCGAGCAGCGCCTGCAGCAGGAGGCACTCGCTGCCCTGGCCGCCGATCGCGACCTCGACGGTGGAGATCTGCTCGAACACGTGGGTGATGGTGACGAACTGCTGCAGCGAGAAGAACTGCACGATCTCGATCTGCAGGAAGGCCGCCTCCCAGTCGGCGTGCGCGGCGAAGAAGGCCTCGAACTTGACGTAGAGCAGGTAGTACTTGTCGAACTGCGAGTAGTAGGAGCTCTCCACGATCACCTGCAGCTCGCCGATCAGCTCCACGACGGCGTCGTGCTGCTGCTGGTCGTCGGCCGTGGCGTTCAGGAGGGCGTCGAAGAGCGGACACGAGCCGCCGGCGTCGATGACGATCAGCTCGGCCAGGTACTCGTACTGGACGTTGATGGCGACCGTCAGCAGGTCCACCACGTAGCCCCACTGGGCCACCCACTGGTACTGGAGCACGACGCGGATCTGCTCGTACTGCACGAAGAGGGCCTCCAGCGCGTACACGCACTTGACGAACTTGACCTCGGCCGACCACTCGACCACCGCGAAGATGGTCTGCTCGCAGTGGTGGACGAACTCCAGCCAGATCACCTGCAGCTCGCCCTCGAAGAGCAGCGTGAAGTTGTAGAACACTTCGATGAGGACGCAGTGCGAGTGCCACTCGCCGGGCGTCGAGGCGCCCGCCGCCGGCGTCGACACCAGCTCGCCGATCGTCGAGGCGGCCGGCGCGAAGGACGAGGCGGCGGGACTCCCGCTCGACGGCACGCACACGCACTCGCCGACGGTCGGCGTGTAGCCCGAGGAGACGGTCGTGAAGCCGGCGAGCGTCGTGAGTTCGTTCTTCGGGGTGGACGGCGCGTCGGTCTCCTCTGAGGAGCTCGGCGGCTCCTCGCACAACGGGCGGCAGGTGTCCGTCTCCTGGTCGAACCAGTCGTTCCAGCTCTCGCAGTCCGTGGAGCCTGCAAGGGGTCGCTTATTCACTGCTCTTCCTTCCTCTTTGCTTACGGGCGACGGCAGCGAAGGCGGCGAGCGCCACGAGAAGGAGGGTCGACTTCATGGCGGCGGCTTCAGCAGTTGAGGAGAAGCCGGGCAGAAGTCGGGACTGAATGCCGGCTGCCTGTCGATCACTTCGTTTTATACTCACTGCTCCCGTTCGTGTCGTGTAATCCGATTACCTTCTTTCCCCGGCTGGTCGGTCGACGCGTGTAATCTTCTCGTTTGTGTTCCGTTCGGCGTCGACTTTCAGTCAGGCGGCAGACGAAGCAGACGGCAGGGCGTTCGAGCTGCCGATTGTCGCTAGGACCGGCACATGAAAACCAGTGGTGAATTACAAACAACCAGCAGCAGTGAAACTCATTTACAAGGAGAGGTGCCGTCCGATCAAACGCGCAATTCATGTGCTGTCCGATTCATCGAGTAGAGAAGTTTGCAGACTTTTGATGATCCATCGCTTTGCGGGGCACAATTCCTTTTGCTCACGTGGGACATTGCGATGTGTTTCTTCTGTTTGGGTCTCGTAATCCAAATCGTTCTCGGGTCTTCACAAAGTCGTCTAGCCTTCTTTTTCGCAAGTTCTTGTGCATTCCACATCTCCCGCCTCACAAGCTCTTGCTGATTGCCGCCTACGGTGCTTTGACCGAAAGATCACCCATTTGATCTGTTTGTCTCCGATCACCCACCACCTTCCGGAAGTGCGCACTTCCGACCGCCGCCTGCCGTCCGCCGATTATGCAGCGGAGAGGTCGGAAGTCAGGCGGCTGGCCGGCAGGCGATCTTTCGGCGAATTCCGGTCGGCTTTTCGAAACGAACGGCCCGACCGAACGTCAGTCGTTTCGTCGGTCGATGCAAAGCCGTCTGTTTGTTCCGTTCGACAGTCGGGGCGCTAATCCCTTGAACTTCGGAACAGAGTGGAGAAGAACGATCTGGAGGTCAACAGGCAAACGATCAAGAGTGCACTCTTTCGATTAAATTAAAACTTTATTAACTGATTAAACGATTAAAAGGTTAAACAAAGGTAAAGGCAACCAACGGACGAAAACGAGACAAATTGGGGCGGAACGGGGGGTGAGTGGACTGAGAACGAAGTTCGGCCCCAAATTGGCGGGTTTTTGGTCCGACTGACGGCGAGCGGCGGCCTCGGGGCGGCTAGACGGCGGTCTCGACGGTCTGAAAGCAAGTGGGCGGTTGGGGGAACGAAAGGTCGAGGAGACCTCCGGCACGGGCGGCTTCTCCGCTTCCACCTGCAAGAGAGGAGTGAGTGAGCGGTGAGAAAAGGGGGAACGAACCGAATTCTTCTTGTTTCCGATGCGCGAAAAGAACGAGCGAAGGGCGGCGAACTTGGCGCCCGGCTTGGCCGCCGGCAGCGGCGAGTCGTCCGGCTGCTCGTCCAGCGCCACCTCCGAGAGGGCGCTCTCGTCCGCCATCTCGACGAAAGACTTCTGTTCGATCCTGCAAACTCGAGAGAAGAATGAGTGGAGATTGGCGGAATGAACTCACTTCTCCTCCTCCTCCTCGTTGTTGTTCAGGTCCATCAGTTCTTCTTTCACGTGTTTCTTCTCCTCGATCGAGTCGATCACGGGCTCTTTGTGGACGTGCTCCTTCTTGACGGCCACCTCTTGCTTCGGCGCGAAGCCGTTGACCGACACCAGGCGGTCCCAATTGAAGCGGAAGCGGTCGTGGACGTCCGCCGGCTTCGCCTGCAGACGGGCGCGCTGGACGGCGACCGGCACGAAGACGGGCGTCTCGACGACCAGCGGGCGCACGCGGAGGCACACGTGGACGGGGCGGCCGTCCGCGAAGCGCCCCAACTCGCCGCCGCCCGTGTTCCACAGCCACACGGCGCGCGTCTTCCAGGAGGAGAAGTCGTGGTAGTTCTCTGAAGAGTCCCGAATGAGAAGGAAGACTGCCGGGTGCTCACCGGTGTGATGCGAGCGCTCGCCGCGGTGGTTCTCGAGCCACGCGTCCACGTGGACGAGCGGGTGGCCGGCGGGCGGCGGGTAGTCGGCGTCCGTCCGGTTCTTCAGCTGCACCGTGAGGCCGCCGTCATTGTGGTGGACGGAGAGCGCGAGGAGGGCCAATTGGGTGGGCTGTCCGTCCTGCTGGCCGCCCAGCGGGAAGGCGGCCGAGTGGCGGCTCTCCTCGTCGCCCGCCGTCGCCACCTCAACGCGCCACGGGAAGGCGGCGGTCGAGTCGACGCGGCGGAGCGCCACGCGACGCGCCTCGCCGCCGCTCTCGTCGCGGATCGCCCCGCGCGGGCGGATGTGGCAGCAGACGAGCAGCTCGGGCAGGTGCGTGAAGGCGAGCGAGTCGCTCACCGCGAAGTTGTGCGCCACGGACGACCAATGGCTGATCGCCTTCCAGGCTGCAACGAGAAGGAGTGAGCAGAGAATGGTGGAGGGGAGGGAACCTTTGAAGCCGATCTGCTTGCCCTCCGCGTCCTGCAGCCAAAAGCAGCACTCCATGGGCGCGTCGGCGTCCGCCCAGTTGTGCAGCTTGTGGAGGCGAACGCGGAGCGTCTGCTCGCCGGCCGTCTGGTCCAAGTGGGCGGCGAGGAAGCTCTGCGCCGGCTGCGCGCCCGCCCCGTTCACCGGAAAGACGGCGCTCACGAACTTGTCGCTCGGCCGCTCGCCGCCGCTCTCCCGCAGGCGGGCGGCCGACTGGCGGCGCTCCGCGAGGCGGCCGACCGCCCAGCAGAAGACCGTCTCCTTGCCGGCCCCGTGCAAGCAGACCGATTTGTCCATTTCGTTCCTGAACGGCCGATCGATCAACACCCCTTCCGGCTGGACTCACTTCTGACCGCCGATCGGCGCGAACTTCTCGACGTAGCCGGCGGGGTGGGGAGTGCGCGGGCGGTTGGCGCGGTGCTTCTTCGTCTTCGGCGCCTCGACCGCCACGTCGGCGAACTTGACGGTCAGCGTCTCGCACTCGGCCGCTTCCTCGGCGGTCATCGGGCGGTCGGAGAGCGGCAGTTCGGGGCGGCCCTGCTGAAGAGAGATCCCGTCGATGCGGGCGGCGATCTCGTGGACGTCGGCCGCCTCGTCCTCCGCCGAGAACTCGCCGCCGGAGTCCGCCGGCGAGCCGTCGGTGGCGGCCGCCGAGGGCGCGGAGGCGAAGACGAACGGCGGCGCGGCGGCCGGCAGCTCGGCGTAGAGCGGGCGGAAGGCGCCGCAGAGGACGACGTCCGACTGGCCGACGAACTCGCGGAGGTCGGCGGCCGGCCCGGCGGACTGCCAGAGCGGCGCTTGCGCCGACTCGAAGGGGCGGAGGATTTGCTCTGGAATTCACGGGGTTTAGACCGCAAGAAGCGGGAGGAACCGACCGTTGCGATGCGAGCGGACGACCCACTTGTCCCGTTTCACCTCCAGCCAGACGGCGGCCAGCCACGCGTCCTCGCAGCGCTCGCCCTCGTTCAGCAGCGTGGCCGCGTACTCGAAGCGGTCGGCGCCGTGCGCGTCCTTCACCTTCACCGTCTTCACGTGCACCTTGAAGCGGTGGCCGTCCATCACGAGCGGCTTGCTCGTGCGCTCCTTCCGCTTCTCCTTGGTCGCGCCGATCGCCGGCACGCGGAACACGAGCGGCTTCTCGTCGAGGTCGGGCGCCTCCAGCGCCAACCGCGTGCCGCGCGGCATTCCGGGCATCGGCAACCACGCGGCGGCGGCCGCCGAGGAGCGCAGCGAGCGGACGGCGCAGCAGACGAACGCGACGCCCGCCGCCTTCAACGCGGCGAAGCGGTCGGCGCTCAGGTCGAAGTGCGGCTCGTGAGTGTACGCTGCAATCCACTCATTCATTAGGTCGATCGATTGGGAGGGAAGAGAACTCACTGTCCTGAGAGATGTTCACGTAGTCGGCGGTCTCGAACGAGAACTCGAAGCGGCGCGCCTGCTCGTCGGCCGCCGTGCGGTCGTCCAGCGCGTTCAGCAGGAAGCGGATCCCCGCGAAGCCGCCCGCCCGGAAGCGCTGGTGGGCGGACAGGAAGAAGTGATGCCCGTCGACGGGGAAGAGGGCGGACGCCCACGAGTTGCCCGCCTCGCCGTCTGCCTTCAGCGCGCACTCGCCGGCCGCCGCCCACGCGTCCAGCAGCCCGTCGACGCGCCAGCGGAAGATCGTCGAGCGGCCGTTGAACGGACCCACGACGATGCAGTTCGACATTTCGAACGATGTGGAAAGCGGGTTGTTGAGGGGTTGGCTGCAAAAACGAACGGATGACAAGGGAAGGGAACACGCGGTGGGGAGGGCCGCCGTCTTGCCCCGCGCCTCGCCGCCCGCCCGCCCGCCCGCCCGCCCGACCGGCCCGCTTTGCAACGTGGCGGCTGTCTGGGAATTCGTCATCTTTTTGTGGGTCGTTAGGGAGAGGATGCTGACCGTAGGAGAAGGGAAGATGTATGGGCAAAACAGGTAACTATGAGGAGAAGGAAGTGATCAATAATTGTCGGAATTGTGACGAGAATCTCGAAACTCGACGGAAAATCAATCTAGAATTTTTCCTGTTTTTGATTCCCAAACACTCGCAACAAAGAACCCAAAATCGAAGTCTGAATCAACCGAAATCCCCGCAGAAATCCGCATTTCGGCTGACGGCCCGCCGCCGAAAACCGAGTGGGAACGCGGCGGCGAGGAGAGAAGCGGCGGGAAGGCGGCAGGAAGGGCGGCGGTCGGCGTCCCGCCCCGACTGCGTTCGGTCGGCCGGCCGGCTTTTCCGCCCCTGCCGCCCGGCCGCTCGCCGCTTTCTGCGGGAAATCGGCGTCTTTCTCCCCCCGAATGTCCACCTGCTCGCCGTCGTTCGTGTGCGCGTGGCGCGTTGACCGCTGGCCGCGGCGGCTGAAGGCGGCGCGGCGGGGCGACCGGTGGACGAGCGACGTGTTCGCGTGGCTCGAGCCCGAGCTCGACCGCTCGCTCCGCTTCCAGCTGGAGTTGTGGCCGTGCGGGCCGGCGGACGGCGAGAAGTACGCGATGTTCGCCGTCCGGCTGCTCGACAAGCTGGAGAACGACGCGCGGCCGCCCGCCTTCCGCTTCGAAATCTGGATCGAGAACAAGGAGCGGCGAGTGGTCATCCGATCGGGTTCGTTCTCCCTCTCTCCCACTCACTCCTCGCTTGGTTGCAGAAAGGACGTACTCGTTCGCCTCGAACGTCCTCAACTACCGCCGCCTTCGTCTCTGCACCCACCGGCAGCTGGAGGCGCTCAACCCGACGTCCACCATCTTCTTCTGCTGCCGGCTGCCGCGCGCCGCCGAGGTGGTCGAGCGGGCGCTCTTGGCGCTGCCCACCGGCCACTACTGGCGGATCGACGAGTTCGGCGCCCGCTTCGACCGGACGACCGCCGGCGAGAGTGGACGAGCGATCCGTTCTTCCTGCGCGACTTCGGGAACGCCCGCTTCCAGCTCGCCTTCCACCCAAAGACGCCGCCGCTGGACGAGAGCGAGCAGGGCGAGGAGGAGGCGAGCGAGTGGTGCTCCGTCTTCCTCGAACTCGTCGACCTCGCCGGCCACTCGTCGATCGCCGCCCGCTTCCGCCTCGTCCTCATGGACCGTTGGGGGAACGAGCGGTCGTTCGGACATCGTGAGTGCTCCCTCTTGCCCCACTGATCACTCGCTTCTTGCAGCCGAGATCACGCACTCGTTCCAGTGGCCGAACGAAGAGAAGGGATGGCCGCACTTCGCCCGCCAGCTGGAGATCGCCTCCTTCATCGGGCAGGGCGACCTCTTCGTCCGCTGCGAAGTGCGCGAGGCGGTCGGCTTGTCGCGGCTGGGCCGCAAGCGGGCGGCCGTCGAGCACGCGGTCGACGCCGCCGAGACGACCGCCCGGCTGGAGGGCGGCGAGACGGTCGAAATTCGAACGAACGGCCGCAATTTCAACGTTCGTCTTCCCGCACCGCCCGTCCACCCGCCTTTTTTCAGGTCTCCCGCGATCTCCTCTGCGCTCACTCGCCCATCTTCCGCCGCATCCTGACGGCCGCCAAGCGGAAGCGCCCCGACCGGAAGCACGTCGTCCTGCCGCTCGCCGACCTCGACGCCGACCTCGCCGAACGCGTCTTCCACTTCCTCCAAACGGGGAAGGTGCGGGGGCTGAACGAGGTGGCCGGCCGGCTGCTCCTCGTCGCCCTCAAGTACGGCATTCAGGAGCTGAAGGTTACCCATTCCTCTTCTTCTCCTCCAATCTCCTCGCTTGCAGGACGTGTGTGTCGCCCACCTGGTGGAGAACATGACCCCGCAGAACGTCCTCGAATCCCTCCGGCTGGTCTGCGGGCTGGAGGGCGCCGAGCTGGACGTCTTCCGCAATCACGTCTTCGAGTTCGCCGCCGCTCACATCCGCGAGCTGAAGGCGGAGCCCGAGTGGGCGCCCTTCCGCGACGAGAACCCGCACCTCGTGATCGACATCTTGGAAAGGGCCACTCGCTAATTTGTCTTTGTTCTCATGCCAGTTATTGACCGTAATGCAATGGAATAAACCTTCTGCTCAATCCGTTCGTTGCGATCGATTTGCGTAAGCATCCGACTTGTTCTTTCTTCCGAGCAGTCAAAACGAAAGCCGAAATTTGCATCCGACCGTTCGATCCTCACTCCCTCTCCACCTTCCGTCAGTCTCTCCGCTTTCTGATCGTCCCGTCCGGTCGTCCGCTCTCTCCCGCTCTCCCTCGATGTCGACCAGTGCGCTCGCGTGTGCGCCGGGCGTGTGCCCGATTTCGGCGGCGGGCGGCAAGTCGAAGCACAAGCTCGTGAACCAGTGCGGCGTCCGTTTGGCCTTCAAGGTGAAATGTTCGAACAACAGCAACTACGGTGAGTGTTCCCCTGGCTTCTGCCCACTCCCGCCGCCTGCAGTCGTGAATCCCGTGTTCGGCTTCGTGGACGTGGGCGATCAGGGCGACCTGGAGATCACGCGCAAGGTTCGCCCACTCGCCCGCTCTCCTCTCACTCCCTCACGCTCGTTCAGGCGGGCAAACCGAAGGCGGACAAGCTCGTGATCATGTTCGCCGAAGTGCCGGCGGACTTCAGCGACGCGAAGGCCGCCTTTGAGCCCTCCTTCCAGTCGCCCTTCACCGGCGAGTTCATGGTCAAGCTGTCGGCCGCCGAGTGATCCATCCCTCTTCTCTCGCTCTTTATTCCTTCCTTTCGTTCGTGCAGAATAAACGAGTGAAAACAACCCGTCGTCGAGTGTTCGAGGAAAGAAGAAATGGGAGGAATGCAACTCTTGCCCACGATCACTCGGATCGCCGTTCAGTCGGTCCATTCCACGTCTCTGCCGGCCGCCATGTCCGGCAGCTCCGCGGGCCCGCACCCGCCCGACGGCTGCACGACGTTCCGCTGGCCGTTGCGCGGATTGCGGCGCCTCTTCGACGACGCGCGACCGGGCGATCGGTGGGCGAGTCCGCCGTTCGCGTTGGCCTCCGCCCGCCGGCCGGCCGCCCGCATCTGCCTGAAGGTCCACCCGAAGGGGCGGCGGGACGGGCGCGGCGTCGTCGAGGAGGCGAGCGTGCGGATCGGGCTCTCGGCCGTCGACTCCAGCGGCCCGCTTCCTCTTCGTTACGCGCTGTGGCTGGAGGACGAACGGGGCGTCGTGCGGAAGAAAATCGGTTTGTTCTCCTCTCTCTTCTCCATTTAATCGTTTGATGGTTGCAGAAGGACAGAACGAATTCACTTCGGACGCCGCAAACTCGCCGCTGCACGCGATCCCGCACGCCGCCTTCGACCCGCTGCCGCCCGAAGCGGCGGTCTTCGTTTGCTGCCGGCTGCACGTGAAGCGCCCGCCCGTCGACCGACCGATCTGCTCGGCGTCCACGACCTTCTGGTGGGCATTCGGCGAGGACCGCCTGTCGACCGCCGGCACCTCCACGAGCGCTCCGTTCGGCCTGGACGGGGATCCTGACTGCCGTTTCGCTCTCTTCTTCGAGCGGCTGGAGGAGGACGGCGGCGGCATCAACTGGGCGGGGCTGGACGTCCTTAGAGGGCCCGCAGAAGACGAGGCGGCGGTCCACGTCGCCCTTTGGGCCGAGGCTCCCGACAGGACGAAACGAACGGCGAGGATCGGTGAGTGTCCGGGAAGGGGGCAAACGATCGGTGGATGGCGGCATTCCAGAGAGCGTTTTCGAAGTCACGCCCGCCGCCCGCCACCACGCGAGCGGCCGCTTCGCGACGGACGACGAGCTGTGGGCCCTTGTCCAAGAGAGCCGCTTTTCGCTCTGCTGTTCCGTCCGAATGGTCGCCGACGTGCCGATTGGCCGGCCGCAGAAGCGAGAGAAGAAGCCGAAAGAGAAGAGCACGCCGCCGTTGTCCGTTCAGACGGCGGTCGAGGCGCCGAGCCCGATCGTTCGGAGGTGAGTCTCCCTCCCTTCGGTCAATCAATCGTCTGTTTGCAGCAAACTCCGCTCCTCGCCGTCCACTTCTTCTCCAAAACAAGTGATCAAACGAGAAGACGAGCAGGAGACTCTCGACTTCAAGCCGCTGCAGCCGCTCGCCCCCCGCGTGCCCTTCGAGCAACGGTGGACCCCGAAGAAGGTGAGTGGGCGGACAAGCAGGCATTATGCATGTGGCTGAGCGTTCAGACACACAACGAGCGGCTTCGCCGGGAGGCCCGCGCCGAGTACGAGGCGGGCGGGACTCCCGAGACGGCGGCCGGCCGGCTGGAGCGGCAGTTCGGCGAGGCGACCGTCAAGAAGGCGACGATTCTCCGTTGGTTCCGCCGCTTTTACGACGAGATGCGCGGGGAACAGCAGGAGTGAGTGCCCGCGCCTTATCTAATCACTTCGTTTTGTTTGCATGCAATGAAGAACGCACCGGCGGAGGGGAATAGACGAAGGGGTCACGTATTTCGTTTGAGACCAACGAATAAACAGGTTCAATTGTTCGCAGCCTCGCTTCGAGTGATTTGGTCGAGAGAGTAATCGAAAGGAACCGTTGTGGTAGTTGGGTTTGGACCGCCGTGCAGAAGTCGAATCCAATCGTTTAGAATTGGTCGGGCGCTGTTTTTGTTTATTGGAGTTGAACGAGCCGTCGCCAATTGAAGGAGCGTGTTTATACGCGGCGAGAAGCGAATTTTGGTCCCCGTCCGCTTGCAAGTGACCTCTGGATTCATTTCAAGCTCCAGGTCGACCGTCGATTGGCTTTCGACTTCTCTATTGCCTGCTGCAGGCGTCGAAGATGCCCATCACTTTTGCGGCGTTCCGGCAGCGAGCTTCCGGCGAAGTTCGTCTTCACTGCGGCTCCCCCGTCCAACTTCTTCGCTTTCAGACGTTTGTCTACGTGACGTGCGTGTTTGTCGCCCTCTTCTCGCTTCTCCAGCTCCTCCTCCTCCACTCGGCGGAAGTCCAGTCGAAGCGGACGATCATGGGCGTCTTCGTGGCGTCGTTGCTCTCCGTCGCGTCGCCGGTCGCCGCCTTCCGCTTCCAACGATTCCAGTGGTTCTGGCCGTACATCTTCGTGCAGGTGGGTTCTTTCTTCTACTCCAATCAACCGCTCTGCTCAGGGAACACTGGCCGTGCTCCTCGTCATTGTGGAGACGTTGGGCATCGAGGTCACCATCTCCCACCGCTTCTACTTCGAGCCCTTCCCGTGGGCGACGGTCCTTCTCCTGTTCGTCAAGATGTGCGTCTTGGCGTCCATCCACGGCCTCGCCGTCCTCCCCGCTCCCTGGGCCCGCGAGCGAATGAAGCGCGAGCAGAAGCGAGGAGCGACTGGAATGGCGACCTCCTTCGTGCTGAACGAGCCCAAAGAGGAGACGGTCGAGCGTGGAGAGAAAGAAGACCAGAAAGAAGTAGACGAAATCGTTCCGTTGTAACTTGGGTTGACGACGAATAAACTTGTGGGTTCTTGTTGATTCGGCTGGTCGAATCCATTGGTCAGTAGTTTAATGCTTTGCGGTCACACCGATTGGCAAGTTGAAGGCGGCGGAAAGCTGACACCAATTCGTGTATGCGTGGATCCCTCCGCCCTTCTGCCGTGTGGTCGGAGAGAAAATCCGCTCCGCAAGCATCCAATCGATCGGGGGAAGCCGGCCGCTCGTCCCGCCGCACGCCGAGCGGTTTTTTCTGTTGACCTTCTCGCCGCTTGTTTTTTTGGCGGCCTCCGTCCGTCCGCTCGTTTCGTCGACGAAAAAGCGAAAAGATTGCGGCTCGCCGTGTCCGGCGGAACAAATTTCGCTCTTTCGTTTTCTTTCGTTCGGTTTTCCGAGAAGAAACGACGGTTTCGGGTCGATTTTTGCGATAAAACCGGTGATTTCATCAACTTCCAATTCTTTACCGCGAATTCAGACGGAAGGATTCACTTTACGGTTGTTTTACGAATGAAATGCGTACACGGCTGCTTTTTCGGGTCAGAGTGGCGCGACATTCTTTCGTTCGTTTTTTGACCGCTTCTTTGCAGAAACGAGCGGAATTTGAGGCGGAAATTCACCCGAACGCCGGCCGCCGGTCGCGCCGCAGCGAGGAAGCGATGGGTGAGCGCCTCGGAATCGATCGACCACTCTCTTCTCGTCTTTCAGGCAAAAACAAGACCCCGCGAGCTGCCGACGGCTCCACGTTCGTGCTGGAGGTGCCCGACGTCCGTCGGACGATCAAGCACGAGCAGGAACGGCGCTTTGAGGACCTCTCCTTCGACCTCCGCTTCTACCCGCCGAACCGACCGCGGGGACCGGCGATGTTCAAGTTCGTTCTGCTCGACCCGCCCAAGCGCTCCGCCCTGCACCTCCGCTTGGACTGGGCGCTGCAGCAAACGGACGGGCCGCTCATCCGCGCCTACTCTCGTGAGTCCGCCGAACGAACGAGCGGTCACTCGTGCGTGAATTTCAGACACCGTCGCCTTCGAGTCCAACTGCGGGTGCCGCAAGAAGTGCAAGTGCAGAGACAACCAGACGGAAGGCCGCTACTACTTGTACCCCGAGAAGTTCCCGCCGCGCGCCGAAGAGGACGGCGTTCGTTTGGTGCTGAAGGTGAGCCGCACGACGGCGCCGTTCGTTCGCTCGCCCCGCCGCTCGTCGCGGGACCGCTCGCCGAAGCGGCGGAGTGGTGAGCGACGAGAAGCTTTGCCGTCCGCCTCGAAGTCGACCGCCGGATCGCGTGACCGTCGGAAGCGTCGTTCTTCTCCGAGCGGCCACTGCCGGCGGTCGACTGCTCCTCACAAAAAAGAGGAAACTCCTCGTCCTCCCGTCCACGCGACCACTTCGCCGCCGGAGATCGTCGAGCTGAGCGACGACGACGTGATCGTGATCTCGGACAGCGAACGGGCTCCGACCACTCGACTGCCGCAGCAGAAAGGTGGGGGCCAACCTCGTATTCTCCTCCCCAATGTCCACTTCTCTTGCAGCCTTCCAGCAATCCGAACCGGACGCTCCAGTGCGATCTTCCCGGGATCCGCGGCTCAAGCGACATGGCGGTGAGTTCGGCACTGGAATTCTCCATTTCTCTTTTCTCACTCACTTCTTGCAGCTTCCGCGCTGTCCGCTCAATCGCCGCCCGAAGTGATCGCCGACGAACGAACTCTGCCGGCTGCGCAAGCTGGAGAGAAGGTCGTTCTCTTGACGGTCGCCGACCTCCAAAGCCCCGTGACGAAACGAGCTCGAGTGGACGACGAGCGGGAGGCGGTGACGATCCGAGCGGACGGCCATTCCTTCCGAGTGAGTCACCGCTGCCCGACTGCCCACCTCTCCTGCTTGCAGGTGGACAAACAGCGGCTGGCGGCCGAGTGGACGTTCTTCGCGTGCCTCGTCGAGCAGAACGCGCAGTTCGACCCGCTGGAGGTGGGCGGCGTCGAGCGCCGGCAGATGGCCGCCGTTGTCGCGTGGATCGAGCGGAAGGAAGTCGACTGCTCCGAGTCGAACGTCTACGATCTCTACGTGGTCGCCAAGCACCTGGAGATGCCCAGTTTCAAGGCGCGTTTGATTAAGGGATTGCCCTTTCATCCCTTCCGTTGCAGACGGCGTGCATCGAGGCGATGAAGCGGGGCCTGACGGACGACAACCGCGCGGCCGCCTTCGTCTTCGCCGTCCAGCAGGGGGACGCCGACTTGCTGCGCGCCCTGTCGCCGTGGAACGAGGAGTACACCCGAAAAGTGCTCCTGCTGTTAGAATGCCCGCAGACGATGCGACTTCTCGGCGCCCGCTCGCCGTTCATGCAGGAACTCTACGAGGGCCTCTATTTCCAATGATCACTGGTCTGTTGTTACTGTTACTTTGTTACCTTTACTGTTGTCATTGTTTTGAATAAACACGCGGTCTGCTCACATCAATCGGCAGAGGGGCGTTCACGGAGAGCAAGCAGTTGCGAGTAAAAAGCGGGCTCTGGCATAGAACGTCGCATAGGAAGTTCTCGTCTTGGCGCTGATCTTGGATCGCTTCGGTGGATGCAAATTCCAAGGAAAGGCGAAAAGTGCGCAGTTCGTCCATTCGACTTCTCCGGCTTCCCATCCACCGGCCGCTCTCCGCGATGAGCGTCACCCAACTGCGCGTCCAGACGGTCGTCTACGAGGCGGCACTCGTGAGTCCGGCGGCCGCCCACCACTCCGCCGTTCAGATCGCCCAACTGGTGGCCCTCTCGCTGGGCGCGCTGCACAGCCGGCGGCCGGCCGAGGAGTTCGGGCAGGTGGATCGCCGGTCGCACCGCTCACTTCTTTCCAGTGGGTGGCGACGCTCGCGCTGGGCGGCGTGGGGGCGCTCCTGCTGCTCGTGGGCTGCGGGCTGCTCGCCGTCCGCCGCGCTCGGGAGCGCGTGCCGCCGGCCGTCGTGAGTGGCCGACCGTCCGCTCCGCTCCGCCCGCTTTCAGCACGCGGGCCTCGCGGGCGCGGCGGCCGCCGTCGGACTTGCGCAGGCCGTCCTCTTCGGCCTCGCCGCCCACTTCGGCGACGCCCCGCGCTGGAGCGACCTCATGCTGGCCGGCCTGGTTTACGCGCTGCTCTCGCTCCTGCTCGCCCTCCTCCTCGTCACGCTCTTCCTCGTACCGCTCCTCGCCGCCAAGCGAGTGGACGGCGAGGCGAGTTGTCTGCGGCCCGCCCACTCACTCCCGCCTTCTTGCAGACCGCCGGCGCCTCCAAACCCACGAAGCAGTCGAGCCGCAAGCCCGAGCACGTCGTCGACAAACGCCCCTCTTCGTCTTCGGTGCATTGACCGTCGGCAATAAACACTGACCGCGTGCTTCGATCGGCTGTTGGGGGCGGGCGGGGCGGTCGAACGTTAGTGGGCGGGGGAACTACGGATCGTTCGAGTGCCGCCCGGTCGATTACCTTTCGGCGTCCGGATGGTTTCATCGAACCTCTCCGTTTCTTCTCTCGTTAATTGCCGCCAGTGGACAAGGAAGCCGACAGTGAACGGAGATTTGCGTTTATTCGCGGGCAGAGGAGGACAGAAGGAGGGGAGATGGGACGGAAGTTCTCAGCGATTCGACTGGTCAGGCACGGGCGCGTCCACGGCCGTCCACTGGGCGCTCAGCAGCGAGACGGCCTGCAAGGGGGCGGTGAGGGGAGCGGGCGGGGAGACGTGCCTGCTGGTGGGCCGCCGAGAGGTCGCCGGCGGTCGCGTGGGCGGTCGGCAGCACGCCCCACGCCTGGCGCTCGAGCTTCTGGGGGTTGCGTTTCTCGCCGTTCTTCCACGGCGGCCAGGTTGCGGACGGGATACCTCCCATGGCGAGCAGACGGACGAGCGGTGGGCGAAGGGGTGGAGAAAGCGGAGAGCCGAAGCGCCCGACTGGCCGTTCGGCCCGCCTTTTGTACGCGCGCATTTGCGTGAACGAGCCGCGTGAGAGCGGAGTGCATGAGCGATGCAAATCTGCGGGTGGCGACGGAAAGGAGCGGCAGAAGTCGATGCGGCAGGCGGGCGGCGAGCGCTCTTCGGTGAACTGTTTGCCGTTTTGACTGTTTCGACAAAAGCTGTCTTTGATCGCAATTTCCTCGGGAAGACTAACGGCTGGCCGGGTGCGAGGAAGACCCGCGTACAAGCACAACAGCCATTTCGGTGCCTCGGCAGTCGAAGCCAAAAACCACTAAAACCACGTCCAATCCGGGTCTCCGGTGTGCCGCTCACCCGAGACAACCGGCGGCCGGATAAGCGGACTGAGAACTCCCAACATGACACAGTTGCCTGTTGATCAGAGAAGCTCGTCTTTATTTGATCATGAGCAACAACTCAAGCCCTTTACAACAAAGGATCCTTTTCGCTTTCGACTTCCTCTTCGACCACTTCCATTGGATCGGCTTCTTGCAAGCCGGACGATCCCGCCTGCTCGCCGGCCGCTTCAAGCGACTCGCGGATGGCACGTTCCAGCTCCTCTGCAACAAACAAAGGATTAATGGAAGAGCTCTCCAGGTGCACTCGCCCTCTTCGTTCTTCCGACCGGTCTTCGCTTTCGGTTCGGAGCTGGAAGCGTGGGGTTCGGACCAGAACTCCTCGACGGGATCGTTCTTCTTTTCCACGGGTGGCCTCCTTCGTTTCACGTGCTTCACGACGTGTTCCGAACGGATGAAGAGGCGGTGTGGGGTGAGGAAGGTGAGTCTGTTGAGGTAGAAGCCGGAGGGCGAAAGTGGGCGGCAAGCGCCTCGCTGCAGCACGTCGATCGCCACGTTCTCGAAACGGAGCACTTGGAACCACGCGGAGCAGCCGAGGGATTCCGGTCGTCTGGAAGCAAAGAAATAAAGCAGATAGGTGGACTGAACGCACTGCACGGGCACGCGGAAGGATTCGAATGTTCGCGTGTGTTCGCCGTTCGCGAACGATGTCTTCACGGGATGGAGACACAAGATTCCGTCCACAAACACGGTCGGGCAGACGTTCGACAGCAACGGCCCACACGTGAGTCCCTTGACGTCTTCCCAGCGGCTGCGATCCACGAGAGAAATCCGGGAGACCTCTTGAGTGACGGGCATGCGCTTTGTGGTCTTCTTTACGACCACGTAGAGGAGGTCGCCGCTTACGAAGCTGCAAACAATCGCTCGTTCCTAAAAGGCGGTCAGCGAATGATCACGAAAGAAGAGGACTCACGTGGTCGCCCAAGAACGGCCGTTTCACTCGACGAATCACTTGGCGAGCGGGGGTCCCTTTTTGCAGGCGGAACACGAGCTCGTAGCCGGTCTCCGTCTGTTTGAGCACGAACACGCGGCTCTCGTGTACGTGGAGCGCGCGGACGTCGTGGCCCGCCTCCCGGACGGCCGACTGCCGGAGTTCTTCGACGGCCTGACCGTCGCGCGTGAAGCGAAAGACGTGGATTCTTTGGAGCAGGTAGACGGAGACGAAGAAGACGTTCGGGTCATCGGTCGCGTGGATCCACCGGCGAGTGGGCTCGAATTCCACCCGCGATTGTCCCTCGACGACCACGAGCGGCGAAGGTCTTCTGCTCGAAGTCCACCGCCACTTCCTGCAGGCAGAAGGTGGGCAACTCGCGGAGGTCGCGGCTGAGCAGCAGGAGTGTGCCCGACCGGCTGATCGGATCTTCGACCGTAAAGCAGTCAAACACTTCGGCTTCGATTTGCTCGCTTCCTTCCGCTCGGTTCACGTAGCTGGCGTAGGGATGATTGGTTGGAAAAGAGGGGAACTCACAATTCGAGGCCGTAGAAGGTGTCCAACACTCCGATCCGCTCGCCGCCGTCCGCCTGCTTGAACGCGAGCACCGAGCGGCCGGTCGTGAAGAAGCGATTCGCTCCGAACTCTCCAGAAGTTGTGAACTGATTCTTCGCGTAGCCGAGCGCGCGCAAGACACGCGGAACCTCGGACATGGCGGCAAGAGCGAGTGCCAGGGTGCGAGGCGAGTAGTGAGGAGCGGCAAAAATCGGACGAGTTGCAAGAAACCGCGAACCGCGCGATTGCCCCGCAGTCATTCGCGCGACCCGTAGGTCAAGCTCTTGCGAAAGCGACGGCGTTCGGATTGGCAACAGCGGTTCGTTAACTTCCCCAAACCCATCCCAACAGGAACACGTTTCACGATTTTATTCGTTCACAAGCACAACGAAGACGGCTAACGATTACTCACTCACTTCTGGCCTGCCGGCTTGACTGCAAGACGAAGGAGTCGGTCAGTTGTTCCAATCGAGCAAGCACTCACCAACAGCGGGCTTCTCGACGGCCGTGCGGGTCGAACGCTCGTCGGGAGGGGTTACGGGCGACGCGGCGACTCCTGTCTTCGTCTGCAGCACGAACGAGACGGCAGGAAGAAGACGGGAACTCACGGTTATGAACTCGCGAGAGATTTCGCTCAACGCAACGCGCTCCGTCGGCCGCGACTTCCCGAACGCGACGAGCGGCGTCTTCGGCCGGCGGGGCGGCGGCGGCGAGAAGTCGCGGGCGGTCGAGCAGCCGGCCGCCGGGTCCACGGGGCGAGGGACCTTCGGTCGGGGTCTGCAACTATTCCTTCTTGTTTGTAGAAGAGAACTCCTGCTCACTTCTGCGAGGCCGGGCGGCGCGTTCTGTCCGTCTTCCGCGAGGACGAGCCGCTCGCCGCCTCCTTCGTGCTCGTAGACGTCGAGCGGGGCGTCTTCTCGGCGCTCGAACGGACGACCACCGACTCCAGTTTGCCCGCCTTCTGCAATCCTTCCGTCGATCAACGAAAAGAAGAGAAGGGAACTCACGGCCTCGCGTTTCTTCTTCCCGTCCGCCGCCATCGCGTAGAGGATGAGGCCGCACTCGACGCACGTGTACGCGAGCAGCAGCGCCGCCAGCAGCACGGTGATGACGAGGAGGACGGCGATCCGCGTGGTCATCGACGAGTAGAGCTCGTACTGGTACTCCACCATCTCGACGAGCAGCGGGGAGAGCAACCGAGCAGGAAGGACTGCAAGAGAAAGAACGGGATGAGCGGGCTAACTGGTGATCTTTCCGCCGATGCAAATTCCTTTGTTTTGTTCTTGTTGATGGTCCGTCTACAACTTCAGCAGCCAGATTGTTGACGGCCATGCCGACGAACGTCAGGTTCTCCTGTGAGGTCGAAATATCGTGGTTGCTCGCTCTGGCCACTCGATCTCTCGCCTGATAAGAGTGCGGTTTGTTTACACGCGCGTGTGCTGGACGTGGCTTTTGGTCGGCGGTCGCGAGCAAGTGGGCTCTCCATTTCGTTCACCGCTGCAACCTCTGACGATGTCCGCTCTCGTCCGTTCGCTCCGACGGCGAATCTCGACCGAAGTTCGTCCTGTTCTCTTGGTTTAGCCTAAAAATTGCTTTAGGCGGCGGTCTACGCCGCGTGCGCAGCAGTGGCGCTCTCATCTCTCGCCTGCTTGGTGGTCGTCCGCCTCGCCGGCCGTCGCCCGGTCACCACGATCATGGTCGTCTTCGGACTCTCGCTGCTGTCCGCCGTCTCGCCGCTCGTCGCCCTCCGCCTTCGCCGCCCGCGCTGGTTCTGGCCGTTCGTCGTGGTGCAGGGGACGGTGGCCGTGTTCATCGTCCTTTCGCAACTGGTGGTCATCGAGCTGCTCTTCTTCCACCTGCGGCATTTCCGCCACTATTTCGTGCCGTGGCGGCGGATCTTTTTGAACCTGCTCCTAACGATCGCCCTCTTTGCCCTCCACGCGCTCGCCACCCTCGTCGTCCTCCGCGCCCGCACTCAAATGAAGAGCGGGCAGAAGGGAGAGCGCACGGAGCAGGCGGCGATGTGTGTGGAGAATCCGAACGAAGAAGCTGCCGAACAAGACGGGCCAACGGAGGTGCAGAAGGGCGTTGAACAAGTCATCCCTCTGTAAACTGTGGCTTGGAAATAAATTTGTTTGAGTAATCCGCTGCGGTCGATCGTCGAGTTCGTTTCCCCTTGTCAGTGACGGAGCGGGGAATAAACATTCCGCTCGTCTCGATCGTTCATCAAAATCAACGGAAAAGCCGGCGTTTGTTTACGATCGCAGTCGTCGATCACACGGGCCTGTCGGCCGGCCATCTGTCGCTTTCCGAATTCAATTCTCTCTTCCCCTACGAAATGTACGCCCCGAATTGCAACAAAAAAGCTTTTCCGAAGACGGAGATCCCGAAGGCAGTTGTGAGTTCTCTTCTCTGATCCACCGCACACTCCGTTCTCCAGCACCTGTCCGTCATCACGAGCGGCCTGCTGGCGATCGTCGAGGGCGCGTTGCTCGTGCTGCTTGCCGTCCAACAAGCGGGCGTTCGGGGTCGGGTGGTGGCCGGCGGGCTGCTCGGCGCCTCTCTTCTGTCGACCGTCTCGATGGCCGCCGGCCTCCACTAGAGACGCTCAGCCGCCTTTTGGCCCTTCCTTTTGGTTCACGTTCGTCCACCCACTCCTCTTCTTTCTTTCATCGATTGCAGGGAGCGTACGCGGTCGTCCTGCTGTTCGTTGCGGCCTGCCAAGCGGAGTGGACGTTCAGCCACGGCCACCTCGAGGACCCCGCCGCCCACCTGTGGACGAGCGGCTGCCTCCTCCTCTTCGCCCTCGGCTACGCGGCGGCCACCCTGCTCGCCGCTCGTGGCCGAAATGCCCTGCGGATGCCTTTCGACAAGACGCTCTTCGTGCTGCCCCGCCCGTACGCAATCGAAGGGGACTCGTTGAGCATCGGCAGCGGCACGATGACCACGCGCGCGAGCACCGAGACCTTGGCCGTGAGCGGGCAGTGGGCGTCGGAGGCCAAGTACTGAGCGGTGACTTGTGTTGGTTGAGCAAAGGCAATAAACAAATCAATGGGTCGTTCTGCAAGAAGCGGGAGGTTTCACCTCGTCTTCACCACAAAACTAAAAGTAAAACAGGGATCTTCGGCCGTTTGTGTGCCGAACGAAACTCACAAATAAAAAGCAAAAAACCCTAGAGAATCGTTTGCCGTGTCCGAACGAATCACATTTTGCGAACTGGTCATGTTTCGCTGTTGCCGTCAGCGCTCGGATTCCGGGGGCGCTCATTCAGGACAACGAGCTCGGTCCGGCAGCGGTCGTGTTCGCAAAAGAATGAGAGGATTTCGACGATTTCTTTCCATCTTGTTTTTTTTGAACAACTGCTCACGTTTCGCCTGATTCGCGAATCCCACCGCATTTCCGCCGTTATGCCAGTTTTTCCCGCCGTCCCCGTCTTCTTCCCTCTTTTCGTTTCAGGCGTCTCGGAGGATGCTAGAGTACGTGGACGGGGGCAAGGCGGCGGTCTATCGCTTCGAGTTGGACCTCCGCTCCGGCCACGAGTCCCGCGACTGCCGGCTGCGAGAAGACCTCCTTTTCCTCTTCCGTGTTCGCTTTCAACCCGAAACGAGCGAGCGGGACGGAGCGGAGATGTGCGAAGTGGGCGTCGCGATCTCCGACTTCCACTCGGCCGCTTCGCTCGACTGCCGCCTCGAGTGCAGGCTTTTCGACCACCGGACGAAGACGATCCACAAGAGCGGTTGGTTCTCTTCTTTCTGCTCACTCCTCACTTCTTGCTTGCTTGCAGTATGCGAAAGCTGGACCTTCGCCCGAGGGCTGAACGCCCGCTGGAGTGTGCGCGTCCCCCGCAGCCGGCTGGAGGCCCCTCGGGAGCGCGGTCGACTGTTCGCGGAAATCCACGTCCAGCTGAAGCCACCCGATCGCCAAGGAGCAGACGGTGAGAAGCTGTACTCTCCATTCTCCTTACTTTCCACTCTTTTCAGCCGCTCCCCAACCGACTGCAGTCTTCAACGCGGAGATGTCGCCGCCGATCGTCTTCAAGCTGCCGGTGGCCAGCGTGTGGGAGCGCATCGACGGGACGACGCCTCAGCAATTCCAAGGCGTCTCGTTCATCATTCGCTTCTTCCCCGCAAAGGAGAACGAACAGGCGAACTTCGAGTTCGTGGTCGTCCGCTTCGTCTCCCGCTCGTTCCTCCGCCTCCGCTTCGAGTGGAGCCTGCTGAACGCCAACGGGCAGTCGGGATTCCAGCAGTCCAGTGAGCAACGAGACGGTCTTGCGGTCATTTGTGAGCTTCCAGGCACGACCGCGTTCATCAACTGCGGCTGCCGGACGCCCTGTTCCTGCCCGCAGAAGAGGGCGAAAGCGAGGTATCCGCTGCCGATGGCCGCCGTTTCGTTCGCCGCCGGGCAGCCGCTCGTCCTCGAGCTGAAGCTGCGGGAGGACTTCACAAAGCCGCCCGGCGTTCCGCCGCACTTCGAGTGGTCGGCGGCCTTCGGGGGCTTCGTGAACCCGCGCGCCGTGGCCGCCTTCTACGCCGACCCGCACCAATCGGCGGGATGGACGGCCGCCCGGCAGCTGTGGATCTTCGTGCCCGCTCCGCAAAGCGAGGACTTCATCGCCCGCCCCTTCCTGACAGCCCCTCTCATGCCGCCGCCTCCTCCTCCTCGTGTTGTGGACATTTCGGCGGTCGTCCAACCGACTGTCGAGCACGTGGAAGACGGGACTGACGGCGGTGGACAGCAGTTGGGTGAGTTCAACGACGATCTGCAGCAGAGATTCTCGCTTCCTTTCAGCCCCGCCCGCTTCGATGAACGAGAGGACCGTCACCTACCACCTGGACGTGCCCGATCTCCATGAACCATTCGAACGTTGACGCCGCACGTCTTCGAGGGCCTCCGCTTCGTTCTTTACTACCTCCCGCCGACCACGAGGAAGCGGAAAGCGAAGTTCGAGTTCGCTTTGCTCGATTTGCCGCGCGGCTCCTCCGCTTCGCTCCGCCTGCAGTGGGCGCTCCTGCGGGCGGACGGGCGACCGGCCTTCGAGTACACGAGTGAGTGGGCGGAAGACGAGCGAGAGATCACTCGAGGATTTCAGGAACTCGCCGCTACTTCCACCGGGCGTGTGGCTGCCGATCGGCCAAGTGCGGGCACAAGCGACTCGGAGCGGGCTACTCGATCGCCCCTGACCGCCTCGATTCGGTCGCTGGAGAGCACGGCGTTCGGTTGCGGCTGCAAGTGACTCGTTGCGGAGCGGAGAGGTCCGCCCGTCGCTCGACTACCGCTCGCCCGGCTGCTCGCCGGTCGGCCGACGGTCCTGCCGAGCGGGAGGAGTCACCGGAGATCGTCGAGATTCCACCGCCGCCCACGCCGAAGCCGCCGCGAGATCCCCGGAAGCGCCCCGTTTCGCCGAGCGGCCACGTCCTGCGTCAGGCGAGTAGTGGAGGCCGTTTGAAGCCGAGGAAGCAACCTCCCCCGACCGCTTCGAACACGGAGGTCGTCTGCTTGGGTGATGCGATGGAGGTAATCGTCCTTTCGGACGATGCGGACCACGACGACGAGCGGGCCGTCCTGCCGCCCGAGCCGGCGGGTGAATGGCTATCCTCCTGTCTAAGTCACATCCCAACGTTCTCTTTCAGCCGCCGTCCAACTCCAGTCGAACGAACAGCCGGAAGAGCCCCGAACGAGCGGGAACGTCGGTGAGTGCCCAAAAGCTCTCGTTTTTTGCCGCAATTCACTCGTTTCTTTCAGTTACCGCTTCTTCGACCGTCTGCCCGCCGCCTCAAGCGGCCAACCGCCAATCGGAATCCACGTTCAAACGGCGAGTTCCATCGCAAGCCGGCGGATCGAAGCGGATGACCGCGGTCACGGAGATCCCAGCGCCCAAACGGCCTCGACTGCTTGGAGAGGACGGCCGAGCGACCGAAGAGTTGACGATCGAAGTGGAGGGCGAACTGTTTCGCGTGAGTTCTCGTAGGATCTTCGGTTCAATCGCTCTTCTTTCAGTTGGACAAGCGGCGTCTGATCGGCGACTCGGCCTTTTTTGCGAAACTTGTGGCCGAGAATCCAACCTCCGAGCGGCTGGCCGTCGACGAGGTCACGCGGCAGGAGATGGCCGCCGTCTGCGAGTGGGTCGAGCGGAAGCAAGTGGACGGGTTGGAGCAGAACGCTCGAGAGCTCTTCCGACTCGCCAAACGACTCGGGATGCTCGGTTTCCAGGCAAGCGAGAGACTAGTGAGCAGGTTCTGAATTCTCCTGTTGCAGACGGCGTGCATCGAAGCGATGAAGCGAGGCTTGACGGACGAGAACCGGGCGGCCGCCTTCGTCTTCGCCGTCCGCCAAGGAGACGCCGAGTTGTTGCGCACCCTCTCACCGTGGAACGAGGAGTACACTCGGAAGGTCCTCCAGCTGCTCGAGTGCCCGCAGACGATGCAGCTCCTTGGCACGCGCTCCCCCTTCATGCAGGAACTCTACGAGGAGATATACTCGGAGTGAATCATCTTGTTGTTTGTTGTCAATAAAGTGGCGTTTTGTAAACGTAGAACAGTCGAGTTTTCCATTGCAAACGACCTCACGCTTGCGAGGGTGTTCATCGACGCTCGGTTACAATTGATTCTTCTACTCCATTCATTCAAAGAATGTCTCCTTATTGAATGAGCAGCGGTCAAACGCGCCCGCTCTCGGCTCGTGGGACAGCTGTCAAACGGCGGGCGAACAGACGGGCGGATAGGGCGGGGAAAAAGCGGCCTCTACGCACTCGGAGTGTGTCCGTTGTAGTCTAGTGGTTATGATTTTCGGCTCTCACCCGGAAGGCCGGGGTTCGATTCCCCGCAACGGAATCATCTCTTGCAGTTTGACGAATGCAGCCATGGCGGGTGTTTGATTTTTGCGGTGACTTCAACGCTATCCGCACCTTCACGAGAGGCACTCACGATTTCGTTGAGCAGGAGTAAGCAAAAGAACCGAGGGCCGGTGGAGCAGACGTGTCTCCTCAAAGAAAAACAACGGAAACCCGCCGATGCGCAACGAGCGGCTTTCCGAATGGAGCGCTTGAACGGTCGCTTTTTAGGGCGGCCTCCTGCCCATTTCATTCGCCCACCTTTCGCGCCGACCAGGCGGTTGGGCGCGCCCTTCGCTCTAGCCGGTGAGTCCTCTCTACCTTTCGATTGTTTCTCATCTCGACGTCATCCTCGCCTGCTTTCAGCGCTCTTTGCGATGCCGTCCGTCTCGCACTTCCGCGACCCGAAGGTCGTCGTGTGGCGCCTCGAGCGCTTCGATCGGCGCTTCGGAGCGGCGCTTCGGAGCGGCGATCTGCGGGGACGAGTGGATGAGCGACATCTACGAGCTGGAGCATCCGACCCACGGCCGTCTCAAGTTCTGCTTCTTGCTCGCGCCGAAGACCGACGAAGGCTGCTCGTGGTGCATGTGCTTCATCGACCGTCCCGTGGAGGAGTCGTTCGCTTTCGAGTGCAGCGTGTGGCTGGAGAAGATCGAGGAACGCGGAGCAAGCAAACAGGTGCGCCCCACTCCGTGGACGTTTCATAACCACCTGGTTTTCAGGAGTTACTTTCCTCTTCACGGACTCTTCCTGTTCTGGCTGGAAGATCCTCTGCGGGCCGCGCGGAATGGAGACCCTCTGCCAGATGACCACCGTCTTCTTCTGCGTTCGACTGCCGTTCGTGGTCCGCAAGCTGCAGAGTCTGCTTCCGTCTGCGCCTGCGCCCGTTCTCCGTTGGCAGATCCGCGACTTCCAGCAAAAATTCGACGCCGTCTTCATTGGAGACACGTGGAGGACGTGGGAAGTCGCCTTGGAAGAACTCGACGGCGTTTGCCTCAAGCTCACGTTCACGCCGAAGAACGTTTCGACAGCCGACGGCATCGTTTGCGCAGTCGGCCTCGAAGTGGCCAATCTGGGCGGTCGTTCCTCCGCCTTGATTTCCTACGAGATGTGGCTGAAGAACGCAAAACAAGTGCGAACTCAAAAACTCGGTAAGTTCCTTTTGTTGCTCCCTCCTACAGATGATTGCAGCATTCGCCTACGAGTTCAAAGAGGGCAGTAAATCCGAGGACAACCTGTTGGGGGAAGCCGCCCTCAAGTCCTTCGCGAACGGAGGCCCGATCACCGTTTGCTGCGCACTCCATCGGTTCGGCCCGCCCGTCGACTTCTCGGCGGACGACCTCCGCGCGCTGCAAGTGGCCCGTTCGTTCGACGACCCGACGACCGCCGACTTCGAGCTCCACGTCGGCCACCGGACCTTCCACGTGCGTGTCCTCCCCGCTCTCTACCCACTTCTTCGCTTCCTGCAGGTGCACCGCTGGCTGCTGGGCGCCGCCTCGCCCGTCTTCGCTGCGGAGCTCTCGTCCGACCGAAAGGAGGCGACGATCGAGCGCTTCGAGGCGGGCGTGGTCGAGCGAATGCTCCGGTTCGTGTACGGCGGCGAGGTGGACGAGTTGGACGCGTGGGCCGCCCGCCTGCTGCCGCTCGCCGACCACTACGAGCTGGAGCGCCTGCAGGCGAGAGCCGAGCAGTCCGCTAATCTCCTCTTCGTTCGTTGCAGGACGCGTGCATCGAGTTGGTTCTCGCCCACCTCTCGGTCGACCGCGCCCTCGAGCACCTGGAGTTGGCCTTCGAACTGGAGCACCTGGCGGAGTTCCACAAGGCGGTCATCCGCTTCGCCGTCGATCACCGGCGGGCGATCGCGAAGCTGCCCGAGTGGGCGGCGTTCGGCCGCCGGCACCCGAACATCCCGCTCGCCATCTTGAAGTGGGCCTGAACGTCGCTTGTTTGCTTGGTTGTTCGAAATGCTTGCGGAATAAACGATCGTTGGGATCAGAAGGCGCCTCGAACAGGCAACACTGTCCCTTTTATTCGTCGTTTGCTCGGCCATAACCACGACACAAAGCGGAGACATCACGACTGGTAGACCAATCCAACGCGTTCCTCCAGCGCAGCGGTGATCTCCGGGTTCTCGACCACGAATTGCGGCCCTTGGGGCAGCCGGAGGAGTTCTTCGCGGTTCTCGTCGGCGAACTCGACGGCGGCGAATCGCAGCTTCTCGAACTGCCGGAGCGCGAAGCCAACTTCCAGGCACTCCAGCACGTTCTCCAGCGAGAGGCTCGAGCGGAAAAATTGGGCGCACATCTCCTGCAAGAAGAAGCGGATTGACCGTAAGAGATGGCGGAAACTCGCGGTCAACGAAGCCACGTTGTAGCGGTCGGCGAGGATGAGGAGTTGCACGGTGTGTTCCTCCAACTGGTCGACGTGCCCCGAGTAGAGAAAGCGGAACATCTCCTCGACGACCTCCGCCTTTCAGCCGGGCAGTTCGATCGCTCTGGAGCATCGCGTGGAAGACGGTCGATTGGGAGCAGAGCAGCAGTTTGGAGATCTGCAAGCAGCGAGTGAGCAGTCAGACGGAAATGAGCGTTTGATTCACCGACCTTCCCGCTCCGCCCGTCCGCTCGCACTTCGAGGTCCGCGAAGCCGTCGTCTCCGAAGTGGGCTGTCAGCTGCTGGTGGCGGAAGAGGTCGTTCGGGAGGGCCGGGAAGACGGGCGGGTTGGCCAGTCGAAGCTTGCAGCAGACGAAGAAGGTGCCGAGCGCGGCCAGCTCGAGCAGTTCCGATTGCTCCCTCACCCGCGACATGGAGGGGAACGATTCCAACGGATCCTCCTTTTCTGCAAACCTTTGGTTGGAAGAAAGAGGCTGTCTGCGGAGACCCACCTTCCTTGAAGCGCTCCACTCCGTCCGCGCCTTCGAGCCACAGCGCGTAGCGGACGGCGACCGGCGGGTTCCCGTCCGGCGGCACGGTTCAGGCCTCGACTTTCGTTTGGCCGCAATCCCGATCGCCGTTCTCTTTGTCTTCTTGCCAAACGCCCTTCGCTCGGACGTCGGCCAGCGGGAGGTGCGGGACGTGGTGCTCGGATTACCGGACACGATCACCTTCGTACGGCTGGACGTCGCCGAGGCCGCGACGAAAGTGGAGCAAACGAACCTGTCTCCGTGCGGATTCTCGGGCTGCTTTGCGTGGAGCAAAGACGGACGGCAGGTGTACGCGATGGAGTATGCGCGCCCGAAGGAGCTTCACGTGTACTCGTTGGATCAGAAACACTGGACAAAGCTAACGCTGGCAGAAGGAGGACCCTCCGTTTGGGTAATTTTCTCTTCGTTATTCGTCTATTATTTTGCGTTGAGTTTCAGGTGCTTTCATCGGCTTCCTCTCGCTCCACGCACCGGTTCTACGCGCGGAAGTTTGAGTACGGCAACGACGTGATCCCCGCGAACGCGAAGCTCTTTCGCTTCGATCCGCTGCAACGCAAGTGGGAGCAACTGTTGGCCAAAATGCCGCGGAGAGGCTATTTCCATCCGATCATCAACCCCACGGACGGCGAGGAAGACGGTGTTGTGGCCATCCAACCCCACGAACATCGAATCGAAGTCAAGTGCTTCATGTTCCGGTTTGTTCATTCCGCCCTCCTACCCGTACGTTCTTTCTGCTTTCAGGAACCCCGACTCGCTCCAAGAACTCGCGTTGGTGGCCACCCGGAAGCTCCACGATGGCGTGCAGGTGGAGAAGGTCTTCCGTCTGGTCAACGGCAAGGCCCCGCAACACACCTTCCTCCCCAGCGCCTACGACGGAAAGCTGCCGATCCCGATCCGTCAGCTCCAGTGAACATCCGCTTGTTCCGTTGTTCTGTTTGTTGTGTTGCTAATCTTGTCGACTCCTCTGTTGTGTTCGAATAAACAAGTGGCTGACAGGCACCGAATTGACTCTTCTGCTGGTTTGTACTCCCTTGGAGCTTCGAGACAATCCCCACCATGAGTGGGCGGATGTTCGGCGACGAGCGGACTTTGAAGTGCACGTCGGAGCGGGGGTCTCCAAGATGCGTCTTCGTTCTCCCTTCATAAGCAGTGGATGGAATGGATTGGAGGAACGGGTAAAGGAAACGAGTCTTGAATATGCCAGTGAGAAGAAAGCGGGGAGCGGCCCTTCCCGCTGGACATGAGCGAGAAACCAAGCCAGTGATTTTTATTCACTTGGTCGTGAACACTCCTCTTCGATCTCAGCCCCTTTCGTCTCCTTCTCTTCGGTGTCGTGCGTGAACATGGGGCGGAAGAGCGGCGTCCCCGCGCAGATGACGAGCTTTGAGATCTGCAGTCAGCAAGAGTTCAGGTAGAAGTCGAGCAGAAACGGACGGGAAACACGCCTCCTCGCACGCGCACGTCGACGTCCGCGCGTTCCTCTAGAGCATTTCGGGGAGCCGTCCGCTCCGCCCATTCGACCGTTCGGATCGGCGGCAGCGGACGAATCAGGAGACGAACGAAGAGCGGACCGTCGCCGCAGTGCTCAACGAGTTGCGTTGGGTCGACGAATTCCGTCCATCCCCAGGCGTCGCTCGTCGAATCGAATTCGTGCTCTTCTCCTTAACGAAACGAAGAGCGGTCATCAAACCGCGAGTTGAGTGAACGCACGGCGTTTGAAGACCCGACGGCCATCCGCATCTTTGACGCAACACGTGAACCGGAGGCCGATGGACGAGTGGCCGCCGAAGTCCCGAATGTAAACGAAGAGGGTGCAACCGTTCAGCCAGTCTTTCGGTCCGAACTGGAGACAAAAGCTGGCCTTTGGGACGTCCTTCAGCACGAATTCTTCGCGGTCCCGCTTGTCCGCAAGCGCCTCGGCTTCGAGCAGACGCTTGAAGTTCAGGAGCGGCAAACCGAGCGACGTCTCTTTGATTCGTTTGTGCCTGCAACTGGCAGGAATAAAAAGAGCAGCTCGAACTCACGAGATGCGATGAGGAACGGCAGCCCAAAGGTCCACCTCGAGGCGAACTACGTCTTCCCGGATGTAGCCGGCGGTTTCGTCCAGCAGGACGTCGCAGAGGACAAACCACGAGAAACCCCCGTCCGACTGCTGCGGGCGGAACGTGTGCGAAATCGTCCGCTGGAAGTCTGCGATGCCCGGCCGTTGGGCGACGACTCGCAACTGGGCGATGGCCCGACACGACCACTCGTCCTCCCCGTCGTCCAGTCCGCATTGAAGAAAGACGGCGAGACACTTCGGCGCATTGCGGTCCGGAGCGTTCGGAGGAGAGCACTGCCGGAGAACCGCGAGGATCCTCCACGCCATCCCGCGTATATGGACGGGGGCGGAGGAGCGCCGCGTTTCGTCGAGCGATCCGCCGGCGAACTCGCTGAAGCGCTCGATGTCCAGCCGGAGCGTTTCGCTCGAGCGAAAGCCATCTGCTGGGGACGCGGAGGAACAAAAAGTGGACAACTCCGTCGCATCCACGTCGTCGTCGCTCGAATGATCGCTGATCGAGGCTACGACCATTTCTGAACGGCATCACTGAGTGGTCCTCGCATTAGAAAAGGTCGTAGCAAGTGCTCTCATCCCTCCACTCACCTTCCGCATCTGGAAGAGGATTCGCGGGCATTCAAGCGAAAGTTGCGCTCGTTCTTTCAACAAACAAGCGCTTTGAGCCGTTGAATTAACCGAAAAATACACCAGAGTGCAACCGAACGGCGCGAACTACGAAAAGCGGCAGCAAAAAATGATGCCCGATTCGTCTTGGTTTTCTTGCCGCTTTGTGCTCGCACGCGTTCGGAAGTTCGGCGAACAGGCCTGTCACAAGTGATTGACGGGCAGAAACCGAGCGGTGAAACCCGCTCTTCTGCCCGGTTTACAATCAGGAACGCGCAACAGTCCGCCCTGTTGTGGTTTGGTCGAAAGGTTCCTTCTTTCGGAGGGCAAGTAGTGCGCGATCTTCGATCTGTGGATTCGCCGCTACGTAGGAGAAGAGGCGATGAAGACGCTCGTATGACTTCGCTGGTTGCGAGCGATGCTCGAAACGGAGTGCACAAAACGAGTGACGTTTTTCTTCGAACACCCGTTTCTCCTTCCGCTCTCCCGTTTAGTCGTTTCCTGTCGACATGGCGGACGTCACGTCCTTCGACCGGCCGATTTCCCGAAGTGCCGCCCTCGAACTGGACGGACTCTTCGGGGCGCGCTCCCGACTCGCTTCTTGTCCAGCGATGCCTCAAGCCGTCGTTCAAGACTCGGCTTCTCTCCAATCACCGCCCTTTTCTTTGGAGGTCCACAAGTTCGTGCTCGTCTCCCAGTCGCCCTACTTTGCGCGAACGTCCACGCACGACGCAAAGGCGAAACAAACGGGGATCGTTAAGCCCAGAAACTACGAAATGGAAGTGATCGAACGAGGATCCCGCTTCATGTACACGGGCCGACTAGATGGTTTGGACGCGTGGGCTCGCCGCTTGCTGCCCGCCGCCGACTTTTACGGACCCGCGAAACTGTAGACGAGTGTGTCCTCTCCTTCCACCAACCCTACGGCTTTCAGAAGAAGTGCGTCCAATCGATCCTCGTCAGCGTGTGCGTGAAGAGCGCCCTTGACGACCTCGTCTCCGCCTTCGCTCACAAACGGGAGTGCTGGAGTTCGCAAAGAAGAACGGAAGGGCGGTCATCGTTCTCGCCGGACTGGATCTTCGGTACGGGCAGGAAATGCGGTCGAACTGGGGCTTCCTTTTGTTGTTGAAGAACGAATAAACTCGTAGAAGGAAGCTGATGTTTCTGACGGGATCTTGTTCACAGTCGACTGATCGAATCGAGTTAGAAGCGGACGAACCACCTTGTTTCGTCTTTCGAAAGCGGCCGGCGTTCCCACCTCTCTTCGCTGCGGGGACGGAGGCCGCGCTCACCTGCCACTTGCTCTTGAATCAGCGAAAGCCGAGCGGGACGCGGCAGGCAGACGGACGAGCGGGGCGAACGAGCGGAGAAGAGACGGCAGACAGACGGAGTGGCCGGCCGGGCAGTCGGGCGGGCGGGCGAAAAAGCGGCGGCGGGCGATTTGGCGCGAAGACGCGACGCCCGACCGTTCGAATCGTCCGCTCGCTTCCCGCCACCGCCTTGCCGCCGCTTTCCCCGTCGTTGCCGCAGATGGAGCGGGTTCTCGTCGTTTCTATCGCGCATTTCGAGTTTCCGCGTGTTACTCACCGACCGCCCACTCATTGCTTCGATTCCAGGCGCACACTCATGCCCGCGGTCACGTGCCAGCGGTGGAAGCTGGTCGACTTCCGCAGTCGCTCGGCGGCCGCCCAAGCAGGCGAGAAGTAAACGAGCCCCTCGTTCGCCCTCGACGGGACCGCCGGCACCAAATTCCAGCTCGTGGTCGTCCCCAAACCCGCGGGCGAGAACGGCTGCGGCCTCCACTTGTCCTGCCTGGAGCTCGGCAAGCACTCCTCCGTTCGCCTCAAATTCACGATGTGGTTCGAGCGCCCGGATGGCCGCAAATCCGGTCTCTACTGTAAGGCCTTTGGCTCAAATGCCGCATTCATCACCGCGCTTTTCAGGGCGTACGAAAGAAGTGGTCGCCAAAGAGCTCCACAAATCCACTGAGTGGCTCTCCTTGAGCGGAACCCAAGAGTTCTCGAACAACGGGCATCTCTTCCTCTGTGCCAAAATCGAAGTCCTCGGCGCGGTGGCGAAGCCTCTCGTCCGTCCGAAAGACGAGGACGTGGCCGCCGATCATCTCGGCAACACGGCGGCGATGTTCGGCGACGAGGCGCTCGCGGACGTTGAGCTCCACGTGGACGGGAAGGTCTTCAAGGTGAGTCCCCCATTCGTCGTTTGTTTCTACCCGCTCTTCGTTCAGGCGAATCGCTTCATGCTCGCTTCCCAATCCGCCTACTTCAAGACGATGTTCACGACGAACAGCAACGAGCGAGAGGCGGGCATCGTTGAGGTCAAGAACTTCTCGCCGGAGCTCGTCGAGCAGATCCTCCGCTTCATCTACTCGGCCAAAGTGGAGGACTTGGACTCGTCCGCTCGGCAACTGATATGAGCGGCCCACTTCTACCAACTGACGATGCTGCAGGCAAGTCCTCTAGTTCGTTCTTCTGTTCACTTCTCTTCGCTTTCAGGAGATGTGCGCCGCGTCGATTCTCGAGAGCCTCAAGGTCGAGACGGCGCCCGAGGAACTTCGCATCGCGTTCGCCCTCGACCACATCGGCGACCTCAAAGACTGCGTGTTCGAATTCGCGAAGGAGAACCACAAGGCCGTCCTGGGGTCGCTCGCGTGGACGGACGAGTTCATCGCCAGGAATCCCGCCCTTGTCAACGAGTTCACGCGGTTGTTGTTGTTCCAATGAGTTCCCTGCTTTCGATTGTGGCTAACTTGTACTATTGCTGAAGACGCGGCCAACGAATAAACACGAGCATCGCGTGAGTCAAACGGATTGCTGGGCAAGACGACTGGTCGGGCGATCGACGAGCCAAACGAGTGCGGAAAAGAAAATGACGCTTCCCATTCGACTTTTCCGCTGCTTCTGCTCGCTGAAATTCCGGGCGTTGTCTCGCCGGTTTCTCCTTGGGCGGTTGCTTTCCCTTCGCGTAATCGCGCCCTTGCCGAAAACCCGTCAGCCGTGTGCTGGATCGTTCGATTCCTCACGCGTTGCTACCATCCCCCTCACCGCTTTTTCATCCACTCTCCCACTCATGCCCGCAATCACGACTTATCGCTGGGAGTTCTCCCGCTTCCTTGAGCGCTCGAAAGACGCGCGAAACAGCGACAAGTGGACGAGTCCGCTCTTTTGCCTCAACGGAATCGCTGGCAGCCAATTCCGGCTCGTGTTCATCCCTTGCAGCTCGAGCAGTCAAGAGAAGTGCGGCGCATCCTTGGGCTGCGTGGAACGCGAGAACCACTCCTCCGTTCGGCACAGTTTCAGCTTGTGGTTCGAGCACGGCGACGGGCAGAAGAACGGCCTCACGTGTGAGTTATTGCGGCTCCACCGCTCTCTGCGGACTGCCGTCACCCATTTCAACCCAAAACGAGCACTTCATTTCGCGCCAGAATCACGCGCGGAGCCGCTCGGAGGCCGCACGCGGCGGCGCCAAATAGAAGAGCCCCAAGTTTGAACTGAACGGCCTTCCCGGCAGCCAATTCCAACTCCAGCTGTTGCCCGAATTCCGGAGCATTCGGAAGAACAGCCACTTCTTTGTGGTGTGTCGCCGGCTGGTCGACCGCTCCGTTGGCTCCGCTGCACGGGCTGGTGCGAGCGGGCGGACGGCTCCAAGAACTCGCCAGTCGGTGCGTGTTTCCCGCCCCCAACAGTCGACTCCAACTCGAATTCTCGGCCGGGCGAACGCGCGCCGCTCCCAAATCCTCGCATTTGACCGCCTTCTGTTCGTCTGCTGCCCGATCGCCATCGTCACGCGTTTAGCGAACGGTTACAACGGGCACCAGAAGTCGGATGAGTCACCAGTCGCCAAAGAGGCCATGAACCCACCAAACGGCAAAAAAAGAGAAGAACACTCGACACAACGGAAACGAGAAGACTTGACCGAGTAGAAGGCGCGCCGAGTGCGGGTGGCCGCCCGAACAAACTCGGGTTTCAACCGCTGCGGGACGTTTCAGACGTTGGTGTAAAAGCGATCCAAGAGGTCGATGGAAGCGCCAAACGGCTGGCCGAGGTGTTCCTTGCATTCCAACGGTCTTGATTGCTTCGTGCGATCGATTTTCTCGGTTCTTTGTGGTCGTCGCACAACGCAGACGGCCCGGTTTCTGGGTTCCTGGCTGTTCGAAATCTCCAACCGTTCCGTTTGCTTCCACCTTCCAACCGCTCAAAACTCGTGGGTTCTTTCTTTGATCACTTCGAGCGCTCACCCCGCAAAACAAACCGCCGGGTGGATTTCTGGAACTTCTGCTCCCGTTCAACTACCGGTCTTCCGTTCGCGACCGAACGGGCAGTTTTGCTTTTCTCGTGTTGTTGTCCGCTTTTCTTTCGAAACGCGCCTCGGTCGGGGGGTTGCGGCGCGTAAACAACGGCGGGCCGCGTCGATCGCTTGCGAAAGCGGGCGGGCTGGCAGTCGGGCGAAGGGAGCGGGCGGATTGCGGGCAAGCGGTCTGCTTCCGCTTTCTTGCCGGCGTGTTCTCACTCTGCTCGCCGCGTTTGCACTCGTTCCATCGGCGCCCTCGTCCATTCGGTTTCGATCGGCACCGACCTCCTCCCCGTGCTCTCGTTCCTGTCTTCGATTTCAGTACCGTGATTTCCGATTCACGTTCCGCCCCAAACGCCCGACTGCAACGAGCAACATGAAGAAGTGGGTGTCGTCCGCCACCTCCCGCTTCATCCGCTTCTTTCAGGAGCTGCCGAAAGCCGAACGGCAGCGGAGACGCGCAGCCGTTCGACAAGTTCGACATCAAAGCGCTCATTCGGCGGGCGTTGCGGGAGGCCGGCCTGCAGACGCTCACGGCGCACCAAGTGGGCGCGTTGTTCGCGATCATGGACGGCGACACGCTCCTCATGGAGGTGCAGCCAAAGGCGGGCGAGCGGTTCGGCCGCACCACCTCGATCGCCGTCGGCGTCCTGCACCAAATCCGCGAGAACTCGGATCACATCCAAGCGCTCCTTCTGAGCCCGAATGTCGAAGCCGCCGAGCACGTGAGTTCTCCCTTTCTTTCGACTGTTCTGACTTCTTTCTGTTGCAGATGGTGAAAACCCTCGAAATGGTGGGCAGGCACACGGCAGTCAGCATCCACTCGTGCAACAGCAGCTCGCTGCCGCTGGAGGACGAGCGGGAGCTGCTGACCGATGCGAAGGCGCACGTGATCGTCGGGACACCCGGGCGCGTGCTGGAATTGCTCGAGGGCGGCGCCTTCGGTTCGTTTGGAAGGCCGCTGCCGACCATTCACCTCTCGTTTGCAGGACTCGACCACGTCCGCTCGTTCGTGCTGCACAAGGCGTACGACAAGGAATGGGAGACGCTGGAGAAGCCGCTGGCCGCGATTCTCGACCGCTTCCCGCCCGGCCGCTTCGGCGCCAGCCGGCAGCTGGTGACGGACGGCGGCGTGACCACGTGCGTCTGCTTCCCGACCGTCGAGCCCCGCCTGCACGAGCCGGTCCTCATGCTGGCGAAGAATCCGCGCGGGCAGTTCGATCTGATCGACTTCCGCACGAAGCCGCTGCAGGTCGGCCCGTCCATGACGATGGAGGACTTCAAAAGCTGCGGGTAAGCCCTGGAATCGTCTTCTTGCTTCCATCCCGACCATTGCAGCATCAGCGTGCCCCTGCATCTCACGCCCCTCTACATGAAGGTGATGACCGCGGGTCGGCAGTCCAAGGAGGACCTGCTGAAGATCGCGGACGAGGAGACGATCGACGAGTTCATGGAGTACATCCGGGCCTCGGTGTTGGCAGGCGGCGGAAAGCTGGACACGAGCAAGCAGTGAAAGCAGATTCCCTTTCTGACATCATTTGTTTCTCTCCCCAGTTGTTCTGTTCTCCGCGCACTCGTCCGAATGTTCTGTTCTTTCGTTTTGTTCCCGCGAATAAACCGCTGGCTACCTCGCGTTTGCTCCTCGCCCCGTTGCGCTCGACGTCCGGTGAGTCACCGAAAGGCAACGGTGAGGACAGGAGACGAGCCGAGCGGCCGGCCGGCCGGTCTTGCAGGCGGCAGCAGGTGAACAGCGGGGAGAGGAGGGAAAATTAGCATCGCGTTTATTCCCCGCCCGGCAACACATCATTCGAACATCACAGTAAAGGAGCAGTGGAACGACAAAGAGGCGGACAGCGGCGAGAATTCTTGCAGCAGGATCTCGGCGACGATTTCCGCGTTCTCTTCCACGAATTCGCGCGTCCAGTCGGCCTGCTGCCGCACGAGTTCGAGGTTCTTCGCGGCGAATTTGAGGAATTTCGACGTGAAGGCGCCCGAATGATCGTGGGCGGCGGCCAGCTGGAGACTTCCGAGGACCGTCTCGACGGACAGCCGATCGAGAAGCGACTCCAGGCACAGCTCCTGCAAGAAGGAAATGAAAGGGGCAGATTGGATGGAGAACTCACGGCCAACTCGAGCACTCCGTAGCAGTCGGCGACAGGCAGGAGGCGGGCGGCAATCTCCGGCAGTCCCTCCACTCTGCCCGAGTAGAGGAAGCGGAGGAGAAGCTCCACGACGTCCGCCTGTTCCTTCTTGATCTCGACGATGCCCGTTTCCTTCTCCTTTGTGTCCAGCGAGAACATTCGGTGGAACACGGGCGATCCCGCACAAATGCTCGCTTTCGAAACCTGAAGCAAGTGGAAGAGATGGGTGCAGAGAAGAGAGGGGACGAACCTTAAAAATCTTCCCCTGCACGTGCACTTCGACGTCCGCGAACTCGCCCGAGTCGAAGTCGGCGGCGAGCTTCTCGAGGACGTTCAGCGGGGCCGTTTGTTGCGCCCACTCGACCGCGCTGATCGGCTGCAGCGGGCGGATGGCGAAGTGGACGGCGAGCGGCCGGTCGGCGGCGAATTCGGCGAGTTTCTCCTGCGTCACGATTTGCGTCCAGCCCCGACGGTCGCTCGTCGCATCGAATTCGTGCTCGTCTTCTGAACGAAGAGGATCGATTAGACGAGAGTGGAGTGAACGTACCGCGTCGATTGAACCGCTCCCCGTCCGGATTCTCGAACCAGCACGCGAACTGCAGCCGAACGAGCGAGTGACCGCCGAAGTCCCGAACGCAGAGGAAGAGGCCGCAGCCCTCCGCCCACTCCTCGTCGTATCCTTTGGGGAAGAAGCGGATGCAGAACGTCGCCTTGGGAACGCCCTTCACCGCGAATTCGGGACTTTCCCACGCGTCCGCAAACGCCGCCGCTTCGAAGCGACGCCGGAAGTTCGCGAGCGGCCAGCGTTGGGACGTTCGTTTGGCCCCTTCGTGCGGGATCGAGCTGCAAGCGATGAGGAGCGGGGGGAAGGCGGGAGAACTCACCGGAATCGATGCGGAAGTTCGGCCGCGACGTCCACCTCGAGGCGAACGACGTCGTCCGCGATGAAGCCGGCCGTTTCGTCCAGCAGCACGTCGCAGGGCGCGAACTGCCGGTAGCCCCAATCGTCCTCTTTCGGGCTGAACGTGTGCTTGAGGGGCTGCCGGACGCGGTCGGCGACGTCCTCTCGTCGCGCGACGATCCGCTGCCGGCCGATCGCCTGGCAGGACCAATCGCTCAGCTTTCCTTCGTTGCACTGGAGGTAGAAAGCGAGGAATTTGCGCCCTTCCCGGTCCGCCCGCAGCAGCGCGAGGATCCGCCACGGCAGGCCGCTAATGAAGACCGGCGCCTCCGAAAGGCGACTCGTTTTGTCGTCGAGCGGACCGGCGGCGAACTCGCTGAAGCGCTCGATGTTCAGCCGGAGCGTTCCCGTCGGCTTGAAGCGATCTGCAAAAAGGATGAGAGCGAGTGGACGAAGGAACTCACCGTCGTCCAACTCCTCGTCGCTCGATTCCGCGCTGCTCGTGTCGAAGTCGCGGTCTGAAACGACGGGAATCAACGGAAGGAACGGTTTTTCGCGGAAATTTCGGGACAAGAAAGAACCGGAAAAGATCGAAATTTCTCGTCCAAACTCACCTTCCATCCCAACGGAATTTGCGTTCGTTCTTCGATCGGCCACGCTTTGCGGTCCGCAGACCTCCTGCAAAAGAGAAGTGGAACCGGAAATTGTGGTCACAAACGAGCGAAACTCGCGAATTCACGCGTCAAAAAGCGGGGCGGAAAGCGAGCAGAAGGCGGCGAAGCGGGGCCGCCCGTTCGGCTTGGCGTTGTGTGGCCGCTTACCGCTCGTCTGCGAGCGGGCGGCCGTTTGGCGAAGGAATTCGTTGCGGAAGGCCCGCAATCGCCGTGGACGCTTGCCGGACCGCCAAACTCGCTTATTTGCTCCTCAAAATATTTTGCTTTGGAGTCGTCGGCTGCTTTCAAAAATGAATAATTGTTCGGTTAACTGGCGCGGCAAAATGTTTAAAGAAAAAAGCAGAAATTGAGCGTTTTTACTCAACAAAAGCAGGGATGACACTCGAATGACCGGTCCGCTCAACAAGCAAACTGAGATCACGGCTTTCCCGTCCTGCTGCAGGCGGAAGTACGAGGCGCACTGGACGGCGAGCAGGATGAACCAGCAGTGGGCGGCGACGGATAACAGGAAGAAGACGAAGAAGACGGAGGCCACAATCGAGATCACTAGAAATTAGAGACTCTAGCGGGTTGACAGGCGAGAACGCGCACTGGACTTGAAGTGCAGCGAGAAGCGGCTGGCGGCGTCCGCGAGGCGTTGAGATCGTTTTGGAGTCGTCTTCTGCACGAACAGCGGCGAGATTCTGCCGATGCAAATGACACGTTTGCGTGAGCGGGGGCAGCCGGGTGTCTCGATCGCTCGACATTTCGCTCACTCAGGCTGGCGGAATGGGCGACCGCTCTGCTTCCACACTGATGCTCATCGTCGTGCTGCTGGCTGTTGTTTCGGTCTGCCGCGCCGCCAACACGACCGCTCCGTCGACCGCCGACTGCTTCGAGTTCAACAACGGCACTGCGTGAGTCCATCCTTCTGTTCTTTGCTCACCCACTTGCAGGACCTACAAGCCGCTGGAAGGATGCCTTTCGGTCAACCAAACGCTCTTCTTTGCGGGCGACAGACTGGGCTTTTCGATCGACTCTGTCGGCTTAAACCCGAGCGATCCCCCTCCGCGGTAGCTTCTGCCCTTCTCTTCCCTAATGCCCGCTCGTTTCAGCGGCTCTCTTCTGGTCGGCACCTGCCGTTTCTCCGTCCGCTACAGCAAAAGCGCCGAATCGCTGGCCTTTCAAAGTGAGTGCTCGAAGAACTTCGGAAACGAGCGGTTTGTTGCAGAACATCCGATTCTTTCATTCACCTTCGGTTGGATCGTCCGTCGCGGAATCCACTTGTTCGGTGTTGAAGACCGCCTGTCCATCCCGGCCACCGGCTGCTCCATCGGCATGCGGACGCTCAAGAACGGGCAGTCGTCGGTGAACGTCGGCTTCGAATGGACGGCGCCGACCGAGCAGGTCGAATTCAAATTCGTAAGCCTCCTGTTGTACTCCTGGTCTACTGGGTTCTTTCAGTACGGCGAGGAGTTCTCCAACACGACTACGACGACCTCGAAACCCGGCGGAGTGGCGAGCGGAACGGAGGGAGCGTGGACGAGTGGCTGGCCGTCGGGTCTTTTCGTCGGGATTGTGGCGTGGGTTGTCTTTTCAATTTCTTTTTCTTCATCTCTTGTTACTTCAGTTTCCTCGTGGTCTGAAGGAGGGCAGTGGAAAGAGCAAGCCATTCCTGCAGCAACGCACTCCTTCCCGTTCGTTCCCTTGCTCGTCGTTGTTCGGAGGCTGCAATAAACATTCGTCATCCCATCGTTCTGTTCTTCACTACTCAAGATTGACGCTTGCAGACACGCTCAAGCGGACAAAAGAGGATGAGCAGACGGTTTCGAAACCGGTCTTACTGTGAGCAGCGCGCGGATGCAAAATTGTGTTCAGAAACGGAGAACACAATTGAACGGTGCTTGCAGCAGTTCCGCTCGAAAGCGTGGTATCGCACGAGTATTGCTGAAAGAACATCTCACGCAGCGGCCGTTGCCCACAAAACAAGCGATGAGCGGCACACTCGTCGACGTCGGCTGTCACGTGCACGCGCTTTTTCCGGCGACCAGCAAGAACAATCTGTGGACAGTTTCGCTCTCTTCCACAAATCCAATGATCAGCAGATCGGCCGGAAGCAAAACGCGTGTTCGTTGCGACCAACCAGCGGTGCTGATAAAAGCGAGCCCTCGCTTCTAAATAAGCGGAATTGGGCGTGGATGACGCATGCGGAACGTTCTAGTCCGATGCGCACCGTTTTGATGGACGCTTCTTTCGGCGGCAGTTCAATACGAGTCGCCGCCGCCATTCTGCTTTGCTCTCGACATTGCTCGCTTCGCAACGAGTGCAATGATCGGCGACTCGACGCCTTCTTATCGCCGACAGGTTCCGGTCGCCGGGATCACAACCCAACGCTTCCCAACGAATAAAAGAAGAATGCTCGTGTCGAAAGGAAGAATACAGAACAAAATGAAGTGGTGGCTGCTTCTCGTTGGTGTCCACGCGATTCTCCTGCACGTCGAGGCGGGCAGCGTCCTCCGCGCCCCGTTCTACTCGACGGCTGAATTTCCGTTGGTCTTCGATTTGTCCATCGGAACTCCGCGTAAACCACTCCACGCTCTCCAATCGACTCAAACTCCTTCCGCTTTCAGCCCAAAACGTGGCGGTGAAGATCACGAACGATGCGAAATTCGAGGGCCTGTTCGTGAGCGCCAACGAGCACTCGAAGGTTTTCGACCCGACGTAAGTGGCCGCTACATCAGCGGAGTATAGACACTCGATGTCTTAGGGCATCTTCCACGTTCCATCAAACGGGTCTTCTGATCTGGCGAAACGAAACCGTCGGGCTGGCCGGCAACGACGATTTCGTGGTTCGTTCGCCCCCGGCCTTCTACTCACCCGCTCGTTCAGGTTGACGGTTCGGCCTTGAGCGGGCTGCTCTTCACGGTGGTCACCCAGAAATGCCCGCAGTTCGTGGAGACGGTCGGCGAAGTGGGCGTTGGGCGTTCGGACGACTCGTCCCTCTTCTTCGAGACGATCCTCGAGCAAGTGGACGAGCGAATCCTCGTCTTCAGCTTCGATTCGTGCGCACACACCATCAGCTCGCTTTTCATCCTGCCGCTGATTTAGGGCGGACTGGCTGACCCACGACACGCTGAACGAGACGGGCGTCGTGACGTTCGGCGGCCGGCAGCCCGAGCGGTGCGCCGACGATTGGATCCTGCTGCCCGAACAGCCGCCGTTCGACGCGCAATGGAAGGAGTGGAGTGTTGCCGTCGACGAGTGAGCAAGAAGTCGTTTCGAATGATCCCCGAGCGTTTAGAGTCTCCTTCGACGCGTACACGATCGACCAGCCGGGACAAATCTTCTTCCAACTCGACGCCCTTGATTTCGTGCTCCCGAACGCCATCTTCCGCAAACTGTGGCTCCTGCTGCAAGTGGACGACTGGGGCTACAGCCCGTGCGACCTGCAGCTGGAAGTCGTGCTGACGATCGGCGGCCGCGAGTTCCGCGTGGGCCCCGCCGACTACCTCGACCGCACCGAAGAGCAATCGTACGGCTGCAAGGCGCGTTTCGCAAGCGACAGCGGCGGCTCCACCCCGAGGTTCACGTTCCCGGTCGCTCTCTACGAGCGGACCTGTCTTCTCTACGACTACCAACTGCCGGGTGTCGGCTTGGCCACTCGCTTGAGTTGAGCGGCGGAAGTTGGAAGTGGATAAACTTGTTGCAAGCAACCGTTTGATCCCGAAGCAAGACTTTTAGGCGCCGCCGTTTAGGCGCCACCGTTTAGGCGCCGCCGATTAGGCGCCGGGACGTTTAGGCGCCGCTGTTTAGGCGCCGGCCGTTTAGGCGCCGCAAAGATTATCATTGTATGATAGGAATCCATGTAGCAAATAACGGATTTTTACTTAGAGACCAGTTAGAAGCGTGGGAATGTCAGAAACTTCTCACAGGTGTTGAGTTTGCTGACTAGATTTTGTTTTTGCCTTCCGTAAATCGTGCCACGCAGTCCATAAAATTCATTTTCGCCATCCGGTGGACATCAACCGTGCTGCCTTAGCGTTCCGCGGTGCAAAACATCCTTCCGAGCTTCGATCAGTTTCACTAGGGCCAGCATAAATCGACAAACGGCCAAAAACAGAGACCAATTTCCGTCTTTTCATTCTGTGATATCGCTCGTGCAGCTTTCGTGGGAACTCGGATAACAATAACAACATCAACACACACTCCTTTTACTCTTTTATACTATCCAAATAGCGAAACAATGCTGCTGTGACTATCGCTGTGTGAACCGAAGTTCTCCTGAAAACTCGGGTAGCAAAGAAGGTGTGTGAAAACAAAGTGGATCATTTAGATGATAGATTTTAATCACTCCGCTTTACAAAATATTTGATTTTAGCTGCTTATTAAGCTTTTTTAAATAGGCGCCTAAACGGCGGCGCCTAAACGGCGGCGCCTAAACGTCCCGGCGCCTAATCAGCGGCGCCTAAACGGTGGCGCCTAAACGGCGGCGCCTAATCGGCGGCGCCTAAACGGGGCGTACCGGTTTGATCCAACTGCAGACGGAAGAGCGAGATACGACAGCTCTCTATGGTTTTTAACAGCCGCGGCACAAAAGTAGAAAAATTGCAAAAGATGGACCGTGTTGACTCAATAGACGCATGAGATGAGACTCGAATGAGCGGTCCGCCCAACCATCAAACCAAGTTCACAACTTCCCGTCTTGCAGCTCGCTCGTGGCGCGCCGCTCGAGCTGTCGGAAGTACGCGGCGCACTGGACGGCGAGCAGGATGAACCAGCAGTGGGCGGCGATGGAGAGCAGGAAGAAGACGTGGAGGACGGCGGCCACGATCGAGATCACTAGGAATCAGAGACTGTAGCGAGTTGAACGTTGAGAACGCGCACTGGATTTGAAATGCAGCGAAAAGCGGCTGGCGGCGTCCGCGAGGCGTTTGTGGAGCTCCAGCTCGAGGTCCTTTAATTCAAGAATAGGGAATGCAATGAGTCTTGACCGCATCTGGCCGGAAAAGGAGTTCGGGTCGTAGGCCGCACACGCCATCCGGGCGGCCAGCAGTAGCAGGAAGGAGGTGGTGAGCAGCTGGAGCGGCGGCAGCGAGTGAGCGCGTCCGACCCTGCCACTTACGGAAAGGACGACGAACGGCTGGATGAAAGCCGGCCGCTCCGCTCGCACGCCGTAGAAAAGCGAGGCCAGCGCGCAGAGTCGACCGCGAGGAAGAGCAGCTCCCAGTCCCAGGCGGTCTGCGAGTAGCCCGCGATCTTCATTCCGAGATTCGTCACGATGAAGAAGGCCGAAATGAACGCCACCACGTACGTTCCTCTCTACAAGAGAAGGCGTGTTCGACGTGGAGCGGAACGAAGAGAGCAGCGGAGAGAAGATGAACCCGAGTTAGAAGGGAGATACAGGGACACTTCCATTGCAGAAAAAACTCGCCTTCACGTGGACCGCCCGGCAGCAGCACCGGTCGGCGCCGTCGAAGTCGACCGACCGGGGCGCCGCGCTCGTGGGCGGGAGGGTCGCCATTTCGAGCAACCGTTGACGAGTCGAATGGCCGCTCGGTTTCGATCGATCGATCGCTTTGTTGACCGCTCGAAGGTTCGCGCGGAGAAGCGGCCGGCGTAATCCGCGCGGCGAAACGCGCGAGCAACAGAGCGGAGAAGCGGGAAACACTTAGCCGCGTTTTCTCCGCATTGACCACCGAATTGTTCTTGCGGCCATAATCCTCCCGTCCGCCCGCTCGCTCCCTTCTTTCTCCCCTTGGTTTGTTGTTGTTTTGAGGGCGTACTAATAAAAAAGTCGACTCCTGCTGCAAAAACGAAGACTGTTTATAACCGGAGAGTCCAACGGTCGACGTCCATTAAACAAGTGGTTATAGAGGAAGATCGTTTGGTGTCTCTTTCCGAACGCTTCGATCAAGGTGATTTAGCGATCGTTTCTCTTGAACGGTTGATTGAGTGGGGGTCTCTAGGACCGTCTTGCTTTGGGCTTCCTTCCGGCAAGGCCTTCCGATCAATCCACTCGGCCATCGCCGTTCTTTCTTGCAGAAAACGGGCGTTGCTTCGATCCTCTCCACGCTGTTAATCGAAACGGCCCCTCGCTGACCTCCACCTCGCTTTTGCCCACCAACACCTCGGCGATTTCCACGACCGCGTGCTGGACTTCGAATAGAAGAACGTGAGAGCGACCGTCAACCGTCTCAACTGGAGCTCCGACTTCGCTGGAGATGGCGGAGATGGTCGCCGAAGTCCTCAAGGCCGCCAAGTGATCACACTCGTCTTTCTCGTTGCCGTTCGGTGCTCTTTGTTGGTGGTGAGGGAGGAATGAACTCGTGCTGATCTTTTGGAGTGAACACGAGCCTGTGAACAAGTAAACAAGCGGCTTTTACGCCGTTGGAATGGGCGCAAATGTTCGATTGCGAAAGGCGGCGGCGTTCCCATCGCTTTCTCTCGTCTTCCCGCTCTGACTCACCGCAAGCCGAGCGAGCGGGACGGGCAGGGCGGGCGACTTGCCGGGTGGGAAGCGGGCGGCGGACAGACGGCGGGGAGAGAGCGGCGGCGAGCGGCGGTTTGGCGCAAAAGAATCGACGCCCCGCCGTTCGGAATTTCGCTCCGGTTGGACGTTGTTTTCTCGTTCGGTCGGCAATTTCGGTTCGCTTCCTTCCGTTTGTTGCGTTCATTTCGATGCCAAGTTCTCGTGAATTCGAGCGTGTTTCAACAGTCTTCCACGCGTTAATTCGACGTCTGATTCCATACCATTCGGCCGCTCGTCATGTCGTCGATCACCTCGCACCGTTGGCAGCTCGACGACATCCGCAATCGCTCGAATGCCGCACAAACCGGAGAGCGCTGGAGAGGTTCCCGCTTCGGGCTGAAAGGGATCGCCGGAGCGCGCTTCCAACTCGTGCTCGAGCCGAAGAGCGGTCCCAATTCCAACCACTGCGCCGTCTACTTGGCTTGTCACCAACTCGACAACCACACGTCGGTTCGCCTTCGTTTCAAAACGTGGATCGATACCAACGATGTGAGGAAGCACGAACGTGGTATGCAACAAAGCCCCTGAGCTTCGTCGATCTGTCGGGACATTTCAGAACAGACGCACCAATTCACGATGGAACAAGAACACGGCTGGCATGAGGGCATCTTGCGAGACAATCTGCAGTACTGGGCGGCCAGTCATTCTACCTTCCTTTGCTGCGAGATTCAAATCCTGGACAGCGTGGAGAAGCCGGCCGGTCCAAAGAGCGAGGACGTGGCGTTCAATCATCTCGGCAACACGGCGGCGATGTTCGACAACGAGGCGCTCGCGGACGTTGAGCTCCACGTGGACGGGCAGGTCTTCAAGGTGAGTCCAATGTTTGTTCGGTTGTTTCTACCTGCTGCCAGTTCAGGCGCACCGCGTCATCCTTGCTGCCCAATCTGCCTACTTCAAGACGATGTTCACGACGGACACGAAGGAACGCCAAACGGGCATCGTCGAAATCAAGAACTACTCGGCGGAGATCGTGGAGAAGATCCTCCGCTTCGTCTACTCCGGCAAGGTGGACGACCTGAAGGAGTGCGCGCGCGAGCTCCTCTTCGCTGCCGACTTCTACGAACTGGGCATGTTGCAGGCAAGTGCGATCTTTTCTTCTTTTCACCTGCTCCTTTTTCAGACGATGTGCACTGCGGCGATTGTCGGGACTCTGAAGCTGGAAACCGCGCTCGAGGACCTCCGCATCGCGTTCGCACACAAACACATCGGCGACTTCAAAGCCCGCGTGCTCGAATTCGCGAAGAGAAACGCCAAGAAGATCGTCGCGTTGCCCGATGTGAACTCCAAGTACACGGAGGAGAATCCGGAGATTGTGACCGAACTCCTCAAACTGACCAACTCGTGATCGTTCCTCTCTCGTCCTTCTTTTGTTGCTGGTTGTTGTTGGCTTGAGATAAATTCATCTTAATGTGCAGTTGGCCGCCGTCTTCGGACACGAGGACTGAACGATCGCCCTTTCCGCGCACTCAAACATGCGGGAAAGGACCGTTTCGCGGGTGGAGGGCATCGACAGGCGACGCTTGAATGAGCGACTTCCATGCTGTCACGCATTCGACGGCTGGTCGTGTGACGTTTACCGTCGTCCTCGTGCCGCTGCTCGTTGGAAGTGCGATTGATCGACGAGGCCGGCGGGCGTCTCGCTGGCTTCCGTGAGGAGCTGCAAACCAGGAAGCAAGTGGATTCGTACGTGGTCGCGTCCAGTTCGCGACGGAAGTGCTGTAGTTGAACTGGGAAGGCTGAGCTTTACGAACTAGCGTCTTCAAATCGAATCGGGAAAGCATCTCCCGATCACTCGCTCAAGAAGGCCAATCCGTTTGGATGCACAACAGCGTACAGAAGTCTGTTCGACTGGGTCGACAGAACAACGCGGAGCTGACCGCGGTCTTTGAGCCCGTTTCCGTTCTCGATCGAACACTGGAGATCAAAACGGAGAAGAAGGAGTGATAAAAAAGACGGACGACCCGCCAATCTGTCCGGTTCGCCTCGTCTGTGACTACAACAACCGAACTGTGCCGCTTGCTCTTGGTGCTGAAGTGTACGGAATGGATTCGAATGCTCCGTTTAAAAGAAAGCGTAAGTGCTCTGCCGACCACTTCAAATCGCAATGAATCGTTTGCTTCCGCTTCTCCTCATCGCCTCCCTCTTTTCGGCCGTCGTTCTCGCCCGCACTCGCCGAGAAGGACGCTCTCGATTGTTCGAGTGGAATTATCCCGGTAAATGCCCGTCCATTCCTCGTTTCTCCACGCGCGCTCGCTGCAGATGCGCCGATTGTGGCTCGCTTGGAAGTCGGGACGCCGCGTTCGTCGCCCGCCTTTCTTTCCGCCCACTTCCACTCGTTTCAGCAACCACCTACCGCATGGGGGTGGAGACCGGCGTGGAGGCAATGTGGCTGCTTTCTCCCGACTACGACTCGCTTTCGCCCACCAACCGGCCGTTCGGCGGCTCGCAGACGACCGTCTGCTCGGGCGATCGCTTTTTCGGCCCCGCGGACGACTGCGAGCCGTTCGGCGTCCTCTGCGAGGACCTCGTGGGCGTTCGTTCCACTTCGATCGACTCTTCCAATCGTTTGTTTGAGGTGGAAGCGGTGAATCAAAGCTTTGGAGTGGTCGTCGAAATGGAGGGCTGCTTGAGCGATCCCGTGTTTGCCTTTGACGGCGTGTTGGGTTCGTTCGGCTGCTTCCACTATGTTCACCTTCGTTTCTTCGAGGTCTCTCGTGGAATTCAGAGGAGTCGGCGCGTGCGGGAGTGAACGCCTCGTCGCCGCCCGTCCTCAACCTCCTGGCCGCGCGGCCCAACCGGACGTTCGTCTTGTGGGCGGAGAGGTGCGCTCTTTCCCGTCCTTTTTGAATAGAAGAGTGGATTCCCGTTCGGTTTGCAGCGGGACGGACCCGCAGAGCGGCCGGTGGACGAACGCGCGGCTGGAATTGGGCGTGGCGGAGCTGCCGGAGCGCTGCGTGCCGTTCACGGCGTTCGCGCCGCTCTCCAACTTCGTGGACGAGCAAACGCTGGAGAACTCGTTGGTCTTCTCGGTGGACTCGTTTTCGTTCGGCTCGTTCACTCACGACCGGCCCGCACTGGGCAAAGTCGACTCGGGACTGCCGGTCGTCGTGATCGGCGATGAGGACGGTCCGTCCACTCCCTCACTCTATCTAACGGTCTGCTTGCAGTCTTCCAGCAAATCTTCGCGGTGATCGGCCCGCAGTACGGCTGGGAGACGAACTTGTGGACGGTCGACTGCGCGACGGCCGCCTCGCTCGCGCCGTGGGTCTTCGCGATCGGCGGCCACTCGTTCGCGATCCCCGCCCGCCACTACGTAGTGGACCTCCTGCTGCCCGACGGGCAGTGCGCCGTCGCCTTCGAGCTGTTCGACGAGCCGGTGGGCGACCTCCGCTGGAAGCTGGGCACCCCCTTCAACTGGGGCTTCTGCCAGCTGTTCGACGTGGACAACGCGCGTTTGGGCTTTGCGCCCATCTTGGAGTGAACCGGGCGGAGTTTCCTGGGAAGTAACCGAATAAACGAGCAGTGGGGAGCGGCTGAGGAGGGACACCGGCGGGCGAACGGAGCGAAAAGCAAGGACACGGGAGCGCGCGGTTTGAAAGCGGGCGGCAATTCGAACGCGAAAATCGACATCAAATGTATCCACCGGTTTATTCCGCAAAGAACGCTTGATCGTCGTCGTATCAAATGAACGCAAACGAGCAGCAAACCAATGGACTCCACAACAAAGAGAAACTTCCGGGCTTCTTTGCTGCCTTCTCACATCCATTTCGAAAACAATCGGACGGCGCCCAGAACTGAAAAAGGAGAAAGTTGAGGTGTGGTAAGGAAGACGACTAACCAGGAGCCTCTGCAGAGGAGGCGTTCCTCACATTCCAGTCGTCGATCCGAAGCACTGCGAGGCTGAAAGCAACGAGATTGAAGACAACAGTCAGCAGAAAAAAGAGGGAACTCACTTGGCGCCGCGTTTCGAGGTTCTTGGTAGGAGAAGAGCGTGCCCGACGCAAAAGGGCTTAAAGAAGAGAGTGAAAGGAGTTAAGCAAGAAAAGAACTCACGCGTTTAATCGATCGACTTCCTTCGTTCATCCAGCCACTCCAGCATCCGAAAGCTGCACGGGGATGTGACCGCCGCCAACTCCCACAAGGGCCGCTTGAGAACGCGAAGCGACGGACGGCGTACGGGATCCAACGAACGCGAGTGAGGTCCGTGACCACCTTCCTCTTCTTCATGCTCAACCTCGATCGATCCAAACCGAACGCTTGCATAAGGCGAACTGAAAGCCGCAGAAGAACGTGAAGTGATCGAACGACCACTCACCGAACGCAAGAAATCGGAGAATCCGAAAGTGACGAAAGGAGCGGTCGGAGAAGCCGCTGACAAACGCCCGATGTAACGAGCGGACGTGGAGCTTCTCGGCCAACGCCATCACACACCAATCCAATGAAGAAAGGGGTGTGCTGCTCGTTGCTCCAGTTGTTCGCAGATAGAAGCCGTTAGGGTCCGCTTCCTGAAAGCAGCAAGCACGAGTGAACAGTTGTTTGGAAGGTCGTGCGGAGAACTCACCGACAAAAAGATCGGCGGAATCCGAAGAGGCGAAACGACGGTGAAGAACTTGCGAGCACGAACTTGTGGACCTCGCAATCCAACGAGCGACCGGAAGCAGAGCGGAGCGGAAGGACCGACGGAGAGGCGAGCGGACCGGGAGGAGGAATGAGCGGTCGAATGAGACCTCTCGACCGCTCGGCCGCCTTTTGTACCCGCCGGTCTTCTCGTCCCGCAGCGAAGAGAATTGCGTTGCGGTTTGACGACCGAACAGACCGCCTGCTTATTCCACTCGTCGTTGCGCAGCAAGTCGACGAGGCCACAACTCTTCTTATGAGTTGCTGGTCGGGTGCTTTCCGTTCGACCGCTTACTCGTCCACTCGAACGCTCGCCTTTTGCAAGCGGCCGTCGGATCGAATTCTCGTGGGTTCGACGCGTGACATTATTGTACTGGCTGGACTAGAAGAAGTGGACCACGAAGGAGTTGGACGGCGTGGAGGCGGGCAGCGTACGTTTTCTCGTTTGATCCAAAACTTTCTGCTTGTTTTCAGTATGTCATGTGGCTGTCGTTCGGCACTCAATCCGTGTTGGCGGAGAAGAGCACCCCGATTGACTGGTTCCACTCCCGGTCCATCGTCCGCTGCAACTTCGAGGCGAAGAAGTGGGTGACGACTCTGCACTCGCCGCCGCGTACCCCTGAACTCTTCCCGCTCGTCACCTCGGAAGACGGCGAAGACGACGGGATCGTGGTTGTCGAACCAACGTATAAGCAGCACAACGGACGCTACTTCAGTCGCTTCAAGATCGAGCGGCTCATGTTCCGGTGAGTCATTTCTAACGTTTGCTCACTCGCTTCTTCCGCTTTCAGGAATCCGCGCTCGCTCAAGCACCGCGCTCGCTCAAGCACCTCGCTCTGCTCGCCTTCCGGAAGAGCCGCGACTTGGTCCAGGGAGACGAGAGCTTCCACGAGCAGATCAACAAGCCGCCGCTCAAAGCTCAGTTGAAGAAGTGGGCGCCCATCCACTTCGAGGGAATGAAGCCGATCCCCGTCCGTTGTCTCGAGTAGTCTTCCTTCTGTCAGTTGTGTTACTCTTGTTTTGATGTCAATTCGCTCTTTTCTCTGTCGCTGTTCTTCGAATAAATGAGGGCTAATCGAGAATCCCTTGCTTCAGCGGTCGAAAAAGCTCTTGAGTCGATCGAATTTCAGTCGTGTTCACAAAGAACGTGTGCGTGGAAAGAAGATCGAGCAAATCGCCTTCTTCCTCCCCTCTGAAAGGAAACTGCCGCATGGCAGTGTCTGATGCCCGCTGTTGACAATCCACGACTCTACGGACACCGCGGAGTGAGTTTTGGATCTCATGATTTACTCGAGGGGACCGCTTTTAAGTGTCGGACAGCCCGCAGGTTTCCGTCCTTTGTTGGTACTGCGGCTTTCCACGGACAACGTCGAATGTTCTTCACATTTTCGATCGATCAAGCACTTGAGAGGAACAGCCGGGTTTCCGTCACTCAATGGCTGCCCGCTCGGCGAAAACTGCGCGGCGATCGCCCATCTCTACTGCTTTCGGGCGGCTAGGTAGGCGCTGGGGTCGTTGGAAGAGACGAAAAAGAGCTTTGGGCCTTGACCACGACTCGAAGCATGAACTTGCGTGTTTTGGAGCACTCCGCTGTGCTTTACAGAAACCTTCCATCAATCACTCGCCCGACATCGATTACACGCAAATGCTCCAAGTGATGCTTTGGCCCTTCTACACGGGCGAAGTCGAACAGCTCGACGTCTTCGTCACCCGACTGCTCCCGCTCGCCGACCACTACCAGCTGGATCGTCTGCACGTGAGTTACAGGATGATCCCTCTACTCTTTTCATTCTGCTTGCAGTCCATGTGCACGACATCTATCCTCGCCCAGCCGTCGGTGGAGCACGCGATGAAGCATCTGGTGCTCGCCTTCCGCCACGACCACAAAAGCGACTTCAAGCGGCGAGTGCTGGAGTTCGCCAGCGAGGATCGTCAGAAGATCATGGACCAGCCGGATTGGGAGCAATTCGGAAAGGAGAACTTGCAGATTCCGATGGCCGTGCTGAAACGTTGGAAGTCGTTGTAAATGGAGGTCAATCTGTTGCTCTCCTTTATTCTTTAGTGTCGTTTTCGTCAGATGTCCTACCAGTAAAATAATCACGCGCTAATCGGTTGATTGGCCGTCAACTGAAGAATTTGTTGCACCTTGGTTTCGACTCCGCCTGACCACTCTTGCTGCTCCTGGTCGTGATCGCTCGTAAATAAAAGGGTGAAAGCGGAAAGCCGGCAGATTGGTGCAACCGACAATCGAAGTGTGCCGAAGACTTCGATTGCTCGACAAGCCGCACACCTCGTGCTTCCCGCCCGTCCTCTCGCGAATCTTCATTCGACATGTGGAGCTCTTGCAGGAGAATGCAACGAAACAACTCCACGTCCCGCACAACTCGACGATGCGCAGACAGTCGACTAAATCAACCGGCTGTTCGGTCCGAACGAGTGTCGAACGCTCGGAAAAGTGCGGCAGGTTCGTCTGCTGCCCGGAGATTTCTTTCAGCCCGCCGCCCGCCTACCGTGTTCGCCGGTTTGTTGCAACCGACGGCCGGAAGTGACGAGTTTGCAACGAAACAGGCCGCAGTTTGTTTGCCCACCGATTTGCTCTCTTCCGTTCGCGCGACAAACTCGCGATCGTCCCGTTCACCGTACTCGCGCGTGTTTGTTTGCACACACGTGTTCCCGCTTGCTGGGCGGAACGAAGCAGGCGCGAGAGGAGCGGGCGGGTAGCAAGTGGTCACGGCAAACACCCGCGCGGCCGCCGCTCGGCAAACAAGCCGACCGGAAGCAGAAGACGGACCGTAGCTGAACTCGAGTGCAATTCGTTGTGGAATTTTACGGCGTACTTAAACCGCTCGGCTGTGTTCACTCGCCGCATTCGTCGTCAAAGGATGCAGTCAAAGGACGTGCGCGACCACGCCGCCTTTTGGTGAGTTCTCCTTTTCGCTGCTGCAGGTAACACCTGGCCGGCTGCAGGCTGTTCGGGATGGCGAACTCGTTCGCGTTCATCGTGATGCTCGCCGCCGCCAACGACCTCATGCGGCGGCCGCCCACTAGAGCGGCGAACTCTACCGCGACCTGCGAGACCGCCTCGCCCGCCGCGCAATGCGCCGAGCAGCCGCTGGGCGCCGTCGTGCTGGCGAACGTGCTGCCCGCCGCCGCCGCCAAGCTGCTCGTCCCGTTCGCGCTCCACCGGCTGCCGTTCGCCGCGCTGCACGTGGGCGTGTGCGCGGCGCAGGTGGTCTCCTATTTGCTGGTCGCCTTCTCCACGAATCCACCTATATGTAAGCGGGGCACTGAGGGGGAAAGCGGCAACGCCGAGATCTCGGGAACGGGTGGATGGATTTGGTTGGGGTTTTTTGTAATCGATAGAGGAGGTTGTGGAGGGGGGACAAAACGAAAAATTTCACATACGATTTTTGATTTAAGGTTTTTATCGAAGTTTGAAATTTGACCGGCCACAGAGCAGTGGGTGGGAGGCGTGGCGCAGTGGGTTGCGCGTGGGGTTGGGAGGCGGGGAGGTCGATGGTTCGATCCCGGGTACCGGCGTTTTTGAAATCGATACCGGAGAGAAATAAATAGCTGGAAATGGTCAAGAATGAATGGATTGGACGATTGGCCAAGAAATGGGCCATAAAAACGGAAATAAAGGTTGGAACGAAAATGAAGAAATTCCGATTTGAGGGAGCGGGTAATGGAAAAGATGGATGGATTAGAAGCTGATCGTTTTCTTGGAAATGATGGGCGAGTGCATGATACGAAAACGATTGTGGGTTGGCCGTCGTCAGTTTGCGGTATCTCGGATGTTTGACATAATTGGGTGGGCGGGCTGGGCCAATGGACATTCGAAGAGCCGAATAGTTGCAGTGCGTTGGGGTAGGTAGTAGGCTGAACAGTGTATGCTGATGTCTGTGAGCTGGGGATTTGTTCGGGTTTGAGTACGCAAGTTGATTTTGCGCGCAATAGAACGTGCGAGCATGCTGTACGGCATGAATGGTTAAAAGTTTAAAGAAACGAGCAGATGACTGAAATGTCGACTCGATGTGGCGTAAGCCGAATTGGGCAGTGACAGCGGAGTCATTTATTTTGAGACTTGGCATTTGTTTCACGAATTGAACAATGGTTAAACAGGCTTAAAGCCGCCGCAGGCGGCTTTTAAGCCTCTGTCATCACTAGCCGAGAGGGCCGAAGGCCCGTTTCGGCTAGTATTCCGATGAATTTGGTGGGTGTGGGCTCCGCGGCATTGAGTTCGGGCCTCGGCGATGTGTGCTTCCTTGCGTTAAGCGCCCACTACAAGAGGCAAGCAGGCAACCGAAGAATCCACTCGGCTACGGCGTCTCCGACTGCAGCTCCTTCATCTCCGCGTGGTCGTCGGGCACGGGCGCCTCGGGGTTGTTGGGCTCGCTGGCGTACGCCGCGCTCACCGAGCGGCGACTCGGCGGCTTCACGCCCCAGCAGGCGCTCCTGTCGATGCTCGTCGTGCCTGCTCTCCTCTTCTGCACGTGCGTTCCGGTCGAACAGCCGATTGCTCACCCCTACGCTGCAGGTACTTTCTGCTGCTCACCCCCGCCCCGACCGTCTACGCGCCCACTTGGCGGAAGCCGCGCACGTGGCTCGTGCCGCGCGTACAGCGTGAGCAGCCGGGCGGCAAGGCGGCGCCCGACGAGCTGACGGCCGCCGGACGCCTTCGGGCGATCGTGGTGAGTGCTCTCACCGTCTTCTTTCTGACCGTTGGATTGCAGCCGCTCTTCCCGTACGTCTTGCCTTTGACCGCTGTCTACCTGCTCGACTACAGCGTGCAGCAGGGAATGGTGAGTTTCTGATGGGTTGAACGACTGACCGTCCCCTCGTTGGAGGCCACGTTCCTCGTGTTCGACTGCCGGCGGGGCTTCGGGCTGTCGCCGGCCGCAGGCTACCGCTTGCTTCAAGTGTTCTACTGCTGCAGGGCGTTCGTAGCGCGGTCCGGCGCTCACCTGCTCGGACTGCCCGCCGTCTTTCTCGCGCTCTTCCCGCTCTACGAACTCGCGAACGCCGGCCTCTTTTTCGCCGAGGCCACGCGCCACTTCCTTCCGCACACCGGCGTCGTTTTTGCGCTGGTGTTCGTCGAGGGCGCCGTCGGCGGCGCTTCCTACGCCAACCCCTATTTCCGCATCCACACGGAGGGGAGCGCGGTGAGGGTGTGGGCAGCGATAGGGATTGGTTGGTAGGATTGTGGCGAACAGCCAGCTTTTCAAGAAACGAAGGTGTGTGTGGGAACGAGAGAACAGAGACCTGACGCACATAAAGAAGCGTCAAAAAGCTCTTCTCGACCGATCACAGACCATCCGTCCACTCGCTCGGACCCTCATTCTCCGATCTACTGACTTCCGCTCCGCACTCACTCGCCGCTTGCAGGTGCCGCCCGCCCGGCGCGAGTTCAGCCTCGCGATCGCTACCACGTCGGACGTCGTCGGGATCGCGCTCGCCGGCGTCGCCACGCTGCCGCTCCAGGCGATCGTTTGCCGCTCTCTCGCTCAAGTCGCTTAAAGACGAATAAAAGAATGGCTGAATGTGAAATAAGCACGGATACTCACGAAAGTTTGTGACCAGAAAGCGGCAGGTGTTTCCTTTTGCTGGACGACGAATAAAACAAGAAAAGAAGCTTAGTCGTCTATGGTTCTCGGTGCTCGCCTGCGGTCGTTCGGCATTTGTGCGTTCGATCGAGCCTTCCACTTAATCTTTTCGCGGAAGCTAACAGTCGAGCTCGCGATTGGCGGGAGGGAGCAGACGTTTCAGGCGTTCCGCCGGTCGACGGGTCGCTTCGAACATCCAGCTGAGCGGACCGACCACTTCGCTTTGACGTCCGTTCTGTCGTCCGATCTCTCGCGGCGAAATCTACGCGGAACTCGGCAACAACCGGCGGCCTTCTTTTGAGGTCGACCTGTCGGCCGATGGGGCGTCCACAAAGAGACGCGCTAAACTCAACGCATTCCGACAACCAAAAAGGAGTGGACAAAGAGACCTCTAACTTCTGTTGTAGAGGCAGCACTCGATTCGGAGCGAAGAAATCGATGCCCGCCGCCGTCCGCACTCCGTTCTCCTAGCCGCCGCTCCGCCGTCCGGCTGGCGTTGTTTTCGTTAGATTATCGTCGTTTCGTTTGCTTTTTGTCGATGCTTGGAGATTCTCGGTCGTATTTCTCCGTGTTCGATTTCAGTCTTCCGCCCGTCTCTGTTTCGTCCAAAAACGCGCTTTCTTCATCTCCCGAACGAACACCATCCATTTCCCCTCCACTCGCTTTCAGGCCGCCCCGCTCATGTCGATGGCGTCGGTCGCCCACTTCAACGACAGCAAGACGATCGTCTGGCGCGTGCCCGGCTTCGACCAGCAACTCGCGGTGGCGCTTCCCGGAGACGAGTGGACGAGCGACCTCCACGAATTCGTCCGCCCGCTGCACGGCCGCGTTCTCGTCCACCTCCGTTTGATCCCGCGGGACGCGACGGGCGGCTGCTCGTTGGGCGTCTGCTTTGTGAACGCCGCCCACGAGTTCTCGCTGAAGACGAAATGCGAGGCGTGGCTCGAGAAGATCGACGGAACGGCGAGTGGGCGCAAGGGTGAGCGACCACCCCGATTATCGACCCGCTTGCTTCTTCCAGCGATCGCTCTTGACCTCCACGGACCTTGCGTCACCGAGTGGTCCGTTCTCTGCACTCCCGCCGAGCTGGACGCCTTCCGCCAGACGCCGACCGTCTTTTTGTGTCTTCGGCTGCCCTTCGGCGTGCGGAAGGTCGGCAGCATTCGGGATCTCGCGACCGCCCACCGCTGGGAACTCGCCGACTTCCCGGCGCGATTCGAAGCGGCCGCCTTCGACGACGAGTGGACCGGAGAGAAGTTCGCGGTCGGCGGCCTGGACGGCGCCGTTTTCTGCCTCTCGTTCAACCCGAAAGGCGAAGCGGGCGGCAGCGAGCGACACGCGGGCCTCTACTTGCGGCGAGACGCCGGCGGTCCGCCTTCCGTTCGCGTCCAGTTCGAGCTTTGGGTCGAGAACGCGGCGGGCAGGCGGACACCGAAACGCGGTCGGTTTCTCCCCCTCTCCACTCATCTACTCAACCGCTCACTGTCTTCAGCGATCGTCTACGAATTCAAAGAAGCGGACGAATGCGGGCAGTGGGACTTCGTCGAGTAGGCGGCTCTCCGCGCGTTCGCCAACGGCGGGCCGCTCGCCGTCTGCTGCAAAGTGCGTCCGTTGGGGCCGCCCGTCGAGATCTCGCCGCTGGATGTCCACGGACTGCTTTTGGCGCGCCGCTTCGACGATCCCGCCGTCTCCGACTTTAAGATTCACGTTGCCGGTCGCACCTTTCACGTGAGCTCTCTGTTGAGTGCCTTCTATCACCCCTTCTTCCTTCTGCAGGTCCTCCGCTCGATCCTCGCCGCACACTCGCCCGTCCTGACCGCCTGCCTCTCGTGCGGCCTGCGGGAAGCCCGCGAGGGGGAGCTCACCGTCGACCACCGGCTGTTCGATGCGGAAGTGGTCGAGCGGATGCTTCGCTTTCTGTACACGGGCGAGGTCGAACAGTTGAACTCGGTGGCCACTCGCCTCCTCCCCATTGCCGACTACTACGAGATGGATCGTTTGCACGTGCGTTCTTCGATCATCTCACCAGTCCTTTCATTCTTCTTGCAGTCCGTCTGCACGAATTCGATCCTCGGCCAGCCGTCGGTGGAGCACTCGATGGAGCACCTGGTGCTCGCCTTCCGCTACGACCACGAGGGCGCCTTCAAGCGGCGAGTGCTGGAGTTCGCCCGCGAGAACCGCAAACGCCTCCAGCGACTGGACGGGTGGATCGCCTTCGGCCGGCAGAATCCGGAGATCGCGGCGGCCCTCAACAATCCGATGAAATCGACTACTAACTGCTGACTCATGGCTGTTCACTCTCTCTTGTGCTATCTGCTTGTACCATTCGATGTTGGGCTTCGAAGTAAACTGATTGTGGGCTAATCGGGGTCGTTCTCTTTAGTGCCTGGTCTCATTTGGACGTCTTTTCGTGATGGTGCCGCCTTCGATTGATTGCCTCGTCTCCTGATGCAACATTCATTGATTCGTGCTTTTGGTTGAGCAGCGAGCGGTTCGAATTCGCTTCGAAGACACCAAGCCGTTGCGGCTTTTGTCAAGGCGGTAGTGAACGCAGTGGGAGTCGAGGAGGTTGGATGACCCGAGTGCGAAAGTGGTGAAAGATCGCTTGCTTTCTCCTGCGGAGTGCAGCAATGCGAGAAACTCCCGCACACACCGCTTGATCCCTTCGCCGTGTTGCTCGACCGATATAAAGGCGATCTCGATCGATCTTCCCACCGCTCGGTCCATGAGAAGTGGTTGAGACTTCCACGACCTCCGCCGATTGCGTGCGGCGTGAGCGGGCGGCGTGGATCAAGTCGGAGGGGATAAAAGCGGACACAACTCGCCGCCCACCCACTCAGTCTGCCTTCCTACTACCGTTCGTCTGTCGCTTCCCTTGGGGTGAGTCCAAACGGAGCCATCGAATGTTTACACTATCCACTCTTGTTTTAGGCATGATGTCCACAACCACTTCATATTGTTGGGAACTCCCCCGGTTCCGCGATCGTGCGATTGCCGCCGCCATGGGAGAGAAGTGGGACATCCCCGCGTTTCCGTTGAACGGAGTTCCGGGAGCACACTTCCAGCTCTTTATGGTTCCCTTCCATCACATCGAGTCGACGCGTATCATGCGAGAGTTTGGTTTGATTTGCTCGCAACTAAACAACCACGCATCCGTCCGTGTTCAACTCAAGGCGTGGTTCGAGAATGCCGACGGCGAGCAATAGCCCGTTTACGGTGCGTGTTTGGTTGGTGGCAAGAGCTTCAGGAATGAACGTTTGCAGATGCTCCGGAAAAGACGTTTTGGGCTGGAAAAGCACACGGATGGAACAACTTCTTTCTGTCCGCCCTCCAAGAACACGCGGGCGGTGGATCGCTGTTCTGTTGCTGCGAAATCGAGTGCCTCTACGTGGTCGACGCGCCGCCCGTCGCTTCAGAAATCGGAAAACGCAGGGCGCGCTCGTTCGGCAGGTTCAGCGGCCTTCTGGGAGACGAAACGTTTGCGGACGTCGAGTTGCACGCGGACGGACGAGTCTTCAAGGTGAGCTCTTTTCTTCCGTTCATTTTACTCCCATTTCGTTCAGGTGCACAAGATCGTTCTTGTTTCTCAATCGCACTACTTCATGCGGATGTTCACGCAAGACACCGAAGAGAAGCGAACGGGCATCGTCGAAGTGAAGAACCGAACCGCCGCTGCGATCGAACGAGTCATCCGCTTCGTGTACACGGGCAAGGTGGACGATCTTGCCGCGTGGGCCCGCGATCTCCTGCCGGCCGCCGACTTCTACGGTTTGGAACCGCTGGTGGTGCGTTTAGCTTCACCCCTCTTCACTCTTGTCCGTGTGATTGCAGGAGATGTGCATGGCCTCGATCCTGAACACGCTCTCGCTGCGAACGATCTCCGCGGACATTCGGCTCGCTTTTACGCTCTTCCATCTCAAGGACTTCAAACATCAACTGTTCGAGTTTGTGAAAATGAATGCGAAAGCGATTGACGGGCTGCCCGGAGCCACGGTGCAAATCACTTGCCGAAACCTGGTTCTCATCAAAGGGTTTACCGATTGGCCCCGCTAATATTTAGTCGTTCCGATTGTTGAAACTTTGCCCAACGAATAAACGTGTCAACATCATATTGGAAAGCGAAGAACGTGACGAGAATCGCTCTTTCGTTGTCGAACGGAAGGAATGCACGTCTGACTGCAGAGAGGCAGCTGGTCGACTGTTTCAATCGCTCATCTCGAACACTCTTTCGTTCATTGAGAGCGTTTGGTAAACTCGATGCGTTTATTGGAAAACAAACAATGAAAAGAACACGCGAGTTCAAAGCCAGCCCACAACATCCAACAGAATCAACGGCGTCCCGCCTGTTCGCTTTTCGTGGGCAGTCCGCAGAGAGCAGTCGCAGAGCCGAAGAAGAGGTGTGGCATGTCCTTCTAGTCGCACATCCATTTCGAACCACAGCGCGAGTCCTCGGAGGCGGCAGAACACGGCCGGATGGGGAGCTCCTTTGAGCCTTTGCGGATCGGCTGTCATGTTTTACACACGGGAACAAACGGCTGAACTTTGCTCAAATGAACACACGGAAAAGACGAAGAACAAACCTTTGATCAACCGGACAAAGGATGTCGGCGAAGGGCGTGATCGCCTCCAGAGCATCCAACCCCACTCCTTTTTGCTGCGAGTCGACCGGTCCACTCGAATCGGCGCTTGCAATCGGCATTCGCTCGCATTCGCACTGCAAACAAGTGAAGAAGTGGTGAATCGAACGAATGAAAGGGAGCTTGCCGATTATCAAAACGCTTTCTTCCGCGCCCATCGGCCTTCTTGCTCGTCGTCGTCCTCGATGTTCCCATCGACTGAATCACTGTTACGAGGATGACAGAAGGAGCAGAAATGGTGCGCTCACCAACACGAATCAGACGCCTGCGGGGACTTGAACGTAGAAGGAGATGAAGGTCGCAAGTCGATCATCCAGCGAACATAGCGGCCACAAAGAGAAGGCGGAAGAAAGCGGACTTGCGAGCGAGCAGACCCACTCGTATCATCGACGACCCGACGGCTAAAGTCCTCCAGTGAACGGCGGTTGCCTGAAAGCCCACGATGATTGATCAACCTTGGCTGCCGGCAAACTAGCCTTCAAAGGGAATCCAAAAAGACGAACGGCGGCTAGAGCGAAGAGAGCGGTCTTGAGGACGTGCTGCTCGTGGACGCACAAGAATCCAGTGGAGACCAGACGGTGGAGAAGGGCCCTGTGATTTGTACGCGGACATCCTCGCAGCAGCAGTCGGACCATCGGAAGAGACCGCAGCGGGCGAGGAAAGCGGCCCACCGCCCGCAACGAGCGAGGCGGTGCGGAATGAGCGGAAACGAGGGCGAGCGGACGAAAAGAGCGACTGGTCTCGGTCGGCTGTCATTTCTGCCTCTTGCGCGGTCCGTTGCTGACGATCGAAGGCTGCCTAGTTGAGTGGAGTTGCTTGAACGAAGCCTTTTGGCCGCCGCGTCGTCAGAAGCTTTACTTGCAAGCCAAAAAGAGAAGTGCTTGCAGAAGCCGTCCCAACATTCCGTTAGCTTCCTCCTATTTCCTCCACTGTCAGAACGGACGTTCGTAGTCACCCTTTGTACAGAAAAGAATGCTGCCCGCCGGAGAGCAGAGCCGCGAGTTCCGCCGCGAAAGTCCGCGCGCGTGCTGCGGAACGCCAGACGCTGCTCGCCGGCCGCCGCCTTTCGCCCGCTTTTCGGCGTCCTTCCTCCCGTCCGACCGCTCCAAATCCGCCGAAATGGTGGCGGTCGACGTGAAGAAGAAACCGCGAATCCGGACGGCGGACGTGCGCGACGGCCTCAACCGCTTCCTGTTGATCGAGGCGACGCGTGCCGCCGGGACGAAAGGCGCGAACCAATTCCTCCGTTTTGCCGTGAGTTCTCTCTTCTCCACCTTTGCATGCTTCGTTTCTTGCAGGCGGTCTCTCGCGCCCAGCTGGCGGCCGTCCGTCGTGCCGCTCGGGGCATCCGATTCGAGCTGAACCCCGCCGGCTGGCGCGTGAAGCTGGACGTCGGACTGGGCGCCCCGACCGTCGAATTCGCGGTCAGCCCGAAGGAGGTGGTCGCGATCGCCCGACTGCTGCCCGTTCACGTGGAATTCGGCTTCGATGTGCGCTGGGAGGCGAAAGTCGACTCGGAGCTGTTCGAGCAGATCGACGGGTGTGAGTCTTCCGTTTTTCTGCTCCCCTGCATTCACCCGCTGCTTTCAGTCGTAAAAGGACTGAGTTTCCACCGCTACTCCGTCTTCCACCTCTTCCACCATTTCATCAAGGCCGTGACCACTCGCAATCAGCTCAAAGAGTTGGAGTGTTCGTGGAGCTACCTGGAGCACTTCCCGCCGCTGCAGCTGGACCGCTTCGTGATGCAGGGAATGCGTACGGGTTCTCCTTTCGCTGTTCTCTCCACTGATTCGTCTCGTTTTAGAAGTGGACTACAACGAGCTGGCGCGGCACAAGATCCGTCGATTGGACGCGTCGATGGACGAGATCTGGCGCCCATTCCCGGAGTTCGTTCTTGCTGCCCAACTGGAATGATCGTTCGGTTTCAGCGATCGCGTTCTCTCCGCGTCGATCACCTCGCTGGGACTCGTGCAGCACCAGGACCTGTTCACCGCGTCTCCCGTCCGAATCGACCGCTTTTGTCGCCGCTTCACGGCGCTCGAGGAGCTCCGCATCATCGGCAACTTCCCGGTCGGCTGCCGCATTGAATCGCCTTCATTCAATCGACCATTTCAGACGAAGGAGCAAGATCTGGTCGCCCATCTGAAGGCCGTGTGGATCAAGTGCCTGCAGATTCGTGATCGCCTGGACGTTCCCGGATTGAAGCGGGCCTTCTTCACGACCGAACAGCCGAAGTGGTTCGACATTTCCAAAGTACGTCTTCGATTATTCTTGGCGGTCTTTATTGTGTTCTGCTTTCAGCCCACTGCGGACTGAATGGAGCGGGTGAAGGAGGCGGCGCCCTGGGACAAGGCGACGTTCGTGGTCGGGCCTTCCGGCAAGCGCCTCCGGATGTTCCTCAAGCACAGCGAACCGCAGGGACTGGTGCCCACGTTCGTCCGCTTCCAAGCCGACTTCTCGTGGATGAAGTGGTGAACTCGAGGGACAGCACCGCCGCAAACGCAACAAACAATCAGGGCTTCTCTTAGACGGGCTTTCTTTCACGTTCCAGTTGATCTGTGTGTGTACTCCTCAGAAATCGGTTTCTCTCTGTGCATAAACACTTATCGCTACCCTCTTGGCTTTCCGAACAGCGCGAATAATCCGAATGTTTTATTCACCTCACTTCAACAACTACAAGCAGATCAACATAAGACGCTCTCGATCGAAAGGTGCTTGGGCATCGGGCGCGAATCGGCGGGATGGCGGGCGGCAAACGCGAGCCAAGAAGCGAGACGGGAGCGCTGAAAAGAAGAACGAAATGATTGATCGATCGCCAACTACTTGAGAGAGCGCACCCAACCACCAGGCGGTAGGAGTTCCACGTGTAGGGCGGCTCGTCGCCGAAGAAGGCGGGCCTCTTCGCGGCCCAGTCGGTGGAGCGAATGTGCAGCGTGAGGTCGCCGTCGGCGTCCACGTGCACCAACTCGGTCGGCTCGTCGAGATAGCGCGTCCGCTGTGAGTACCAGCACGAAGCGGTAATCTCCTTGAGCAGTGCGCACTCAACGGTCGTCCACTCGCCGCTCGCAAGGTCCAAACGACGAAGGCGGGGCTCCAAGCGGTTCTTCTTTGCGATCGTCCGCTCCAACGCGAAGAGAAAGTGGCCGTGGAAATCGATGGACGAAGAGGAGAAGGAGCAGCGAGGGCTGAGATCGCCCTAAAGAAGCGAGTAGAAGAAATGAGAGCCAATAGAACTCACGGTTTCTTTCTTTCGCACGTCCACTCGACTCCTGCTCCCGTCCTCCAAGCAGATCGAGTGGACCGCGGTGATGCGCTTGTCGTCGTGGACGACCACGTGCAGCCGGCCCGCGTGGAAGTGGACGCCGCCGACGGTGCTGGCGTCAACGGCCAGCGAGCCCGCCGGCTCGACGACTCGTGTGTTCAAATCGATGCTCAGGAATTCGAGGCGCCGCGTGTCCTCGGCGGCCGCAAAGACGAAGCGGTCGGGCCGGTCGGTCGGCGATCAGGCGGCAGCAGACGGCGGAGGGCGCGAATTCGTGGAGATCTTCGGCGCCAAAGCTGCCGGTCGTCCAATCGAGCGCCATTTGCAGGAGCCGCTCGCAAGTGGCGACCAGCAGGCGGTCCGCCCGCACCACCACACAGTCCAGCACTTTGAAGAGCAACTGCGAGCTGGCCGAGCACGAGAATCTCCTGAAACAAGGGGTGAAGAGAGAAGATTGAGCAGGACTCACTTCTGCTCGTTTGTGCTCGTGTCCACCACCGCGATCCACGCGCCCCATTGCTGGAATTCGACGAGAAGCCGGCCGCTCGTAAAAACGCTCCGAAAAAGGAACCGGTAGCCGGAGATCAGCGACTCCCCACTCGCGTACTTCAGTCCGTGGGCGCCGACGCTGGACATCTGCACCGGAGGAGAGGCGAACAAGGTGGATGTGACCGAAATCCATGTTTTGATCGTCCTTTATTTTGGTTGCCGCGTTCTCACGCGGTCGTTCGAATGCGCAACCAAAAGAAGGCGGGCGCGGTGGTTTTTGATCTCAAGCGTTAAAGCGGTGGGAAACCGAATTTTGGTCGCTTTCTCGTGGGATGGGCGGCAATCGTTGCTCTTTGATCGGGCATCTAGCTCGCGCTCCGAAAAAGAAGAAACGGCAGGATGCAATTAGAAGGTCGATCCCGCAAGTGGGCTTTCTTCTTTGCGCACTCTCCTGCGCCTCCAAAAAGACCGTAAGCGGCTTCGATCGAGTTTATGCGCGCAATTTTTCGACCTTTCTTTCACTTGTTGGCTACTAGCGCAAAACAATGAGAACAGAGCATGATTACGACCTCTGCCGATTGCATGTGGTGTGGGCGGGCGGCGTGGGTCGAGCGGAGTGATCGGAAGTGGTCAGCGGTGTTTTTCACCACCTCTTTTGATTTGCCGCTAGTTCGTGTACAAAAGATGTTTTTTCTAACGACCGCTACAAACTTCTCCGTGTTTGAGTTCTCCCTACCTCTCGTTCGACATGTCCAACCTCACGTCCTACCGTGAGACGCCGGCGATCGCGCCCTTGGCGGCGTCCAGCGAGCTGAACGGTCGCACGACGCGCCCGTTCGAGTGGATCGCGTGAAAGTCGGGGCGACGGGCGCTGTGGAGAGCCGCCCACACGGAGCGGTCGAGCTGCTTGACGGCGGCGATCGGGCGGAAACAGACGGCGGAGAGCGGTAAGCGGTGGATGACTTCCTTCCGCAACTCGCCCTTCGTCCAGCCCGGCAGAAGATGGTCGTGGAGGACGAGTAGGCGGTCAGACGGCAACGCCCAGCAGTCGAGCGAACCAAGCGAAAGGTGGCTTCTGTGTTAACGTTTAGACAAGCAGTAATTGAGTGACCTTCAGCACTCATTCATCCTTTAGCGAACGGGTGTTTATTGCGGAAAGCTTAGAAACATCTGATGAGTACAGATTGGAACAACAAGAGGTAAGAGGGGGTGAGAACGAAGGATTGTGCACAAATCACAAGTCGGCCAGCTCGATGATCTCCTCCACGATCTCCGGGTTCTCGCGGATGAAATCGAGCGACCAGGCGGCTTGCTGGCGGACTGCTTTGAAGTTCTTCTTGGCGAAGTCGAGGACTTTCCGTCGGTAGTCGCCCTTGTGGTCGTGGGCGAACGCCAACTTCAAGTCACGGAGGGCGGTTCGGACGGACAGGTTCTCGTGGAGCGACTGCAGGCACATCTCCTGGAAGAAGAGAAGAGATGAGCATCGACCAGGAGGGAAACCGACGGCCAAGTAGAGGACCTTGTAGCAGTCGGCGGCGGGCAGGAGGCGGGCGGCAACCTCCGGCAATCCCTCTACCTTGCCCGAGTAGAGGAAGCGGAGGAGCAGCTCGATCATGTCGGGGTCGACCTTCTTGATCTCGACGACGCCCGTCTCGCGTTCCGTTGTCTCGTGCGTGAACATGCGACGGAAGACCGGCGATCTCGCGCAGATGATCGCCTTCGAGACCTGAACGGAGGGATGGAGTGGGCGAGCAGCAAATAGAGCGAACCTTGAACGTCTTCCCTTGCACGTGCACCTCCGCGTCCGCGAGTTCGGGCGTGTCGAAGCCGGCGGAGATCTTCCCGAAAACGTCCAGTGGAGCTCCTTCGGCCAAACGCTCGACCGTCCCGCCGGCATCCATCGGGACGACCTTGCAGAGAACGACCAGCGCTCCGCTGTTGGCGAACTCGAGAAGACGCGATTGGGCGAACATTTGGTGCCAGCCCCAGTCGTCACTGGCGGGAAGGAACGTGTGCTCTTGTTCTGAAAGAAGTTCCACACGTGAGTGATCCCCGCAACGACCACGCGCGAACTCACCCGCTTTCTTCAGCTGCTCGTTCTCGTCGTTCTCGAACCCGATCTCGTATTTGAAGCGAATGGACGCGTGCGTGCCGAAGCTGCGAACGCGCACGTACATGGCGCAGCTGTCCTTGTACGTCTCGTGGGTGCCTTTCGGGTAGAACCGGAGGTAGAACTTGGCGTTCGGCACGCCGCTGACGGCGAAATCGGGGCTCTCCCACTTTTGTTTGAAGGCGGCCGTTTGGAAGCGAGGGTGGAAGTCGTCGAGCGGCCAACGGAAGACCGTCTCCTTTGCCACGGCCATGCTCGCCGAGATCGACCTGAAACGAGCCGAAGTCGGAGGATTTGCGTGGTTGCCGGCGGACGGCGAAGAGACCGCGAAAAAAGACGCGACCAAACGCCCCGATCGAGCGGGCGCACAGGCGGACGGAGCAGTCAACGAGCGGACCGGCGGGCAGGCGGCAAAACGCACCCGATCGTCCGCACGCAGACTGCGGGGAGAGCGGCTGAACGACGACACGCGGCCGCCTCGTTTGCGGCCCGCCGAACGCGTTCTTTCGATCACATCGGCACAACAGTCCCGATGCACAATCGTCTGGCAGCAGCGCGGATTAGCGAGCGGAAAGAACGGCGAGCGTTGGATTGCTTTCGGCCACGACCCGCGAATGGCCCGCAGCGGCTTTTGGGCGCCTTCAAGTGGCCAGTCGGCGGTTGGAGGCAAGGGACGGCTCTCGGAGTTGACACTCTCGATCGCTTCGACGTCATTCGTTGCTCGCCGCACGAAAAAGCATCGAGAAGTCGGCTCCACGAGAAAGAGCGGCTGCTGGAAGGAAAGCGAAGAGAAATGCACGGGCCAAACATCTGCAGCCGGCGGAGCGGGAAGTCGGCTTCTTTTCGTCCGTCCGCCGAGTGCCCACCAATCGACCGGAGCGAACGAAGCGGAGTGTACGCAAAAGGACGGCGGAATTTGACTGGCCGCTCTGCTCGGTCAAACGTTGCAACCCACGGCAATCACTCAACGGAGAAATCCGTTGTTTCGATGACGAAACGAGTGGAATCAAGCGGTGAGGAGCTTACGCACAAGTCGCGTTCTAGAGCTCACTCATCCGTGTTGACCCCCAATCGAGCGGGGGGATTGGAGGGGTCCACGGAGCGGGATTTCACCATCCATCACGAGCTCTTCGATGCGGACTTTATCGAACGAATGCGTGGCTTGTGGAGAGGGGTTGAACGCGTGGCCACTCGCCTTCTTTCAATCATCGACTACGATCAGCTGGCTCGTCTGTCTGAGTTCCTGGGCGATCCTTTCCACTTCTTTCGTTTGTTCTTTCAGTCATTGTGCACAACATCGATCCTCGGCCAGCTGTCGGTCGAGCACGAAATGGAGCACCTGCTGCTCGCCTTCCCTCACGACGACGAGGCCGCTTTCAAGCAGCAGAGAAAAAGAGACGCCCGGCTCACTCATTCTCCTACAACAACCGCCATTAGTGTTCACTCCGCGATCTGCTTTCGTTCATTCGACGTACCGTCCACGGCTCGCGAGTTTATTTCCGCTCTCCAACACACAAGACAAAAAACTGGCCAGTTGTTGGAGAAACAGTTTCTATTGGGCTCTCAGTTGGAACAAAGCGGTCGCAGCTCGGAGGCTCTTCGTCCTTTAAGCCGTTCCCACGACGATCAGCGGGCTTGCTTGCGGTTCCAGCGACCCTTCGCAACGGATCCTGCAAACAAACGAGCAGATGAGAAGTGTGAGTAGGCAGAACTCACGAATCAGAGATCGGAGCGCGATTTCTGCAAGAGAAGGCGAGCAGTAAGGGCGGAAAAGTAGCCACAAACAGAAAAGATTCGTGACGGATGGCGTTTTCCGGACACACAACGCGTCCATTCATCAGCCGACACAACGAGGACGATGTGTGGCCCCGCACTCGATCCCGCAGACGAAAAACTTCTTGAGTACGGGAGCGGAAGCCACTCGGAAGTGACGCCTCAATCCATTCCCACTGCAATTGAACAAGCGGATGAAAGGTTGAGTGGAAAAGGAACTCACAGCTGCACAAGGCTATTCTACTGCACATCGTCGTCGCCTTGTTGTTCTTTGAGTCGGGCTTCGACGTTCGTTACCGCCTTTCACAAACTCCACACCAACGCTGCTGAAGCACCGAGGGTGACCAAACGAAAAGAAAAGAGAACTGACTACCTTTCGGAGCAGAGCACCTCCTTTACGTTCCGTTTTGTTAGCAGTTCTTGTTCAGGAGAGTGGTGAGCGAGCGCAAGAAGGCTGAAATCAACCGAGTCGATGAGAAACGACAGCCTTCAATCCTCGAGAAGAACGGAAAGAGGACTCACCAGACGGTCGAATCGAGCGAGTGCAAGCCGAAGCGGCGCAAGAGGAGCGAGTGCAGGCGACTCGCCTTCGGGGCGGCCGCAAGTGACATCGCAATCCATTTGCACTCGCTGCAAGCAAACGAATGGATTAGCAGACGGGAGGGAAGCCGCTCACCATCCGTTCGCCGTCGTTCGTGAAGGGCTTCGCCGAAGTCGCTCGCAGTCGTCGAACGATCAGGGAAAGGCGCAGGCCGTCTTCAACTGAGTAGAACCTGCAAGAAACGAATAAGTGCCGGACGAACGAGGGCGCCCACTTGAACGACAGCGGAGACCAGCGGCGCAGAGCAAGAGGAGTGGGTAGGAGGCGGTAGGTGCTCGTCGGCGCGATTGACCACGACGCACCCTTCGCATTTCAATCCCAAACAAAAAGCCGGACTGAAAGGAATGAAGCACGCGTGGAAACCCCACCAGTCGACTCACCAGGCAAACGGCAGAACGAAGAATCCGAAGAGGCGGAACGGACGAAAAGGAAGGAACTTGCATTTGTTCTCCTTCACGATGCGCATCAACGAAGCAGCCAACTCGCCGACGGCCGGGCGGCGGAATGAGCGGAGAGCGGAGGAGCGAAGCGCACCGGGGCGAGGAAGAGAGCGAGAATGAACCGCTCGCTGCATCGTGTCTCCGCAAGCTGCCCTCCTGCCACTCTCTCCTCCCGCTGCACGCGCGCTCTCTCGCGTGCGCCGACCGCCTTTTCTCGCCGTCTCGCCCCGCCGGCCGCCCATCGGCGCCCCCGCCCGCCCGAAGTGCACATTGGCCGGCTGAAAGAAGTGGAAGGCATCGCTTCTCGGCCTCATGGCTAGGATCAAAGTGTAGTTAACAGTTCTTATCAGCTTGATCTCTGGTACGAGTGCAACACGCACTCATCGAGATTACCGAATTTTTGGGACCAGTCGGGCTGGCGGGCTTGCTCGCCTCCTGACGAGGGTCGCCCCGGTCTTGCACTCACGCCGGGAGCGGCCCACACAATCTTTGAGTCGAGTGTGCCGCCCGTTCGCTTCGCATTAACGAGGGGCCAGCTGGAAAAGTGAACCCGAATGCTCGCACTCTTCGAGGAGTGCCCGTCGTGCATCAGGATCGTTGATTTTGCTCGTAAAATCCTTCGAATTCTGGGTTGTTGCGCTTCAACAGTCGATCGAGGGTAGTCGGGTGTCGGAAGCTCGTCCGTCCATCCGAGCGCTCGACCGACAAGAGGAAAGAGCCTTCCAAGTGACGGCTCTCCACCGGTTCCTCGGCCGGCCGTTCCGCTCATTCACGATATTCGACTTCTCATTTGGAAGCGCCCGCATTCCTCCAGCAGTCGGCGAATGGAAGCGGCGGAGAATGGCAGACGCGATGAAACGAACGGCTCGTTCGTTTGGCAAGCTGACGGGTGCAATAGTTGTTCCTGTATCGAAGATCGCCTGTTCTTCCACAGCATCTCTTCGCCTGTCGACTGTCCTCACGGTTTATTCGCATCCCGTCAACAGCGACAAGCAAATAAAAGGAAACTAAACCGTCTTGTTCGAGAGGTGCTGGGGCAACGGGCGCCGATCGGCGGGATGGCGGGCGGTCAACGCGAGGCGAAAAAGTGATGGCGGGCGGCTGGAAAGAAAGCAACGAACGATTGACTGAATGATCAGTGTTCTCTCGTGCTCACTCAAAAACCAGCCGGAAGGAGTTCCACATCCAGGCGTTGTTCGTGGACAAGTAGGAGGCGCGGACGTGGATCGAGAGCTCGTCTTCGACGTCACGTGCAGCAGTTCGGTCGGCTCGCGGTGTCCACGCTGCGCGCCCACTCCGCTGGTCAACAAGAGGCGGCGACCCGCCCAATCGGCAGCGTTGACCACGAGCAGCTCCAGAACGAAGAGGACGTCCACATGGAAGCCGACGGCCGAGAGCGAGAAGCAGCGGATCGCGACGTTCGGTTGAAGAAAAGAGTAGAGGTGAACGGATCGAATCTTTAACGATAGTTGGAGCTCACCGCTTCCTGCATGCGCACAAGTGCTCAAGCCGTCGTTTGGATACGCAACCAAGAGCGCGTGAGCGGTGACTCTTGACCCCAAAGGTCGGGAGGTCGCTCGTTTTCCCGTCACGCAATCGTTGCTTCCCGGTCGAGCATTGGAGTTCGGCTGGAGAACAAAACGAGAAAAACGCAATTCGAATGCTCGCGGCTGAAGTCGATCGCTTCATGGGCCTGTCTGCTGCACGAACGAACAATGAAGTGCTTCGAAGAGCAAGCAACAATACGTTCACCTTTCTGCTTGGAGACGAGACCTTTGCGGACGTCACGTTGCACGTGGAAGGTCGAGTCTCCAAAATGAGTTTATTTTACGCCTTCTTCGTTCAGGTCCACAAGCTGGTCCTCGCCGCGCAGTCCAAGCACTTCAGGCGAGTGTTCACGCCCGACACAAAGAAGAAGCGGACGGGCATCGTCGAAGTAAAGAACCGCATGGCCGCGGTAGTCGAGCAAGTGCTGAAGTTCGTGTACACGGCGGAGGTGGATGAGCTGGCCGCTTGTGTCCGTGAACTCTTGCCACAGGGGGACGAACTCCACTGCTGACGCGCCATGCCAGGAAATGCACGGGGGCTGGCGAGCGGTCGAAACTTTCCATTCGAGACGCCGCGGGTGGCACTTCCAATGCCGAAACCCCGACATTCGAAGCGTGCAAGTGCCACCATTGGACTGGGCGTAGAAAGAGGATCAAAATAAGTGCAAACATGGCCGAGTTGTGAGCATGAGAAACGAAAATTGAGGTCGTCCGGGAAAGCGGGAGCGCGATCGCCGCGCGTCGATCATTGACTGGAACGAGTAGCACGGCTCTAATTCTTCGATTTCTGCCCGTTGGCACTGCTTGGACAGCAGATTGGGGGTCGTCAAGGCGCTTTGAACGTTGGAAACATCCGGACGCGCAGGAGGTGATCGTTCTGCTTCGTTTTCGCACGCTTCTTTTGTTCTTCTTTGTTGTTGAGCGGCGTGGATGTGACATTCAAGTGCTGAAAAGATGCAAGCTTAGAAGAAAGTCGTTTACAATCGTTCTTCTTCAAGAAACGACCGAAAGCCGACCCGTACTTCGGCCGCCGCCTCTGCAGCATCCGCTTTGGATTGACTCGTTTCCAGGGCCTTTTCGGGTTCCTGTTGCCTTTAGAGATCCTTTTCGCTCTTACAAGACCACTCATTTGCCGCGCGCGGCGTCTATCCATCGAGAACCCAAAAAGAAACATTCCGATAACACGTTTCTGCTGCTTTCGCTCGACCCCTGCTGCTTTGGAACCAGCGGGTAGGTTCAAAAGCTGCGCAATTCAAAGACGAACAAAACGTATAGCAAGAGATTCCAATCCTATAGCCAAAAACCGAGGAACGGAGCAAAAACCTTGATGACGATCGTCGGAAACTCACCTCGAAACGCAAAATGTCGCATAAAGGCGATCACGTACGGCGTGTGGGGTACCGGTGGATAGAGAAAAATTTGGCGAATCCAATGAAACCCACTTTGTTCGCCGACGATGCTCGCATCGTTCGGAAATCGAGATTATCTCCTCCACAAGAAGCACCTGGAATGGTCTTGACTGGAAATTTGGGCGTTTTGGCGTGGCGCGTTCGTCCCGCTGTGTCTTGCCTGCCGCCGACTACTTCCAGTTGGGGCCGTTGGTGGTCGATTTCCTTTCTGCTTCATCGGATTCTATTTGCTTGCAGGAGATGTGCGTGATATCGACCTGGAGTCTCTTTCGGCCGCGACGATTCTCGACGACCTCCGGCGCGCGTTCACAGAAGAATCACAGGGCTATTTAGTTGATGGCAAAGCGTTGATCGAAACGAAAGAGAAGACTGAAGTGTTCGAACATCCGACAGAAGCAGTAGGTAGCGGAGAATGGACGAAATGAAAAGAACGGCAACGATCCACGGACGTCCTTCTCGTTTATCCCGCTGCTCAACGAGAAGCGAGTAAGCACTCGGTTTCCCAGAGACGACCCCCGCATCATCGATGTGACAGAATTTATTCTTCACTTCCACTCCACAGCCGGAGGACAAACGAAAAACAACGAGAAGTACAGCCATGAAGCAACGAAGAAATCAGGCGGACAGCAGCGCCACGACGTCCATCACGATCTCCGCGTTTTGTTCCACGAATTCCTTGGTCCAGTCGGGCAGGCGCTTCACGGACGGGAAGTTCTTGTGGGCGAACTTGACGAACTGCCGCTTGAAGGCGTCTTTGTGGTCGTGAGCGTACGCCAACTTGAGATCGCGAATGATCGTCTCGACCGACACATTCGCGAGCAGCGACTCCAGGCACATGGTCTAAAGGAGATGAAGGAAAAAGATGCCAAAGACGGACGACTCACGGTCAGATGGAGCACTTCGTAGCAGTCGGCCACGGGCAGCAAGCGCGGCGCGACTTCCTTCAGGTTCTCGACCTTGCCAGAGTAGAGGTAGCGGAGGAGCAGCTCGATCATGTCCGCGTCCTCCTTCTTGATCTCCACGATGCCCGTCTCGCGCTCCTTCGTCTCGTGCGTGAACATTCGGTCGAAGACGGGCGATCCCGAGCAGATAATGAGCTTCGAGACCTGAAAGAGGCGATAAAAGGAGTGAGCAACCGGAAGAATCGGAACAAACCTTGAAGATCTTTTCCTGCACGCGCACCTCCACGTCCGCGAACTTGCCCGCGTCGAAGTCGGCGGCGATCTGCTCCAGGACGTTCAACGGGCCCGCTCGCTCAGCCCACTCGACCGCGTCGATCGGATCCGCCGGAGTCACCTTGCAGATGAGAGCCAGCGAACCGTGCTGGGCGAATTCGGCGAGCTCCGTTTGCGAGATCATAGCCCAGAATCCCCGGCCGGTGGTGCTGGTCACGAACTTGTGCTCGGCTTCTGAACGACAAAGATCAAATGAGAAGTTGGGAACGGAAAACTCACCGCTTTTGCCAATCGCCTGCTTTTTCTTCCCGCCCTTGAACCAGCACTCGTACTTCAGACGCAAGAAGGGATGACCGCCGAAGTTCAGCACGCGAAGGAACACCCCAACGTAGTCCTGGAACGACTCGTTCGTGCCCTTCGGGTAGAGCCACACGCGGAACGTCGCCTCCGGAACGCCCTTGACGCTGAACTCGTCGCTCTCCCAGCGCTCCTTGAACGCCGTCTTTCCGAAGCGCTCCTCGAAACCGTCCAGCGGCCAGCGGAAGACCGTCTCTGGAGTCCCTTCCATGGCCTCCGGTTCGATCTGAAACGGAAAGAAGATAAAAGAGCCGCGTTGTTGCGAGCGGGCATCAAAAAACGCGGCGGAAAATCGCGAACAAACCGCCCGAGCGGCCCCGTCGAACGAACAGACGACGCGCGGACGCCGTTTGCCCGACCGCCGCCGCCGCCCGCTCGCCCGCAAACCGCGGCGGGCGGCAAAGACGCGCCTCGGCCGCCTCGCATGCGAAAGAAGGACTCATCAGAGCGTTCTTGCGATGGAATCGGCACAACAACCGGCGGAACGATCATTTGACGAAAACGCGGATGATCGAGTAGAGAAGGGGCGAGCAAGTGGATTGGTTTTCCCATTGGCCTGCAAACACCCGTTTTGGTCGGCGAAAAGAAACGAGCGAGAATTTCAGCCCAACTCCTAACACAAGCGAAAGTAGCCGCAATCAAGAGTTTTCGCTTCTCGTCGACCAAGTGAAATCGAACAGTTGATTCCATCGTCGAAAGAAAGATGAGCGGAACTCCACGAGCGCTGGAGCGGGCGGCGGAGCGGGAAGTCGGCTCTCCTTTCGTCCGTCCGCCGAGTGCCCACCGATCGACCGAACGGAACAGAGCGGAGTGTCCGCGGAGACGACGGGCGTTCGTAGTTGGTCGTTCGAGTTTGATCGAAATGCGCGACGAACAGCAGTCACTCGCTAAAAAAGGATGAGCGGAGGGATTTTTCTTTCTCTAATGGCGAAGCGAGTGGACCTCGACAGAGAACGAGAGGCGAGTAACTCCCGCACACATTTCGTTGCAGAGTTCACTCGTCGGACGGGGTGCAAGCGCAAAACCGCAGTTGGGCAGGAATTTTACGCTAAATTCACGAACGATTGATTGTGAGTTCCATCCACTTCAAGACAACTGCGGCTGAAGATCTTGGTTGCCTACTGACCGCCCAACGTCTTGATTACCCGTTACTTCAGCTTCTTGCTCATTGAAAAGGCTGCAAAGTCGTGGACAGCGTCTAGAATCGACAAATGGTGGGAAAAAAGAGCGGGCCGATTGCCTCGCAGTCATCCGGCGGCTTCTTTTGTTTCTCGCGCTGCAGCGCGCACGGGAAAACCGATCAGTTCTGGCTTCCTCTCAACCGAAAGCGAGCAAGCCGCTCGCACGAGTTCTAAGGTCGCTGCTTTCTGGTGCGCTCGCAAGCAGCAGTCGCTCGTGGGTCGAACTCGGCGCCCAACCAGCCAGTCGGCATTTTGACCGATCCGCGTTGTTTTCTGCCGCTTGCTGCTCCCGTTGGTTCCGCGGCGTTGCTTTGCTTGCTCGTTGTTATTCGAACACGTTCACGTTTCCAGATCGCCCAAACGATGTCGGAGGAGACGGTCCATCGATGTGAAATTTCCAACTTCAAGGAGCGATTCGGGTCGACTCCGACGGGAACGCCCATTGCAGGCTACGAATTTACGATCAAAAGTCTCGGCAGCGTCAAGTTCCGGCTGGAGTTTTACCCACAGGGCGTCGGTGCGCACTTTGCCGATTATTGCTCCGCCTACTTGGCAATTCGCGACATGGATGGCCGTTCGAAGGTCCGCGTACAATACCGCGTGTGGCTGGAGAATGCGAGTGGAAAGCAGACTCGAGCCAAAAGTTCGCGTAAATGTCCTTCAGTTCGTTGTATTTAGCTTTTAGAATTGGACCACACTTTCGACGAACTTTACGGCTTTGGCTGGAAGGCGTTCAAAAGCCGGGCGAACGTTTTCCGGATGGTCGAGGATTCTCCGCTGATCGTTTGCTGCAAAGTTCGTCCGGTGGAGTCGTTGAAGCGAACTCCAACGGACGCCCATCTTCGCAAGCATCTCAGCGAACTGTTTGAAAGCGTCGAGTTCGCGGACTTCGAAGTGCACGTGGGCGGGCGGGTCTTCAATGAGAATCCAGAAGGCATCGTCTCTCACCCTTCTTCTGTTCAGGTCCACAAGTTCGTCCTCACGCAATCTCCGTATTTCAAGGCGATGCTCACGAACGACACAAAGGAGATGCAAGGAGGCCTGGTGCGCATCAAGACGTTCGGCGCGGACGTGATCGACAAACTCCTCCGCTTTTTGTACACGGGCGAGGTGGAAAACTTGGAACTGAGTGCACCGGACCTCCTGCTCGCCGCCGACTGCTTCGAACTCCCTCACCTTGCGGTAAGCGATCGTCCTTTCATTTGATTCGACTAATTTTCAGGAAATGTGCATCGATGCGATTGTGGCCAGTCTGCGCAATTCCAACCTTCTGGAACACCTGCCGTTGGCTTTTCAGCTGGAGCACTACGAGGAGTTCAAACAGAAAATTTTTCAAGTGGCTTGCGACAACCTTGTTCCGCTCATGAAGCTGGAGGGATGGTCGAAGTTCGAGGAGGAGAACCCGACGATCGTCGCCGAGCTGTGGGAATTCGCCCACAAGTGATCGCTTTGCTGAGTTGACGTTTTGTCCTGCTTGTCATGCTTTGCAATAAACACCCCTTTGTCTGCTGATGTTCGAGTGAGGCGGAAGACAGAAGACCGACCATGTTCGCTTGCTGCGAGATCCCTCCGCTCAATGCTGCGGTCAAGGACGAAATCTCCAAGAAGTTCAGGATTACAATCGGAATGTTGTTCGCGGACGTCGAAGTGCGCGTGGTCGAGAGGATGTGGGTGGGGCGTTCCGGTGGTCGAAGAGCCACTCACTTATTCTTGTTCAGGTCCACAAGAACGTCTTGGCGCGCAGTCGGCGTACTTCAAGGCTCTTTTCACACACGACAAAAAGGTCCTGAAGACGGGCGTTTCCGAGGAGAAGACGTACGACGCCAAGATCACAGGCCAAGTGCTCGAATTTGTCTACACCGGACGAGTGAACGGCTTGGGGGCGGATGCCCGCAATCTCCTGCCCGCTTCCGACTTTTATCTTCTGGGTCTTCTGCAGGCGAGTCCTTGCTCCTTCTTCCCTTCATTTGTGCGGCGTCGATCCTCGCGACTTTGAGCGTCGAGACGGCGCTCGTCGATCTCCAACTCGCCTTCGCCCACCGCCACCTCGACGGCTTCCAGGACCGCTTCCTCGAATTTGTGAAGAAGAACGCGAAGGCGATCCTCGAGACGCCCGAGTGGACGAACAATTAGTCAGCAAGAAGTCCGCTCTCGTGAACGAGTTCTTCGAATCACTGGCTTTTTGATCGTTGTCGACGCCTTCGTTGTGAGTGAATCGAGTGCACGATCCTGTTAGTTTTCGATCAGCCCGTTGAAGTCGGATGGAAAAGAGACAAGCGAGAGGTGTTCGACGGAAACGAGTGGAATCACGGAAACACTTGGCGAGAGAGCCGTTTGTACGCGCACTCGCTTTCGTTCGCGCTCTGCGCCCCTCATTTCATTCCGCTTGTCCGCTCGCCCGCCGGCTGGTCGGTCGGTTGCTCTTCGTCTTCGATTTCTGCCGCCTTCCGCCCGTCCAGTTGGTGAGTTCTTCCGCTCGATCCGCCGATCGGTGGGGTTGTCTCGCGCCAATCGACCGTCTTCTCGCTGCTTTCAGTGCGTTCGATTCCTACAACGTTCTCCAAGCGATCCTGTTCACTGCATCGAAAGATTGAGCGTCGACTGCGACCGGCCATTGCCACTACGGTCAAGCGGCTCTTCTGTTGAAGTGAGTTCTTTCCACCACACCCCACTTCTGTTCTCCCTTCCAGTTGCGATGATCAAATGGCGCGACTATCAAGGAAGAACTGAGGTCGCCCTCACGTCCTCTTTGGTCCTGATTGGTGAGTTTCTCTCGTTGGGATTGCTCACGACCGCTGTTTTCAGCCGGATGCGGGAGATGGTCGTGGAGGCGCTCAAGCTCGCGAGTGGAGGCCGTCTGATCATTTGTTTCTCTGTTGTTTGTGAGCAGTGCGGTATCTGCATGGCAAGTCGAGTCGGAATAAACGCTTGGCGGCTGTTCTGGCTTTTCGGAGATGCCAAGGAAACTGGAATCCAAGCCTGTTCGATCATGAAAGACTCGAAAAGATGAGCGCGTGCTTCGACGAACAGCAAGCACTCCTCTCCCTCGGGACGGCGAGCGAGCAGACCGGCGGTGGAGTGTCTTCTCTTCCCGGCGAAGAGTGTCGTGTGTCCCGCCCGGACGCCGCGTTTGCCGGCTCGCCGCTTTTCCTCCGCATTTCGCTCGAATTCTCGGACGATTACTCGGGGAAATTCTCGCGAGTTTCTTGTCTCGCTTGCGCTCAACGCTTGCAGTAAAGGTTTTCGACAAAACACCCCAGCTTTCATCCATTTTGCTCGATCTTTCGCGCAATCCCGCGCAATTCTCGCCGGTTCGCGCCTAATTCCACTCTCTATTTCCAGGCAAACGATGGCGGAGCCCGTTTGTCGTCGTTCGAGCCGGAAGCGGAAGCAGGCGGCCGAAGAGGAGTCGCCAATCGTCCAGCTCTCGTCCGCCGAGCTGTGCGGCTGCCCCAAGTGCTGGAAGACGGCCGTCCTCCGCCCCCTCGGCCGTTCCATCCGGCGGGAAAAAGGCGAAGCAGGCGGAACACGAGCGACAAGAAGCCACGATTTCGTTCGTCTACGAGGACCGCGGGGTTCGTCTTTCTGCCCACTTGCTTTCCGCGCACTCCCGCGTGTTCCAGCTCTCGAGCAAAATCGGCTGCTCGGCGGACGGGCGCTACGCGTTCGCGTTCACGCACACCCACGATCTCCTCGTCGTGGACCTCACGCGGAACGCTCGAAAGTGAGTTCTCTCTTCCTTTCATCCGCTCCTCTCCTTCAGGATCCTGAAAGCGCCGCGCAACCGGCCGTTCGGCGCGAAGCTCGAGGGCCTCGTGGTCGTGAACCTCACGACGCTCCTCGTCGCCGCCAGCTGACCGCCGCAACGCCTCCGAACTGCACGTCGTTCGCTTTCGGCCGGACGGCGAGCGCTACGAGCGGACGCTCCTCCACCGCTCGGCCGCGGCGGGCCTCCCGTCGCTCGTCGTCGCGCACATCGGCGGGCGGCACGTGGACGTCGAGCGGGCGGTTTTCGACGGCGCGGGCCCGGCGGTCGTCCTGCTGCGCGTGGACGTGGACGAAGCGCGCGTTGAGGTGCTCGGCGAGACGCTTCTTGCGGGCCCCCACCGCTTCGTGGCGCGCGTGGGCGATGGCGGCCGCTCGCTCTTCGCACTGGACCGTCGGGATCTCGGCACTTTGCACGTGTACTCGCTGGATGAACGCCGGTGGACGGCGGAGCGGTTGGACGACCGGAAGCTGCGAACGGCCCGCTTTCTCCCCCCGCTCTCCCCTTGAACTCGCCGCTTTCAGGCCAACACGATGCCCGCCTTCCACTCGTCTCACTCGTTCTTCCTGAAGACCTTCACGCGCGGCGTCACCCCGACGACAAGGGCGCTCTTCCGTCTTGACCTCGCGGCCCGCAGGGGGGCCGAGGCGGCGGTCGACGCGAACAACCTCCAGCACGTCTCGTCCGTTCTGAACCCCGTGGACTGCGAAGGAGGACGGCCTCCTGGTAGTCCGCACGTGGGAGCTGGACCGGAACGAGCGCGGCCAGCGCGTACTCGCTTCAAGGTCGAGCGTTCGATGCACCGGTTCGTTCACACTTCCTGTTCCTTCCTGCTCACTCCTCTCGTCTGCTTCCAGCAATCCCGACTCGCTCACCCAACTCTCTGTGACGGCCGCCCGGAAGGGCCTCGAGCTCATCGACGGCGAGGGCGGCTTCCAGCACGAGATGAACAAACCGCCGTTGAAGTCCGTCCTGCGCAGCTTCTACGAAGGGAATGGAGCCGATCCCCGTCCATCGTCTCGAGTAGCCAAGGGTTCTTGTCGTAGTTGTCAAGTTATTGAGTAGTGTTGAAATAAACGAACGGTTGATCCGGAGCGTCGAGTTCGATCAAAAGACTGCTCGGAAAAGACGTCGAGTCGGCGAGGAACTCGCGGCAATTTTCCGTTGGCTTCTTCGACTCACTCAGAACGTGGCGTTGGACCGACTATCAAAACCCGATCGATTGTGCTTGCCGTCCGCTGAACGCGCAGCCCATCCGCTCGTTGAGGACGAGCGGGCGGTAAGACGAGAGTTCCCTCGCGATGCTCGCGCGAGTTCGGTTACCTGTTCGTGCGAGTGACTGACTCGCTTATTCGAGATTGAAAAGGTGAGTGGGAGGGCACGAAAATTATCGCTTCTTTTCGCTTTCTGTCGTCCCAAGCGCGAACTCGACGGCCATAAGGCGATCTCAGAATCTTGTGCCGCAGTCACGGGAAGGACGGTGGAGCCGCTGCGGCGCATTAGAACCGCCTCGTAGACGGCCGCCGTAAGGAGAGCGTCGGTGACGATCAGCAAGTTTCCCCACGGGCCCCACTGCTGCGGCGAGACGCCGAGTCACAAGAGCGCGTACCACAGACAGACGGGCGCGAAGTTCAGAAAGAACTCCGTCGCGACGGTGGTGACCGCGATCACATCGATTGAGCGCAAGGAGCGAGACGCCAAAAGAACCCACTGGCGTCTCGCGCCCGCCTGCTGCTCGCCGTGCACTCGGTGCTTTCGGTGGAAGAGGGCGGCGAGCGCGACCTTCGGGACGCCAACCTCCATCTTCGGCGCCAACTGCAGCCACCCGCCCCCCCTCGTGGCCAAGCAGTTGAACGCGTGAAAGAGAAGAACAGGAAGGGAAGACCGCCGCTCGTCCGCTCGGCGACCGGCAGTTCGAGGGCGGCGGGGATCCCGACGGCCACTACCAGCCCCGCAACAAGCATCGCGACCACCGAAAGGAACACGATATGTCTTTGGTTGTAGCGAACACGTGTGTCCGGTCCAACGGCAGACACGTGACCGAAACGGAGAGCATCGAAGCAAAGAAGTGCATCCCGAACAGCACAACCTTTTCCACGCGAATGTTCCACCCGTTCGGCACCACCGAAAGCGGACGTCATTTGCGAGCCCATCAAATCGGACAATCCCGGCCGACTCGTAGGATGGACTTTATTCGCGAAAAACGACCGAAACAACAGACACAAGATTGGATCCATTAGCAGGACAACAACACCAGGAGAATGCGACTTCCGGTTAGACAGCGTCGGCCACGAGCTGGCGGAAGTGGGGGTATTTGCGGGCAAACGCTTTCCAGCCGCTCAGCTGCTTCACTTCCTGCTCGGTTCTCCCGAACGAACGCGTGGATTTTGTGTTTGAAGTGCTCGTCGACGTGTCCGTGCTTCTCGGCCAGCTCCAGCAGTTGCATCGCGCGATTGACCGAAAGGTTTGAAATGGATGGACTCGATGCACAGCTTCTGCAAGAAAAGAGGAGATTGGGAGGAGAAGGGTGAACTTGCCTGCAGACGGAAGGATCCCGAAGTAGTCGGCATCCGGGAGGAGGTCGGCAGCCACCTCGTCCAGCCCCTCCACCTCGCCCGTGTAGAGGAAGCGGAGAACGCGCTCCACGTTCGCCACTCCGCACTTCTCCTCCTCGATCTCGACCTTCTTCTTCTCGGCTTCCTTCAGACCGGACGAGAGGCACGACTTGAAGTAGTCCGACTGTGTGCAGAGCGATCGCAAACGATTGACCTGCAGTTGGAGATGGTGAGTGGGCAGCACAGCAATGAATGGCTCACGTGGAAGGTGCGGCAGCCGACGATGACCTTCACGTCGGAGTAGAGCGGTTGTTCGAACGTGCGGGCGAGTTGGATCTTCGAGACATCGGCGGCAGAGAGCTCGGCCGGCGGCCCCATCGGCTGGAGCTCGCAGCAGAGCGTGATCGGCCCTTCTCCCACCATCTCCACCAGGTTGGCGTGCGGGAATGAAGTAGACAGTTTGCGCCCACTCGCGAAGGGTCAGGTAGACGACGAAGCCTGAACAGAAGAAAGATGAGTAATGGAAGCTCCAGGTCGGCAAAGCAACCTTGTTTGAACGTCCGCCGTTGATCCACGCCCTCGATCCACGTGGTGCAGTGCGCGAGCAACGGAGAGGCGCCGATGTTATCGGCTTCAATCGAAACGATGAACTTGTCGCGGTATTGCTCGCTGTAGCCTTTGGGACCGACGTCGAGACGGAACTTGGCGTCGTGCAGTCCGTTCACTTGAAACTCGTTCCCTTGCCAGGCGTCTCCGCCTTCCGCCGCCTCGAAACGGTCGTGGAAGTCGGGGATCTCAAAGCGGTGGACGGTCGACAGAGCCAACGGAGTGGCGATCTTCTTGCACGCGAACGGCAGGCGGCAGCACACGAAGATCGTCGGGGTGTCGCGGAAGACGTCCATCTCTCCTCGGGTGCAAAAGAGGTCCCAGGCGCGGAAGTCTTCGCCGACGAAGTCGATGCGGGACTCTGAACATCGGCGATCAACGGTCTCCTCGCTACTCGACTCACTGTGCTTCGAGCTGCTCGTCCCATCGACCTTCTCGATCCACGCCTCGTAGGGCACTTCGAGCGGCGTGTTCGTGGCGGGATCGAGGACCAGCACCAACAACGCGCCCTTTTCGTCGGCTTCTTTCGGTGCGAAGTGGAGGTTGAAGACGAATCGGCCCGCCGTCGGGTGGAGGAACTCGTGCGGGTCGCTCGTCCAGGTGTCGCCCTCGTTTGCGGCTCGGAGTTTCTGGTCGAAGTTCTCGACGCGCCAAACGGCCACGCACGGATCGTCGAAGACCGAGCGGGCGCTCATCTCGCGGAGGCACCTGAAATCAAACGACGAGTATTCGCCCGAAATTCCTCGAAATAGACACGAATCGAGGACAGCAAGTGGGTGAACATGAAACAAAGAAGAAATCAACCGAAAGCGTGAACAAACACAAAGAAAATCGGGAAAAACACCGGCGGTTTCTGCTCGCACCAGCGTGTGACGGCGCTTCGCGCCGTCCCCAGCTGGTGGTGTCGTTAGACTGGTGCGTATCGAATGCTTTTGTCGATTTTGTTTGACGAACCATGTGCTCGTCGCAATGGGAGAACACTGAGTCGCGCTTCACAACGTTCGAATTTGATTGAAACTCGGCGAACGGGCCGTTTTTCAGCAGACACATCGCTGTTCGTCCATTTCGCTCTTACGGTCCCAAGAAAGAACGATTCGTACCGGAAAAGCCGCGCAGGAATGCTGTCTTCAAAGACGACGGCGCGCACAACGCTCTACCTTACCCGCAAACAACGCCTAATAGTCTGCTTTGATGCCAGCAAATGGAAAAAAACGAATGGCGGCTGCGGCGACCGAAGAAATTGGCCGCAAAGCTAGAGTGCATAACCCCACCGCAAAACGCGCCATTACTCCTCGACAACCAAACGTTTAAAAAATTTGGAACGGTGGTAAGCAGAAAAACTACGTGCTCGATGTTTCTGCCAAGTTTCAGAGGAATCGGTCCACGTCTCTTCAAACCCGCCCGCTGTTTGCGCAAAATCGGGGCTTCGGTTGGCGGGCATCGCAGTGGCCAAGCGGGCCAAAAACGAAAACAAACTGCACATAACTGGAAAGCCCGCATTCTGCGCTTTTGAATGAGCCCATATTTATGTCATGAAGTCAAGTGTGCGGGGAGAACAACGGAATTGAAATTCGCCAAAATTTTCAAATTGACACTAAATCTTAGGTCCATGAGCCTGAAATCCTAGCAACTCCTCATAACCCAAATTCAATTTTAATAGATGCGCCAGACCCTTTTCTAGGGAGGATCTTTTTTGTTTTCAGAACAAAATTCGGAGAGCCGCGAACGGCGCCTTCGAGTGTGGACCTCTTCGATTTTCCGCCCGAAGCTTTCGTGTTTGGGCGATCACAACTTTCTTCAACGACTTTTCCTGATGATGGCATCAACTGATAAAATGTTCCTCGTTTGAAAGCGCATCTTTTTGTCCACTGAGCGAGTGAATTTGGCCGTACGACAAAACCGGTACGGCGCGGAACGTTTGGAACGGCACGTTGAACGTGCCCGCCGGCGGTCGAAATGCACATTTTCGAACTTCGCGCATGCGACTTCCTCTAGCCAAAAAAAATTTCAGATCGATTGGAGCAACGGCTAAAAAATTGAGGGCGCGGAGGGGACTGACAGACTCACCGGTTAGCGCCGTTTACGAGGGGACTCGACGGCCGGCGAGCGCGGCGGAAAAGAACGCTCGATCGAAACGCCACGCGGTCGGCCGCCGAAAAGAAGAGCCGTGAGACGTAGGGCGGGTGTTCTCTGTTCCAATGCAAAATTCGGCTCGGCTGCCTGCTTGTAGCACTCCTTTCCATTCTTCTTCTCCTGGTTTTGCACGTTCGCTATTTGAGCAGCTACTCTCAAAGATTCACTTCTTTCTATCAGCACGGAATGCACTCAACAGCCCACTGACGTGGAGGTTTTTGGCTTCTTCGCAAAGGTGTCAGTGGGGTTGGCGACGAACGGCAAGCGGCCGGAGGCAATCGCGCAACTGCCCGAGAACGGGCGGGTACTCTCCTTCGGGGGTGGAGAAGCGGCATTGCTGCGAATGGACGACTTCCTCGCAGACCTCTGCCCCACCGAGTGGACGAGCCGCCCGTGGCCGAGCGGATCGACCGAAGCGGCGTGTTCGCGAAGAGTGGTGGCGGAAGTGGGTGGAGGTGGAGGACTCGGAGCCTCGGGCAAGAACGACGAGGATTGTTTCGAAGAAACAAAAATGTGGAGAAGAGCGGAAGGGCCGTTCGCGTGAACAAGTTAAAGAACTTTGAATGCTTCTCGGCCAATCACGTGTTCAAAGTTCATTCTTGCTTGTTCTTCTCCCGCGACTGGGTCAAAACAACGCGCGAGCTGCGGTCGACCTACCTACCGCTACCGCTGCCCTGCGCGATGGGAGCAAGGCGGGCAACACTCTCCCGAACTGTGCGGATGGCGGGCGGCGTGGGTCGAGCGGGAGTGCAGGAAGTGAGCGGTCGGCCCGCTTACCATCATTCGTCCTCTCGTCCGCGTGTTCAGTTGCTGCTCGCGCGATTTCAGCATTTGGGGCGTCGTTGTTCTGCTCGCAGTTAACTTTATTGAGCAAATCCTCGTCTTTTATTGCATTCAGTTTCAGACATCTGCACAATGATCGAGCCTACCACCTACCGTTGGAAGATTACGAATTTTTTCGAGCTGTACGGACGCACTGGGTTCAGAGAGCAAAAACACAGCGGTCATTTCGAAGTGGCTGGGATCGAAGGAGCCAAGTTCTGCCTTGCACTCTTCCCAGCGGGCACCACAGAAGAACACAAAGACTTTGTGTCCGTCGGATTGAAGACACGAAGTATGGGCGGCCATTCCTCGATTCCTCTCGGTTTCGAAGGTTGGATGGAAACGGCTGATGGAGTTGCGCATTTCAAACACCGTAAGTGTTCCTTAGAAAACAGTCAAGTGACTCGTCAGCAGGCGCCTCCCATACATTCGTGAAAATATTCGGCTGGGGATGGTCGCAGTTTGCCGCGCAAACTGAAGTAATCGAACTGGCAAAGCAGGGACCTTTCTTCATTTGCTGTCGGATTCAACCAACCGGCTTGTTGAACGAAACGCAGCCCGTTGCGATCACTCCTCGGCGACTTCAATTCGCCGCCTACTTTGGGGACGACGAATTCGCAGACATCGAAGTGCGGGCGAGCGGCAAAAGCTGGAAGGTCGGTGGGCTCGGGCTTTTGACCCCTTCTAATCCCCTCGTGCTTGCAGATCTCTAAGCTTCTTTTTTGCTCGCAGTCTGCCGTCTTCCGCGCGATGTTCAAGAACTTGACGAAAGAGCGTCAAACGGGCGTCGTGGACATCAAAGACACACGCGGAGATCTCGTGGAGAAGATGCTCCGTTTCGTCTACTCGGGAGAAGTGGACGGGTTAAACGCGTGTGCTCGCGACCTCTTCGCTCTTGCCGACTGCTACGACCTGCAAGAGTTGGCCGTAAGCTGCCTTGGAATACTTCAGTTCTATCCGATTCCTGCAGAACGTGTGCCTGAACTCGCTCGCCCGCACGCTCTCGCTGGAGAACATCCTCGACCGTTTGGAGCTGGCTTTCACGCTCAAGCAGGCCGAGGGGCTGAAGTTCGCGGCCGTTGAGTTTGCGCACGAGAACGGCGACGAGGTTGCGGAGCTGCCCGAGTGGGAGCCGTTCGTGGACGAGAACCCGAAGATCGTAGCCGCTTTGTGGAAGCGCGCCCGCTTGTGACTTGCGATTGTACTTTCACTTGTGTAGTTTGAATAAACTTGTGGTTGTTGATGAGTGCGGCGAGTTCTAGTCGTCTGTTGCGGAAGCAACATCCTCGGCGGGAGAGGAACACGGCCGTTTGTATCACTCCTTTGAGCTCCGCTCGATAACGGCAGCGCGTTCCTCTGCATCCAAACGCTGAAGAATTGGAGCTCCCTCCATGTCGTCGCGAAGACCGAAGATCCCCCGCGAGGAACGGGGAGAATCAATTTCCTTCCCACCTGAGTGTCAGCGCGACTGCAACGGACGGCAGTGTCGTGCGGTTCTCCGGTCGAATTGCCGCTCAACCGTTTTATTTCAGCGTTGACTCTGCGAGCAAATGAAGTTTTTTGAGAATAATCCGGAGAAGCAGACTGGGAGAGGAGATGCTTGAAGCCGTTTATTGTGTTGCGGAAAGAAAAGTGACGGCGAGAATCGTTTGGAGTCGTGCCGGCATCTCGTCCTCCATGCCGCATCTCGTCGATCAGCAGTGGGCAGTTTCAGCTGCAAACAAGCGGAACAGTTGGGAGAACAAACGGAAGCAGCAGACTCACTTGATCAACGGTTCGTGGAAGATTTAGGGCACGTCCTCCTCACACGCCGCTCCCAATCGTGCGTCCAGCAAACGAAGAGCTTCTTGCTCAAATTCCGGGTCCGTGGTCGCAATTGACTCTGCAATCCATTCGAGCTGCAAGCAGGGGTCGTCAAAAGGGAGGGAGAGGTGGACTTACGGCCTTCAAAAGAGCCGAACAAGCGCCTCAAATCGGCCGTGCTTCTTTCGTCGAGGGGAGCGTGGAACACGACGTTGGCCGCGTCCTCAACAGTCGATCGGCGGCTTCTCGAGGCGGGGATGCCCGCCGCTTCGGCCGAGCATCCACCTCGTCCTTACTCCTTTTGGACTGCTTGAAGGACGCGGCTTCGACACATCGCAAGAGTTCTGCAAACCAACGAATGAGCAACAGTCGGACGAGGTGGAAGAGAACTCACCAGTCGACCAAAACGGAGGTAAACGGAAACGACGAGATCCCGTCCGCTCGAACACGAAAAGCGGCAGTATTCAAGACGAACCTGGAACACTTGTCCGCGTGATCAGCAAACAGCGAGCGGACTCACGTGAGAAGTCGACCAGCTCGCATTCACAAGTGAACGGAAGACGGAAGATTTTCGGTCGATTCTTGTTCGACCACTGACTCTTGACGCGCACACCTCTTCAAGCCGCTTGATTACCGGCGACCGGGCAGTCGGCCATCTCGCTGATGACGCCGGCACAACAGAACGACCTGAAACGAAGAGAGGGATGAACAGTGGTCGATTCGAAAGAGCGCTGACGAATCAGAAGGCAGAGGCAGAATCAAAAGAGACGAACGGCGCGAAGACGGACAATGCGGAAGGAAAGGAGCGGCTTGATCGTCGTCGGAGCCAGTGCCCACACTCGCGGGCAACAACAACCGAGCAGCCGACTCGTCGACGGGCGGACGGCAGCAAGAGAATGAAGGCAGAGCGGAGGAGCGAGCCGCACGGGCGGGAGCGAGGAAGCGAGAATGACCGATCTGTTGCCCCGGCCGCCTTTTTGCACTCGAAGCGCATGCGCAACGAAGAGAAGCGAGTGGAACTGCCGGTGAATACCGGTAGGTTTTCCGTCCTTTACGCAGTTGTTGTTGTCGGTTCTGTTCAATTCGAGGCGGAAGCCGGGAACATATTCCGCTGGTTCTTTTCACTAGCCTTTCGATTAGCCGCTAGTCAAAATGACGCGTGGAGACAGCGAAACGGCCACCCCATCGAAGAACAACCACGCGACTCTCCGTTCATCGTCCTTCCGTTGGCGATCACCGTCACATTCTTCCAATCAATTTACACACTCAACTGGCCGTCGAAAAACAAGCGGACGTCACCACCCGTTTCTTCGTTTTTTTGGCGGGAAGATCGGCCGCCCGAACCGAAAAGAGAGCGGCGGGCTGGGCGACCACGTGCGAAATCGACACCGCCGCTCGGCTTTTTCTGTCGCCGTTTTGCGCTCGCCGGCCGCGCGTTCCCCTCCGCTCTTCCACTCCGTTTTGCAGGCAAGGCGCATCGCTGCGAGCTCTCCGACCTGCGGGCCCGCGCGCAATCGAACGCCGAAGTCGCCCGCGAGAAGTGGACGAGCGATCGCTTCGATGTGTGCGGAAGGGCGCCGGTTGACGTCCGCCTCTTCCTGACGCCCGTCCACGAGCCCGCCGACCGCCGCCTCCGCTGCCGCTTTGGGCTGCTCGCCGCCCTTCGCCACGGGCCGCCCGTCCGCCTTCGCTGCCGCCTGTGGTTCGAGCGGGCAGATCGCGAAAGGAGAGCTGCGAGCAGTCGGTTTCTCCTCTTGTGTTTGCAGAAGAAGAGACACGACTGTGGGCCGGACAGCTGCACGAGTGGACGAACAGCGCGTGCTGGAGCGATCTCCTCGTTTGGTCCCGCGATCGCCCACTTTGTGGCTCTGCTGCACGGTGAAGGAGATCCTTGAAGAGCAGAACGATCTCGCGGCTTCAAGTGCGGAAAAGGCGGCCGCGTTTTCCAACAACGACGACGACCACGAGCGGACCGCAGATGTCGAGATCCGAGCGGGCGAGCGGGTCTTCAAGGCGAGTTCCCATTGATGTCACCCTCCCCGCTCGTCCCCCGTTTGATTGCAGGTCCACAAGGCCGTCCTCATCGCCCGTTCTCCCCGCTTCAAGCGGCTGTTTGCAAAAGCGCCGACGGGAGTGATCGAAGAGAAGAATCACTCGGCCGAGGCGATCGCCCGCGTGCTGCAGTTCGTGTACGAGAGCGAAGTGGACGATTTGGAGTCCTTCGACCGCGAACTCCTGCCCGCCGCCGTTTTCTACGAGCTGCCCGCTCTGCAGGTGAGTCCTCCTTCATCCTTCCGCTTCCATTCGTTTCCAGGAGATGTGCGAACAGTCGATCGTCGAGACGCTCACCATTCAGACGGCGCTGGAAGACCTGAAGCTCGCCTTCTCGCTCGAACACCTCGACGTCTTCCGGCAGCGCGTGCTGGAGTTTGTGAAGCGGAACGCCCGGGCGATCCACGAGTCGCCGCAGTTCTCCGTCGAGTTCATCCGCGAGAACGCGGCGCTCACGAAGAAGTTCGTGGGATTGCTCCTGCCTCCACAATGAGCTCATTCTTCTTGTCGTTATTGTTGTCGATCGTATTGCTGGAGAATAAACGGGGGATCAATTCGAACAGCAAGTGGACGATCCGCGGTGATCAACGAACGGGAGCCGGTGAAGTGAAGTCGACTTGTTTGTGGAAGGGGCTGCATGCAAGTGCTTTTTGCTCGCTCGTAAACGACTTATTTACTGTTTGCGTCTGCCGGCCGAGGTGACGCAATCGTCTCTGCCCGGCCCTCTGCTGCGAGTGGAGGAGAGAGACGAGCGGGCAGGCAGTGGGAAGGCGAGTTGGGGCGAAACGCGCTTGCCGACCGCTTTTTCGGCCGCGGCCGTCGCCTCTCTCCCTATTTCTTCCGATTTGCTCATCCATTTGGGGAATCGATTATATTTTTGGGCCGTGTTCTCCCCTTCCTCTCCGCCACCTTTCACTCGTTTCTTTCACGCCGCCCCATCATGTCCACCTTCACTTCGCACTGTTGGACGATCAAGGAGCTCTGGAACCGTGCGGGGCGCGCGCGGGACGGAGACACGTGGACAAGTCCGCCCTTCCAACTGAACGGAATCTCTGGCGCGCACTTCCAGCTGGAGTTCGGGATCAAGGACGGAAGTTGCGAGCCGTCCAACTTCCGCTTGGTGTGCGTGCGGCTCGACGGGCATTCGAGTGTCCGCCTTCGCTTCAAGCTGCGAGTGGAACACCGCGGGGAAGACGTGTTCGGCGGGGGTATGTGATTGGCTTCCGTCTGCCGTTTGTCCGTAACTTTGAGATTGCAGAAGAAATGGACGAGTCGGACGATTCTGAGGTGGACGAAGCGCTCGAATGCACCAAGCGGGAGTTCTCGGTAGGCACGGCGCACGGCGGGATGAAACGACAGTGGTCGGAGTACATGGACGACTTGCACAAGACCGACGACGTCGATCTTTGCTGCGAGATCGAGCTGCTCCACGCGACCAAAACGCTCCCGTACGACCCACAGGTTGTGAAGGCGCGCATGTGCGACAACGTCGGCGAGATGCACGACAATCCCGCTTGTGCGGACGTGGAGGTGCGCGTGGACGATCGAGCTTGGAAGGTGAGTACCAATCGTCGTAACAGCCACTTACTGTTCTCGTTTAGGTCCACAAGTTCGTGCTCGTCAGCCAGTCGGCCTACTTCAAGCAGATGTTCACTCTGGACACGACGGAGAAGCAGACGAGCATCGTCGAAGTCAAGAACTACTCGATCGATGTCATGGAGCGCGTGATCCGCTTCATGTACAAGGGCGAGGTGGCGGAGTTGGATTGGTGGGATCGCGAACTGCTGCCCGCCGCCGACTTCTACCACTTGGCTCTGTTGCATGTGAGTGCCCGCTGCTCTTTCCCCTTCAACCTCCTCTGCTTTTAGGAGATGTGCGTGGCGTCGATCCTCGCGAACCTGTCGGTGGACTTTGCGCTCGTCGACCTCCGCCTCGCTTCCGCCCACCGCCACCTGGACGGCCTCAAGGACGGCGTGCTGGAGTTCGCGCGGCAAAACGCTCACTCGATCGTCCTGCTGCCCGCACGGACCGCCGAGTTTGCGGAGGAGAACGCGGAGGTCGTCGCCGATATGTTCGAAGCGATCGCCACTTGTTTCGCTTGAGTGTTTGTTGTTTGTGTTGTTACGGATTGAATAAACGTTCTGATGAACGCGAAGTCGGCATTCCCACCGCTTGCAAATGGAAGCGTTTGTTCGAACGCGCAGACGCTCCGATTTCGTAAGCGGCCGGCCTTCCCGCCATTCCCACTCGCTCTAATTCGCGTGAATCACCAAGCGGGAAGCAAACGAGCGGACAGAACGGCGGCCTGTCGGGCGGTGTGCGAAGCGTCCAAGCGGCCGGGCGGCGGGCAGCGGAGAGGCGACGCGCCGTTTGCCCGCTCACCGCGCACGCCGCCGCTTTCCGCGCTGTTTTGAGCGAATTTCCGTTGGGTTCTGCCGTTTTCGGTGGAGTGGCGTGGACGCGAGGGTTTCTTCGTTCTGTTCGTGCTCTCTTGCTTCTACCCCTCTTATATGCTTTCAGCTCAACCCGCAATGCCGTCTCGCACGGAGCACTGGTGGGAGGTTCCCGAAATCGGCCGGCGGATGCGCTGCGCACAAGTGGGCGACAAGTGGACGGGTCCGTCCTTCCGGCTGGACGATCTGCCCGGCGCCCGCTTCCGACTGGTCTTTGAGCCGCACATCCTGAGCGCCAACCAGACGTGCCGCCGGCTGGACGGCCACTCGATCGTCCGCCTGCGCGTGAACATGCGGCTCGAGGACGAGCAGGCGGATGGCGCGTTCTGGGAGTCGGGCGAGGATCTCAGCTTCATCGCCGACTCAAAGCCGCACGTTTCAGAGAAAACAAAGGAGTTCTCGGACGGCGGAGAGCACGCGTTGGGCGGCCGCGGACTGGCCGCCGAGCTCGGCGAGTTCGCGGACGACGAGACCGCCTTCTTCGCCTGCAAAATCGAGCTGCTCGACGCGACGACGGCGCCCCTCTTCGACCAGGCGGACGCAAAGGCGGGCGCCTTTGACAACAGCGAGCGGATGTTCGGCGACGAGCAGTTCGCGGACGTTGAGGTTCACGTGGGCGAGCGGGTCTGGAAAGTGCGTTCACTTCTTCAATTCTCTCACAAACTTCTCTCGTTGCAGGTCCACAAGTTCGTGCTCGTCTCGCAGTCGTCCTACTTCAAAGCGATGTTCACGCACGACAAGACGGTCATCGAGACGGGAGTCGCCGAAGAGAAGACGTTCGGCTCGGAGATTGTCCACCGGATCCTCCGCTTCATGTACACGGGCGAGGTGGACGATCTGGAGATGTCTGCCCGCAATCTCCTGCCCGCCGCCGCCTTCTACCAGCTGGAGCTGCTCCAGGTGCGTTCATGACTTCTTCTCTTTCCATAAAGCCGTTTGTTACCAGGAGCTGTGTGCCTCGTGGATCGCCGCCCACTTGTCCGTCGAGACGGCGCTCGTCGACCTCCGCCTCGCTTCCGCCCACCGCCACCTGGACGGCTTCAAGGACGGCGTGCTCGACTTCTCGAAGCAGAACGCGCACCGCCTCGTCGTGCTGCCCGGCTGGAACGCCGAATACACGCGCGAAAACGCGGAGATCGTCACCGAGTTGTTCGAAGCGATCGCTTCTTCTTACGCCTGAACGGTTCTTCCCGCATTCTTGTATCTTTATGGCAATAAACTCTCGCTAAACACTTGTCTGATCCTTGCGAGCAGAGAGCGAAGTGTTGAAGCGCTCGTTCGACTAGCGGTGGTCAGAAAGACGGGAGCGGGTGGGCTTTTTCCTGTTCGTCGAATGCATCTGGAAGCACACGGATCACAGCGTAGATGACAGGGGCCGTCCGGCGCGCGACGAGCGTGTACGACCTCTCGTACTCGACCGCGTGGGTGAGGAGCCTTCGTCGATGCTTGACTGGACACCCACTGCCGCCCTAATCCTTTTCAGATAGCAGACCGCAATGGGCGGTTGCCGACGGAAAGAAAACAGCGATTTGTCACCTGCAATGGCGGGCGGGTTTCGGCTGACTGCATTCTTGCAAGCAATTTATTCTTCGTTTCAACACAACAACAGCAGCAGCAGAAACAAACTAGGTGAACAGACGACTAGTCGATGCACACTGAAGTCACTTCGAGCACGATCTTCGTGTTCTGTCGGATGAACTCTTCGGTCCATTCGGGCAGTCGACTCAGTTGTTCGAGGTTCTTGCGCGCGAACTTCAAGAACTTCCGTTTGAAGTCGCCTTGGTGGTCGTGAGCGTACGCCAACTCCAAGCAGCGAAAGACAGTTCCGACGGACACGCAGGCAACAAGCGACTCGAAGCACAACGACTGCGGGAAGACTGGAGGAATGAGAAGATTGAAGGTTGAACTCACGACCAAGTGGTGCACCTCGTAGCAGTCGGCGACGGGCAGAAGGCGGGCGGCGACGTCGTTCAGGCCCTCCACCTTGCCCGAGTAGAGGAAGCGAAGGAGCAGTTCGATCAGCTCGGCGTCCACGTCCTCGATCTCCACCACTCCCGTCCGCTTCTCCTTCGTGTCGTGCGTGAACATGCGGCGAAAGACCGGCGATCCCGCGCAGATGATCACTTTTGAGACCTGAACAACAGGAGAATGAACAGGGGATTTCTAATGGCCGAACCTTGAAGCTCTTGCCCTGCACACGCACTTCGGTGTCAGCCAATCGATCGTCGCCGAAGTGGGCGGAAATGTTTTGACAGACGTTCGCCGCCGCCATCCGCTTCGCCCACTCGAGCGGATCGATCGGGTCCAACGCGACGACTTTGCACACGGCAATTCGTGAATCCATTTGAGGGAACTCGAGGAGTTCCGTTTGAGTGCACATTTGGGCAAATCTCCAAGCCCTTCGTTTGGGTTCAAACCTCTGTTCCACGGCTAAACGAAGATTTCAGACACGAACCTCGTTTGGCCGCAGACAACAAACTCACCGGGTTTTCCCAGTCGTTTCTTCTCACCGTTTTCGAACCACAGCTCGTACTTCAGGCGAACGAACAGATGGCCGGCGAAGTACCGAACATTCAAGTACAATCCACAATCGTTTCCGTTCTGGTCCCCTTTGGGGTAGAGGCGCAGACAGAACGTGGCCATGGGCACGCCGTCGACTTCGAAGTCGCCGTTGTCTCAATGCTGCTTGAAGGCGGCCTTCTCGTAGCGCTCTTCGAAGTCGTCCAGCAGCCAGCGGAAGACGGTCTCCGTGGGTACGGCCATCGTGTCTGCTGCAAATAAGAAGTGGGAGCAACGCGCACTGCAGAACGAATGGATGAGCGACGAGGTGGGGACGCGGCAGGGCGGGGACACGCCGCGTTGTTTGGTTGCGCCACGGCATTCGAATGACCGTTTGGCGGGCTGCGGGGGAGCGGTGGGGGCGGCTTGTGGGTCACACGAGCGGCCATCAAGCTGATAGCTGCTTGTGCGGACCATTTCTTTCCCGTTGGCAGGTCATCCCGCTAGGTATTTGGATTTGTGTGACGTCCGTTCTTTTCGTGTTCCGTCGAGATCCCGTTCTTTTGCTGTACTTGATGGCTTCCGGCCTCGCTCGTAGCGAACAAGCGATAAAATGATTCCGCAAAAAGGAACTTTTGAGAACTCTCAAGACTCGCGTTCCAGCCCCAGCAAACGACCAATCAGTTTCGTCCACCGACAACAACGCGGTTTATTCGCTCGAATCGACCTAACGTTCACATTGCTCCGCCATCCAAAAACGCCATTAGATTATCTTTTGGAGCGCTTTAACGACTGTCGTTATGAGTGCGGACCGGAAAGCTGCACCAACAACCTGAAAATAGCACGTTCTTCCGCTCCGACTGCTTCAAGCAACCTTGTCCGCAATCGGCGTCATCCCAGCAGAAGAACGGGCAACTCTGAACGAATTCCGGTGGTTTCTGGCTGCTCGCAACTCGACGAGCGTGTTTTGGAGTTCCGCCTGATCGTGGCCCTCGAAGTCGAAAGAAAAGCAGCGCAAAACACTCCTTTTTGCTCTTTTTCCGCCGTTCCGCCCGTTTTGATCCGCCGCTTCGCTCTCGCGAACTCGCCCGTCGGCGATGTCGCCCCCGACCGGCCGACGTCGCCGGCTGGGAGCAAGCGGAAGCACACAACCCTTCGGAAAGTGCGTTCCGCCCACCTCCTCATCCACTCGTTCGTGGAGGAGTGCCTAACGGAGCTGGACGAGCAGGAACACTTCTTCCAAGCAGTGGTTCGCCGCCGGTCCGCCGCCCGTTCCTCCCGCCGCTTTCAGTACCCGCTGTCCTACTGCAACGACAGCCACCAGTGAGCGCTCGTGTTCGAATGCCCGCCTGTTACTCGTGTTTACCGCCTGCCCGAGCCTTGGACCTCGCGGGACTCACTTCCAAGGCTCATGAAAGACGGCGCCCGTCCGCCCGCCAGTGGCCAGGGCTGCAGTCAAAAGAAGAGGACGAGAAGCACTGACGCATCCCACGTCCACTGAATGAACGACCTCGCACTCTGCTCACTGCCGATCGGAGAACACGCCCGTTCATTCCTGGTCAGCATTCGGTTGTGCAGCAAAACCACACACTCACGAAGAACAGCCACCGCAAGTACACGTGCCTGACGGTGCGCGACCTCGTCAAAATGGCGCGTTCAAGGACGTCCGCTTCGACCGGGCCGACCACCAGCAGAGTGAGTGCCCCCGCTTCTCGCCGCTCATCCCGTGCAGGCCGCCCGAACGGCCGGGTACTGCTGCTCGCAGCGATCGATGCTCCGGTTCGATCAACAAAGAGCCGCTTCAAGCTGGACGGCGGCGACGAGTACGGGCGGGCGCGCGTGGACGGAATCTTTGCCTTCTTCCACTTTCGAGTGCTCGAGCGCCGATCGATCGCAGAATCCGAGCGAAATGAACGCAAGCGGCGCTTCGAGAGATCCCCGTGGATTGACCGCCGGCTTCCTGTCGGCCGCCCGCAAGGCGCTCCCGTTCTACGAGAAACACGGCGGCTTCGCTCTGCCTGCCGATTTCGTGGTGGCCGAACACGCGACGACGCTGTTCGCTCTGCACCCACCCAAATTGAAGGTTTTGGCTCGAATTCTCGCCGTTCGAAATGGAACGGTTGTGGATGCAAAGCCGCAAGACGTCCGTTCATCCCCTTCTCTACGAGCATCTCTTTTCGTCCTTCCGAGGCATTCGCTGGCTTGCAGTCGAGTTTATTCGCAGAGAACGACAAAAAATAAGAACGAATCGACTTGAATTAACGGCAGTTTCGATCACACCCAATAGAGAAAGAAGAACAATAAAAACGATCAACAAGTGTAACACGACGAAAGAAACCGAAAGAGCGGCATCACTCGATCTTCAGCATGTCCATCAGGATGTCCGAGTGGTTGCGGCCGAATTTGCGCCACTCGGGCATCTCGGCCAGCTCTTGGCGGTGGTCGAAAGCGAAGCGGAGGACTTTCGGCTTGAAGTCCGGAACGTGCCCGTGCTTCTCGGCCAGCTTCAGCAGTTGCATCGCGCGGTCAACGGCGAGGTTCGAGAGGATGGAATCGGAGCACAACTTCTGCAAGGAGCGAAGGATCATCGAGAGGACAGGGAGGACTCGCCTGCAGACGGAGGATCCCGAAGTAGTCGGCGTCCGGCAGGAGATCGGCAGCCACCTCGTCCAGTCCCTCCACCTCGCCGGTGTAGAGGAAGCGGAGAACGCGCTCCACGTTCGCGACTCCGCACTTCTCTTCGTCGATCTTGACCTTCTTCTTCTCGGCTTCCTTCATTCCGGACGAGAGACAGGACTTGAAGTAGTCCGACTGTGTGCAGAGCGGCAAACGATTGACCTGCAGGAGAAGATAGGGAGTGAAAGGGCGGAAGTCAATGGATTACGTGAAAGGTGCGGGCGCCAACAACGACCTTCAAGTCGGAGTAGAGCGGCTGGTCGAACGTGCGGGCAAATTCGATCTTCGAGACGTCGCCGGCGGACATCTCGACCGGCGGGCCCAGCGGCTGGACCTCGCAGCAGAAGGTGAACGGTCCGTCGCTCACCGTCCAGTTCATATCGACGTGGGAGATCGCGAACATCGCTTGCATTGGCTCGCTAGCGGTCAGGTAGGCGACAAGAACTGAAATAAAGATAGACGGATTGTTGATGTGAGCAAACCAACTCCATTTGTACGTGCGGCGTTGATCCGAAGCTTCGATCCACGACGTACATCGCACGAACAACAAAGAAGAGACGCCGAATTCGTCAGCACGGATGCCAACGCCCAAGAGTCCGTTGTACCGTCCGTTGGTGCCGCCTTTCGGCCGCATCCGAAGGCGGAACTTGGCATCGTTGAAGCCGGTCACTTGGAACTCGTCTCCCGACCACCAGACTCCCTTTGCGGCCTCCTCGTAGCGCGCTTGGAAGTCGGGGAGCTCCCACATGTGGACGGTCGACAGGGCCAACGGAGTGCCGAGCTTCTTGCACTCGAACGGTAGACGGCAACAGAAGAAGACGGTCGGAGTGACGCGGAAGACGTCCATCTCTTCGCGGGAGAAGATTCCGCATTTGCTAAGACCCTTTGTGCCAAGTTCGACGCTGGATTCTAAACCTCAGCAATTAGACGCTTCTCCAAGGATTAGCTCACGTTTCTTCGTGGTGCTCGTCCCGTCCATTTTTTCGATCCACGCCTCGATGCCCACTTCGATCGGTGAGTACAGAGCGGGCAAGATGACGTGCATCCAAAACTCGCTGTTTTTGTTCTCTTCTTTCGGAGCGTGCACAAGGCTGAAGACGACGCGACCGGCCGTCGGGTGCAGGAACTCGTGCGGGTCGCCCGTCCACTGGTCGCCGGGCTCAGCCGTTTGAAGTTTTTGATGGAAGTTCTCCACTCGCCACACGACGACGTTCTGCTCGGCCAGCAGCGAGCGGAAGCTCATCGTGAGGGGCGCCTGAAATCAGACAGCGATTAGTTCCGCAAAGTCGACCAAATGCGCGTAAATTCGCGTTGTGAGCCCGAGGCCGGCAGGCATCTGTCAGCTTACTGGAGCACACCGGCGTTGGGTCGTCGGGCCCACGTGGCCCGGCGGCCGGCCGCCGCTCTTCCGTCCGCCCGCCGAACGCCGCCCATCAGCCCGGCCGCCCGCCCCGTACAAAACGGCCGCCCGCCGGCCACTCGAGAAGACCCACCAGCGGAGAGCCCACGAACGGGCGGAACGTTCTGCCGCCCTGTTGCTCCCACTCGTGTGTTCCCCCCTCTTCTTTCTGCTCAATAAACCCATCGGCACCCGCTACTCTATCGGCCTTCTTTCGGCGGGGAATTCCGGGCTGGGTGCTCGGCGACGGGCGGAGGGACTTCGCCTCCGGGCGTCATCCTCTCCGGCCCGCAGCGTGAATCACAGACAGCGATCGGGGCAAATCGATCGAAAATGCTGAGAAACGAGGAAAGAACGACGAAAATCGGGAGCAATCGGAGAAAGTGGATCCGGAAAGAAGCTGTTCAAAAAAGCCGAAGACAAACGAGAAGAAAACGACAGAAGCAGCAGCAATCCGAGCGTAAACAACACTAATTTCTCCTCCAGCCGCACGCACTCGACGGCCGGGCGGCGCGGCGAAAAGACGCCCGATCGAAGGCGCCAAGCGGCCGGCCGTTCGGAAAGCAGCGCGGCGGGACGGCGAGGAGGGTCTCCGCAGCGGTCGGCAGCAGGCGGTGAGTCAGCGGATGCCTCGCTTTCCTGCCCCAACAAAAGCTATGTTCCCAGTCTGGATCGATCGAGAACACGGCCAATAGTCTGTTCGTGATCCGCCGCAAGAGGCGCCCAAATTCCTCCCCCAACTCCACTCCTTCGTTCACGAACCGAATCCAACCACTCCTCGTTGTCGCCAGTGCTTCGCGTTTATTCCCTCTTTCAAGCATGTGTGTACACGCCGAGCAGACGCCAAAGCTCAGGAATCGCCGAAACAGAGCGTGTCCTCGTCGCCCCACGCCTCGCGGACGCTCGACGGCGACGGGCGGAGCTGCCGGTCGTCCCACAAGTGGCGGATGCCGTCCAGAGCGGGCGGGTTGGCAATTGGAGTCGTGTGGATGCTCGCGTTCCAAGAGGCTGAAAAAACGAGTGAATTAACACGGGCAGGAGGCACTCACTCTGCTCAACAACCGGCTCCTCCCGCCGGTCGGCCCACCGGACGGGCGTCACCGCTCGAGACAAACGCAGGGATTTGCGGCCACTTCTGCTCGGCGACCTCCTCGTCCGGCCGCTCGGCGGGCAGTTCGGCGGCCGAGGGAGCGAGAGGGCGGCGAGATTGGCAACCTCGGCGCCCGTCTCCAGCCGCCGAACGGCCCGCTGGCCGACGGCGCGCATCTCGGCGAACTGCCCGTCCACTTGCCGCCGGACGGCCTCCAGCGCGCTCAAGCGATCGACCAGCCGCCTGAAAGGAGCGGTCGAACGAGCTGCCGGGCGCCTTGACTGAAAGCGGGCGGTCCACGTGGTCGACGGGCGGCCACTCACCCGTCTCCGCGTCGACCAGCTTCCGTTCGACGGTTTCTTGCACGAGAGTCGCCCGCTCGGCGAACCGCGCACCAGTCGCGTGTTCGACGCGAAGAACGGAGTGGCGAGCCGCTCCTGCAGGCAAGCGAGTGAGAGGAGCGGTGGGGAAAACTCACCAGCATCTCGCAGTCGCTCTCCGCGAACAACCGGGCGGTGCGCTGCAACAAGCGGAACGGGCGGATTGCTTCGGAGGTTTCGGGGCGGAAACTCGCGATCTCCCGCCAGTCCTCGCCGTCCGGCCGGTGCAGGAGGCCGAGCTGCACGAAGCGGGTGGGGCGGTCATCTGCCGCTCGAGCCGCTCGAGCTTAGTCTAGGCCGGCGGGGCGCCCCGCGCGAGAGCCGCCGCCTGGACGGCCTCCACCCTCTTGATCGTGGACTGCAAGTCGGCTGGTCGACGCACGAGCACGGAATCGTCCGCTCGTTGCTGCAGACCGCATTAGTTTGCCCACTCTCCTGCTTTCTCCCTGACCATGTTGCAGAAGAAAAAGCAGCCCGACCCGTCCGACTAGTTTCTGCATCCTCGAGTGATTTATCTCCTCTTTGAACAACACATTGGATTGGAACAACAGAAAGAAACAGCAGCAGAAAAGAGATCACGACGTGCACACGGACGTCACCTCGAGCACGAGCTCCGAATTCTCGCGGATGAAGTCGGCCGTCCACTCGGGCAGTTTGCTCAGCTCCTCGAGGTTCTCGCGGGCGAACTCCAACAGCTTTCGCTTGAAGCCGCCCTTGTGGTCGTGAGCGGACGCGAGTTTGAGGTCGGAGAGGATCGTCTCGACCGACACGGTGGCGACCAACGACTCCAGGCACAACTCCTGAAAGAAGAGGAAGAGAAGAGGAAGGTAGAAGTCAGGACTCACGACCAGGCGAAGCACTTCGTAGCAGTCGGCGACCGGCAACAATCGGGTAGCCACGTCAGCCAACTCCTCGACCTTGCCCGAGTACAGATAGCGAAGGAGCAGTTCGATCATTTCGGCGTCCTGCTTCTCGAGCAGCACGATGCCCGTCTCTTTCTCCTTTGTGTCGTGCGTGAACATGCGACGAAAGACCGGAGAGCCCATGCAGATGATGTACTTCACGACCTAAACAACCGAATGAGAAGACTGAAGGCAAGTGAGCAACGGAACCAACCTTGAAGACCTTCCCCTGGACGCGCACCTCGACGTCGGCGAACTCCGCTGAACCGAAGCCGGCGGCGATGTCCCGGCAGACACCCAACGGGGCCGTTCGCTCAGCCCACTCGAACAAATCGACCGGATCAAGCGGAGTGACCTCGCAAACGGTGACCAGCGGTCCGTTTTCGACCATCTCGTCGAGTTCCGCTTGGGTGAAGGCGCGCCGACCAGCCCTTGCTTCTGTTCGTGTCGTCGAATTTCATTTCGATGTCTAAACTAATGGTCGATTAATCGTGTAGGGAAGTCGAGATAACTCACCCACGCTTTCCGTCTGTTCCTTCTGTTCGTTCTCGAAGTAGATTTCGAACTTCACGCGAATGAACGGATGGTCGCCGAAGTCCTGAACGTAGAGGAAGGCCCCACAATCGTCCCAGTACTCTTCGCGCACGCCTTTCGGGTAGATGTCGAAGGATGAACTTGGCCGTGGGCACGCCCTCCACTTCGAAGTCGGGACTTTCCCACTTCTCCCGAAAAGCCGTCTGCTCGAAGCGGTTGTCGAAGTCGTCGAGCGGCCAGCGGAAGATCGTCGGCTTCACCGCGGCCATGATCGTCGCGGGCGGCCTGAAACGAGAGGAAGTAAAAGAAATCGCGCTTTTGCCGGTGAACGGCAAAAAGAACGCGGAAGAAGAAAACGCGACCGAAAGCCTCCGTCGAAGCGGCGAGCGGACGGGCAGGCGGCGGGAGGACGCCGCTCGGTTTGCACGCTGCCCGCCCGCTCGCAAAGTGCGGGGAGACGCCACTCGGTCTGCCGTCAGCGGGCGGGTGAGTCGTCGCAGCGCTTCCTTTCGGGCAGTCCGCAGAGCTCGCCGCCGATCGGAGGAGTGCAGGACGGCAGTCGGCGATTTCATTCGACCACGACCTTCAAGTCACTTGCGGGCACGCGATACAATCGATAAGGCAAAGGAGGTTGCAATCATCCAAGCAGTGACCGAAAATTGAGAAGTGCGGAGAAGGAGATCAAAACCGAAAAAATGCAGTGATCGCAAGAATCACTCTAGCTGCACTCCGTCGTGCATCGGAAGTCACGCGAGATGCCCGCATTTCCGCCTCTTGGACGGCCGCCCGCACTCCACCGAGAAGGCGGCGCGGCGTTCCGTGTGGAAAGCCGTCGGGCGGCCCTGCTTGGCGTTTCGCCCGGGCGTCCTTCCTGCTCGCTTTCTTTCGGCTTTTCGCTCGGCTTATTTTTGCGTTTGCGGCCGCTTTCTGCACGTGATTTCTCGCTTTTTTGTGATCAAGTTGCGTGATTCCAGGCGGCTTTTGTCGCTCAAGCGATGGCGGACGAGAACGAGTTTCGTTGGTCGCTTTCCGGCTTCAAGAAGTGCCTCGATTCGTCTCCGATCGGAAGGGAAATCAGCAGCCCCGGGTTCTTCGTCGCGGGTCTCGACGGCGTCCAGTTCCAGCTGGAGATCTACCCGCACGGGCGGGATGCGGAGTCTGCCGACTACTGCTCCGTTTTCCTGTACGTCATGTACCTCGACGGTCGCTCGTCGGTTCGTGTCCAGTACACCGTGTGGTTGGAGGACAAACACGGGCACCAGACCCAACCGAAAGGTTTGGCGGTAGGATTGATGACCCTGATTCCCCGTTTGTATTGCAGTTCTGGACCGCTGCTTGAACGACGTCGAAGGCTTCGGATGGTTCGAATTCGAAAGCCGTGCGAGCGTTCTCCGTTTGGTTCGCGATTCCCACCTGATTGTCTGCTGCACAATTAGTCCGGTGGAGCCGATAAAGCGTCCTCAGGTGGACGATCACTTCCGCGAGCAACTCGCCGGAATGCTCGAGAGCGGCGAGTGCGCGGACTTCGAGGTGCACGTGGGCAAGCGGGTCTTCAAGGTGAGTTCCAGGGATCGTAACACTCAACCTTCTCTCTGCTTCAGGTCCACAAATTCGTGCTGCTGTCCCAGTCGGCTTACTTCAAGGCGATGCTCACTAACGACTCGAAAGAGAAGGAAGAATGCCTGGTGCGCATCAAGAAGTTCGGCGCGAACGTGATCGACAAACTTCTCCGCTTTTTGTACACGGGCGAAGTGGAGCGACTGGAGGAGAGCGCGCCGGATCTTCTGCGCGCTGCCGATTTCTTCCAAATCATTGCGTTGATTGTGAGTGCCGATTCCTAGCACTCTCTCAATTCTCGTTTGCAGAAGTTGTGCATCGATTCGATGGAGGGCTCTTTTTGCCCCTCGAACCTCCTGGACCGTCTCTCGCTGGTCTTCGAGCTGAGCCACTACGAGGAGTTCCACCAAAAGGTCCTTCGCATGGCCTACGAAAACCTTTCGGTGCTTCTGAAGGCGGTGGAATGGCCCGAGTTCGAAAAGGAGAATCCGGAGATCGTCGCCGCTTTGCTGAAGTTCGCCCACCAGTGATCCTTTCGTCCGAGTCCTTTCCGCTCGTTATGTTCTTTGTTGTCCCGAGCAGTTGTTGCTCGAAATAAACCTGCCTATCTGAAAATGTTCACGCTGCATTGGTCGAAAAGAGCAGCAGGTGGAACGAACTCTCTTGACAACACTCCTCGGAACATTGCTTGCCGTGCGGTCTCCTAAGCAAGTCCTTGTTACCTGCGAAGGGTTTATTCAATCGTTCTGTATCGTAGAAGAGTGAATCGAGTGGACAAAGCCCGTAGTCATTGGTGCTCACTGGGTAATGCACGTAAACAGCCGGAAGAGAGAACAACCTGAAACCAAAGAAACAAGCAGTCGAACGAGCAGCTTCTTGAGAACTCGCCCTCATCGCAGCTCGACATGCTCCACCAACACCAGGTCTGCCTGCAGGTCTCGATCTGAGCAAGTGCATCGAAAAAGAAAACGGCGAAGAAGATGAGCAGAAGGAACAAGAGACGGAAAGCATCCATTTCGAAAAGGCGAGTGCTCAAATAAAGGCTTCCGCTCTTCGCTTTTGAAGCGCCTCGTCGGCAGCAACCACGCGTCAGCGATCGGCCGTCGTGAATCAAAATTGTTTCCTTTTTTGGCTCGTGAGACGACGTTTCCCTTCGCCAATTCACGAGCGTTCCGTTCGGCAAGCGTCGTGTCCGCGATCAACCGCCCTCGTCCTCCCGTCCGTCTATTCATCCAAGTCGCTGCTCTCATGGCAAAACGACAGAACAAACGAGCAGCTTTTTTTCTCAACGCCCGATTGCACGCACAAGAGTGGCAGAAGGTAAAAAAAGCATGGTCCGCAAGAGAAGCCCCTCGTTCATCCATTGCCGCTTTCTTCGAAGCTGTTCGTTCATCCGCCATTCAACGAGCCAAGGGATGACGAGGAGGACGAAGGCGAGCAGCATGCGAGTGGGTTGGATCGCTGGAAGAGTGGCGGCGACGGCTGAAACACACGGCAGCCTTTCCTCCTTGTTTATCTGCGCTTCAAAGGGCGTGTGCGGGCAAGTGACGAGAGATCACGTCTTTGGGCTTCGTTCAATGGGATGTGGGCGGCGAACTCCACGAGCAGCGGATAATTGCGACTTGCAGTGGCCGACACGGATGAGAGGTGGTTTGCGGATGACTACACATTTCGCTCGGCTTCTCTCGTCCAAGTACACCAATTTCCGGCTGCCACGGGCGGCTACAGCGGCCTCGTTCAAGCTCTTCTTCACCCATCAAACTACCAGCCGGCGGCAACTCGGCTCATTCACAACAACATGAGAAACCACAGTATTCAGCCGGTCAAGAGTAGTGGAACAGCCATCACGATGCACTCTGAAGCGAGGGAAAGCGGGAGGGAGCGGCCGCCCCAACTCACTGCCCGTCCATTGTGACGAAGTAAAGCAGAACTTCTCCGCGCACCATTGGTTCTCGTCCTCACAGGTTGTCTGGTCGAGCAAAAAAACGAGCAGGACGAGCAGCAGCAAGCAGCGAATGGATCCCATTATTGTATCTCGCGTCTCATCTCCCGGCCAATCGGACAAGCCGCCCAACAAACAATCGAGTGATCAAGTCATTTGTTTAATCAGACAACAAAAAGAACAACGCAAAGTGAGATAAGAACAGAATGCAGGTATTCGAGTTCGCGGCTCGTCCTCGGGCCCGTCCAGACGCCGGCGAGCTCGTCGATGAATTCGCTCAGCTTCCGCTTAATGCCCGAATCAAAGGAGTTAGAATCGCTGCAGTCGGCGGCGCTCACCGACGACCGCCGTGTGCGCGACATCGTCGAAGAGCTCGTCCTTGGGCTCGCGGCGAGTCTTCTCGAGCTTGGCGGCGGTCGCGTTCAGGTGGTGCGTCAGCGAGTCGCCCTCCTCCAGCAGCCACTCGCCCACGCACTGCAAGCGAAGGAGGAGGACGGCCACTCAACGCCCCATCCAGACGGCATCAGGCGCCAGTCCCAAGTCGCAAAACACCGCGCCGCCCGGCCACTTCTCCTCGTCGGCGGTCTGTCCAAGAAACAGGTGGCCGTTGATGTTTAGCGACCTCTTTCCACTGACGCTGTACCGAGCAAAACGAGACGAACTAAACCCCGCTGACTTTATTGCATGCAAATCTCTCCCCAAAGTGGCGAGTCCGTCCGCCCGCCTCCGCCCAACACGCGCTTCCGTCGACGACCCGCAGCGCCCTGCTGGCCCAGTGGTAAGGCGTCTGTCTCGTACGCAGTTGAGCGAGTGGGTAAACAGAAGATCACTGGTTCGATTCCAGTGCAGGGCAATCTTTTGCTGCTGACAATGAGGGCGCTGATTGTGATCGACAGCTCACGCCAGCGCTCGTCTGCCTTCAACAAACACCAATGTTTATTCAACGCAACATCAGTCATTCAAATAAAATCAACAATGCAACGAGTAATCAAACGACGGGTGATCAGATCGCCTCCGTGACGCCCCAAATCGCGTTCACTCGCGCGCGGTAGGCGGCGAAGGCCGGGCGGGTGGGCTGCTTGTGAGCGAAGGCGGTCGGTTGGTCCGCCCACAAGTGGCGGACGGCCTCCAGAGAGGGCGGCGAGCGGAGAGTCCGCGCTTCCAGCCGCTCCACCGCCCGCATCGCCTCGAAGTGGTGGGCGGCGGAGTTGCCTGAACAACCCCAGCGGTCACTCCCGATTCCATTCGAGGCACTCACCTTGCTCGCTGGCTGGCGGAGACGCGCAGTCGGACCAGCGGACAGGCGGCTGCGGGGGCGGCGGCGCGGAGAACAGCGACCAGACGGGGATTTGGCGCCGCTTCGGAGTGGCGGCCGCTCCGCTCGCTGCCGGCAGTTCGGCGGGCGGCTTGCGGGCGGGCAGGAGGGACTCCAGCGAGGGCACTTCGGGCGGCGTGCGGGAGAAGAGGCGCTCGAGATCGCCGACCTCCGCGCCCGCCTTCAACTCGCGGACGAGCTCGCGGCCGCGGGCGCGCGTCTCGGCGATCTGCTCGCCGCACGTGTGCCGGACGGCCTCCAACGAGTGCACGTGGGCCTGCAGACGGGCGACCTCCGCGACGCTCCAGTTCCTGCAACGAGCGGGCGGTGGACGAGGCCGTCGGGCGGCCCACTCACCCGCCGGCGGCCTCCCGTTGCAGCTCGGCGATGCGCGCGGCGAACTCGTCCCGCCGCCGCCCCAACACGCCGACCGCCGCGCCCACGCGCAGCTCCACGAGCGCGATCTCGGCGGCGCGCGCCCGTTCGGCGGCCTTCTGCGAGCGCCGTTTGTCCTGCAAGCGGGCGAGTGAGTGGCCGGCCGGGGGGACGCACCTGGACGGCCGACTGCTCCATTCGGCGGGCGGTGGCGTTCGCGTCCTCCAGCTGCCGTCGGAGCTGCTGGCCGGCCGACTGGCGGGCGGCGAGGTCGTCGGACAGCCGCCGCTTCTCCGCGCGGGCGGCTTCGAGGCGGCGCGAGTGGTCGGCGGCCGTTCGCTCGTCGTCGCGTCGGACGGCCGCCGCCTCGGCGCGCAGTCGCTGGAGTTCCGCCCGTTTGGCCGCGTTCTCCGCCGCCTGCTTCTTGTGGGCCGCCCGCAGTTGCTCGTGCTCCCGCTCGAGGGCCGTCCGTTGGGCGCGGGCGGCCTCCCGCTGCTCCTCGAGGCGCCGCTTCTCCTCCGCCTTCTCCCGCCGCTCCTTCCGCAGCGTCTCGCGTTCGGCCTCCAGTCGGGCGGCCTCCTCCTCGCGAACATTGAGGTGGTCGAGCATCACTTCGACGATACGCCGCACGGGCACGCCGTCCACTTCGGGCGGGCGGAGGGCGCGGTCGAGCTGCGCGTCGAGGCGTTCGAGGAGGCGCCGCCCGCCGCTCTTCGCGTCGAAAATCACGTCCGCGATCTCGCGCTCGCCGATCCGTTCGGGCAGCTGCGGCGGGCGTCCGGTGAGGTCGACTGAAAGCGGGCGAGTGCGGGGATCTCCGGGCGGCCACTCACCGATCGCCGGATTCACGAGGCCGCGCTCCAGGCAGAAGCGGAGGGCGCGGCGGCCGCCTTCCACGTCCTCGGCGTCGAGCACCGCCTGCAGTCCGCTCTGGACTTCGTCGACCGTCTGCCGGAAGGAGTGCCCCACGAGAACGTTCGTCGCGTAGAGATGGCCGACGATTCGGCGCTGAACGAGAGGAAGCGGTGGGAGCGGGCCGGCCGGTGGAACTCACGAGGATTTTCGAATCATTTGGGACCACCTCCTTCTTCCGCTCGGCCGGCAGTGCGGAGAGACTGCGGGAACGTCGCGGGTGTCCGTCGGGTCGAGAAGACGGCCGCTTGGCAAAGTGAACGGCGAGACGCTCCAACTCTTTGGGTCCCTGCAAAGGCGGCTGTTTCGTTGCAGATGCCAGAAGCGACTCACGAGCTCCCGCTTCTCGTCGCCGTCGACCGCGAACTCGAGCTCCAAACTCTGCAGAAGGTTCTCGCGCACGAACGGAGAGACCACCTCCCGCTTCTCCCGACGGTCAGCGGGCGGCTCCTCGAAGCAAATGGAGGCGTAGAAGTCGTGGGCCGACTCGTGGACGGCCGCCAGCCAGCCGTCCAGCATGCGGCGAGTGGCGGTGGGGGCGGAGAGCGCGCGTTTCGGACGGGACTGCAAGCGGAGGAGAAAGCAACAAGCGGACTCACCACTCGAGCGGGAGCTTCTTTCTTGACGGCAGGCGGGGGAGTCGGCGGCCGGAGGGGCGGGATCGTCATCCGCGCGATGAACTTCGTGCGTTTCGGCCTCTCGCCCGTCGGAGCGGGAATGGTCAGCTGAAAGGCGACGGAGCGGCTGGAAGAAGCCGCTGGAAGCGAAGGAGAAGCCGCCTGATGGACACAAGTCTTGTCCAGCGGCACTTCTCGCTTGGTCGCCTGCAAGGGAACGAAGATTAAGTGAGTGGTCGCTGGAGAGAACCTCGTCGATTTCCGGCTTCACGTCCACCGCCTTCTTCTCTGCAACGGCCAAAGGATCAACGAAGGAGTGGAAGAACCAACCAGCGGGCGGCGGCAACGGCAGGAATTCAGTCTGCACACTCGCATCGGCAAACAACAGCGACCGTTTGATCGAAGGGCAGAGCTGGCCGGCAACGTCGTCCAGCGCGGGGTACGGGGACTGAACGAGCGGGTGAGGCAAAGGAGAGACGCGGCCTTTCCCTGGTCCCAAGCACTCACCGACCAGTCCACCGGGTAATCCGAACAGCGACCGGAATCCCCGCTCTTCTCGACGTCCTTCGAAACAGTCGATCAGAGACACCCAACGACCGAACGAACCAATTGGCAGGCGAGAACCTCCAATTGCATCGCCGTCAGAGCGGGGCTGCACTCCAAGGCGCAAGCGGCCGCTTCCGGCGGCGGGAGGTCGACCGTTTCGATCCCGTCCTCCTCTTCGTCGTCGCTGCTGTTCACCCACGGGCTGGCGGAATTTTGTAGAGAATTGGTGCTCGCGGCCTCGGCTTTCGACTCCTCCGACTTGTCCATTTGCTGGAAGCAAGGAGTGAACTGCCGACCGAGCAGTGGAGACTCACGGATGCCGCCTTTTTGTTCGCTCCTTGCCGCTTCTTCGTGCTCTTCGCCGCGCTCAGGTCGACGGTGATCTCGCCCTTGAGCCACGCGCGCCGACTGACCGCGGCCGAGCCCTCGTGGCGCCCGCAGAAGACCATCCGCAGGGCCTTCGCGTTGGCCGGCAGGAGGGCCGTCGCGTTGCCGCCTGCAAGCGGGTGAGTGTTCGGCGGAGTCCTCGTACCCTTTTCGATGCGCTCGATCGACTGCTGCAGCTTCCGCTGGGCGAGGTCGTCGTGCTGCAGCTGGAGGCGCTCGAGCGACGGGCGGTCCCGCCGGCCGCAGAACTCCAGCGCCCGCCGGTTGCACTCGATCGCTTTGTCGAGGAGGCCGCGCTCCGCCTGCAGGTCGGCCACCCGCACGTAGTCGGCCACCTTCTTGCGGAAGTCGGGCAGCGAGCTGAAGCGAGTGGATGAGCGGAAGGAGGAGGGAGGGGACGTGCAGGAGGTTCTTCGCGCTCTTCACTTCCACGAGCACCTCCACCTCGATGACGCCGTCCAGCGAGTAGCCCGCCGACTCGTCGAGCAGGTCCTGAACGGCGAAGAAGTGAGTGGACGGTGGAGGGAACGAACCGCCCAGGGCACAAAGGCCGGCCATCCCCAGTCGTTCTGCGCGGGCGTGAACGTGTGTTCCGTCCGGCGGCACACGTCCGCGCGGTCCGCCCGCTGCGCCACGAGCCGAAAGTCGGCGGTCGCCTCGCACGTCCACGAGCTGCAACGAGCGGGTGTGAGCGAGGAGCAGATGAGAGAACGCACTCGGAGTAGGCGTCCGGGCAGCAGTGCAGGAAGAGGCCGAGGTATCGCTGCCGCTCGCCCTTCCGACCGACGTTCTCCCGCGGCTCCACCATCAGCCGCCTGCAAGAAGCGAGTGGGCGGGCGGGCGGGCGGAGGGGAACGAACCACGAGACGCCGCCCACGATCGCCGGCGCGCCCTCCACCGGCTCGCGCATCGCCGCGAAGTTCCGCACGAGCAGCCGCAGCGTCCCCTCCGTCGACGGCTCCTTCACGGGCGTGCCTGCAAGCGGGAGGATGATTGAAGCCCGTTCTGATGCCCCCACTCACTCTCTCGCTTCCAACGAGCGGGATCCCTGCACTCGAGCAAAGAGACGGCCGCCTCGAGCACGTGCGGCGGGAACTCGGCGGAGCGGAAGTGGCAGAGGGCGGGGAACTCGTCGGCCGGCGCCGTTTGGACGCCCACCGACTGGTGACAGCGACCGACGAACGGGCCGCCTTTCGACTCCAACTGCTCGAATGCGGGGATGTTCAGCACCAACTCGTTCGGTTGGCTGGAAAAAACGAGACGATTGCTGGACGAGGAGAAGAGAGAACTTACCGCTCGCTCGTCTCCCCTTCCAGTGCGGGCAGGACGCCCGCTCCGCGCTGCATCGCCTCGAAGAGCCGCTGGAAGATCACGAGTTCAGCCTTGATTTTCGCTTGCAAGTCGCCTGAAATCGGGTGGATTGGAGGGGGAAGAGCGAGTGGACGGGCGCTCACCCAATCCGTTCGGATCGTCGCCGTCCGGGTACGCGGGCGGCCACCCACTCGCCGTCTCCTCGCGCCCCTCCTCTCCACTCGACTCCTCGTCCGTGAAGGGCGACTGGAAGGCGGTGAGTTGGCGGAGCTGCTCGGGCGAGAGCGTGCGGGCCGCGAGGAACTGCCGCTTCCACTCGCTCATCGGCATCCCGCGCTGCACGGCCTCCTCGATGCCCACGAACTCCTGCTGGTGACTGGAGCCCGCCGGCAGGATCGACGAGTGGAGCGCCCGCTGCTGCTGCTCGACCCTTCGGACAGGTGCTGCGTCGGGCACGAACAGATCTCCTTCTCGTCCATCGTTTGGGAGAAATCCTGAAAGAGGACGGGATTTGCGGAAATCGGTAGGAATCGGTAGAAGTCGGGAGGAAAAGCGCGTGAGAATGTAAAAGTGACGGATTCTGCTCAACGAACTCTGCTTGAATTTTTGAAACGACGATCCAGCACGTCGAACACAAAATGAAGCCCAACGAGCACGACCAAAACCAGCGGAAATCCGAGAGGAGAGCGGAAGACGCCGTTCGGCCCGACGCCTAGCGGCGGAGTTCCCCCGCATCGACTCGCCGCACGCGGGGCGCAGTCCGCTGCAGGACGGGGGATGACTCATTGCTCCCCTCTTGTTCGTTGCGCATTCCACCATTCACTTGCTCGTGTGTTCACTCTTTATTGTTCCTCAAGCAACAAGCGACAATCCAAGTGGAAACCGGTAATCAAGGCGAAGACGGGAACCTGCAATGAGCAAAGGAAGTCGACGTCTGGGAGTCGAGCGAGAAGAAATTTGCGTCCACCTCGCCCGTCGGCATCGGCGGAGCGATCCAGGTGTTCTGCGGGAACTCGAAAGCCGCATTGTAGTAGGCGTACTGCTGGTAAAAGGCGGTCGGGTCGACGGGCACCGAGTGCTCGAAAGTGGACGGGGCGGGAGTAACCGACGAAAAGGAGGGATCGACGGCGGATGGGAAGTGGGCTGAAAGCGACTCAAGCAATTACAAAGGAGGAACTCGAGCACTCACTCATGTCCACTGGTTGTTCACTGTTCAGCGCCTCGGTCTTCACTCCTCCCGCCGCCTCGTCGACTCCGGACAGCAGCGGGTAGGTGGGCTGCCCGTACAGCTCTGCCGACGGCCACCCGCACTGCGCGTAGCCGTGGGGGACGGGCGGCGAGTAGAAGGCCGTGGGTGGGATGGAAGGCGTCTGGTCGTCCTGCACCGGGCCCTCCGCCTCGCTGCCGAAAGAACTTGATCCAGAGGACGAAGTAGCCGTCTGAAACGAGTGGTTGAGTAACTGAACAGGAAGGTGGAAGCTCGTTGTTTCTGTTGCCAAGCGGAGACGTTTCTTTCTCCACAGTACCCCCGCCCATTCGCCACTTTAATCCCCGCCCTTAAAGTGAGCGTCTGGCGAACACGATTCGAGGACTCCCGACCGCCCGCCAGTCGCCCTCTCGGTCACCCGAGCCTCCCGGCCGCCCGCAAATTCGCGCGCTTGATCGTCGGCGGCGGAATAAACAGACGAGCGATCGAGAGCTTGCGGATGGTTGAATCAAAACATTTACGCTGCCAGCAGTCAATCAGCAAGCCTTCCATTAACTGGAGACTCGCAACTTTCCCCCGCCCATAAATTGCCGCCCGCACTCGTTTGTTTTCTTGCGGAGTGATGGACGAGCGGTCGGGGCAAAAAGCAACTTTCGGGTGGAATTCGCGCAAATAGGAGCGGAAACTGGCGAACGGGAGCCATTAGGCGGCCATCACTTGGAATCGATCCGCCGATTGTCCAGTCGGTAAGCCAGCGAAAGGAAATTTGACCCGCTCGCTTCATTTTTTTACACGGCACGCGAGCGAGAACCACCACATCTTTTTGTTGGGAACTCACCTCCACGTGTTGACCAAACGCCGTCATCTCCACTGCCGGCTGCTCTTTCGCTCGATTCCTCTTCGCATGGACGGCAGCCGCCTTCCCTCCATTCGATGGCTGAACTCCGGTCTTCTGCGGGTTGTAGCGCCACGGGTGTCCCTTGCCGCGCTTGCGGCCGTTGCGTTTGTCCAGCTTCTCGAAGCAGGGCATCAACGAGAGGTTGTGGCGGACGGAGTTCTTCCAGCCCGTGTACGCGGGGTCGCGGAAGAAGGGGTGGAAGTCGCGGAGAAAGGCGTAGATCTCCGCCAAGGTCGCCTCCCGCAGCGGGTGGGCCTGCAGCCGAGCGGGAGGAGTGAGGGGGCAACGGATGACACTCACCTCGATCGCCATCCGAATGCACTCGATGTAGGACTCGGGCGGCTTCTTCGTGCCCCGCCGCTCGCCCCGCCGTCCGCCTCGTTTGTATGCCCGCTTCTTCGAAGGAGCGAGTGGAGTCGTCTGGAAGTCAGGGAGGGCGGTCGGATCACCGATGGCTGGTGTCCAGTACACGTCTTTCGACCACTGGAGCGGGTAGTCGACCGTGTAGAGGGGAGTCGGGTAGCTGCAAGCACGAAAATGCAGGGGGATCGATGAGAGCGGGATGTTTAGGCGATTTGCTTACGGCCCGAAGAAGACGGCCTCCTCGGCGTAAACATCATTGCCGGCCGCGGATGCCGAAATAAATCATCCGCAAGAAGTGGGCGGATAACACGCGCAACAAGGGTTTTTACACAACTCACCTCGGAATTGCGGTCTCCATCAAGACGGTCGGTCGATCGGGCGGAACGGCAAAGAAGGAAGGAGTCACAAGTATGCTGGAAGGTCGCCGCGTTAATCCCCGCACCGTACTGGCTGGCCGCCTCCCGAATTGCCGACGGCGACGGACGAGCGGCCGGGAAGCGAGCGGATTGTTTATTCCGCGGATGGCCGTTGGAAGCCGGAGGGGTCGCGGGGCGCGCTTTCGGCCAGCGATGGGACGACTCGTAGTCGAAACGGCTGATTGCCCGTTTCGCTTTCGGGATCGACGGGTGGGCGGGAGCGGCGGGCGGGCGGAGTGACGTGGCCGCGGATTCGAGAGTGCGAGTGGCGACTAACGAGTGATCGCCGGGATCGATGGGCTGAAGATCGAATTTCACGGCGGGGCCGACGAGCGCGTTGTTCCGTCGATTCACGGGTTCTTTTGCTCGAATAGCTGGGTGTTGTGGTCTCTGTTCGATCTCGACTGTTCCCGCCCTATCACTTGATCGATCGCCCCAAGACGGCGGCTAATCCGGAGAGCGCGGGTCAAAGTGCGCAATCGACGAGCGGCGGGCGGCTCGAATGGCGGCCGCGCGCTCCCGCGCGCTGTTGCCCGACGGAAATCGATCGGCGGCTCCGATTTCCGGCTCGATCGCGATCGGGAGCAAGTGGACAAATCGGGAGCGAAGTGAGGGGTCGCAATCGACTCGATCCAGAGGACCCCGGCAGAGTGCCGGCGATTCGAGGGACCACTCATCAGCCCCCATTACAAAAACGCTGCATGATTTCCTCGCCTCATTTACTTCAATTCGAGAGACCGGAGGCTTGTCGCGTGCAGAGAGAACGGTTCGCAAGAGCGGCCACCAAGTACAACACAAGAGAGAACAATGGGAGTGCAGTCCGAATGCCCGGTGGAAGTCTCGTTCTCGCGAGGGGAACAACAGCGAGTATGCAATCACCTGCAAACAGGAGCGGTGATCAAGCGGCAAGGAAAAGAACCCGCAACTCGACAGAACGCGCCGCCCTCTCACCCACCAGCAGAACAAAGAGGACTCGATGACGTCTGCGTTTTGACGGCCGACATCCGCGCGTCCAAGCCGCTCGTTCGACGACACCCGCGGCTCCCATGCGTTGATTCGGGTGAGCGAGCGGAGGTTTCACGTGAGTCCCCATTCGCTCTCCATTCTTCGTTCTACGACGGTCTACCGCTGGCTGCTGACCGCCAAGTCGCCCGCACGACGTGACGCGAGCGACGTGGGGAGGGGCAGTCGATGGAGGGGAAGCTGTTGTTTCGAATTACCGTCGAATATTCTGCCTTCTCACGAGTGGTTTATCGTTTCGCTTCGACCACACATCAGAACAAGCGAATGGAAGGAACAGGGCCGAGGATCAACAGTTGGACGCGACGGTCACTTCGAAGATGATCTCGGGGTTGTCGCGCACGAAGCTAACAATGAGTGTCCAGTCGGGTTGTCCTTTCAGCAGTTTGAGGTTCTCGTGGGCGAAAGCGCACAGTTTCCGCTCGAACGCGCCCTCGTGATCGTGGGCGAAGGCGAGCTTGAGGTCGCGGACCACGCTCGGGACACTGACGTGCTTGACGAGAGAAGCGAGGTACAGTTCCTGCAAGAAGAGGAGGGTTAACCGGCGACCAGTAGAGACTCACGACGAGCTCGAGCACTTCGTAGCAGTCGGCGACCGGCAGCAAGCGCGCGGCCGCGTCCTCCAAGCCCTCGACCGTGCCCGAGTAGAGGAAGCGGAGGAGGAGCTCGATCAGGTCGGCGTCCACCTTCTCGATCTCGACCACTCCCCTTTTCTCCTCTTTGGTGTCCAGCGTGAACATCCGGTCGAACACCGAGAGCCCGAGCAGATGATCATTCGGTTGACCTGAAGGAGACGAGAATCGAAGAGAGGCGTAGAAGAACCGACCGGGAAGACGCGCTCCTGAACGCGCACCTCGACGTCCGCGAACTTCTTCGACTCAAAGTTGACGGCGAGCTTGCGGCACACGGCGAGCGGAGCTGTGTGCTCAGCCCACTAGAAGCCGCCGACGGGATCCGACGGAGTGATTTTGGCGCAGACGAAGAGCGGGCCACGGTCGGCCACTTCGAGCAGTTCCTCCTGAGTGCACATCTGCGGTCATCCCCAGTTGTTGCGTGTGGGAAGGTACTCGAATTCGTAGTCTAAACGGAAGCATCGTCAGCATTGAAATTGGGCGAACTCACCGACTCCCGTCCATCCCTCTCCGTTTTCCACCCAGTATTTTCCCGTGAAGCGGATGGACGGATGGTCGTCGAAGTCCCGAACGCAGAGGAACAGCGCGCAGCCCTCTTGGAACTTCTCGTCGGATCCTTTCGGGTAGAAGGCGAAGGAGAACTTGGCCTTCGGCACGCCCTCCACCTCGAACTCGGGGCTCTTCCACTTCACCCGGAAAGCCGCCTCCGCGAAGCGCTTCTCGAAGTTGTCGAGCGGCCAGCGGAAGATCGTCGGCTTCACGACGGCCATCGTGCTCAAAGGCAACCGGCAACGAGCAGAAATGAACGGAAGAGCGAGCCGACCGAGCGGGCAAACAGACGCCACTCGGAATGAAAGCGGCCGTCCTTCCACAAAATGCACAGAAGCGGCGAATTGTAAAAGGCTCCTCCGGTCCCGCATTTGCACGTCGGCAAGCCATCGTAACGCGTTCTGTCGATGCTGTCGGCACACCCCATCATCGACCGGAATGAAGCGAATGTGGGTGGACGGGTGGACTCGCCGAGCTTCCCGTGCGTTCGAGCAGCAAGCGGTGGCCGCTCGCTTTGAACCGAACAGAAGAGAGCTCATGAGTTCGTCGATTGTTGCTGTGTGTTGGCCGCTCTCCCGCCTGTTCGTTCAACTCTAGCAAGCGGGAATCGCCTTCTCGGGCCCTCATCGGTGGAGTCCTTCGGCAATCGCGCCTTTCGGATGGCGTGCGTGTTCCCTGCTGTCCTGCGGAAATCGATCGGCGGCTACGAATTCCGAGACAATCTCGATTGGAAGCAGGTGGAACGGGCCTCTCGAAAACGGCTGGATCGAGCGGGAAAAAGCCGTGTACTCGCGTTTGATTGGCGTCCACAGAAGACTCATTTGTTTCGGCAATCATGCGCGCTGGATTTGTTCGCTGCTTGTGATACGGATCTCCGCGCACACACCTTCCAGACTGCCGACAAGCCATCCACAAACGAGTGCAGACTCGTTAATGATCGCACTGACGACTTCCGCGCTCATTGCCGCCCCGATCGAACGACTCGCATTGGTTTCGGTGCACCGGCGCGGCGGGTATAAAAGCCGGCCGTCTGTCCGTTCTCTCCACTCTTTCGGCCGCTCCTGCGAAGATGAGCTCCGCTCTTCCGCTCGTCCTCGTCCTGCTGAACGTCGCCTTGAGTGCGACAGCGTCTCGTGAGTTCCCTTCGGTAGAAGAATCTTTATTCTTGCTGCAGACCACTCGGATCACCCGCACCACGACGCGCACCACGCGGCCGCCGCCCACGGGCACGACGGCGAGTGGGCGGCGCGGCGGGGCGACGCGCACGACTGGCAGCACGCGGACTGGCGGGACCACGCCCACGACGCCGGCTTCGCGAAGGGCGACCAGCAGGATTGGGCGCGGCTGGACTACGGCGGCCACAAGCAGCACGAGAGCGGCGACTCGTTCGCCGAAGGCTACGCCCACGAGCACGGCGACGACCACGGCCGAGCGGGCGGCTGGGCGGGCGGCCACGACGGCGGCCATTCGGCTCACTCGTCGCACGCCCACCACGAACACCCGCACCACTTCGGCCACCACCCGCACGGGCACTTCGGCGGCCATTTCGGGCATCACGGCGAGTGGCATTGAGCTCGGATGGTTTGATCGAGTTGAATAAACAGTACTCGTTGCATTCCATTGCGTTCTCGAATGCGTGAGACGATGCTCACACGTTCTTCACTAGGAGTGCACGGAGACGAACCGAACAAACGAACGGTCACTTCGCGGCCAGCTTCCGGTGCCCGAACAAAAAGAAAACAGTTGGGCAAACAAGCGGGAACAAGCCGTCCAAGGGTGAAACGTCAGCATTCCGCCGCTGCCCGTTCGCCAGCCGGCAGCTGAGCAAACAGCTCCCCCATTCCCGCCAACCTCCGGCCGCTCATCGAAACGAACAACCCGAGCGGAGGTACAAAAGCCGTCCGCTCGGAGTTTTCGTTTGTTGCCCTCGAAATGCTCTCCGTTCGCGTGTTCCTGCCGCTACTCTCCTTTTCGCTCCAAGTGAACGCCCGTTCGATCCACGAACTAAACGCGCTGGTGTTCGCGAATTTCGCCGTTGAGAAGCGGCCGCCGTTGTTCGGCGGCGACATCGGTGAGCTCCAACGAACCGAGGATATCCGTTCGATTTCGTTGAAGTGCTCACGCCCGACCAGCACGAGCACGTGGAAGCGAGCGAAGAACTGGCTGCCAACGCGGATCCCCTGAAGGCGCGGGACATCGCGAAGGAGAGCGCCGGCGTCCAGCGTTGGCCCGACAACACGCTCGTCTACCGGCTTTCTCCCGCCTACACGAAAGAGCAGTGAGCAAAAGGGATGTTCTTCAATCAAGCTCTCTGCAGGAAGCGAGTCATTCGGAAGGCTCTGGACGAGCTGGAGCGGCAAACGTGCTTCAAGTTCATCGATCGGAAGCACGCGCATGAGGCGGCCGACTACGTGGCGGTCGCCCCTCGCGGCGGCTGCTGGTCCTTCTTGGGCCGAACGGGTGGGTTTGCCGTTCGATGGGGAGAGAATTCGAGCGGTTGCAGGCGGGAAACAGTTGCTGTCGCTGGATGCGGACTGCATCTACGAACACGTAGTCAAGCACGAGTTCATGGTCAGACTTAACTTATTTGCTGTTCATTAATCCATTGGTTGCAGCACGCGATCGGTGAGGTCCCCCCGCTGATCAGTCAACAACAAACGCTTCATAGGGCTCGGGCACGAACACCAACGCCCCGACCGGCACAAACACCTGCGGGTGTTTCTGAAGAACGTCAACCCGGACCTCCGCCGTTCGTTTCGCTCCGTTGAGCGCCCGAATGAGCGGCTTTTCGTTCAGACGCCTTCCGCGTGCACTCGTTCGCCGACTTCCAGACGGGCGGGCCCTACGACTTCGAGAGCATCATGCACTACGACGGTTCTTCGTTGCTCTCCTTGTTGTCCACTAACCGGCCGCTTCAGACCACGCATTCACCCGGAACGGGAAGCGGACGATGAGGCCGCGAAAGGTAGGAAGTACGCAGGGATCTCTCGTCCACCCACCGGTTTGCAGAAGAACTTCAAGATCGCCGACAACACGCGCCTCACGCGTCACGACCTCGAGAAGCTGGCGATTGTGGGCGGTTGTCCGGAGTTCAAACGAGGCGCCCCGCGGCGTTCGAAAAAGAAGGCGGCCGGCCGAAAGCGGCTCGTGCGGGAGTCCGTCGAGCGAGTGGGTGGGTAGAACGAATAAATCAGCGGTTTTTTGGGCAGTGAGAATCGTCTTGTCATAAAGGTCTATGCGGAACGAAGCATTGGAAAGATTGTTCGCTAAAAGTCGTCGTTCTCTCACACCTCTTTGCGAATCATCTGTTCGAAGCGGTGTAAGCGGCCAGCGCAAAGCCGTCTTTCTAGCTTGCGGTCAGGAATAATCATGAGTGCGTGCAGAAAACACGCGCGCGCGCGTGAACCGAGCGCCCCTCTCGTTGCACTCCGCTGTATGTGGATTGCGCGTGCGGTCGCTCTCTCACTCATCGCTCGTGGCGTCTTCCACGCTCTCTGCTTTCGACTCGCTTGGTGGGAATCGAGACGCGCGCGCGCGGTCACCTCGAGCGGTCGCCTTCCCTGGTCGGCCGCTCGATTTTGGCGAGAAAGCGGCCGCGTGGGCTCGTTTTCCGCGCGTCCTCCGCCGCGCGCGCGGACGCCATTTGGGAAGATCGACGCCGCTCGCGGTCAATCCATCCGTCTTTGTTTCGCGCTTCCTTTATCGCAGATTTCATCGCGTTGCGCTCGTTTTTACGTCCAATTACCTGCACCGAACTTCCGTTTCAGGTTTTGATGTCCGTCCTGCACTTCAACGACCCGCACGTCGTCGTGTGGCGTGTGTTGGACTTCGACCGGGGGCTCAAGACGGCGAAGCACCGGGACGAGCGCACGAGCGATCCCTACGAGTACGCGCACCCGCAGCACGGCCGTGCGCTCGTCTACGTGCGCCTGGTGGCGAAGAACGAGGCGGGCGACTGCTGCTTTTGCGTCTCCGTGGCCAACGCCACCGAAGGCTTCTCGCTGCCCGCGAAAGTCGATGTTTGGATGGAGAAACTCGACGGATCGGCGACCACACACAAAAGTGAGTGAAAACTTTTCGACTTCCACGCTCAACTTCTTTCAGCCGTCGACTGTGTTCTCGAAGAAGGAAGCAGCAGCGAGTGGACCGTCCTCTGCCCTACAGATCGAATGGACGGCTTCCGCAACACGCCGACCGTCTTCGTGTGCGTCCGCCTGCCTATCCGCGTCGAGAAAATCGGAACGCCGCTCCCCGACTGTAAGCCGACCACCTACCAGTGGGAGGAACCTTTCTTTCCTCGGCGTTTCGAATTTACGTCGGTCGGTCACGAGTGGACGAGTGGCAACATTCCGACGAATGGACCGGAAGACGTCAAGTACCGCTTTTCGTTCTATCCGAAGGGTTGCGACGAGCGCGACGGAGAGCGGGCCGTCCTGCTCGTACAACTCTACCCTCACAACGTGGACCGACCCTCGGTCGCCGCTCAGCTGAACGTTTGGCTCGAGCTGTCGGAATCGCGGCGATCGCAGGTTTGGTGTGAGTTTCTTTCGGGAGCTTTAGCCGCTAATTTTCCTCATTTTTAGCCTCCTACTGCGAGCACACCGGATCGGATGGGTGGGCGAGTCAAACGATCACTCTCGGAGACCTGCGCCCGCTCGCCAACAGCGGCCCCGTCACGATCCGCATTGAACTCCGCATGCTGGGCCCGCCCGCCCACTTCTCCGCGATGGAGGTCCACGGCTTCCGGTTTGCCCGCACGTTCGACAAGCCCGCGTCTTCGGACCTGGAGATCCGCGTCGGCCGCCGCGTCTTCAACGTGAGCCATTTCTTCCTCTCTTCTTCGAACATTCCTTCTTTTCAGGTTGATCGCTGGCTTCTCACCTCCCAGTCGCCGACGATGGCGAAGAAGTTCGCGGCGGGTCGCAATCAAGCGAACAAAATCAAAATCAAGGACTTCGGCGAGGTGCAAGTCGAGGGAATGCTCCGCTTCGTCTACTGCGGCGAGGTGGACAATCTGGACGGCATCGCCGCCCGCTTGCTGCCGATCGCTCGTGCCTACGGCCTCTACCGCTTGGAGGTGAGAACAATCGATTTTCGTTGAGACCCATCGATCTCTTTCGTTTAGAAGTTGTGCCTGTCCGCCCTCACCGCTCTCGCCGCCGATCCCTCGCTCGAGCACTTGATGGGCGTGCTGGAGTGGGCGTTCGACGAGCAAGAGGCCAGCGAAAGGAAGACCCGCGTGCTGCAGTTCGCCTACGACAACAAGAAGCGGTGGCTCCGCCTTCCCGCGTGGGAGGCGTTCAGCAAACGACGCGGCGACATCATCCTGGCCATTCTGGCTCGTTCTCAATCGGGGGACGATTCCGACCGCTGATTGTTGTTCCTCTTGATAAACCTTTTGTTGCTGGGTGTTAGTTGTGAGCCAAAGGGAAACGATCAGTTGGGACACTCGACGATCCGCACTCGTGGGATCGAAAAGAAAGCCGGGTTCTGTGAGACGAGCGAGCCGCCTGTTTGCTGTTTGCTCGCAGAATCAATACTTTTTTTCGAAGTACAAAACGAGGCAGCTGAGCAGTCGTGTCCATTCACGGCGGCAAAAAGTGACTTCCCGGCCGGGAATCGAACCCGGGTCTCGCACGTGACAGGCGCGGATACTGACCACTATACTACCGAGAACACACTCCGAGGGCGGGCGAGCAGCAGACGGTCGGACTCCATTCGGTCGGAGTCGCCGCCAACGACGAGAACAAACGAACGACTCCAACACTTCCATCCGTTCGCGTCCCTCCGGTTGGCAGACGAAAGACCTTTTTTCTCTCGTGATCTCAAGTTTGTGGACGGGACAGCGGTCAGCTGCTTCGAACTCGAGTCTCGCCCCGCTCGCGAGTTCACCGACCGACTGAAAGCAGCGAGTCGGCGGAGAGCGCCGGGCCGAACCCTACGTCCCGCCAACCGCCTAATCACCCTACCCCTGCTCGGGAGCCGACAGGTCGGGGACAATCAGAGAGCAATCAGATGGTGTTTTATTTGTTTCAAACGATGTTTACAACAACAGTTAAGGCAATCAGGCATCTTCTTCCTTCTTGAAGAACACCTGGGAGACGAGGGAAGTCGGTTGGCCGGGACTCTTGCACGCGTAGCGCTGGACGAGCACACCGACCGTCACTCCGAGCACAACGCCGACGAGCACGAGAGCGATGAGCGTCGAGTGGGAGTAGGAAGAAGTGGCGTTGGACGCAGATGGAGGCTGAATCACTTGATCGCGCCGCACAAGAAAGCGATCGTCCGTATTGAAGATCGGAAATATCACAAGACGGCCGACCAGATCATCAGAAAAGATAGCATCGTCGAATGTCCGCAGCCTTTCGGGAATGTAAAAATAGTGGCTAGAATGGCAAGCAATAAAATCTCGCTTTCCTTTTTGCAACCTGCCCCTTGTAGCGAATCAAGTAGTGCAGAGGAAAACGCGAGATTCCGCCGCGCACAATCAATGTCATCCCGAACTTGTGGAAGAGGACGTGTTCGTGGTCGTGGATCAAACGCTCGCCGTTGCTGTCCAAGTCGACTGTGCAGTACACGCCTTCTCTCTAAAACTTTCGCTTATCATCGTTGGTTTCTCCGAACACTCACGAAGCAGAGCGCGGCGATGTTCGTTTTCGTGCGCTGAGGGAGTTCGCTATCGAGAACGTCGTCGTACGACATGACGGGCGACCTGCCGGAAACACACGACTTCTGGCTTCCATCGCTGTGGTTGCATTGTTCGTAGCTGAAAAATACCGTTCCTTCAGTTCACAGCAGTTCCTTACGGAATGCGGACGTCAAAGAGACAAGTCTCATTCGCGAAAACCCAGTGCTTGAAGAGAACACGACGGCTGGAGTTCGTTTGGCCGCTCATCTCCCCGTACCGCCAAGTCGGCTCCGTTCTCCAAGCGCCTTCATTGAATCTTCCTTTTTTGCTACTTTACCGCGACCACAAGCTGGGCACGTGGTTCGGGTAGGTCGCGGCGTGGAAGTAAACGTAGTCCTTCACTCCGTCGACGGGAATTAAAGTTGTTTGGTTTCCCATCAGGTGCGGGCCTTCGTAGTAGGGGCCGACGGGCTCGTTGTAGACGGCTGAAGAACGAAGATTGAAGACCGCAAAGGAACAATCACCCACACTTGATCAAAATGCCTCCGGACAACGAATGCAAGAGACAAGCTTCGAAGTATTCGCGGAAGTCGCCCTCGACGAGCGGATGGTACCGCGGATCGTCCGGGATGTACGGTGGGCGGGTGGCTGAAAATGCTGAATCGAAAGAAGAATCCCGGTGCAGCCTGCTTACCGCGACAAACGCCCGGAAAGAGGACGAACAGCAGCAGCAAGCGAGCGGCGACCATTGTCCGCTCCCAGATGAAACGAATCAACAAACTGCCTTCGTTTGCGGTTGATCAAAGTGACGGGCAAAGGCGGCAGTTGGATAGTCGGCGAACGCCGCGCAAACCTTTTTTTATCTTCCGCTTACACTTTTCGTCTACTCTTCGATCTCGAGCGGTGATAGCTTGATAAGCTCTTCCGTTGACCGAGGTCGCCGCCAATCAGAGCGGCCCGTCTTTGCGACTGGCAGAGCTTTTGGGCTAAAAAAAGCCACCGCAACCATGCAACAGAACGAAGACGTCAAAAAGAATCTGGAGCTAGGAAGAATCGAACTCGCGACTTATCCCATGCTAAGGGAGCGCTCTACCACTGAGCTATAGCCCCGCACACTCCACTACACGGAATATCTGCAATTGCGGCGCGACCTACTTGTCGCCACAAGGTCAGGCAAGCGTCAGTCAAAGCTGAACACAACACAAGCAGAACAGGTTGCGTTGACACGCGATCTCCTGCTCTTTGCATCGCCTGTGCGCGATCGAGCGGAAGAAAGAACCTTCCTGATTGCGAGCGGGCGCCCGGCGGGGACGTCATCGTTTAGCCGGCGGCCATCCGCCTTTCCCCCTTTTGTTCGGAGTACTTAATCGCCCGCCTTCCCCTTTCTTCACCATTCGATCCAATCCCTGCTTCCCGTGTCCGCGGACACCTCCGCGAGACGCTAGACGCAGTTCGTGTGGTCACCCGCAACCAACTCCAATAAACGAACTCTTCTCTTTTCTACTGTGTTCGCTTTGTGCTCGGACATCGCCTTCGCCGCTGAATCCGCGGTGGAATCGAAGTCCACACCAAGAGAATGCCCTTTCTTTTTCACGCACAGGTCACCAACCGCTTATTTTTCCGCTTGCCCACTAATCACATCCAACCGAGCGGCAACAAGTGGAATGAACACAACAATCAAGCAAGAAATGCGCGGGTGTTTCAGGCCGAAGGCTGTCCACTCGGGCAGTGCTGTCGCCTCCTTCCGGTAGTCGACGGCGAACTGGCGGAATTTCGGCTTGAAGTCGCGCACTCCTCGGGTTTGAGGGCGAGTTCCAGCAGCTCACTTACACGCGGAGGATCCCAAAAAGAGCGGCACGAAAGCGTCGGCCACTCGCTCCAAATGAAGTCGCGCTCATTCGCGACCGCCGCATTTCTTTTTCGACGCCTCGCGCTCGTGCGGCCGCTTTCGTGGATGGCGGTGAGGACTGCGGACTGCTCTTTCTTCATCGCTCTCTTCAGAACGCGTCCGGCGATCACCAGTCGCCCGTGGAGCGCATCTCGGCGTTGATGTTAGCCGAGTGGAAGGCGGAGGCCGCCGCCCAGCCGCCGGCCGCGCCGCTGGCCGTCGAGTGGGCGGGCGGGGAGGCGCCGTCGTTCGTCCACCGGCCGCTGCTGCTCGTGGACGCGTTCGGGGACGGGGCGCCGCCGGCCGACTGCGCGTTCGGGGCGCCCAACTGCGTGCTCGTGGCGGCGGACGGGCGGCGCGTGGGCGTCCGGCGCCAAGTGGTGGCCGCCGCCTCGCCGCGCCTCCGCCTCGAGCTGGAACACCTCGGCCGGGAGCGCCTCGAGCTGCCGGTCGCCTACGAGCCGCTCATCCTCGTGCTCGACGCCCTGCACCGGCCGCCCGACGAGACGCCCCGCCTGGAGACCGCCGGCCACTCGCTGCTGCTCGCCGTCTTTGAGGCGGCCGTCCAGCTCGCCGTCCCCGCCTGGTCGCCCACGTCGGCCGGCTGCTCTGCGACCGCGCCACCCCGCGCACGTGGCTGCTGACGATGCGGACAATCGGTGAGTGGGCGGGCGGGCGGAAGCAAGAGGACGCGCACGTGATTGCTCGTTGCAGGCGCCGAGTGTCCCGAGTTGGGCGCGCGGCTGTGGAAGGCGGTGGTCGGCGGCTTCCACCGCTTCGAGCACGAGCCGTCCGTCCGCCTGCTCTCCGCCGCGCAGCTGGAGCGGCTGCTCTTCGCGGAGCCCTCGAACGTGGCGTGCGGCCGGGAACTCGCCATCTTCTTCGCATGGGCGAAGGTGAGTGGGCGGTGCCGCTCCCCCGACTTCTCGCTGCAGGGCGCCGAGGCGAACGGCGAGTCGCCGGAGGACGTCGCGGCGATGGGCGCCCGCCTGCAGGCGGCGGTGGGCGGGAGCGTGTTCGGACGCCGCCGGCCGCCGCACTCCGTCCTCGCGGCCCTCGGCGGGTGGGCGGACGAGGGCCCAACGGGCGGAGCCGAGCTTTTCGACGGCTACGCGTGCGCCTGGGCGGACGGCGCGGCCTCGCTGGAGCTGCCCGAAGCGCGCTGCTACTTCGCCGCCGTGCCGCTGCCCGAGCGGGAGCGCGTGTGCGTGGTGGGCGGCTTCGACGGCGCCCACTACTTCCGCTCGTCCGTGTGCCTCGACCTCCGCTCTCTCGTTCGTCCAACCGCTCTTCTCTCATCGCTTCGGTCTTGCAGGAGTGGGAGGAGAGCGCCCAGATGAGCGCACGCCGCTGCTACGTGAGCGCCGCCCGGCTGGACGAGCGGCGCGTGCTGGCGGCCGGCGGCTACGACGGGCACACGCGCCACCCGACGGCCGAGCTGTTCGACGTGGAGGACGGCGAGTGGACGCCGATCGCCTCGATGAACGCCGTCCGGTTCGTCCGCCGCCCTCCGCCCACTCACCGCTTTCGTTCGGCAGGAGCGACGCCGCCGCCGCCGCCCTGGACGGCCGCGTGTTCGTGGCGGGCGGCTTTGACGGGCGCGCGTGCCACCGCTCGGCGGAGCTCTTCGACGCGCACGCCGCCCGCTGGCTGCCCGTGGCGGCGGAGATGCGCGAGAAGCGCAGCGGGCTCGGCCTCCTCGCCGCCCACTCGGCCGTCCTCGTGGCGGCCGGCGGCTTCAACGGTCGGCAGCGTCTGAGCGCCGTCGAGTTCTTCGACCCGCGCGAGGGCACGTGGCATCAGGCCGCCGCCATGCTGCACGCGCGGTCCGTCCACCCGCCCTCCACTCGCCCACTCACTCGCCCGCTTGCAGCTCGAACTTCGGCTTCTGCCAGCTGCGCGACGACCTGCTCGCGGTGGGCGGCTTCGATGGCCACGCGACCTCCGAGCACGCCGAGCTCTTCGACTGGCGCGCCGGCCGCTGGACCGCCGCCGCCCCGCTGCGCCACCGCCGCTCGGCCCTCGCCCTCGTGCCCGTCGAGGGGGCGAAGGCGGTGGCCCGTCTGCTCGGATGGGAGGAGTGATTCCTCGTTTCTGTTGTGGGAATAAACGGTTTGCTTGTTCGCTTAGTCGTGTGTTGTTGACGGGGGCCTGGACGGCGCTGGTGCTCGGGAGGGCTTCCGTTGCTAGCCGCATTGAAGGAAAACGTTCTTGCATGCGCCCACGGAACCCGAAAGAGGGTGATCAAACTGCCTGGCTGAGCGAACGGGTCCGTGCACCCCAACGGTTTGTAAGCACACGTTCTCTTCGCTGTGGCCGACCGAAGAAAGCAATTCTGTCGCCTACCGCATTTATTCAACAAACAAACAGTAGGGAAGGTAGATGTTTCCGCTCACTCGGCTCCGTTCGAACTTTCTTCGTCGTTTCTGGCTTTCTTGAACGGCGGAGTGTCGCTGTCTGCTCGTTGCACTCCGGACGGGCCCGCTCCATCTCGGACGGCCTGCTCTTCACTTGTTTCCATCATCCACTCGAAGATGGCGCGTTCCAGGTCTTCTGCAAAGGGATGAGTGGGAGGAATAAAGGAGCGCTCACCGTCTTCGTCGTTCTTGCGGGTCGTCTTGTTGGGTTCGGCGGGCAGGCGGGGAGCGATCTTCTCGCTTTTTTGCAAAAAGAGGCGGCTGCCGGGCTTGTCGCGAAGTACTTTCTTCTCGCCCTTCACCTGCGGCACGTCAAGATCGGAGCGAAGGAAGAGGCGGTGCGGGGAGATGAACGAGATTCTGTTCAGGTAGAAGCCGGTGGTCGAGAGCGGGCGGCAGGCGCCTCGCTGCGGCACGTCGAGCTCCACGTTCCGCTGCTTCAGCACTCGAAACCACGTGGAATGACTCAACGGTTCGGGTCGTCTGTACCGAGAATGATTAGAGAAGAAAGAAGGAGGGAGTGCTCACTCGATGGGGACCCGAATGGAGTGGAATTGGTCCGACTTCTCGCTGTCCAACGACCACCGCCGCACGGGATGCAGGCAGAGGATCCCGTCCACAAAGGCCGTCGGGCAATGAGACCAGTGGAAGTCGACAAAGCGGGCGCATTCAATCCGCTCCCACGTGCCGCCAGTCGATTCGTCTCATCAGAACGAACAGGACGCCGGCGCTCCGGAAGCTGCAGACGAACGAGCGGACCTGAACGACCGGCATGAGGAAGGAGAATGATTCGCTTAAAACGTACCACCGGACGCCTAAAACAGCCGTCTTCCGGGTACTCCGCGGCCTGCTCGCGGTCGAACGCGACTCGTCGCGTGGTGGGGCCGGAGACGAGTTCGAGACGCGTGCCCACGCATTTGACTGCGAACAGCCGCTCGTTGTGCACGTGGACGGCTTGCACGACCGACGGGCTGCCGGAGAAGCCGAACTGGAAGACGACGCCCTCTTCTCGCCTGTAGCGAAAGAAGACGACTTCGCCCCGAGCATAGAGCGAGAGGAGGAACACGCGCCGGTCGTCGGTCGAGTGAATCCACCGGCGAGAAGCTTCCAGCGCGATCGGCGCCTGCCAGGGCACGCGGACGCTCTTCGCGACGACGAACGTCTTTCGGTCAAAGTGCAGCTCCACTTCCCGGATGTGGAGCCCTGCGGAGTGGGTGAGCAGCAGGAGGGCGGCCGTGCGGCTGCCCAAGTCGGCGGCCGCTTGGGAGCAGTCGACCACGTCGCTTTCGATCGCGTCGCTCTCTTTCGCTCGGTTCACGAAGCTGGTGGAGATGTGTTTAATTGAAAGGAAGGAACTCACAATTCGGCCCCGTAAAAGGTGTCCAGCACGACGAACTTCTCGAGCTTGGCCGTCTTCTCGAACGCGAAAATCGAGCGGCCGGACGTGAAGAAGCGGTTCGCGTCGAAGTCGCCGACCGTCGTGAACAGATTCTTCGCGTAGCAAACGGGCTGCAGAACGAGCGAGCGGTCGGCCATCGCAGCGGGGGTTTTCGAGTGGAAAATGCCTCCGATAAGCTACCCCAACACCCACTTTCCTCTGGCATTGCGCAAGATTAGAGCAAGGGCCTTCTCATAGCCCAATTTCCCAAATGATGTGAACGACTTGCCGCAATCGAGTGCGCCGACCGATGAGAACGAAGGTCAAGCGTTGAACAACATTGGTTCGTTGGGGAAGACGATGCGAGATCTCAGCTTTAGCGATCGAAAACCTTCGTCGTTTATTCAAAGAGCAATTGACTGTCGTGAACAAACGTAAAATGCCGCGTTCATCTCTTCCCTTTCGAACTCTCGTCGTCTCGGGGCTTCGTGGACGACGAGGGCCCCTCTTCCGGGTGGAATCCGGAGGGTCCCGGCTGCTCGTCGGCCGGCTGCTCGTTGAGGGACTCGAGGATCGCCCACTCCACGTCGTCTGCAGCGAACAGAAGGGAGGAGTGAGAGGAGAAGCGACCTGCTCACCCGCTTCCTCGTTGTCCGCCGGCTTCTCTCGGGACGTGTTCGCCGACCGAGCGGACTGGAAGCTCGTCTCGGATCCCGAGAGGGAGGAGCGGGCGGCGAGGTACTCCGCCGCGTCGAACTCGCGGCCGACGAAGAGGCGGGAGCGCGAGACGAAGGCGAGTTTGTTGAAGTAGCGCGTGGTGCCGTAGTTCTGCTCCCGCGGGCCCGGCGGCTTGTCCGCACTCGTCCCCTTCGAGTCGGAGCTTCCGGTGGGCGCCCAGGGCGAGAGCGTGGTGGTGAGCGGGCGGGCGGGGCCGCGCTCCAGCACGTCGACCTCGACGTTCTCAAAGCGGAGCACTCGGAACCACGCGGCGTAGCTGAGCCGTTCGGGGCGTCTGAAGCGAGCGGAGTGAGTGGGCGGAAGGGAGCGGGACGGCGCACTCGACGGGGATCCGCACGGAGTGGAAGACCTCGACCGTCTCCTTGCGCGAGCTCGACCGCTGCACGGGGTGCAGGCACAGGACGCCGTCCACGAACGCCGTCGGGTGGACGGGCCACGGGAAGTCGGCGAACGGCGCGCACTCCACCGCCTCCCAGCGGTCCTGCGCGCCGCCCTCCAGCGAGACGCGGAAGAGGGCGGCGGCCCCCCGCTCGGTCGTCCGCTTCAGCAAGACGAACAAGAAGGCGCCGCTCAGGAAGCTGCAGACCGGCCAGCGGCCCTGGAAGCGTGCGGAGATCAACGGAACGCCGCCCACTCACCTCCGCGTCGACACTCGAACGATTGAGCGTGAAGTTCAGCGTCTTCACGGCGCTGAGCGGGGCGCCGCGCGGTCGGGTGCGCGAGACGACGTGCAGCTGGCCGCGCGCGCACTCGACCACGAACACGCGGCCGCAGTGCACGTGCACCCCGTGGACGCCCGCGGTGTTCAGCGCGAAGGTCGACTACGGCTGCTTCTCGACCTTCTCCGCCCCCTTCTCGTGGCGAAAGAAGACGATCTCGTCGCGCAAGTAGACGGACACGCGGAACACGTGCGGGTCCTCGGTCGGGTGCAGCCACCGGCGGGCGGCCTCAAACGGGGCGAGCGGCTTCTCGGGGTCCGTCGGCACGATCCGCCGCTCGAAGTCCACGTTCACCTCCTGCACCCAAAGGCGCGTGTCGTCCGCGTACCGGTCGTAAGTGAGCAGCAGGAAGCGGGCGGTGCGGAGCGTCGTGTCTTCCGCGACGGGCAGGCAGTCCAGCACGACGCCCTGGATCGGCAGAATGCCCCATTGCTTCCGCACGTAGCTGCAACAAACAGGTCGTGTGTTTGAGGGGAAGACTCACAACTCGATGCCGTAGAAGGTGTCCAGCACGGCGATCTTCTGGCCCTTCTTCACCTCGTCGAAGCCGAGCAGCGCCCGCCCGAGCGTGAAGAAGCGGTTCGCGTCGAAGTCGCCGGCCGTCGTGAAGCGATTCCGCGCGTAGGCGAGCGGCCGCACGACGCGCCGATTTTCCGCCATGCCGCCGAGTGAGCGGGTGGTGGGAGGCCGAGCAACAGGACGGGCGGCGAGTGCCCCGCGGCCATTGGGTCTCCGAATGGCTGTGGGTCATTCGGGCGCGAGTGTCTTCGACTTGCGAGCCGGTTAGAGCTTACCGCACAGCAAGATGTGTGCAGGTGCTGACCGAATGGCTGGGCACCGGCTACTTCGACCGAACCACGTGGTCGCCCTCGCGACCGGCAGCCCGCGAAGGTGAGCCGGCCGGCGGGGAGGACGTCGAGCTTCGCGAATCCCGGCTTCTCCTCGTACAACACGCTCGTTTACGACGGGATCGCCGATGGAGTGCCCCAACTGTTCGAGTAGGTGTGCAGACAATGGTGAGTGGTCAAAAGGAGGAGATCTGCGAGGATTGTCCGCAGATCTTCGACAGCAGCGCCCTCAGCATCGGCTACCTCACGTTCTCCGCGGAGGCCAATGGCGGGCGGCATCGTCCTCGCTTACTACACGCCTACCAGGAGTGTCCACAACCGAGCGAACACGAGTCGGAGCCCGATGGAGTGAACGAATGCTTATTGTGTTGTGGGAGGTGAAAAAACGAATAAAAAGGACGGGCGTGAGCAAAGGAAAGAAAACGTGTTTGGTCTTTTTAATCAACGCGAAGCTCCGCCACGTCCAGTGGCAAGAAGTCGTAAAACAGCTCACCCTCGTCTGCCGGTAGGAATGTGCGAAGAGTTCCAATTCGAGGTCGTAGAAAGAAAGTGTCTAAAGCTGCAAACTCCTCGCTCTCGACCTCAACTACCATTCACTCGTTTGTTGAACGATTCGTTTGAAGTCTGATAAATCGGTGTTTTTAAGTTGCTCACCCGCAGTCAACCGACATTTGGCTTTTTGCGCGGTTGAAGCCGTTCAGATTTGCGGCTTCTCCCGCCTCCATCATGGACGGCGACAGCAGTAAACGGGCGGGCAGAAATCGACCCTTGCGCTCGGTTTGCAAGCGGGCGACCGGGAGTTCTCGCCGCGGCCTGCTCGAAAGTGGCGGGCGAAAAGCGCGTTCGAATCGCGCCGCCCGACCGCCGCTCGGCGTCTTTTTGGGCGTCGCGGGCGTGACGGAAACTCGCGGGAAATTCGCGAGGAAGTCGAGGAATCTTTCGATTTGGATGGCGGTGATCATCGGATTGGATCGTCAGTCATCTCACCCACGATCACCCGAATAATCAACGGACAAATCGCCCGTGTTTCACCCATTCGTCCCGATTATCCGCGATTTCTTTCTCTTCTACTCGCATTCGTTTGCTTGCAGCCGCCGCCAGCCGCCGCCCGCACGATGACGTCCCGCCTGCGGAAGAAGGACGTGGCGAATTTTTACAAAAACCGGGCGGAGCTCACGGACGCGCAGGCGGCCGACTTCTTCTGCCACGCGGAGATCCTGGGCGCGGTCGACGCGAAGGGCCACTCGACGGAGGCACGTCCGCCCGCCCGCCCCGCTCACTCGTCCGCTTGCAGGGCCTCAAGCTGAACGTGTACCTGCTGCTGGAGCGGCTGGGCGTGGAGAAGGCGTGGGAGGCGATCCGCCGCGCCGTCGTCCTACAGGCGCCCTCTCCGTGAGTCCCCTTCCTTTCGCCAATTCTTTCCTTTGATCCACGAGTTCAGACGCCTCTGCGAGCTGATCGGCCGCACGCTGAAGGCGGCGTGGACGGGGGCGCGCGAGGACGAGGCGGCGGACGGCGAGGCGGGCGGCCGGCCGGCGGTGCGCAAGGCGGAGATCGCCGTCGGCCTCTTCGCGCCGCTTCTCTCCCACTGCGTGCTCGTGAAGCGGAAGCACGCCGACCGCTTCGTCCTCATCCTCAAGGCGGCGGTGGAGGAGCGGAAGCACGACTTCGCGCGGATGCTCTTCGCCGTCTCCGAACCGCTCGTGTGGCGCTACCTGACGGTGAGTGCCCGCCCCCTCCCGCTCTTCTTAGCCGTGCGTTCAGTGCCCCAATTGGCACATCCGGGCGGGCGCCTTCGCCGTCCAGACGGCCATCTTCCCGCCCGTCTGCGAGGACCCCATCCGGCAGCAGGAGTTCACCCTCCGCCACTGCGAGTCCTTCGAGCAGGGGCTGCAGGACGAGACGGTGGAGATCGCCGTCCAGCAGCTGGAGGCCGTCTGCGAGGCGATGGCCTTCTGGGTCAAGGAGTTCAGCGCCGAGTGGGTGGCGCGCCTGTTCGCGGCGTTGGAGCGGGCGGCCGCCGACGAGGTGGCCGACATCCGCGCCCGCACCTTCGCCGCGCTCCGCCACCTGGTCGCGTGCCCCGACCTCGTGAAGCCCTTCGAGGAGCTGCTCCAGCGCATCTGCCCGCACGGCATCGACGACCAGTCGGACCGCGTGCGCTGCAACACGTTCCGCCTGCTGAATCACGTGTGCGAGAGCAATCCGGTGGGTCCTCCTCCTCCTCTCTTCCTTCTCTTACTCCTCGGATTGCAGAACATCAAGGTGATCACGAACAAGGCGGACCCGGCGGCCATCCTCGAGCTGGACCCCGTCCTCTACCGGCTGGACTTCGAGGAGGCGGAGGCGGTGGAGCGCGAGATCGTCACGCTGCTGCACGGGCGCTACTTCGCGGACACGCGCCCCACGCGCCTCTTCTCGCGCGTCATGTACTTCGGCAAGGTGAGCCGCGCGGCGTGTCTGGAGCTGCACCGCCTCTTCATGTCCGCCCGCCTGCTGACCGTCGACGAGGGCCGTGAGTTCCCCTCTCGCTCGCTCCATTCATTCCTGCTCTCCGTTCAGTCGTGTACGTGCGCTCCGTGCTGGAGGCCGCTTTGCGGGCGCTGAAGCGGCTGTTGGAGGCCTTCGACGCGCTCGAGGTGGCCGGCGAGGCGGACGGCGACGAGCCGGCGGACGAGGACGGCGAAGAGGACGACGAGGAGCACTCCCGAGAGGGCGGCCGACCGTCGAAGCGGGTGTTCGAGAAGAGTGAGTGGCCGGAGGCATCAAGGATGGTAAATTCCGGCCGTTGCAGAGATGGCGGCCCTGAAGACGGTGGTCGACGCGATGGTCGTCCTGTTCACGTGCATCCGCGGCGACGCCGCCTTCAACGCCGCCGACGCCGAGGCGATGCACGTGGCGCACCTGTTCACGCGCTTCGTCGACGACGCGCTCAACGCGGACGAGGGCGCCTTCACGGGCGCGCCGCCCCGCCAGCCGGGCCTCTTCAACTCCGCCTTCGCCATCATGGCGATGCTGCGCAACGGCGGGCAGCACGTGAGTCGCGTGGTGCAGGGCACGATCCGCATGCTGCGCGCCGGCCACCTCGACCCGAAGTACCTCGAGACGGCCGCCCTGCTCGACATGGAGAAGATGCTGGCCACGTTCAAGTCGGGTGCGTTCTCCCCTTCATTCTTGTGCATTCTCCCGTTCATTCAGGCCTGCGGCAGATCCAGAAGACGTCCAAGAGCGCCGACGCGAAGGCGGCCCTCGTGCAGCGGGGCGCGCGCAACAACTCGGACTTCTTTTCGAACGAGCGCGTGGTGATCCGCGCGCTGGACGCGACGCTCGCCGCCGCCTCCTGCCGGCAGTACGTGCTGGACGTGAGTGGGCGCTCCGTTCCGCTTCGATCCGCTCGCCGCTTGCAGACATACGCGCACGTGCTGGACGACTTCGTGAAGCTGCTGGGCGACGTCTGCGACAACTTCGCCCGCCGTCTGCGCGACGGCGAGGAGCTGGAGGACTTCGAGCTGTTCGCCGCGTGCTTCGAGTCGGCGAACACGATGCGCGTCCTCAAGCACCACCGGGTGGGTGGGCGTTCCGGCCGCTCATTCTTCGGCTTCAGGACACGCGCGACGCGGAGGAGCCGCCGGCCGGTCGGAAGCGCGCGCGCGGGGCGGCCGCTCCCCGCCGCTCGGCCCTCCTGCTGGCCGAGCTGGACGAGGAGACGCGCACGGACCCGCTGCTCGACGCCGTCCACTGGTTCCAGCGGCACTTCGGCCCGTCCGAGCGGCTCGCCGCCCACGCGCCCTTCGTCGAGCTCTTCTTCGCCGCCCTCAACGTCCACTTCCGCGCGTACAAACACCGGCGGGCGGCCGTCGTGGAGGCCCAGCGGATGCTCGAGAGTGTGCACGAGAGATACGTGAGTGCGGTGACTCCGTTATTCTACTTTGCCCTCCACCCCCCGCTCGTTCCAGCAAGCGCTCTCCGCCGGCCACTCGCTCGCCGCCCCGTTCGCCGAGTGCCGCGCCAACGGCCAACACGCGCTGGAGTTCGCGCTGGAGGACCGCGCCCGCTCGCTCTTCCAGCTGCCCGAGGAGGACGAAAACGAGCCCGCGGACGCGGCGGACCGCTCGGCCGACCCGAACGAAAAGGAGCCCGTCGACGTGCAGATGGACGATCACTCCTTCAACGAGATGGACCCGCTTTGATTCGATTTGTTGTATTGGTCTTCCCTTGCTTCTCCTGTCTGTTCCCCGTTCTTCGCAATAAAACCCGCATCTCGCTGCCGATGGGGCTGGACGTCGCTGTATGAGCGGAGGGGAATGAGCGACTCGCTTCTTCGTTCGTTTGGGATTCGCTTCCGTTGGGGCCACAAGGTTGGAGAAGCGAATAGAGGCCGTTTGGGCGGCAGTTGGCGGCAAGCGGCAGGATAAAGGCAGCCACTCGCATCAGCCTTGCGTTCTTCTCATTTCCGCCCGGACTCTCGGGCAGGTCGGCTGTCTCCTCACATTCGAGAGATGTCCGCTGCACGCTCCACTTTCTACCTGGAAGTGCCCGACGTACGGGAGAAGGCGGAGCTCGTGCTGCCCGAGTTCTTCGAAGACGTCGACTTCCTCCTGCGCTTCTTCCCGCCCGACCGGTCGGGCAAGACGGCCAACTTCGAGTTCGTTGCGATCCGCTTCATGGGCCGCCGGCGGGTGCGCTTCGCCTTCGAGTGGGCGGTGGAGGACGACGAGCAGCGCGTGGGATTCCAGAAAAGCGGTCAGTCCATTGAACAAAGCGCTCCTCTGATCGGTCGATTGCAGAAACCGTGGAGCTCGAGCGGTGCGCCTGCCGCGGGAAGCGGGACTGCGGCCACCGGAAGGCGATCAAGACGCTCTTCCGAGTGCCCGCCGAGAAGCTGCGGGAGTTCGCCGGCGGCCGCCCCATCCGCCTGGACTTGAAGCTGCGGGAAGCCGAGGATCAAGAGGAACCGGAGGGTGAGTTCTCCAGCAATCCCTCAAAGAATGGCCCCTTCAGAAGACACTCCCCTCCCGTCGCTCAAACGCCCTCGCCCAACCGAGGAGGAATCGAGCGAGTGGTCGGTGTGGTCGCTGGAGAAGAAGCCCGCCGTCGACCGCCGGCTGCTGTCGCTCGTGGTGCACGGGCGGGAGTTCGAGGTCCGCGAAGAACGATCAGGAGTCCCCGCCCACTCATCCCGCCGCTTGCAGATCGAACGGAACCTCCTGATCGACGAGAGCGCCTTCTTCGCGCGGAAGGTGGCCAAACAGGAGCCGCTGGTCGAGTGCCTGCCCGCGGAGATCAGCAGCGAGACGATGGCCGCCGTGGTCGAGTGGATTCGAACGAAACAAGTGGACCGGTTGGACGAGAAGGCCCGCGAGTTGTACGTGGCCGCCAAGCTGCTCGGGATGCCCGCGCTCCTGGCAAGCGCCCGAGCGGTTGGCCTAATTTTCTCCCTTGCAGAAGGCGTGCGTGGAGGCGATCAAGCGGACGTCCAAGCGGCCGGACGGGAACCTTGCGGCCGCCGTCCTCTTCGCCGTCGAGAACGAGGACGGCGAACTGCTGAAAGCGCTGGAGTTCGCGTGGAAGTCGGCCGACCGCCTCCTCCAGCTGCTGAAGTCCGAGGAGTTCCGCCGCGTCTACCGCGAGCGGCCGGGATTCATGGAAAAGGTCGTCGATGCCCTGTGATCGCTCTGTTCTTCTGCGGAATAAAATCGAGGTCTCTGTGCCGGGACGTTGCCGGGGGTTGTGCGAAAGCGGCCGTTTCTGATCTGACGGCGAGGGGCCGTAGAAACTGCCGCCTCACGCCTCTGCTTTGTTCCGAGTGGTTTGGATTGACAGATGCTGCCATCAATCAACGACGCCCGCTCTTCGACTCACGAGCCCTGCATTTAGTGGACTCTGAATCCTGCAACGTCACTTCGACCTTGACCACTTGCTTTATTTGAACTCCGATCAACGGTTAAAGAAACAACAAAATGGCTGCTCTTTACTCCTGCTCTTCGCCTTCTCCTTCCGATCCGTCTTCCTCGTCCGAGTCGTAGCTGTAGTTCTCCGGGGAGGCGGGCGGCTCGTCCTCGTCCATGTGCAGGGATTTCTGGAGGGCGCGTTCCAGTTCTTCTGCAAACAAAAGGGATAAGTGAGAAGTTCCTTCGTGTGAACTCACCCGCTTCATCGTCCCGGCCGGTCTTCGCTTTCGGCGCGATGAGCGCGGAGCAAGCGGCCGTCTGCTTCCACTCCAGCGAGGAGCGGGCGGAGACCACGAACGGGAGGGCGAGGTCGCTGCTCGAACATTCTGGTTGCAGGTGTTCGCACGCTTTATCCCGTTCCGCGGACGACTGCAGGGATTCGAGGATCGCCTGCAGCATCTCGGGGTGCGAGAGCGAGGAAGCAAACACCTAATTTTGTCTCTCCGTCGTCGTCACGGGGTCGCCCCGCTCAACGGCTTTCCATGAAGACCTGGCCGGAAGATGGTCTTCTTGCACTCGCTGCAAGGGCCGTCGGAAGTTGAAGTTGGCGCGGATGTAAAGGCGTTGCGTGTCTTCAAGCAGGCCGACTTTGTTGAGGAAGAGGGCGTCGATGGTGAGCGGGCGGCAGGGGCCTTCCGCGGACACGTCCATCTCCACGTACGCGTGCTGGAGCACTTGAAACCACGCCGAGTAGTCGGGCTCTTCGAGCCGTCTAAGGAATTAGTGATCGGAGACAAAGGGAAGACGAGGTTTACCCGACAGGGATCCGAACGGAGCGGAACTTTTCGACCGTTCGCTCCATGAGGGCCGACCGTTGGACGGGATGCAAACACAAGACGCCGTCCACGAAGGCCGCAGGGCAGACGGGCCACGAGAAGCGGGCGAACGGCTCGCACTCGACCGTCTCCCAGCAGCCCCAATTGCCGTCGGCGAGCTGGAAACGCAGGAATTTGGCCGCCAGGTCCGTGAGCACGTCCTTCAGCAGCACGAACAGCTGGCCGCCGCTCACGAAGCTGCAGAAGAGTTGGCGGGACTGAAAGCGAGTGATCAGTGAGCTCAACGGAACACTTTCGTCTTACATTGAAGCTCTTCGAAGCGGCCGATCCAACCTCCGTCCAGCGCCCGTCTTCTGCGTGCAGGTCGCGGCCGAGAAGTTGGAGCGCCTCGCCGCGTCGTTGGACCACGAGCAGCCGGCCGGCGTGCACGTGGATCGCTTCCACCGTTCTCCACAGACTGCACGCGAAGCGCAAATGCGGGAGCTCGACCACCTGCTGGCCGTCGCGGTCGAAGCGGAAGAAGTGGACCGCTTCGAGGTGGTGGACGGAGACGAGGAACACTCGGGGGTCGTCGGTCGGGTGGATGCACCGGAGGGCGGCTGCGGAGAAGGCGGGCGGCCGCCCCGCGAGGATCACGAGCGGTGTGCCCGGACTGAACGTCTTCTGCTCAAAATCCACGGCCACTTCATAGAGGAACAATTCGTGCGGAGAATCGAAGTCGCGGGCGAGCAGCAGCAGTCGGTCGGTGCGGGTGTTCGCGTCTTCGTCTAGCGGGAAGCACTCCAGCACGCGCTGCGCGATCCGCTCGCTTCCAGCCGCTCGTTGCAGGAAGCTGCAAGCACAAAGGTTGTGAAAGATTGATTGAAATGTAGAGCTTACAACTCGGCTCCGTAGAAGGTGTCCAACACTCCGATTCGCTCGCCCCCCCGCCTGCTTGAACGCGAGCACCGAGCGGCCGGTCGTGAAGAAGCGCTTCTCGTCAACCGGGCCGGCCGTCGTGAAGCGATTCTGCACGTAGGTGAGCGGCTCCAAAACGAGTGCGAGTCCAGCCATTTCGGTAGCGGGAAAACAAACTGATTGTGAGTGAGTGAAGTGCGGGCAGCGGCGGGGAAAAGGTCGAGGGGTCGGAGAGGACGCCGACCGAGTGCTTACGCAATAGTGGCGTTCATAAGAAACCGCCTTTCGGTGCATTGGTCAACAACGCCGACGGCCGCCGCCGCTCGAGAATCGCTTTGAGAGCGTTGAATTGAGGCTTGAAGCGGACGCCAAAAATGAGTGAATGAAGAAGTTCGTGAACGTGTGCTCAATGCTCCTCGGCTGATGCGCGTTCCTGCGTGTTTATTATTTCTTCCAACACAATCAATCAAACGGAATCACTTGTGGGCGAGTTGGAAGAGAGCGTCCGCAATCGCCGCGTTCTCGCGAATGAAGGTGGCCGTCGAGCCGAGCTGCTTCCACAGCAGGGAGAAGTTTTGATTGGCGAACGCGAGGAGTTTCTGCTTGAATTCGCCCGAATGGTCGTGGCGAAAGGCGAGTTGGAGGTCGCGGAGGATGGACTGGATGGACACGTGGGCGACCAGCGACTCCAGGCACATCTCCTGCAAGAAGAGGAGGGTTGGCTGGCTCCTTATGGAAACTTACGACCAGCTCGAGGACCTCGTAGTAGTCGGCGACCGGCAGCAAGCGGGCAGCAACTTCCGGCAGTCCCTTCACTTGCCCCGAGTAGAGAAAGCGGAGTAGGAGTTCGACGAGGTCGGCGTCCACTTTCGTGATCACGACCACCCCGCTTCGGCTCTCCTTTGTGTTGTTCGTGAACATTCGGTGGAAGTGCGGGGAGCCCGCGCAGATGATCGCTTTCGAGACCTGAAGGGAGGAAAGAAAGCGTGAATGAAGAGGTTGTAAGGCGAACCTTGAAGATCTTCTTCTGCACGTGCACTTGGACATCCGCAAAGCAGGCCATGCTGAAAGTGGCGGCGAGATGAGGGCCAGAGCCAGCGGTCGCCGGTTTCTTCTTCTGCTCGACCGCGACCGGCGGATCCAACGGAAGAATGGAGCAGCAGAGAAAAAACGGGCCACAGCGGGCGAACTTCCTTACGGCTTCTTGAGTGGCGAACTGCGAGGTTCCCCAGCCGCCGTCTGTGGGGATGAATTCGTGCTTCATTCCTGAACGTAGTCGTCTGATCAATCTTGAAGTTGATGAACAAACCGAAAGCCCCTTCCTGCTCTCCTTGCCCGTTCTCCATCCAACACTCGAACTTCAGCCGAATGGACGAACGACCGCCGAAGTCCCGCACGTGCAGGTAGAGCTCGCAGTCGTCGATTTCGTCGTCTCCTTTCGGGTAGAACGAGAGCTCGAATTTGGCCGTCGGCACGCCCTTCACTTTGAACTCGGCGCTCTTCCAACGATCGTACGGTTGGGCCGCGTCCAAGCGGCGGAAGAAGTCGACGAGGTCCCATCGATGCCGCGTCTTCTCGATCATGGCTTTTGGGCAACCTGAAGTGAGCAAGCGTTGGAGGGAAGGAAACCTCTACGATTGATCCACACGGAAGAGAAACGAAGCGACCCGGCGTGTAGACGCGAGGTTCAAAGTCAAGGTTTATCGCGGGCCTCAATGCGGAAAACAACGCCGCTCGTCACGCCGTTTGGATTGGTAATCCGAGCTGTTTATTCGATTGCAAACGGCCAAACATTCGATACGCTATCTTCGCCTTCCACTTCGATCGGGCGGGCGATTAACACGAGGATCGGCGACTGGCGAGCGGGCGGATCATCTCGGCGTCGTTCGCATTGGTCGGCGTTGCGCAACAAACACCCCCGTTTTTGAGTAGCCATTCGGCGGGCCACTCGTTGCTCACAAAGACGGCAATCGAGTGTGAATTGCTGGCATACACGTGTGCAGCGGCTTTCAAGATGCAAAAAACGAGGATTTGTGACCATTACGAGCCGCTTGCTTTCAAAGAACAGTTCTAGCTAACAAACATCAAAATCCACTCGTTCTCGCTTGAACCTCCAGGATACCAGCAAAAGGAAGCGGGCAAAAAGATTAGCAGCGAGTGGTTTCGATCCACCGACCTTTGGGTTATGGGCCCAACGCGCTTCCGCTGCGCCACGCTGCTCACGCCGGCGAGTGCGGGGCGGGCGACCAAGAGCGCGTGTGCGTGCGCTCGCTCGCGTGAGCCGCCCGCCTGCCCGCTTTTTTCGCCCGCTTGCGAGGTCGGCGGGCGGCGGTTCTTTTGGCTCGCAGACGGGCGGACGATTCATGCTTTCCGGTCGAACAGAAGTGAAATTGGGGTTAAAAGGCGGCATTTCGGAACGAATTCGCCTACAGCTAACGAGCGCAAGGAGCGTTTCGACGCCATCTTACTCCCCTCACTGCTACCGAGTGTGTTCTCGTCATAAACTTGCGTTTATTACACGTAAATTCACAAACAACGATGGAGATGATACAAGTACGTGCAAACGATCAGTCAACGCAAGCGGCCCCGCATCCACAACGCGCCCACGATCTCCGCGTTTTTGCTCACGAACTGCGGCCACTCGGGCAGCGCCGCGACCTCGTCGCCGTTCTCGTACGCGAACTCAACCGCCGCGAACTTCAGGCCTTCGAATTGCGTCGAGTTGAACGCGAGCTCCAAACGACCGAGGATGTTCTCCAGCGAGAGGGTCTTGACGAGGGAACGTTCGCACACTTTCTGCAAGCAAGCGGGGATTGAGCGCAAGAAAGTGGGGAACTCACGGCCAACTGCTGCAAATCGAACGAGTCGGCGAGGCGGAGGAGATCGACAGCCGTGTTGTCCAGTCGGTCCACCTGCCCCGCGTAGAGGAAGCGGAGCATCCGCTCGACCACCTCGGCGCTCCACGTAGGCAGTTCGACCACTCCACTCTGCCGCTCCTTGGTCGCGTTCGTGAACATCGCGCGGAAGACCGCCGATTGAGAGCAGAGCATCACTTTCGAGACCTGAAAGCAGCGGGTGGTGGAAAGGAAGGGAGCATTCAATCCACCAACCTTCCAGCTCCGTCCGTCCGCCCGCACCTCAAGATCCGCGAACGCGCCCACGTCGAACTCGGCGGCCAGCTGCTGGCGGAAAACGTCGTTCGGACGGAGCGTCGGCTCGTCCAGCGGAGCGATCGGTTGGATCTTGCAGCAGACGAAGAACGGGCCCCACTCGGCCAACTCCAACAGTTCGGATTGGGCAGCGAAGTCGGGCCAACCCCACGCGCTCAGCTGCTCGAACTTGTGCGTGGCGCCTAAACGATCCACTCTTCTGGTTGAGTGGGAGAGGGGACTCACTGTGCTGGAAACGGCGGAGACCGTCCACTCCCTCGATCCACACCTCGAAGTCCAGAGTGATCGCCGCGTGGCCGCCCATGTCCCGCGCCTTCAAGGCCACTCGGACGGCACTCCGGAACTCGCTCCAGGCGCCCTTCGGGAAGAGCGAGAGGTTGAACAGCGCCCGGCCGACGCTCGCCACGCCGAAGCGGCCGCTCGTCCGCTCGTCGCGGAAGACGGCCTGCGCGAAGAGGGCGCCGAAGTTCGCGATCTTCCAGCGGTAGACCGTCGGCTCGAGCATTGCGGAGCCCTGAAATGCGGGAATTAGAGTGATGAACGAGGAGAAACACGGAGATTCGCGGCTTAAATTACTCGCCGGTCGAGGCAGAAATGACGCTTCTTCCCTTCCGCTCGCTGAATGCCCACCGATCGACGGGGGCAGGCGGAGCGGAGTGCCAAGAAGTCAAAGTCGAGATGTTTCTTGTCTTCATGTTGATTGACGAGAAGTGAACGAGTTCGGTGGAAAGAACAACAACTTGATTTCCTCTGTCGTTCAAGTGGCCACTGCGGAGAAACGAGGGAACTGATCGAACGACGAATGGAAAGAACATTCGCCTATTGTACAACGAAAGGTGCCGTTCGCTTCGTCGTCTGCGGGCCTTGCGATTCCCAGCGGACGGATCTTCCGTTCGTTTTTGAGGCGTTTCGCACGCGAACGGGGACGATAGCAACGGCCGGCCGTCCGCGAACCGCCGCTCTCTTGCTTTCTTTGCCCGTCTTTCCGTTCGGCTGGGCGGCGGGGCGCGAAAACCCGCCGCTCTCTCACTCGAAGGCGCCATTCGGCTTTTGCGTCTTGGCGGTCGATCGATTCGGGGCGTCGGCCGGGCAAAAGCCGTCCGTTCCCTTCTTTCTCGTTGGTCGACTTTGAACGGTTGTTCTTGGCGTTGCTTCCGCGTCGTCAATCGAACGGCGGAAATTCGAGTCGCGTCCGAGTTCCCCGCACTCTTCCCACCTCTTTCACGTTCTTTCTGGTTGCAGACGACCGCCGCTCATGTTCAAGCACGTGGACGGCGGGAAGGCGGCGGTCTGCCGCTTCAAGCTCGACCCTCGGCGCGCCCACGAGTCGCCCGCCTACCCGCTGAAGGACGGCCTCCCGCTCACGTTCCGCGTGTTCTTTTCGCCCGAAGCGAGCGGCAAAGACGGGGCCGAAATGCCCGAACTGGGCGTCGAGATCTCCGACTTCCACGACGCGCAGTCCGTGGATTGCCGCCTCGAGTGCACGATCGTCGACCAACACGCGATACTCGTCTACAAGAGCGGTCTGTTCTCTCTTCCAACCTTTTCTCATCTCCCGCTTGCAGTCTGCGAGCACTGGACCTTTGAGCGGGCGAAGAGGGAGCGATGGAGTGTGCGCGTCGCTGCCAGTCGGCTGGAGGCCGAACGGAAGAGCGGGCGTCTGTTCGCCGATTTCCGTGTCGACTGGAAGCCGCCCGGCTGCCGGAACGAAGAACCCGGTGAGTACAATCGAATTCTCTCTAGTTCCGCCCTTCTTTCCAGTCGTCCTCCAATCTCCCTCTCCCGCAAAGATGTCCGCGCCCACCACGTTCAAGATGCCGCTCGGCGACCTGCAGGAAGCCGTCAAATTCCAGCCCCACTCTTTCAACGGAGTTTTCTTCGGCGTTCGCTTCTTTCCGCCGCCGCACGCCGGCCGCCCAGCGAGCTTCGAGTTCGTGATCATTCGCTTCAACGACCGCCCGTTCGTCCGCCTGCACTTCGAGTGGACGCTGCGGGACGCCCACCAACAGCCGGCCGCTGAGCATTCGGGTGAGCGGCAGGACGGAATGCTCACCAGACGGCTTGCAGAGACCGTCGACTTCAACACGTGTGCCTGCGGACGGCCCTGCTCGTGCCCGCACAAGAAGACGAAGGCCCGCTTTGTGGTGGACGGCGAGACGCTCTCGGCCGCCGCTCGCCCGCTCCTCTTGGAGCTGCGCGTGCGGGAGGTCTTGGGGAAGCCGCCGGGCGTTCCCCCGCACTTCGAGTGGTCGGTGGCCCACGGGGGATTCGTCGATCCGAAGAACCTCCCGACTGGCGACTCCGCCTCTTCCGCCTCTTCGTTGCAACGGCCCCACGACTCCAACCCGGCGCTCGCTCAACCGTCTTCCAGCTTTCTGCCAACTGCCCGCGTTCATCAATTCGCTCCGTCGCCTTCTTTCCATTTGGTTCAAGCTCGAGCTCTGCAGGCGAGCGGAACACATGATGCGGCGAGCTCCTTTGCATTGAACCAACAGACAGGTGAGCGCGGAGTGTGTCGAGCGGTGGATTGATTCCTTCTTGCAGTTTGCGTTCCCCAACCACCTTTCTTTTTCGCGCCTCTTCCCCGTTTCGCAGTCCCGTGGAGCGGATATCTGCAGTCGGGTGGGTGGATGACGCAAAGGATGATCATCAGTGCGCTTTATTCCAGTGGAGATCAGCGGAGCGACCCCGCCGGCCACTTACCGCCTGGACGTGGTCGACCCGCGCGAGGCGATTCGAAACGCAACACGGCGCATCTTCGAGAACTTCCGCTTCGTCCTCTTCTACCACCCGCCCGTTGCGCCCGAGTGGACGGCTGATTTCATCTTCTCGCTGGTCGGCTTCCCGAACGGCCTCACCGCTTCGCTCCGCCTCCACTGGGCGCTCCTGCAGACGGACGATCGACCGGCCTTCGAGCACACGGGTGAGTGGGAAGAAGCGAGGACCAATCGCCCGTCCATTCAGCCGTCCGCCACTTCTTGAACTGCGGATGCCGCTTCTCGTGCGAGTGCCCGCAGAGACAGACGGCGACGAGCTACCGCCTGCCCGCCGCCGACTTCTTTCCGTTCGCTCAAGCCAACGGCCTTCGCTTGCGCCTGACGGTCGAACGTTGGGCGGAGAAGCCGACCGCTCCCCCGATTCGAGAGGAGTTGACGGAGATCGAGGAGATCCCGCCGCCCCCTCCGCCGCCGGCCGTTGAGGTTCGCGACCCCAGCGATCGCTGCCCGTCGCCAAGCGGCCGTCGCCTGTGGGAGGCGAGGAATCGGAAGCGGTCGGCTGCCGTGGACGCGGAGGTCGTTTGCTTGAGCGACGACAACGCGGCCGTTCCTCCGAGCAACGAGAAAGAGGCGACGGGTGAGCGCGAGCAATCCATCCGTTTCATCACTCCTCTTTTTTCAGTCTCTTCCGCTCATCAGGTGGCCGCGGAGCTCGACCAGACGCCAGCCAAGAAGAAACGAGGGGAGGGCGTGGTCACGATCGAAGCGGAGGGCCACTCGTTCGTTGTGAGTTCGAACTCCGGTCACTCCTTTCACCGCTTCTTCCCGCAGGTCGACCGGCAGCGTTTAATCACCGAATCGGAGTTCTTCGCCCAAGCGGTGGCCGCGAACGTGGGCGCCGATCGGTTCGCTCTGGACGGGATCACGCGGGCGGAGATGGCCGCCGTCTGCGAGTGGCTCGAGCGGAAGCGTGTGGACGCTCCGGACCTCAACGCTCTCTTTCTCGTGGTCAAACGACTCGGGATGCCCGCCTTGAAGGTTGGAAGGAATCTCCTCCACTCCGCTCATTCGTCCGCTTGCAGGACGCGTGTCTCGAGGCGATCAAACGGGGGTGCGCGGACGAGAAGGCGGCAGTCAGCGCCTTGATCTTCGCCGTCGAGGAGGAGGACGACGAACTGTTCCACGCGCTCTCCTTCCTGTGGGACGAGCAGAGCAAAGTGGCCGCCCTGCTGAACAGCCCGCAGCTGATGGAACTCCTCGCCACTCGGCCGTCCTTCTCGGCCAAGATCTACGACGTCCTCTTCTCGCAATGACCCCGCCTTTTGTTTGAATTGTTAACTGTTTAATAAAATAAACGATTGGTTGTTTCGCCTTGGTCTTTTGAAATCGGAAGAAGTTGAGCAGAAGCGAGCGAGTTATCCACCACCCAATCTTAGCGAGTGCATGCTGCCTACCGCTTTGAGCGAGCAGACAGAGAGGTGGCGAGAAGCTGCACAAACAACATCGCAAGGGACTACGACAAGAGCAGTTCGAAGGTCACCTTGAACGTGTCCGACGTGGTCTAGTGGTTAGGATTTTCGGTTTTCACCCGGAAGGCCCGGGTTCGATTCCCGGCATCGGAAGTCAACGTTTTGCTCATGGAGTGGCCACTCTCTCATTCCTGCCTGCCGCATTTCTGTTTTTGCGGCTGCTTTCCTTCACTCGTTCTAGAGATTACATTGTTCCCCTCTTTCTTTCTCAGAAGTCGCGTCTAAAGCGGATGGAAGAAGAAAACGAGAGAAAGTGGAAAACGAACCGTCTGATCAGCTTCTAGTTTGCCTTGTACTTATAGCTGTTTCTTTGTGAAAGTTCGTTTGGTGGAAAACGAGGAACATGTCGGCATTCTCGCTGTTTCTGGTGAGCGCAGTAGACGCGAGTCACTGCTACAGATCAGAATAAGAAAGCAAATTGAGAGTGCCCTGATCAACGGCGCTTCCACTCCGGAAGGAACCACGAACACACCAGCAGTCTCCAAGTTGAAAAAGCGAAAAAGCGTTCCACGTGCTCCTTTTTTCAACCGGCGGCGAGTGCTGGACGGGCCGCTCGGCAAGCGGGAAGCGGCGAGACGCAAAAAGCCGTCCGCCCGCCCGTTTGCTTCGTGGGCCGCCCGTCACGCGTTCAAGGCAGCGGGGTTGTAGCTCAGTGGTAGAGCGCCTCATTCGCATTGAGGAAGTCGCGAGTTCGATTCTTGCCAGCTCCAGATTCTTTTTGCCCGTTTTCGGGTGGTCGCTTCTTACTGCGTTGGAGGTAAAGCGCTTGAAAGCTCTTTTTGGAAGAAGTTGCCCGCCATTGTTTTTGGGCAGGGGGATTGTTCGACGGTTTTTGGTTTTCTAACCACTGCCCTCACGAGAAGCGAATTCAAGCGAATCGATCAGAAACCGTCCCCCGAGTGTTCTTTGCTGTGCGAATCTCGTCATCTGCCGTCCATCGTGACAGCGAGCCGCCGTCTTTCTTTCGATCGAGCGGTCGAGCGGGCGGCGCGCGGACATCTCGTTTGTTTTCGCCCGCGACGTCCACGTCCCCGTTGCTCCGCACGGGCGGCCTCGTTCGCTCCGCATTCCCTTCGCCGTCCGCGAGGCCGTCGTCCTCTTCCTTCTGCTCTTCGCCTTCCTTCCGGGCCCCTGTTCGGGTAGGACGGGTAGAGTACGAGCTAAGCCTTCTACTCGTGTTTGCAGCCACTCGCCCCGCGTACATCCCCAACGACCCGAAGTATCACCCGCTTGAGGAGGGCGACTTCCGCGAGTACTTGGAATTGGCCGCGATGAAGTCTTTCAACAAAAGCCCGCTGATCAAATGCAAGTGATTTCGTTCCCACGTTGTTTCAACTCTTTTCAGCGGTCCACAACAAGCCCGTTGGCGCCTACCACAAGGGGCCCGCCATCATCGACGGAACCTACCAGGACATTTTGATTCCATTTGACGGAGTGAAAGACCACGTGTACTGCAAGCATGTCGCTCAGCTGGAGTGGGATCCCTGCTTAGTGTCGTTGTCGTCGTCGTTCGAGCACAACGAGTAAAGCCGGAATCACCAAAACTTTTAGCGAAAATCCGGCCATTCTCTTCGGAAATGGCAGCGACGTTACTGGCGTCTCCAAGCACTTCCTTTTTGAGCGCTGGCTTTTTGTCAACGAAACGTGTGTCTACGACGTTCGCAGTTTGTAAGAGAGCAGTTGCGAATCAAGACCTCACGAATCTGTTTCAGCTATCAACAGTGTGAGCAAAGGGTCAAAAAAGAATGGGCGTGCATAGTCGGTCGTTTCTCCTGCTCTTCGTACGACGAAACTCCCGACAAAGTCCTCCCGCATCGCACGAAGACGGCCATTGCCTCTCTTTGCTTCATGAGTTGCCCGGAAGAACAGCGAGTGACTGGGCGGTCGTTTGTTTAGAAAAACGTCCACTGTGTTGTCGATCAGGACAGCAACGGCGAGCGGTTGATCCACGACCACGAGCACCTCCTCCTGCACAAATACGGGATGACGTTGGTCGCACGAGGCGGGGCTGAAGGCCCTCCTCACTATTTGGTGCGATACAAAGGGTGAGCGATCGGTGACTGCTCGAGTACTTCTTATTCCTTGCAGCCACTACTTCTATCCGCCCGAAGATCTCAGAACGTTCAAAGACTCCAACTTCTCTTCCGATCTCGAATCTCGTCACTTCTTGATCCCGATCTTCAATTCGGACGACCGCTTCCTCGAACGCCGAGACCGCGTGGTCGATCCGCCTGCTGCCGCGATCGCCTCTTCCTCTCACTCCCACTGGACGCTGATCACCTTCCTGCTCGTCGGGATCGCCGTGGGACTCCTGGTCGGCGGCCTCGTTTACCGCCGCAAGTGCAAGAGCTCCCAACAGTCTTCGAACTCATTCGTGTCTGAAGTGTTCTTTAAGAAGGAAGAGGAATCCTCATCTTTTCCTCATTGTTCACGTGAATGTTGCTCGAAGAAATAAAGACGAGGTCTCTTGTCGATCGGCATTCTTCCATTCTTTTGGGCTTCACATGGCCGGCCTTCAACCCGGTTGTCCGAAGCGGCTGTTTCAATCGAAATTCGAACGAAACGAGGCGAAAATGAACAGAACGTCGAGCGGGGATGATCCGCGAGAGCACGCAAACGAGGATGATCACTCCCGTTCTCTGTAAACTACGCACCCGTTGCTCTCGGTAATCCGTTCAGCCTGTTCGCGTATAAAGGCCGAATGAACGGATGCAAACACGAATAGAAGGAAGGGGAGGCAATGCGCAATCCATCACTCTTCTTTGCCCTCCTGCTCGTCCTCGCCAGTCAAGAGGCAGCCGGCTTGAACTGCTTCCAAGGGCAGCAGAACAGCAACCTCCCGGTCAGTGGATTTTCCAGTAGTTGCCCGTCGACCGCTTACTCGTGTCTTCTGGTTGTCGACGGCATCAACGGATTGACCACTCGCTCGTGTCAAACCACCAACTGCACTGTAAGCGCGGTGGTCAGAAGCTGTGTTCATCCTTGTTTTAGCTGAATGGAGTCCAAAGTTCCGTGGGCTTTTGCCAAGGAGGGAACGGCGGTTTCAGCGGCAACAATACTTACTGCTGTTGCTGTAGGCTTTAAGCAGCTATATTCTAACTACTTTTTTCTTCTGTTTGCAGACGGGGACGGCTGCAACAGAGACATGAATTCTCTGCTGGCCGCCGTTACGACCCCGCCGGCTTCCACGTCGACTCCCACCGGCTCGCCGCCCACCGGTTCGACCACCGCGTACGCGCCGCCCGTCTACCGCCGCTGTTACCAGTCGTCCACAAGGAGCGGGACCTCGCCCTTCGATTTGACCGCTTTAACGTGTCCCCCGGGGCCGAATTCGTGCGTTCTCATGGTCGATGCAACCACCAACACGACCACCCGGGGCTGTCGGATTGGCGGGTGCCCTGTGAGTCTTTAGAGTTACTTCCACCACTCAATTCTTTGTGCCTTCAGTTCAACGGGGTGCCCAATCATCCCGGCTTCTGCCAGTTCTTCAACAATTCCATGTTTGTGGGCACTTACTGCTGTTGCTGTACGTCCACTCTTTCTCTCTCCTTCATTCATCTTTCTTGCAGCCCGGGATGGATGCAACTACAACGAGCAGACGGTTCCTCTTCCGTATGCTATAGGACTTGTCGGCCAGCTTCCTCCTGTCCGCTCATGATGCTGTCAGACCAGGATGAAATAAAATGCAAAAAACAACACGCAGGCCCTCCGCATCGCAAAAATGGGAGTAGTTGAATAAACAAACGTGTGATCGAAATCATGACCGGGTACCGAAGCTTAATTGAAAGTACACGCCTATTTAGACGTTCCAAAAGGGTTGCTCTCGATCGCGAACGTCTTTAGGTTTTCACAAATACGCCATTAATTAAGAAACGAAGCAAAAAGCAACTACTGCAACGATTTCGTCAAGCGCAAAAATTATTGTGACCCAGAGAGGGATCGAACCTCCAATCTTCTGCTCCGTAGGCAGACGCCTTATCCATTGGGCCACTGGGCCTCGTAAACCCGGCTATGTAGACATACCAAGGTACGGCTCGCCTCGGCGAGCGAAAAAAATCAAGCGGTCTGCCGAGCGGAGAGCGAAAGGCAGCGAGCGAGCGGCAGTGGCGGGTGACCTTGCTGCCCTGCCCGCCCGCCGAAAGATCGCCTTTTTCCGCCTTTCGAGTGGCGGGTGGGAACGCCGCAATGCGCGCGAGTGCTTCAGCTTTATAAAACAAAGAAGGCTTGGCGGTTCCCACAAGGGCTTCTGTTTGCGCCGTTTATTCTTACGAATACACCGGATCTCTTTGTGATCTCTTGGAGGTTGTATTAAGATTTTCTGACCAGCACACGCACTGAAAACACGCGCAGACTAAACGACGAATGAGTGCCCGACGCCTAAAATGATCCAAACTCACGTCTGCATTCGTCTTAAGAAGTGCAATCCCTCGACACGCAGGAATAGTGGCCATGCTCCGGTTGGATGGCAATAAGGAGGCCGAGAAACAGCAAGTAGACGTGTTGCATCGGGGAAACCAGTCGATCTAACGGCGGTCAATTTTGCCCCACGCACGAGCCAATCCTTCCGATTTACTATTCGTACTCCTCTACGACTGACTGCGCTCAACACCGGATTTATTCGCTTCAAACAATCGAGAATGCAACGAGAAACATGAATTACGAGAAACGGTGAACTTCTAATCACTCGTCTTTCTGATGGGCTTGCCGAAAATGAAGTCCTGCTTCGGGCGTGGAGGGGGTGCCGCCCAGGTCGCAGGAGTTCTTGCACGTGAACACGAAGACGGCGGCCCTGTCGACGAAGGCGCCGGGCACGTCCACTTCGAGCAGCGAGCAGGTGGGGCATCAGTTGGAACTCGAAGACGCGCGCCGCCCCGCAACGCTCGCAGTTCGGCACGTGGCCCGTCTCGACGAGCGGCAGCGGCGAGCGGTCGGTGGCGGAGAGCGGCCGTTGATTTCGGCCGGCCGGGCGGCAGAAGTCGTTGAGCGCGCGGTCCTCTTCCTCGTCGAGCAGCTCCAGCGGCTCGGCACCGTCCCCGTCCGCGGCCTGCTCGTTGTTCTGAATTCGAGCGAGAACTAAACGAAAGGAAAGCGGGACTCACTTCTTTCGCTCGGATGTCCTCCGTGATCCGCTTGTTTCTGCTCGTCCTCCGTCTCGTCCTCCCCGTTACTTCGCGGCTCGAAGTCGGTGCCGATCGTGAGTCCGTACTCGCGGAAGAGGACCGGATTCTTGAGCGGCAGTTGCGAGCGGAGGACCTTCAGGTTGGCGGCTTCGTTTAGCTGCAAGCACGAGCGAAGTGAAAGGATGGGAGACTGCTGAGAAAACTTTGAGGATTCAGCATTTCGACACACGAACACGTACAAGTAGCGGTGGAAGGCGGACGGCTGGAAACCGTAGATTTGGACCCCAAACGCCATCGGCTTCGAGCACACCTGAAAGCAAACCATTCAAACGTGTTCAAAGCAGAATAATCGCAGAAGATCAAATAATTAAAGTCAAACTAAAAACTCACCCATCAGACCTCCTTTTCCGCCTTCCAACGTCCAGTTCACGGCTGTCCATCAGGAATTCGTGTCGATCGATCGGTTGGACACGTGGATTCGTGATCGTGTCCACAAACACGCGGTCATTCTTTGATTTCCTCAAAGCAACGTCCTCTTCTCCGCATTCCACACGCTTGTCCGTGCACTCCACTCTCGAGACGGAAATCAATGGCTGGAAACTGCGCCCGCCGAGAAGAACGTGGAAGTCGTGTGGAGGGGCGGCTGTCGACGAAACGCGGAGGTTGGATGCGCGTTGGACGACCAACGGCGATGTCCAACACGTACAATCCGGTGTTCTGCGAGGCGGACACCCTGAAGACGCTGATCGGCCGCACGCGCAGCGATGGAGCGTCCGCGACGGCTGAGGAGTGCAACCGGCTGCTGACCGCCTTGGCCGAGTTGCGCGACGTGCTCACGAATGTAAGCGATAATTTCTCCCGACTTGTCTGAGCAATTTTCGACTGCTTTCGTCCGGTAAAATTCCGTGTAAATTTCCGTAGAATGTCCTCTTCTAATCACGATCTTACCCGAATTTCAGTCGATTCATTTCTGCTTGTTTCAGCGCGATCTCTCGTTCATCCGAACGGAGTCTTTTCTGCAGCCCTTCCTGGACGTGATCCAGTCGCACGTCACCACCGATGTGGCCACCACTCGCGCCCTGCAAGCCGTCGACAAGTTCATCAATGCGGGCCTCATTCCGTCGGACGAGTAAGCGCAAATCCCCCGCTCAATCCACGTGTTTCTCTTGCAGAAGTGCCACGAAAGTGGTCGAGTCCATTGCGACCGTCGTGACCGAGGCGAAGTTCGTGGAGAGCGACTACAACAAGGGCGACGACGTCGTGCAGAACATGATCCGAGTAGGTCCTTCCTTCACTCGTTCTTTCTATTTCTTTCGTCCGTTTACAGGTGCTGAACTCGTTGCTCCGCGAGCCGTGCGGCCGGTTCCTGAAGTACGAACAGATCTGCAAGATGCTCCACTGCCTCTTCCGCGTCTGTTTCGATACCAGCCTGAACGGACTGCTGATTTCGGCGGCCCGCTCGGCCCTCGGCGACATGACGCGCATTCTGTTCACCCGCTCGATGACCCACAACTCGGAGGACGTGATCAAGTCGATGCACGAGCTGCTGAGGCAAGCAGGAGTGATCTTTCTTTCACCCAACGGTTACAGGTTTTCCGTCTCGCTGGCCAACCCGCTGGACTCGACGAACCACGAGGGCATGCGGATGGTCGGGCTGAATCTGGTCACCATCGCCCTGGAGACTTCGATCGATCACGTGTGCAAGTACCCGAATCTCGTGGCCATCATCAAGGACGACCTCTGCAAGTCGCTTCTCCAGGTACTTTCGTTGAATTCTTCCGATTCGCTTCAATTCCTTTGTGTTCAGCTGCTGAACTCGCCGAAGATCTTCCTGTTCTCGATGGCCAACCGGCTGTGCTACCTGCTGTTCACGTGCAACGCCCTGCGGCCCCAACTGAAGTTCCAGCTCGAATCCTACTTCACGACCCTCATGTCGATCATCGGGAACGAGCTGGTTTGTCCTCTTAACCATTCTTTCCCTTATTTCCTCTTGACTTCAGTCGAGCTTCGACCGGAAGGAGATCGCGTTGGAATCGGTCGTCTACCTCTTCCGAGTGCCCAGCCTGGTCAGCGAGCTGTACCTGAACTACGACTGCGGGCTGTACTGCTCGTAAGTCCCGCATTCTCGAGCTTGCTCGCTGACGAGTGGAATGCAGGAATCTGTTCGAAGACCTGACGAAAATCCTCTCGGACAACGCGTTTCCGACGGGCGGTCACATCCTCTCCACCCACCTGCTCAGTTTGGAGGCCATCCTCACGGTCATCGGGCAGATCTGCACGAACGCCGTCCCCTCCGCCCCGCTGCCCTCCGACGACTATCGTGAGTCCTCTCGCATGCTCTCAACTTCATCGATTGTTGCAGCGGAAGTGGTGGTGCACGGCGGAGTGGCGGCGAAGAAGCACTCGGTCGCCAGCCCCGCCCTGCAGATCACTTCGATCTCGGAGGTGATCACGCAGAAGAAGCAGAAGCGGCTGATCACCGAGGGCACCGAGCTCTTCAACCGGAGCCCGAAGAAGGGGCTGGAGTACCTGGGCGACCACGGGATCCTCAAGACGCCGCGCGATCCCGCCGAAGTCGCCGGCTGGCTGCGAGCGAACCCCCACCTGGATAAAATGAAGATTGCCGACTGCATTTGCGAGTGAGTACCGTCTTCTCCTTTTACTCACCTGCTCGCTGCTTCCAGTCGAAAGAACGAGGAGATCCTGCGTGCATTCGTCGGTTCGTTCCCGTTCGAGGGCACGCGGCTGGACGAGGCGCTGCGGATGTTCCTCGAGTCCTTCCGACTGCCCGGCGAGTCGGCTGAAATCGAGAAGGTCATCTCGCAGTTCGCAGGTTAGTCGCTTCTTTCCTTGCACGCTTACTCCGTTCTTGTGTTCAGAACACTGGTTCCACGTGAACAACGAGCCGTTCGCCCACCCGGACTCGGCGTTCACGCTCGCCTACGCCGTGATCATGCTGAACACCGACCAGCACAACCCGCAAGTGCGCCGCAATCAGCCGCCGATGTCTGTGGACGCGTTCCGCAAGAACCTGAAGGGAACGAACCGCGGCGGCGACTTCGATCCGGACATGCTGGAGGAAATCTACAATTCGATCAAGTGGGCTCTCCTTTCCTTCTTTCTTCCACCTTTCGCTTCAGGTCGAACGAAATCGTGATGCCGGCCGAGCAGACGGGCGCCATCCGCGAGAACTACCTCTGGAAGATTCTGCAGAAACGGACGGAGTCCTGGGAGGGCGTGTACCAGGCGGCGACGCCCGGCTGCAACGACCGGGACCTCTTCAACACGATCTGGGGACCCGCGACGGCCGCCCTCTCGTACATCTTCGACCGGTCCGAGGAGAAGAAGACGCTCTTGGTTCGTCTACTTTCCTTCTTTTCATTTATTAGGTGTTTGCAGAAGGTGCTGAACGGCTACGGGAACTGCGCGACGGTGGCCGCCTACTACGGGATGACGGACGTGTTCGACAATCTGATCATTCACTTGTGCAAGTTCTCCACGCTGATGGGCGCCTTCGAAGCGCCCTCGAACCTGCCGGCCGGCGCGAAGGACGAGGCGGCCGGCGCGGACGGACGGCACGCGTCTTCGATGCGCGACCTGATCGCCAACTCACCCGACCAGGCGGTGTACGCGTTCGGCGAGAACTACCGCGCCCAAATCGCCACCCGCCTGATGTTCGAGTTGATGCGGAAGCACGGCGACAACCTGCGCGCCGGCTGGAAGAACGTCCTCGACTGTGTCCTCCAGCTCTTCCGCATGCGCGTCCTGCCCGCCACGTTGACGATGGCCGAGGACTTTGTGGACCCGCGCGGCTACGTGAGCATCCAGCGGCCGAAGATTCGGTGAGGAAGGAGCGAGACGAGCTTGCGGGAGTGTCTGCTTGCAGCAAATCGCAAAGCCGTCAGGATTTCCTCCGCTGGCTGGGCTTCGGGTCGGCGAACGACGAGCCCAAACCGCCGACTGCCGAGCAGGAAGCGTTGAAGAAGGTCCGTCTTCTTCCTTTTTTGCACGTTCCTTCGATTCTTTCAGGCAGTGATCACACTCGTAGAGGAGTGCCACCCGGAGGAGTTGGTGGCCGGCGGACGGCATTTGACGTCGTCGGCCCTGGACGAGCTCGTCATTTCGATCATCCACTGGTCGCTGACGATCACCGGCCACTACGCGGCGCCCGCCTCCGCTGCGACGGCCAACCACCACGAGGAGCACGCGCACGAAGCGGTCGACCACGCGCACGCGCCGCCGCCGCCCTCCATCGTGCCCACGCCGCCGGCCACGTGCACCGGCGAGCCGCAGACGGCGATCGTGCTCTCGCGGCAGGACGAGGACGAGCTCGTCTTCCTGCTCGAGCTGTTGATCCGAATCGCCGTGGAGAACAAGTACCGGATCGCGCAAGTGTGGCCGCTGCTCATCAAACACTTCCACTGGCTGATGTTCCCGTTCGGGCGGAATCTGTTCGTCGTGGAGCGGGCCGTCGTCGGCGTTATGCGAGTGGTCAACGGATGTCTCCTGCACCTGCTTCAAGATCGCGTCTCGGCCTTTGAGTCGCCCGCCCTCCGCTCGAGCGGGATCCTGCCGCCGATGGTGCCCGTTTCCTCCGTTCTGTTGGGGGCCGCCGGCGGGGCGGACGGGACGGCCGACGCGAAGATGGCCGAGCAGCTGCTGGCGGCCGTCGGAATGATCGGCGACCTCCCGCCGCCCGCCCTCTTCTACTTCTCGCGGCAGATCGCCTGCGGACTGCACCAGCTGCTGCTCACGAACGCCGCCAACATCCACTCGGCCTACCCGTGGAACGTGATCTTCTCGCTGCTCCAAGCGGTCGGGGCGGCCAACTACCGAACGCCCGAGCAGAATGTTCGTTTCTTCACCATTCATTTGCTTTTATGCACCCTCTCGCTTTCAGAACGTGGAAGAAATGCAGGCGGCCGTCGCGAATTCGTCGAGCAAACAGCAGAGTGGGTTCCCATTCATTTATCCGTTGTATTCGACTCGTTTGCAGACCCCTGCTACCAGTGGAAACTGCGGAATCCGCACGCCCGCTTGAGCGAAAATCCGGCCGATTTCTTCGACAACGAGACGCTCGCCCTCGTGCCGACCATCTCGCGCCACAACTCGGACGCCTTCTTCAACGTGTGCAAGACGCTCGGCTTCCTCGTGCAGGAGCCGAACGCCATCCACATCACCGCCTTCAACGTGGACGCTGCCATCGAGTGCGTGCGCGCGATGATCGAGGCGGTGCTGGACGGCGGGGCGGCCGGCGTGGTGGCGAACGTGCCGAGCAGCGGCGGCGCCGCGTCGTTGGCGCCCGAGGGGAGCGGCGGCGTGGCGGCCGGCGGGCTGCACGCCGCGTCGTCGCCCGCCTCACTCGCCGGCTCGCTCTCTTCGTCCACAGAGAACCTCTCGCGGCCGGCGAGTCCCGCCGACGACGCCGCCACCACGAGCAGCTTCGTGATGCTCAGCGACGCCGAGGGCGCGGAGGACCCCCAGGCGCGTGCCGGCTCGCCCACTCCGTCGGCCGGCGCCTCGACTTCGGCCGCCACCCCGACGGCGCCCGCCGACATCCAGCAGCCGGCCGTCCAGCCGAGTCGCACCCAACGCTACGAGCACGCGGCCGTCCAACTTGCGACAATGTGCGCCACGCTGATCGCCAAGTGCTCCCGCCTGCAGGCCGAGTGCGCGGACGGGACGGACCAATCGTACGCGTCCTACGTCCTGCCGATTTACTCCGAGGCCTTCCGCATGCGAATCCTTTCGCTGCTCCAACCGTTGGCCCGGATGGCGTGCGACACGCGACGACGCGTGCGGGACGCGGCTTTCGTCGAGCTTCAGGTTCGTTCCTTCTTCAATCTTTCTTTGTATTCGTCGATGTTCAGGCGGTCTGTCGCGCCCTCCCGTCCGGCGACATGCAGCTGGCCGATTGGGAGCAGATGTTCGGCCGGCTGGTCTTCCCGCTGCTGCGCCAACTGCAGACCGTTCCGATCATCTCCCACGCGGACGTGGGTTCGCTGGAGGAGCTGCGGATTCGCGTGATGCAGTGGGCCGTTCGTTTGGTGCTGAACCAGCTGGAGTGAGTCGCCTTCTTTCATCTTTTCATTCTCCGCTCGCTTGCAGCACGATCGCCGCCCTGCCGTCGTTCCCGATCCTCATTCTGCGGCTGATCTACCTGATGGAGCGCTACATCCACCAGTCGCAGAGCGAGTTGACGCGCGAGACGATCCCGCAGGCTCTGAAGAACATGATCCAAGTGCTGGACAACTCGCGCATCTTCGAAGCCCAACCGCTTCTTCACGAAGAGGTGAAGCGGCTGCTGAATTCGTTCATTCCCGAGCTGACGCGCGAGATCTTCGCGCCGCCGCCCCCGCCGCCGGTCGTCGCGCCCCAGACGCCGCCCGTTCAGCCGGCCGCTTCGCCGACGGTCCCGCCGGTCGTTCCGCAAGCCGCCGCGACGCCCACATCGTCGACCGCTTCAATCCAAAGCAGCCCCGAAGCCCCGCAGCCGCCGCCGGCGTTCAGCTCGACGCCCGCAATGACGCCGCCGAACACCGTGCCGATCGTGGCCTCGCCGTCGTCCACCGAGTTGTGAGTGGAAGCCCGGAGTATTTATTCGATTCTCTTCGTCGTCTTCTGCTCATTCGGTTTTAATAAACGATCGTTATCGTTCCCTCCCCTTGTTCGACGGCCGCCGTCTTTCCCTCACCGCTCCGTCCACTCTGGACCGCATGCTTGGATGGAATTAATTTATTCTCGATTGTACTCACCAATTAGTCCCTTGGCTGTAGATTTCTTTGCTTGAACGAACAGAATCCCCCTTGTTTTACGCGTGCATCTTGTCCCCAAACATTCGATTGGAACGGTGATCTTTGGGTTGTGGAATAACCAATAAACTTCTGCATTAACTCGTTTGGTTGGAGAGAATGGGAAGACGAAAGCAAGACACTCCAGCAGGTGTAAGACTGTCGAAATAAACTGAAGCTTCAACGCCCAATGTCCCCCAAAAAGACCAGCGATCAGCCACCGAATAAATGGTTTCATTGCTGCGACGACGTTGTCTGCCGCCCTACCAATGCTTGCACACGTGTTTATTCGACTTCTTCACCGCCAATCCTGAATTCTAGTAGGTAACGGTTGACGGTTCGATCGGGATGTCGGTTGTGGGCTCCTCGTTCGAAAGCACGTTCAAGAAGGCGATCCTCGAGTTGTCCATGTCACGTTCCACGCAGTAGGAGCTGGAGCGGGACGCCGAAGGCAAAGTCCGAAGTTAGAGGATTCGCGACGCCGAAAGCCGCCGCACACTCGCCGCCGTCTAGATGGATCTGCAACGAAGGAAGTAGAATGAGGGATGAATGGAAGTGTAGCGGACGTCGGTGATGTAGTGGCGGGCGGGCACGCGCAACGCCACTCCGCAGATCACGATCACGAAATCCTCGAAGACGTTCGCATTCGAGCAGGCGGTCGTGTACACGCCCAGCTCGTAGTTGAAGGCCAGCTGCAGCTTCTTGTAGACCAGGGCGAACGCGTCCTCACGCAGCAGAATGGTCGCCAATCTGAATAAGCGGGCACTCACGCGGCTCCCTTCTGTTCGCCCACCCGCTGTCCACTTCGGCCCTGCCGCCGAGCGCGCGCTCGTCGCCCAACCAAACGGAGCTCACGCGAAAGCTCAGCGATTTCGTCCGTTGATCGAACCACAGCGGGACGGCGACCACCGGCTGCGTGCTGCAGCGGTCCTCAAGATCGCCGCCGAACTCGACGACCAAATCGCCGAACTGGTCGGGCGCCTGAACGAAGCGACGCGGACGGCCGGGCAGCGTCGAGAACACGTTCAGAATGGGGGCAGAGGCGGGAGTGAGCGGCTGCAACAAAGAAGGAATCAAATGGGTTGATCAAGAGAGTGATCACCTCGTCCTTCTTGCTGGGATCCCTGCAAGCATCAAAGGAATCACGTGTATCTTCTCTGCATGGTCCACTCACCACGCCAATCCGAAGACGCCGCTCATGTACCGCCAGAATACCTTTGGGTGCGGGCTGGAAGTTCCGACGATCGCGCCGAAGGTTTGGTTCAGAGGTCCGATGAACTGAAACGAGCGGGGAGGTTACCTGCCTGATTGACAGGTTCTCACATCGACGGTGTCCGTGAACGCTCGTCCATAGGCCACAAAGTCGCCGCTGTGAGAAACGAAGATGCCGCTGTCAACCCCGCTCTGTTTTCTGCAACAAGAAGGAGTTTGATACAAGTGATTGTGATGGACGAACAATCGGTTGTAGACAGGCACCCACGGCAGATGCCTGCGGTAGGTGGCGTCCAGAACGAAGGCCGAATCGATCCCGCTTTCCAGTGCCACCGAAAAAAGAATTGCTCTGCAACGTGAGGAAATAAGAGTGAGAATAACGGAAGGAAACGAACCAGTCTCTCCAATCTTGATGCCCACGATGGGCGGCACTGCGGGGAAAGATCGAATGTAGTTCTCGGGGCCCTTGATCGCTCGCTGTTCTTCGTGGAAAGAGCGGATGTCGGCGGCGGTTCGGAGGAGTCTCTTCGCTTCCACTCGGCGGCCACCTCGCTCCTCTGGCTTGAGGTCGACGGGAGCCGAGATGCAGAAGGAGAGCAGCGAGAGGAGAACAACGAAGGAAGGGAGCTTCATTTTCGAACGGAGGATGCATGTTCGGGCAATCCACCAGTTTTTAAACAACGTGGTCTCTACGGTCGAAACGGAGAGCCGCCCGCTTCCCGTCTATTCGATTTGATGGACCCTTCCACTTCGTCCCCGCCCGCCCTCTTGTTTACCGCGAATTTCGTTCGCTTATCGGTCGGCCGTTCGACCGTTCGGTTCAACGAGACCTTCAAAGAACGCCTGATCAAGCATCCGTAGGGTCCCGTTCGCCGACCGTGTTTGCTGCAAACGACTGTCTGCTGATAAGTGCGGGGAACAAACAGAATGGAATGCTCCCTTTATCGGTGAAAAACATGCCTACGATCAATGTTGTGAAAAATAGGTCCAGAGTCCAATCAACAGTTCGCATAGCAGATCGGCCGTCTCTTGAAGGATTTCGCACTTGAAGACGTTTGTTTTGCGCCTCCGGTCAGCAGCAGGTTGTGAATTGGCTTTGTGAGCAAGACAGCTGTGGAGTTCTTGCAAACGCACCGTTTCTTTTCTAGAAACAAAAAGCAGGGAGTGAATACCAGGAGTGGGGTCCGGGCGTGCGCCTCCGGCCGCAAAACTTTTCGGACCGGGCGGAAAAAGGGCGCTTTTTGGTGCGCGCAATGAGCGGGCCGTAAAAAGGAGCTGTGATTCTCGAGTTCAAAGAGACGATCAGTGCGGCCGTTCTGTCCGCCCTGTTCGAGCGGCATTCGATCGCAAACACGAAGGAGCTGCAGAGTGAGGGCCGCATGACAAACACTTATTCTTCTGCTTTCCAGACGTCGTCTACTTGATGCTGCTCGCCGAAACGGGGCTGCGGCCGGGTTCGGTGAACGCGCGCAACGTGAAGACGAACGCCACGAGGAAATTCTGATGCGCGACCACCACTTCGAATTCTTTCCGCACGACGAGATGGCCGTGGTCATCGACATTCGGCACGAAAAGTCGAAGATCAACCGGCTCGAAGTGTGAGTGAAGAAAGATTGAAAGTGCACTACCAACGGCTTTCAGTCGCCAAGTGAAAGTGACCTCGGAAGCCCGCCGTTCGGGCATCTGCGCCGCTTCGCTGCTGCCCCTGTACGTGACCTCCATGCAGTACACGGAGTACGGGCTGCTCGAGTGTCTGCAGCGAAAAGAGGTCTAGTGGCGGGCGGGCTGCTCCGACCGGCCGCTTTTCGTCGAGACGATGCAGAAGTCGATTGTGGTGAGTGGCGGGAGATAGGAAAGAGGCAACAGAACGCGCTTGCAGCCGGGAAATCCGATGGAGACGGACGCGGCCGTATTAGACTGGTTGGCTGAGCTGACCGGCCTCCCTCGCTGCTACCTTTCGGCGCGATCTCTGCGTAGTGACGTGGATTGACAGCAGATCGGTAGGTCTTCCATAGTAACAGGGAAAACACAGACATTCAGGTCTACGCAACGGCGATTGCGAACTGCGAGGTGCACCGCAATCCGCACGTCTCCCACGAGCAGCTCGTGAATGCCCTCTTGACCACGACCCTATGGCGATCGACGCGCGTGGAGCGCTACTTCCCCGCGGACTACGGGCTCCAGATCGCGCCCTACAAGGTCTACGGGACGGAGATCGGCGGTGAGGTGGTCGAGAAGATGGTCACCAACACCGCGGGCTCCGTCTTTTTGTCCCAGAAGTGGGCCGCCCATCGGCCGAACGCGGGCGAAATGAAGAAGTGTGAGTGGAGTGGGCAGTTGAGCGGGCAACAGTTCTTAGCGAGAACTCTTCTCAAAGCGGTGATTTTCGGCGGGTTTTCAGTGGAGGAGATGAAGTCGAAAGCGATCGAAACGGCCAAAACGAAGGCCAGCGTTCCGTTTCGTGCGGAGGTGGCGGAGATGGACGGTCGGTTCCGCTTGTTGTGCCGTTTTGCACCCGTTCGCTTCAGCGCTGCATCGCGAAACGCCCGGCCAGCGGGTCGCGCGCAAGATGAGCAAAGAGGAGCAGCAGAAGCGGACGGCTCTCCTGAAGAAGGGCTACAATGCGGAAGCGAAGGCGGTGAAGGAGATCGAGCGGAAGTTCGAATTCAGCCTCAACCGCCTCCTCATCAACCGGTGGGTGTCGCTGAAGCGGTCGATCCAGCAGGCCGAGCGCTTTGTCCCGCCCCGCTTCTCCGTCGCCCAGCGGCCGCGAGTCGACTTCAATGGAGCGCAGGCGTTGCTCCTGCTTTCGGCTATGTTTATTTTTGACTTCTTTGTCCTCCCGCTGTCATTTTGTGCCGCCGCAGGACGAATAAACTGCTATATCACCCGCGCGAGTTCCTTCTTTCTGATCGACAAACTAAACTAACAAGGAAGAGATCGGGAAATTGGCCTCCACAAAGGCTCACCAATTTCACAGATTTCAACACAAACGCATGAGAAACAGACAGCAAACCGCAAACAAAGCACACATTTGCTGCTGAAGATGAGCGCCTTGTTACTTTGTTTCCAGTCTGACGAGAACTAAGAAGCGACGGATCAGAGAGGAGAAAGTCGCAATCACAAATAGCTTCATTTCGGCGGGGTGTGCGCGAAGTCTGTTTGATATCGGCCTTTTCGAACAAACCATCACTTTGAAAAGTGGCGCTCGACCCACTCCTTCTGCCGCCGTTTCTATCGAATCGATCCGCCATTCCACTTTGTTCTCACCTTCTTTTTACTCCGGATTTCACACCCTTTAGGCCGGCTGACCGTTCGGTTCAAAAAAACCTTCAAAAAACAGCTGACCGAAATGGGTAGATAGTCGATCTTGCCACCAATTCATTCCTCTCCTCAAGCTGTTTGTCTGGAACAATTGCTACAAGGCAGTAATTGACGAGATCTCGCGTCAAAGAAGCGCAAAAAGCAATCCGCCGTGCAAGTCAAACGCGTTCGCCACTCGACCACAACAACCAAGCCAAAAAGGACGAACTTGACAGGCAAAATTCGTAAGAAAAAGACAGTGGGAAGCGCGGGAAAGCATGAGAACTGTGCAAACTTTGAAAGCTCATATCTCAGCCCAGAATCGGTTTTACGCAATGAGGGTTACAGATTCGGACTCGTCTCGATGAGGCGCGTCTAACGCGCTATATTTCATAGCTAAAAGTGCGTAGACTACTGTTTTACACCTATTTTGAGCTAAATGGTCGGGAAAGCTGTAAAAACGCGTAAAGCGATCGTATTAGACGTTTACCGAGGTTTAAAAGGTGTAAAAAGATGATACCGAAAGTGGGGTTCGAACCCACGCCTCCGAAGAGAGGATATATCTACGTCGACGACGCTTAAGTATCCCGCCTTAGACCACTCGGCCATTTCGGTACACAACGAGGAGAGCAAAAAGACGAACAGACCGCTCGCCGCCCGCCGCTTTTTGCGGCGACTGGGCGGGACGCGTGTGCGTCCTTTCTTTCCGTTGCGAGCGGTGAGCGAAAGGAATAAGCGGGACTTTTTCGTTCCACAGAGCTCCGCCGGTCGTCAATTGAAGAAGTTATTTTGGCTTGTTGGTGAGTCAGTTCCACAGGTCTGCCCGACTCCTGTCCGTTACTCGATTCACGACAAAACGTTCCAGCAGCGAGAGAAACAAACACGAAACTCGTGGTTTTATGGGGGCGGTACGAGAAGAAACGAACAGGTCGCATGCCATATGCGAGGTCAATACGCCCAAGGGAAACGCGTGATGTAAACAAGCGAGTGCACGAATGTCCTTGGAGGGCGGAATAAAAAACCGTTGCTTTTCGCACTTTCCGAACGGCCAGAGATCGATTGGGCGGGCAAGAGGGCAGGACAGGAATAAACATTCCGGATGGAGCGGAGGACGAGTGCGGGATTGTTGCAAAAGACAACTCATTCGTTCAACACTGAAAATCCTCTGAAATGCGCTTCCAATTGCTATTGCTCTTCGTGGCCGTTGAGTACAGCCTGCAGACGACGAGTGAGTAATCGAGTTTTCGGTTCAAATTCCACCGGTTTGTTTGCAGTTACTTCCGTTTCGAACACCTCTCAGCACGTCTCTCCACACCGTCAGCATGACCTTCACCCCCGCTCTGCTCCAGACAGTTCCCCCTCTTCCACCTCCTATCCCACGACTCTTTGCTCCGATCGACCGGTCGGAAAGCACCACTCGGTGATCCATGACCTCTGCCTGGACTACTTGGCTTCCGTTCTGATCGCACTGGGGATCTTTGCGACTGGAATCGCTCTCGGCTACGTGTTTCATCGCTACGAATGTACCATCCCGCGCGAACTCCCACCCGACTACTCGACGCTCCCGCCCTCCTTTTAACGAACAATTGGACTCTGTTGCTTGCTGATGGCCGTCGTCTTTCGAACGAATGAATAATTGATCGGAGTTGTTCATTCGAGTGCATGTTCGTTTCTCCCTGCTCAATCGATCGATTGCGGGCGGAATTCCGCAACACGCGGCGGCAGGCCGCGAACCGCACGAGCATTCAGCCGCGGCCGCTCGCCCGGGCGGTCGGCAGGCGGCAGTCGACGGCCCTTCGTATGGGGAAAACGGGCGGCAACCGCTTCCTTTCGCTCTGCAGATTTGCGGAGCTTTCTGGCGTGTTTTCCATCGAGTCTGCAATCGATTCAGTTGGATCCTGCGCTCAACCCTCGCAAGAGTCGTGTGGGTTTCATTCTTCCCACCGCCAACCACTTCTTTCCGTCGAGTTCAAAACGACTTCCTGTCACGAATCGAATGCTTTCTGCTGTTGGGATCGTGGGCGTCCACTAACACAGAATTCACTTTCCTCCGCACATCCCTTCGTTCCTCCAACTTCTCGTCGAGCAAAAGGCCTGCGGATCGCGAGACAGAGCGGAAGAGGTGACTGCTGAAGAACGCTGACGGGGAACTCTTGACACGTCGGATGACGCCGCTTGTCGGCCAGCAGAATCGTCGGATTCTTGCTGTTTCCTTAGATTTCTCTTCGATCTTCCGCTTTACTTTTATCCTCCATCGATTCACTCCTTTATTCCCTTCGAATTGCAGCCGAAAATGAGCCACTTCGACGCGAACGCCACGGGCCCGCCCGCCGGCCCCTCGCACCAAGCGGACCGCCGGCAGGACGGCGAGAACGAGGAGGAGGAGGAGGAGGAAGTGGACGAGAAGTTTCTCGACCGCATTGGCAAGCTCCCGGGCGGCTACGGCGAGAAGATGGAGGCGGTTGCCCTGGAGCTCTACAAGACGGCCTTCCCGCGTGTGCACACCGGTTAGTTCTCTTCTTACCTTCCTTCCATTGGACATCCCTCGATTTGCAGGCGGCTACTCGAACTTCGACGAGCTGAACCGCGATTTCTACCAGGACACGGGCACGAGCGGCGAGGAGGTGGCCGAGTTCATGGGCTACACGTCCTTCAAGAAGATGTGCCTGAACGCGCCGAAGATCGCCGAGCGGTTCACGTGGAAGCGCGAGCGCAAGGAGCGCAACGGCCGCACCTACTTCGAGGTCTTCGGCTTCCGCCCGCAAGTGACCGAGCAGTTCGAAGAGCAGTACCGCTTCCAGCTGGAGGGTCTGCAGGAGACCAGCGGCGACGGCGCCCAGAAGTACGTCGCCAAGATGCGCGAACGCGGCGACTTCCCCAGCGACGCCGAGCTGGACGTGAGTTTTCCCTCTCTCTCATCGGGTCTTGCGGTTGCAGAAGCTGGTGGGCAGTTGGGGTGAACAGCCACGAACCCTCTCCTCATCAATTACCCATCATCCTTCCGGTTTCAGTTCCGCCTCCGTCTGTGCCAAACGCTGGACAAAATCGGCGGCCGCCACAACTACATGCACTATTCGCACGTGCAGAAGTCTCACGAGCAATTCCACAAGGAGCCGCTGAAGACGGAGGTCAGTTCCACCATTCTTCCGTTGATTTCCCGTGCTCGTTTGCAGACCTACCGCAAGGCCTTCCCCTTCCAGTCGCAGTTCACCGTCAACCAAGTGAAGGAGCGCATGTGGATGGAGTTGAGCTCCCGTCCCACGCCCGACGGCAAGAACATTCAATTCCTGCTGCGCGAGGACTTGAGCTGTGAGTTCTTCCTTCCCTTCCTTCGTCTCGTCATTTGTCCCTCTTCAGACATTCGCAAGTGCTACGACGGCATGCGTGCCGCCCGCCGCGAGCACGAAGCGGCAAACGCGCGCCCGCCCACGCCGGACGAGGACCGCCTGGACTTCGGCACGATGAAAATCCGCCGCTGATCGTGCGGAACATCATCGTTTGTTGTTCTGAAGAGTTCTCGGTCTTCTCGTTAATTTAAATAAATTTGTTAATTGTTGGAGAGGCGGAAGAAGGATGGTGCTTGAACTGCGTGCTCCCTGGTATTTCAAACGGAAATTCGTCTTTCGTTCGACGTTCATAGAAGAGGTCTTTTTTCACACTTATTCGATCCATTTAATTGCTGCAGTTTGTTCTACGATGGTCGTTCCGACCGTCCATCGCTGGAAGGTCCCGAACTTCGTCGAGCGGTTCAACAAGTCCGCTTTCCGCGACGAGTGGACGAGCGGGCGCTTCGAAGTCGACGGGATCGACGGCGTGCGGTTCTACCTCTCGCTTTACCCCAAAGGCAACGCCATAGCCGAGGACGATGAGGACGGCGGTCGGGATCGCGGCGAGGCGGATGTCGAGCTGTGGAGCGAGCCGGCGGAGGGGCACCCGCCGGTCGTCGTCCGCTACACGCTGTGGTTGGAGGGAGCGGATGGAGTAGAGCGCTTCAAACAAGGTGGGTCCCCTGGAACAGTCTGTTTATTTTAACACAATCTTCGCAGAGCAAGAAACGATGTTGGGACGTTATGGAGCGTACGTTGGTTGCCTGGAGGACCTGAGCGAGCAATCCCAACTGCTCGAAGTAGCCGCTCTCGGGACTTTCTTCGTCTGCTGCAAGATTCAAATGGCCAACCCGCCCGTCGTCCCGCCTCTGCCGAACGACGTCTTCCGTCAGCAGCTGGCCGCCCAATTCGGCGACGACGACTTTGCGGACTTCGAGGTGCGCGCGGACGGGCGGAGCTGGAAGGTTCGTGTGCTTCGAGCTGCTTTCACTTACTCCCGGCTTGCAGGTCTCCAAACTGCTGCTCTGCTCCCAATCGACCGTCTTCCACGCGATGCTCTACAGTGGTCGAACTGCCCGGCTGGAAGGCGGAGATCGTCGAGGAGATGCTCCGCTTTCTCTACTCGGGACACGTCGATCAGTTGGAGGAACACGCCGTGCAGCTCCTCATCCTCGCCGATCGCTACAACGTGGCCTCGTTGACCGCGAGTTTCCGCCATCTCTCACGTTCAATCCGCTTCTTCTTGCAGGAGATGTGCGCCCAATTCCTCCGCTCGACCCTCTCGTTGGAGAACGTGCTGGAGTGCCTGGAAGTGGGCTTCACGCTCCGGCAGTTCGAGAGGCTGCGATTCGCCGCCGTCGAGTTCGCCGACGAGAACCGCAAAGAACTCCTCCAGCTGCCCCAATGGCCGCAGTTCGTGGCCGAGAACCCGGAGATCGTCGTTGCCTTGGAGGAACGCGTTGTATTGGTCTACCAGTCGTGATGTCTCCGCTTTGTGTCGTGGTTATGGCCGAGCAAACGACAAATAAAAGGAACAGTGTTGCCTGTTCGAGTTGCCTTCTGATTCCAACGATCGTTTATTCCGCAAGCATTTCGAACAACCAAGCAAACAAGCGACGTTCAGGCCCACTTCAAGATGGCGAGCGGGATGTTCGGGTGCCGGCGGCCGAACGCCGCCCACTCGGGCAGCTTCGCGATCGCCCGCCGGTGATCGACGGCGAAGCGGATGACCGCCTTGTGGAACTCCGCCAGGTGCTCCAGTTCGAAGGCCAACTCCAGGTGCTCGAGGGCGCGGTCGACCGAGAGGTGGGCGACGATCGACTCGATGCAGGCGTCCTGCAACAAACGAATAGAAGAGATTAGCGGACTGCTCGGCTCTCGCCTGCAGGCGCTCCAGCTCGTAGTGGTCGGCGAGCGGCAGCAGGCGGGCGGCCCACGCGTCCAACTCGTCCGCCTCGCCGCCGTACACGAAACGGAGCATTCGCTCGACTACGCCTGCCTCGAAGCGCTCGATCGTCGCCTCCTTTCGGTCGGACGAGAGCTCCGCAGCGAAGACGGGCGAGGCGGCGCCCAGCAGCCAGCGGTGCACCTGCACGAAGCGAGTAAGTGGGGAGAGAGCGGAGAGGACTCACGTGGAAGGTCCGGTGGCCGACGTGGAGCTCGAAGTCGGCGGTCGTCGGGTCGTCGAACGAACGGGCCACTTGCAGCGCGCGGAGGTCGTCCGCCGAGAAGTCGACGGGCGGGCCGAGCGGACGGAGTTCGCAGCACACGGTGATCGGGCCTCCGTTCGTGAACGAGTTCAAAACGGTCTCCGTGAGGTATCGAGCTACGTAGGCTGATCTGACTTTCAAGTCTCCTGTCACAGCTGAACGAAAAATTAACTGCGAACATCGGAAAGGGGAAGACGCTCACCGAGTTTTTCGGTCCGTTCTTGCTTCGAGTTCTCCAGCCACATGTCGTATTGGAGCGGAAGAGCGGACCGGCCGGCCAGAGCGGTGACGTGAAGGCCGACTGCCGGAGTGATGTTCTCGTCGTTCGCGATGCCCTTCGGCAGGAAGATGAGACGAAGGCGGACGCCGTTCAGCCCGTCCACACCGAGCTCGCAGGTCGCCCAACCGTCCTCAGCGGAATCTTCTTGAACACGCGTGGAAAAGTCGGAGATGTTCCAACGGTGCACGGTTGAAAGCTCGCTCCAAGTCCCGATCTTATTGAGTACGAACGGCAATCGAAAGCACACAAAGACGGTTGTCCCACGGGCCGAAAACAGGCGAGTTCGACCGCCGCTCGTTTGATAGGACGTTCAAATCGGCTGAGTAGAAGAATCGATCGTAACCGAGCGCCGATGAACACCCTCGCAAGCGTGAGGTCGTTTGTAATCGAAAACTCGACTGTTCTACGTTCATAAAACCCCACTTTATTGACAACAAACAACAAGATGATTCACTCCGAGTATATCTCCTCGTAGAGTTCCTGCATGAAGGGGGAGCGCGTGCCAAGGAGCTGCATCGTCTGCGGGCACTCGAGCACCTGGAGGACCTTCCGAGTGTACTCCTCGTTCCACGGCGAGAGGGCGCGCAACAACTCGGCGTCTCCTTGGCGGACGGCGAAGACGAAGGCGACCGCCCGGTTCTCGTCCGTCAAGCCTCGCTTCATCGCCTCGATGCACGCCGTCTGCAGCAGGAGAAGTTATGCAGAACCTGCTCACTAGTCTCTCGCTTGCCTGGAAAGCAACCATTCCGAGTCGTTTGGCGAGTAGGAAGAGCTCTCGAGCGTGCTGCTCCAAATCGTCCACTTGCTTTCGCTCGACCCATTCGCACACGGCGGCCATCTCCTGCCGCGTGACCTCTTCGACTGCGAGCCGCTCGGACGTTGGATTCTCGGCGACGAGATGCGCGAAGAAGGCCGAGTCTCCGGTCAGACGCCGCTTGTCCAACTGAAGGAAGAGCGATTGAAGGGAGATCCAACGAGAACTCACGCGAAACAGTTCGCCCTCCACTTCGATCGAGAGTGCTTCGGTCGCGCGGCCGTCTGCTCCGAGCAGTCGGGGCCGTTTGGGCGTTGGGATCTCCGCGACCGCGGTCATCCGCTTCGATCCGCCGGCTTGCGATGGAACTCGCCGTTTGAACGTAGATTCCGATTGGCGGTGGGCCGATCGAGTGGGCGGGGAGACGGTCGAAAAAGCGGGAGCTGAAAGAAGCGCGTGGATTGCGGCAGAAACGGAAGCTTTTGGGCACTCACCGACATTTCCGCTCGTTGGGGACTCTTCCATCTGCGCGTTCGACTGGAGTTGGACGGCGGCTGTAAGAGGACGGTCGGTTGTGCGAGGATCGCGAACGTTGGCATTCACCTGGCTGCTCGGGCGGCTGAAGGGTCAGCTCCTCTTCGTCGTTCGAGTCGTCCGAAAGGACGATCACTTCCATTTCATCGCTCAAGCAGACGACCTCCGTGTTCGAAACGGCCGGCAAAGGAGGTCGCTTCCTCGTGTTCAGGCGGCCTCCACTCCTCGCCTGCCGCAGGACGTGGCCGCTCGGCGAAACGGGCCGCTTCCGGGGGTCTCGCGGCGGCCGACGAGCGGGCGGCGGGATCTCGACGATCTCTGGCGACTCCTCCCGCCCGGCAGGACGGCCGGCCGACCGGCGAGCAGCCGAAGGAGCGGGAGTCGTGCGACGGGTGGAGCTCTCCGCTCCGCAACGAGTCACTTGCAGACGCAACCGAACGCCGCGCTCTCCAGCGACCGAATCGAGGAGGTCGGCGGCGATCGAGTAGCCCGCTCCGAGTCGCTTGTGCCCGCACTTGGCCGACCGGCAGCCACACGCCCGGTGGAAGTAGCGGCGAGTTCCTGGAATCCTCCAGTAATCCTTCGCTCGTCTTCCGCCCACTCACTCGTGTACTCGAAGGCCGGTCGCCCGTCCACGCGCAGGAGCGCCCACTGCAGGCGGAGCGAGACGGAGGAGCCGCGGGGCAAATCGAGCAAAATGAACTCGAACTTCGCTTTCCGCTTCCTTGTGGTCGGCGGAAGGTAGTGGAGAACGAAGCGGAGGTCCTCAAAGACGTGCGGCTTCAGCGTTTGGGTTGTTTTGTGGAGATCGAAAACGTCCAAATGGTAGGTGACGGTCTCCTCGTTCATCGGAGAGTCCACGGCTGAAAGGAAGCGATAAGATGAGTCCAGCGATTCTCTTTCTCTGCGTTGAACTCACCCAACTGCTGTCCACCGCCGTCAGTCCCGTCTTCCACGTGCTCGAGAGTCGGTTGGACGACCGCCGAAATGTCCACAACACGAGGAGGAGGAGGCGGCGGCATGAGAGGGGCTGTCAGGAAGGGGCGGGCGATGAAGTCCTCGCTTTGCGGAGCGGGCACGAAGATCCACAGCTGCCGGTCGGCCGTCCATCCCGCCGATTGGTGCGGGTCGGCGTAGAAGGCGGCCACGGCGCGCGGGTTCACGAAGCCCCCGAAGGCCGTCGACCACTCGAAGTGCGGCGGAACGCCGGGCGGCTTTGTGAAGTCCTCCCGCAGCCTTAGCTCGAGGACGAGCGGCTGGCCGGCGGCGAACGAAACGACGGCCATTGGCAGCGGGTACCTCGCTTTTGCCCTCTTCTGCGGGCAGCAGCACGGCGCGTGGCAGCCGCAGTTGATGAACGTGATCGTGTCTGAAAGCTCACAAATGATCAAAAGACCGTCTCGTTGCTCACTGGACTGCTGGAATCCCGCCTGTCCGTTGGCGTTCAGCAGACTCCACTCAAATCGAAGTCGGAGGAACGAGCGGGAGACGAAGCGGACGACCACGAACTCGAAGTTCGCCTGTCCGTTCTCCATTGCGGGGAAGAACCGAATGATGAACGAGACGCCTTGGAATTGCTGAGGCGTCGTCCCGTCGATGCGCTCCCACACGCTGGCCACCGGCAGCTTGAAGACGATCGGCGGCGACATCTCCGCGTTGAAGGTTGCAGACGGTTGAAGAGCGGCTGAAAGGGAGTGAGGAGCAGATGGAGGACAGTCGTGTGTGCTCACCTTCCGCTCCTTGCAGTCGACGATCGGGCAGCTTCAATTCGACTCGAAGTTCCGCGCACAGCCGCCCGCGCTCTCGCGCGTCCTTCAGCCGACTGCGGGCAACACGCACACTCCAGTGGGCGTTCAGCCCTTGGGCGAAGGTCCAGCTCTCGCTGACTGCAAGCAAGAAGTGAGGAGTGAGCAGAAAGAAGAGAACCGACCGATCTTGTGGATCGTCTTCGTTCGGTGGTCGAAGAGCCCGCACTCAAGGCGGCAGTCGAGCGAAGCGGCCGAGTGGAAGTCGGTGATCGCGACTCCCAGTTCGGACATCTCCGCCCCGTCTCGTTCGGCCGCTTCTGGTCGAAAGCGCACACGGAATAGGAAAGGGAGGTCTTCTCGCAGCCGGCAGTCGCGGGACTCGTGGCCGGAGCGGAGGTCCAACTCGAAGCGGTAGACCGCCGCCTTCCCGCCGTCCACGTACTCCAGCATCCTCCGGGACGCCTGAAACAAAAGGGCGAGAGGAAACGGCGCAAATTCGCGTATCGATCGGCACACGTGCCGCCGTTTGGGAAGAACATAATGGAAAGAAATCTTCAAAGTTCCCCCATTCTTCTTTGAACCCGACCGCTGCTGGGCCGCACTCGCTGCCCGCAATGAGCGCCCTCGGAATCCGAGCGCTGACGACAAGAGCGAAACATGACCAGCTCGCAAAATGTGACTCGTTTGGACACGCCAAACGATCTTCAAGGGTTGGGTTCTTCTTGCAGTGAAGTTTCTGGTGCATCTCTGCGGCAAATCACTTTCTTTTTCTGCGTATTTTATCCCAAAAAGACTAGTAGTCGTTTATTGTCTTCACTTGACCGACACAAATAACCGCTCAATACTTGGCTTCCGCCGTCCACTGCCCACTGATCGCCAAGGTCTCGGTGCTCGCGCGCGTGGTCATCGTGCCGCTGCCGATGCTCAGCGTGTCCCCTTCGACGGCGTACGGGCGGGGCAACACAAAGAGCGTCTTGTCGAAAGGCATCCGGAGGGCATTCCGCTCTCGAGCGGCGAGCAGGGCGGCCGCCGCGTAGCCGAGAGCGAAGAGGAGGAGGCAGCCGCTCGTCCACAAGTGGGCGGCGGGGTCCTCGAGGTGGCCGTGGCTGAACGTCCACTCCGCTTGGCAGGCCGCAACGAACAGCAGGACGACCGCGTACGCTCCCTGCAATCAATGAAAGAAAGAAGAGGCGTGAGTGGACGTACGTGAACCAAAAGAAAGGGCCAAAAGGCGGCCGGCCGTCTCCAGCGAATGCCGGCGGCCATCGAGACGGCCGAGCAGCCCGCCGGCCACCACTCGGCCCCGAATGCCCGCTTGTTGGACGGCGAGCAGCACGAGAAGCGTGCCCTCGACGATCGCCAGCAGACCGCTCGTGATGACGGACAGGTGCTGAAGAACGGAGTGATCAGCAGAAGAAAAAAGCGAACTCACAACTGCCTTCAAAATCTCCGTCTTCGGAAAAGCTTTCTTGTTCCAATTAGGCGCGTACATTTCGTAGGAAAAGCGAGGATTCAATTAAATTGCAGCAGTCGGCCGGCCGACGGGCACTCGTGATCGACTGCGATCGCGGTCGTAAACAAACGCCAGCCTTTCCGTTGGTTTGACGGAAGATCGAGACGAGCGGAATGTTTATTCCCCGCTCCGTCACTGACAAGGGGAAACGAACTCGACGATCGACCGCAGCGGATTACTCAAACAAATTTATTTCCAAGCCACAGTTTACAGAGGGATGACTTGTTCAACGCCCTTCTGCACCTCCGTTGGCCCGTCTTGTTCGGCAGCTTCTTCGTTCGGATTCTCCACACACATCGCCGCCTGCTCCGTGCGCTCTCCCTTCTGCCCGCTCTTCATTTGAGTGCGGGCGCGGAGGACGACGAGGGCGGCGAGCGCGTGGAGGGCAAAGAGGGCGATCGTTAGGAGCAGGTTCAAAAAGATCCGCCGCCACGGCACGAAATAGTGGCGGAAATGCCGCAGATGGAAGAAGAGCAGCTCGATGACCACCAGTTGCGAAAGGACGATGAACACGGCCACCGTCCCCTGCACCACGACGAACGGCCAGAACCAGCGCGGGCGGCGAAGGCGGAGGGCGACGAGCGGCGAGACGGCGGACAGCAGCGAGAGTCCGAAGACGACCATGATCGTGGTGACCGGGCGACGGCCGGCGAGGCGGACGACCACCAAGCAGGCGAGAGATGAGAGCGCCACTGCTGTGCACGCCGCGTAGACCGCCGCCTAAAGCAATTTTAGGTTAAACCAAGAGAAAAGAACGAACTTCGGTCGAGATTCGCCGTCGGAGCGAACGGACGAGAGCGGACATCGTCAGAGGTTGCAGCGGTGAACGAAATGGAGAGCCCACTTGCTCGCGACCGCCGACCAAAAGCCACGTCCAGCACACGCGCGTGTAAACAAACTCTCCATCAGGCGAGATATCGAGTGGCCAGGGTAAGCCACCACGAAATTTCGACCCACAGAAGAACCAGACGTTCGTCAGCATGGCCGTCAACAATCTGGCAGCTGAAGTTGTAGACGGACCATCAACAAGAAAACAAAGGAATTTGCATCGGCGGAAAGATCACCAGTTAGCCCGCTCATCCCGTTCTTTCTCTTGCAGTCCTTCCTGCTCGGTTGCTCTCCCCGCTGCTCGTCGAGATGGTGGAGTACCAGTACGAGCTCTACTCGTCGATGACCACGCGGATCGCCGTCCTCCTCGTCATCACCGTGCTGTTGGCCGCGCTGCTGCTCGCGTACACGTGCGTCGAGTGCGGCCTCATTCTCTACGCGATGGCGGCGGACGGGAAGAAGAAACGCGAGGCCGTGAGTTCCCTTCTCTTCTTTTCGTTGATCGACGGAAGGATTGCAGAAGGCGGGCAAACTGGAGTCGGTGGTCGTCCGTTCAAGCGCCGAGAAGACGCCGCGCTCGACGTCCACGAGCACGAAGGGGGCGGCGAGCGGCTCGTCGTCGTGGAAGACGGACAGAACGCGCCGGCCGGCCCCGCAGAAGTGAGCGGGAGTTCTTCCTTACGCTAACAAGAGTGGTTGCAGGCCCCGTTCGAAGGTCCCCCGTCCCGTGGACCCGGCGGCCGGCTGCTCGACCGCCCGCGACTTCTCGCCGCCGCCGCCCCGCCGGCCAAAAACGCCGCTCGTCGCCTTCGGGAAGTCGCGGCCGACGGTGCGCGTCGCGTTGAGCGAAATCTCCCGCGAGTTTATGACCGTGGGTTCCCCGCCTTCTTCTTTGCACTCTCGTTCGTGCTGCAGACGAAGACAGGAGTCGCCGCGTCGCCCGTGACCACTCCCGACGAGCGTTCGACCCGCACGGCCGTCGAGAAGCCCGCTGTTGGTGAGTGCTTGCTCGAGTGGTGAGCAACTGACCGACTCTTTCGTCTTGCAGTCAAGCCGGCAGGCCAGAAGTGAGTGAGTACTCGTTGTCTTCCTGTTTTGCTGTGCTTGTGAACGAATAAAATCGTGAAACGTGTTTCTCTCGGCTGGGTTTCGAGGTGTCTGCGAGCGGTTACTGCCGAGTAGCTTTCGCAAGAGCTTGACCCACGGCCGCGCGAATGACTGCGGGGCAATCGCGCGGTCTGCGGAGTCCTTCAAAGCGTCGGCATTCTGCCGCTCCTCACTACTCGCCTCGCACCCTGGCACTCGCTCTTGCCGCCATGTCCGAGGTTCCGCGTGTCTTGCGCGCGCTCGGCTACGCGAAGAATCAATTCACGACGGTGGGCGACTTCCGCGAGAATCGCTACTTCACGACCGGCCGCTCGGTGCTCGCGTTCAAGCGTGCGGACGGCGGCGAGCGGATCGGAGTGCTGGACACCTTCTACGGCCTCGAATTGTGGGTTCCCTTCATTTCCGATCGACCATCTCTCCACCAGCTACGTGAACCGAGCGGAAGGAAGCGAGCAGATCGAAGCCGAAGTGTTCGACTGCTTTTCGGTGGAAGACGCGAGCAGCCGCACCGCCGCTCTCCTGCTCGCCACTCGCTCTTCCGAACGCGAACTCTCCATCCAGGAAGTGACCGTGGATTTTGAGTTGAAGACTTTCGTCGCCCGCCCGCCTGTCCGGCTTTTCACGCCGCCAATGGTGCTCCCGTTCGAGGCCTCGCGCCGGTGGATCCACCCGACCGAGGACCCGCACGTGTTCCTCGTCTGTGTCTACCAAACCCGCCGAATTGTCTTTTACCGTTTCACTCGTGGCCGTCAGGTCGTCGAAGAACTCCCGCACTTGACCGTCGAGGAAGACTGGGCCGTTTGCAACGTCCACGTGCACAACGGACGGGTGTTCGCGCTCGTTCGCGGGTGGCGCGGCCTCGAGCTCGTGTTCCGCGTGCGGAAAGAGAACCCCGAGCTTTTTCGAATGGAAGAATTCGTGCACCGATTGAAGAGGACGTTCAAGAGCCTCCGGGTTAGCTTCCTCTTGCGTTCTCTCACCTACCGCCTTTTAGCCATGGGTCGTCGTCTGCAGCTTTGTGAGCGGCCAGTTCCTGTACGTGTTGCTGAAGCTCGAGGACAAGCCGCACGGGGGTCACGAGATCGTGCGGATTTCCCTCGAAGACGGCGATCAGGCCGCGTGGGAAGCGGTCGCGTGCGCGCCGATCGTCTCGTTCAAGTGGGCCGCCTGCCCGAGCGTGTTCGTGGATGGGATCTTGTGCTTTCATCCCGTTCGCGAGTTGGGAGGAACCTTCCACGAATTCCATTCCTTTCGGATCCCGATAGAGCAAGCTGTCTCGTGTTCTTCACTGCTCACCTTTTCGCTTCCAGCCGCCCCGAATCCCTCGGCTACTCCGCGTGGTTCCGAGTGCTCCGCTTCCAGAGCGTGGTGATCGACGTGCTGCAGCGGGGCGCCTGCCGTCCGCTCTCGACCACCGGTCTCTACCTCAACAGAATCACCTTCTTCAACCCGCACCGCCTTTTCATCCGCTCCGACGCCCACGTGCAGCCGTCAGCGTTCAAAAAGGACGAGTTCTGGCTGGATCCTCCGTCGCCGAAACGACAAAAAGACTCGCAAGGTTCCCTTGAAAAGACGGGCAGGCAGCTAGAAAAAGGTGGGCAACGCACCCGTTCACTCATTTATCTCGAGTTTGTAGAGGAACTGGAGCAAGCCATCCGGGAATCACTCGAAACGAGCAGAGAGCAGGCGGGACCTTCCGGCTTCCGACTAAACGATCCGATGGACGTGGACGAAAGAAATGAATAAAGCGAGATGGATCTTTCGTTGTAATTGCCAGGGGTTTGTTCAATAAAGACGATGCTTTCTTGAATCGACTGGTGACTTGCCCCAAGACGTGTGGGTGGCGCCTTCAAACAACAAGAAAAAACACCCCCAACTGCTTTTGTCTTTCCTGTTTTCCCATTCGACTCATTGCAAAGCAATTGGGTGGTGGAAAACCGTGAAGCTCGTTGAAATGATAATCGATTCAGGACGGAGGAGACCGCCGTATTGAACACTCTTTCAATAGTCATTCCTCTCACGGGCATTCGAAATGACCACGTCCCTTCCGCTACTCCTATTCGTAGGGCTCGTATTCTTGGTCGCTGTGGAAAGTGCGACCGGAAGTGAGTTCGAAAGAGAAACGAGAAGAGCGAACGTTTTTGCAGACATTCACGGCAACGAATCGTCTGCTCTAATCCTCCACAAGCATCGAGTGAAACGGGTGAATATTTAACGACACGAGAAGGCTTGAAGTACTCGTTTCCTTTTCAGTCGCTGAGCCACCCGTTCAAGGGCGGCGTGAACCGACCGATTCGCGTGATCCCCAACTGTTTGTTGAGCTTCCGCGTGGCGTTCGTGATGGACGTGAAGTGGGCGCAGATCGCGTTGGTCGGAGGACAGGCCGAAGGCGTCCCGTTTGCGGACCTCAAGATGCCGCTGTATATCAACTTTCGGTGGAAAGCGAAACACGTGAGCGTTCGGAAGAACCGGCCCGCTCAATCAAACCTCCTCCTTCCAGCTGGTGTTCAACAGTCACAAGTCGGGAGACAAGTGGGTGAGGCAGGAGTTGTACCCCAACCTGCCGTACAAACAGTCGGATCCAATGGACATTCGGCAAGCGACTGTTGACGGCAGTCTGATGAAAGAGTGCTCGTTGACAGGATTTGGCTGACGCACGAGAAGTCGCGGACGTACCTGAACGGGAGGGATTGGAACTCCTATCACTACGGCCTGCCCATCGAGACGGCCACCAACTTCTACACGGACCACGCGCTCTCGGTGCAGAACTGGTCGCTCGTCTACCAGAGCGATGCCCACGACAAGCCGCTGCCCGGTGGCTTCTCGCCAGGCGAGTGGACCCGATCAATCGATTGAATGCAAGAGTGCTTCAGGCGACTCCCTGCTCCTCACGGTCATCTTCAACAAAAACGTCACGCGGGTGGACTTTCGGCTGTGGGCGCCGGACGGCGAGTCGATCGCTCTGCTCCTTTCCGTCCGCTTCAAAGAGCGCGTAATCGGCCGCAACTCGTTCGCGAACGGCCAGTGGGGCGTGGAGGAGTGGAGCGGCGGCGAGTTCCCGTTCCGCCCAAAGACGATGGGCGACATCCGGCTGCTCTGCACCGAGCGGGAGTTCGTCATCGAGACCGACGGAAAGCCGTTTGCCACCTACGCCCACCGAATCCCTCCGCAGCAGATCGCGTGGCTCAAGGTGGAGCAGAGCGACGTCTACATCGTCGCCCACGCCGAATTCACTCCGGCGACTGCAGGTCGCTAAACGGACGAAAGGGCCGTCAACACACATGTTGTTTAAATAAATTCCGGCATCCATTGTGGGTCGTCAATCAGTTGCAGGCTTGTCTGCCGTACGGAACACGCCGCGCGGCATTCCAGTCGACTGTTGACCACGACAACCGCCTAACGCTCATCGTTCACTTCCGCCTTTGTTCTTTCAACGAAGAAGCCCATGCGTGGATTCGAAGCTCTGTTCATTCCGCCCGCTCAGCGTGCACAAATCGAGAGAAGAGAGAAGCGGCAGAGAGGATCAGGTTCCGTTGATGTTGGTCGGGCGGTCGACGTTGTTGGCGCGGTGCTGGTCGGAGGGCGTCTTGTCGATGGAGCGCGTGACGGACGTGTGCACGGACGAGGTCTCCGTCTCCCAGTCGTACTTCTGGCCCATCTGGACGCCGTTCTCGGCGCAGCACTCGGTCAGCAGCTGCATGATCTGGGCGTAGGGCGGGGCCGCGTCGAACGTCAGGCGGTCGATGGCGCCGAGCAGCTGGTCGAACTGCTTCGGGCACGCGTTCAGGAAATCGGCGCGGCCGGCCGCACGCGCGTTCTGCTTCAGCTCCTGCACGCGTGCGCGGTCTGCAACGAGGATGAGTAAACAGATGAGATGGAATGGGGGACTTGCCGGTGACGAGACGCCACGGCAGGACGCCCTTCGTGATCTCGACGATCTGCAAGCGGTCGAGAGTGAGCAGGAGAAAAAGGAAAGACGGACGAACCATGTAAAACCACGACTCGTAGTCGTCCTTTCGGCCCAAGTCCGCCTTCAGGTGGGCCTGCAGCGAGCCGTAGCGCGTGGTGCCGCGCCAGCCGGGATCGCGGCGCGGCGGCAGGACGTTCATGTTCTGCAACGAGCGGAGAGTGAGCGGAAGAGGAGGCCAAAGAGTACCCGGTCCACGTAGCGGCGCGCCAGTCCGAAGTCGAACATGAACACCATGCGGTGCTGGTCCTCCTGTTTGTTGCCGATGGCGAAGTTGCCCGGCTTCACGTCGCGCGAGACTGAACGGTGGTGAGAGGAGCGAAGGGGAGGACGGAGGGCTCACTGAATCCCGTCTTGTGGAGCTCCTCGATGGCCGCCGACGTCTGCATGGCGACGCGGACGGCGGTGTGCAGCGAGAAGTGGCGGTCGGGCTGCTCGTTGCGGAGTTTCGCCAAGTCGGGGCCCAGCAGCGAGACCACGATGAACATGTACTCGTTCGGCACGCGGCCCTGCAGCGGGAAGAAGTGAGGAGCAGGCGACGGAGGCACTCACGAAGTCCGACAGCTGGCAGAAGTGCTGGCAGCGCGCCGCGCCGGTGGCCTTGAGGACGGAAATCTCCACTTTGAGGACCGTTTTGCTCCACTTCTCCGCCTTCAACGCGAACGTCCTGCAAACAGCGATCAATGGGAGAAAGCGGGCGGGCGGCACTCACCGACTCGCGTCGTCCTGCGCCTCGAACACCGTCCCGTAGCCCCCCTCGCCGAGCACGTTCTTCAGCGAGTACACGCGATTCGACTCCGAACGCACCACGTCGCCGGTCACCGGCAGCCGGTCGAGCCGCTCCGCAGCCACCGCGTTCGTCGTTTCAGTCGGCATTCGGAGCGGAGGGCGGGCGGAGAGGCGGGAGAGCGACGGACTCACTCGGACGGGGCGCTTGTCGCACGAATGAACAATTCGCCGCTCTTTCCCCGCTTTCTTTTTGCTTTTCGTTCGTTCGTTTGCTTCTGGTCATGCAAACTCGAAGGTTGCCGCTGTTCCGAAGCAAATTTGTTTGCTTTGGAGCCGTCGAAAATCGTGGCGTAAATTCGCGGTAGGTAACGAGATTCTCGCTTCTTTTGCTCCCCTATTTGCTCGGTAAAAGGGCGTTCAAAGGCGCTATCTTTTTTGTTTCGATAAACCTTTCGATAAGCCCTTTGTCCCGCTTTTCTCTTCCGCCCGATCAGCCGCCTGCCGCTCGCAAAAAGTTCGCCGCGAAGAGCGAGCGGAAGGCCGCCCGCCAGTTGCTCTCTACGATCCCTTTCGTCAAGCCCTGTTGGCTCAGTGGCAGAGCGTCTGTCTAGTAAACAGAAGGTCACTGGTTCGATTCCAGTACAGGGCAGTCTCCTTTTTGCCGTCTTTTGCGGCAAATCTGATTGCATTGAAGTCATCAAAGTGTTGAGTAGTTTTCATTTTGTCCGCAACGGGTCACAAAGATGGACGTGAATGCGCGGATCAGAGGTTTATTGCCGAACGAACTCGGGATCACTGGTGGACGTCCTTGGTGGTCGACTGCGCGTAGCGAACGAGCGCCTTCTTGCCGTCCGAGTGCGCGTGTTTGGCCAGCTCGCCGCGCAGCACGAGGCGGACGGCGGCCTCGAGGTCCTCGGTGCGGAGGGTTGAGCGGCCGCGCTGCTTGGCGAGGGCGGTCGCCTCCACCACAAAGCGAGTGAACATGTCGGCGAGGAAGCTGGAAGGAGCGAGAGGGTGAGTGGAAGAAAGGAGTGTTGAGGGGAAAGATCACCTGTCCATCACGTCCAGCGCCTTTCCAGTGATGTCCAGGTCGGGGCACGTCTTCTTCAGCACCATATTCACGTAGCGTCTGCAAACCGGGATAAATGAGATTGAAGGGAGGTTGGGAACTCACTTGAAGGACTCGTTCTGCTTCGTGCCGGGGCGACGGCGGGCCGGCTGGCGAGCGGCGGGCGCCTCGTCCGACTGCTCGTGGGCGGCCGCCGTGGGGCCGGGAGTCTGCGGAGCCTCGCGGAAGTCGCTGTCCTCGGCGCCGCCCGAACGCTCGCTCGCCTCGCCGGCCGACACCGAGGTGCCCGAGAGGAACGGGACGTCCGGCTCAGTGGTCGAGGATTCGCTCAAGTTGAGGGACATTGCGAGAGACGAGAGGGGAAGAGGACCGCTGCACTGGACGGGGAGCAGGAGCGAGAGTGAGGACTTTGAGCTCTTCTTTCCTCCGATTTCGGGTGTGAATTTGCATTGCTGTTGTTTGCGACGTCGTCGAGAAGTGGGGTCTCGATTGGTTTGTTTGTCGATCGTGCCGCCAGGAGCTTGTTTCAAACAACAGACAAGCGAACGGCCGCATTCACCGTGCTTTCCTTTAAATCCCCTTTGCATCGCCTACTGCTCCATTGGATTAACACGATGAAACAATCCCTTCTTTTCTCGCCGCTTGATTACGCGTTCCCGATCTTTCCGGCGCCGCCGCTCCTTTCGAATGATCAAACCGCCGCTCGCTCTTCTTCCGACCGCCCCGTTGACCCAAATTCCTTGCGGACGGGCGGCTCTTGACGGGAGCGGCGGCGAGAAGGGAGAAATCTTCCGCCCGCCTGCCGCCCGCCTTTCGGAAGAGCGGTCGGCGGGATAAAAGCGGCGATCTCGCGGGATTTCGTTCAGTCCTTCGCGAGATGCACGTGACGGAGATCACGGACACAACGGAGTCGTCGGCCGGCGGCCTGCGGAAGCGGCGGTCGCTGCGGCCGGTCGCCATTTGCGCCGTGGCCTTCGCGACGATCTCGGTGCTGGCGTGCGCGATCACGCTGCCGATCGTCTACAACCACATCCAGTCGGTGCAGTCCTTCATGCAGAACGAGGTCGACTTCTGCAAGGTGCCCACTCCTTCTTCTCCCTTCCCCTCACTTCCCTCTGGTTGCAGACCCGTAGTCGGGACATGTGGAAGGAGATGGTGCAGATCCAGTCGGTTTCGGGCCTTCCGATCGTCGCCGCCGTCGACCGCACGAAGCGGCAGACCGCCTACGACGCCCAATCGTTCGGCGGCCACCAAGGAGCGGCGCCGGGGACGGCCGGCAACCCGCAGGGCGGCTCTTGCTGCTCGTGTCAAGTCGGGCCGCCGGGTCCACCGGTAGGCGACACGCGAGGGGATGCGGGAGTGATCTGAACGCTTTAAGGGCCCGCCTGGTCGCGATGGAAGGCCGGGCGCCCCGGGACGGTTTGTGGCCTCCAAAGACGCGCCTCCCACTCATTCTCGCTCGTTTACAGCCCTGGGAATCCCGGCCCGCCAGGCCGCGACGGGATCCTGCTTCCGGGCCCGCCGCCCAAACCGCCGTGCCAGAAATGTCCGCCGGGCCCTCCGGTGAGTGTGTTCCCTGCTTCCAGCAAGTGATTCGCGTGTTTGCAGGGTCCACCGGGGCCGCCAGGCAGGTTGCCGCTCGCCAGACATCACTTCTCGCTTCTCTCTTTCAGGCCCGAAAGGATTGCCCGGTCCGGACGGCGAGGCGGGGCTGGCCGGCCGCGATGGAGTGCCCGGATTGAGCGGGCCGCCGGGGCCACCGGTGAGTCGTCTCCGCTCGCCTACAGCTTGAATGTGCGCGTGTTTAGGGTCCACAAGGGCCGCCGGGAGCCGTCGGAGAGAAGGGACAGCCGGGGTTCGTTTCCCTCCTTTCCTACTCGTCGATTTCCATCTCCTCTGCAGAGAACCCGGCAAAGTGATCAACGGGGCACCGCCCGGGCCACCGGGGCCGCCTGTTCGTCGTCGTTGGCCTTCCTCCGCTCACTCACTTCCGTTTAGGGCGCCCCAGGACCTCAAGGGCCGCAAGGTGGGTTCTCGCTCGTCCACTCGCCTCTAATTCGTGTTTTGTAGGACCTCCGGGCCGCGATGGAATGCCCGGGCGACCGGGGCCGCCGGGTTTGTGTTCTCTGCGGAGATCTCGCGTTCAATCGGCCGCTTGCAGGACCGCCGGGCGACGTGGGCGAAAAGGGGGCCGATGGGCTGCCGGGGCTGCACGGACCGCCCGTGAGTCTACTTGCCCTTCTCCTCGTTTATTCGAGAGTGTTTGTAGGGGCCAAAAGGGCCACCGGGGGCCCCCGGCTCCTGCGACCACTGTCCAGCCCCCCGCACGGGTCCCGGCTACAACCGACGGCGTTGAGCGAGAGCAGCGGAATGCTCCGAGAGAAGAGCGGACGAATCGTGATGAAGCTGTGCCAAATAAACGAGTGTTACAAGTGATCGGCTGAATGAAACGAGTGTAAAGAAGCTGACCCCAAGACTTCTCGCTTCAAAAGAAGCCCGAATTCCTGCACACTTCCCAGTCCGCTGCGCCAATCCAATTAAACGGCGATCGAACGGGAGCAGAAACATCACTCTCGTTTGTTGTTTCAAGCGGTCGTCTAATTGGCGGCGGGTTCGATTGAGCGGAACGGGTGAACCTTCAACTCGCCCATTTACTCCCGCCAAACTTCACGAGCGATGCGGAAGTTCTCGTATTCTCCGTTGCTGTTCGAGGAAAAGAAGTGAGCAGCAAGGCAGATCACCCCTTGAAATTCGACTTCTCTTTGCAGGCCAAAGAAGAAGCGATGGATCTGCCCGTTCTGTCTGCTCCCACTCCTCCTCTTGCTTGTGCCCGTCGTTTGGATCACGTACCGCCTGCTCACTCAGAATTTTGATCCCCAGTACTTGCGGTGAGTTCGTGAACCGCGGAGATTTCAACCCCCATGCAGGATGCCGCCGCCCCGTCCACTGCAAGGCGCGTTGGCCGCCAACCAGGCGCTCGAAGGAGCGGCCTTCATTACGGAGGGCGAGCTTCCCGGACCCGAATCGCTGGTCGTTGAGGGCGGTGAGCAGCAGGAGAGGGTGCTTGTTGAGCACTCCCTTGTTCCAGACACGATCTACACGGGCACGTGGGACGGGCGACTGGTGAAGCTCGTGAACGGGACGATCGAGCGGACGATTCGGCTGGGCGAGAACCGAACGGATTGCAGTGAGTGCGGGGAAGAGAATCCTTTGCATTCTGCTCGCTGTTCAGTAGAGTACGAGAACGAGCCGAAATGCGGCCGGCCGATGGGGATCCGTCGGCTGAACGGACGGGAATTCGTGGTTGTGGACGCGTACTTGGGCGTCTTCGTGGTGGATTTTGAGAGCGGAGACTCCCGCCTCGTCCTCTCGCCCACGACGCCGATCGACGGCCTTCCGCCCCGCTTTCTGAACGACGTGGACGTGCTGAACGAGGAGACGATCTTCGTGAGCCACTCGACCGCGAAGTTCGACCGCCGCCGCTTCCTGCACGTGTTCATGGAGCAGCAGCCGAACGGTCGCCTGTTTGAAGTGAACGTGACGAGCGGGGCGGCCCGCGTGCTGCTCGGCGACCTCCGCTTCCCGAACGGCGTCCAAATCCACCCCGACCGGCAGTCCGTCCTCGTCGCCGAGACCTCCATCGCGAGGATCAAGCGGTGAGCAGAAGGATCCCGCACGTGCCGTTCATCCAATGCTTGCAGCCACTACTTTGCGGGCGAGTGGGCGGGCAGAAGCCGGTGGTTCGCCGTGAACCTGCCCGGCTATCCGGACAACCTTCGCCTCTCCCCTCGCGGCACGCTGCTCGTCGGGCTGCAGAACGCCCGCCTGCCTGACCGGCCGCAGTTCGTCGACATCGCCGGCCGCTTTCCGTTCGCTCGCCGGCTGCTCGTGGCCGCGTTGCCCGCCCGCTTTGTGAAGCCGGCCATTGGGCTCCTCGCCCCGCACTACGGCCTCGCGATCGAGCTGGACGCCGAAGGGACGATCGTTTGCTCCTTTCACGACCCCACCGGCCGCGTTTCGGACATCTCGCAGGTCGGGAAGAGGATGAAAGGGTTAGAGGACTGACAGGAGTGCTTGCAGGTCACCGAGCACGACGGCCACTTGTATTTGGGCTCCTTTCACGACAACTTCATCGCCAGAATCCCGTTGAATGAGAGTGCACTGCCATAAACAATCTTTAATCGATCGTCTCTCCACTCGGAAGCCGTGAGTCATCGCCGGCCGGCCGCCGCCTGCGAGAAAAACCGCCGCCCGCCGTCCGTCGGTGTGCCCGGTTAGCTCAGTCGGTAGAGCACCAGACTCTTAGAAGATGCCCCACGGGCGAGCAATCTGGCTGTCGTGGGTTCGAGCCCCACATCGGGCTACTCACCTTTTGCTCTCGGATTCATGACTTCGTCTTGCAACCTCAGCAGAAAGATGAAAGGAACTACTCATTCATGCCCTGCTTTTACAACCGTTTATTCCACGAATTTCCTAAACAGACAGAAAGAACTCAAAGACGGGCGCGTTTCCACAACGCGCTCACGCACTCCGGGTTGGCGGCGGTGAACTGCGGCCACTCGGGCAGCTCGAGGATCTCCACCGCGTTCTCGTGCGCGAACTCGACCGCCGCGAACTTGAGGCCCTCGAATTGCGGCGAAGTGAACGCGCGCTCCAGACGATCGAGGATGTTCTCCAGCGAGAGCGTGCGGGCGAGCGACTTCAGGCACTGGCCCTGCAAGAAGAAGCGGGTAGAGCATCGGCATTCCAAGAGACTTACGGCCAACTCCTGCAGATCGTAGAGGTCGGCGAGGAGGGAAAGCTCGAAGGCACACTCGTCCAGTCCGTCCACTTCTCCCGCGTAGACGAAGTGGAGCATCTTCTCGACGAGGTCCGCGTTCTTCTCCTTCAGGTTCGCGATGCTCGTCTCGCGCTCGATGGTCGCATTCTTGAACATCGCGCGGAAGACGGTCGACTGCGAGCAGAGCAGCAGCTTCGAGATCTGCAAGGACACAAGGGTTTAGAAGAGGTCTAATGCCCGATCACACGAACCTTCCAGCTCTTGCCGCCGGCGCGCACCTCGACGTCCGCAAAGTCGACGTCCTCGAAGTTGGCGGCGAGTTGGCGGCGGAGGGGCGCTGCGCCCACCTCCAGGCGGTCGAGCGGGGCAAGCGGTTCGATGCGGCAGCAGAGGAAGAAGGCGCCCTCCTCCGCGAGGCGGAAGATCTCCTCTTGGGGCGCAAACTTCGACCAGCCCCACGCGCAAATCTCGTCGAACGTGCAGTCGGTGCCTGCAACGAGGAGGGGGTGGAGGGATGAAAGGAGGGAACAGACCGACGCGGAAGCGCTCGAAGCCGTCCACTCCCTCCAGCCACAAATCGAAGTGCACGTGCAGACGCTCACGCCCGCCCGTCGCCCGCAGCTTGAGGGCCGCCCGCACGTGGTCCTTGAGGTCCTCGCGGTTGCCCTTCGGGAAGAAGGCGAGCGAGAAGAGGACGCCCGCCATCCCCGCCACGCCGAAGCGCGCACTCGCCCACTGGTCCTGGAAGGCGGCCCGCGCGCGCCGTTCCGCGAAGTTCGGGATCTTCCAGCGGTAGAACGTCGCGTCCACCATTTCTGCAGAGGGGTGAGAAAAGGACCGACCGCCGATGACTGCGAAGCTGAACAAAATGAGCGCGAGTGTCTGTTCGTCGGGTGTTCGCTAGAGTTCGGCTATCGGCGATCGAAGTGGGCCCTCATTTCTCGACTCACAAACGAGTCGATCGGTTCTTCTTCGCCGTTGTGATCGTTCCGAAGAGGGACGACAAAAGATATCAAAGCGGTTGTTTATTGAAGACGGACATGAGAGGGCTAGGGTTGAACATGTCAATAATCGTAGTCTTTCGGGTCACCGCTCGAAGTACTCGCGAAAGTCGCCCGGCTGGGATCGGCAGGTAGTCTGAGTGGTCGGGGATGTACGACGGCCGCGTAGCTGCAGAACATCACCTTACTCACGCGTATTCCTTCGCCGTACACTCACCGGACGACCCGCCGTTCTGAACGAGCAGAACGAAGGCGAAAAGGACAACCGCCATGTTGCGGCCGTCGGAATACACTCAAGGACAATGGAATGTTGGCCGCGTGTGTAAGAACGTGATCACTCGCAACTGCTTCTGATCCGGCAACTCGTTTGTTTATTCCTGTTTGACACTCCCGATCCCAGTTCGATCGTCTGTGGAGAACATTTCGAGCTCTCGTCGCGTGTAAACAATCCGACGTGCTCGCTTCTGTGGTGTTTATTTTCAGCAGCAAGGCAGATTCGAATCGAGGCGGAAATCAATTGTATCGATCGAGAAAGCGATTCCTCGGCGCTTGCTCGCTTTCGCTCGTTCAGTCGATCGAAAAGCCCGCATTCTTCTCGCATCGACGGAGAAAGCGGAAGCCCGCGAGCAGGTGCAATCCCACGAGCAAGAAGAGAATGTCGGTGGCCCAATTAGCCGATCGGCGCCGAAATTTGCCCGCCGATCACTCCCGCCGGCTTTCTCCCGAGCGGCGGATAAAAAGAACGTGCTGCCCTTTCGCTTGTTTGGTCGGTCGGGAGCTTTCATTCTCCTTCTTCCTTCCATTCACTTCGATGAGCGCAAAGACGAACGACTTCTACCGGCGCGCGGCCATCGGGACGTGCGTGCTGAGCGGCGTGACGACCGTCGGGCTGCTCGTCCTCGTGCCGCTCCTCTGCGCGCGGGCCTCCAGCGACCGGGCGGTGATCGCCGTGAAGGCGGAGAAGTTCCGCGCGGACGTCAACCGGCTGTGGGCGCAGATGCTCGAGACGGCGCCCGCCGCCCCCGACTCGGCCGCCTTCTTCTCGCGCGCCCGCCGCTCGCCGTGGGACCGGCGCGTGTGCGGAGGCTGCAACCAGCTGAGCTGTCCGGTCGGGATGCCGGGCGCTCCGGGGCCCGTGGGCGTCGACGGGGAGGCCGGCCAAAGCGGAATGCCCGGCGCGCCCGGCGTGGACGGTTTCGACGTCGAGCTGGAGCCGCAGGACGACCTCCCGTGCGTCATCTGCCCCGGCGGGCCGCCCGGCCAACGGTTAGTTGCCTCGGCTTTAAGCAGTCGTCTACTCACTCGCTTCTTTCAGCGGACCGCAAGGAGAACGCGGCGAATCGGGGCCCCAAGGTCCGAAGGGGCCGCAGGGCGAAGACGGCCGAGCGGGCGCCGTGGGGCCGCGCGGGAACGGCGGGCGACCGGGGCCCGTCGGCCTCAAGGGGCGGGACGGGCCGGTGGGGCCGCCGGGCGAGACCGTGATCTCAGGCGTCGGCATCAAGGGCCCGAAGGGCGTGGCCGGCTCTCAAGGACCGCGCGGGCCGATGGGACGGCCCGGAAAGGCCTCCAGAGAGGCGGGGATGCCGGGGCCGAGCGGTTCGAACGGCCCCGTCGGCCCGCCTGGCGCCTTCGGCAAGTACGGAGATGCGGGCGAGCAGGGGCCTCCGGGTGAGTCCTCCCTTCACTCTCCCTTCATTCCTCTCCGTTTGAAGGCGAGCCCGGCCTGCCGAGTGCGTACTGCCCCTCCGACTGCGGCGTCTCCCAAATCCTCGCCCCGTCCGTCTCGCAGATGATGGCCTCCGCTTCGGCCTCCAGCGAGGGCGCGTCGACCGGCGGCTCGTCGGGCGGCGGCTACGCGGACGAGGCCCAGCCCATCCACACGGTCGGCCTCAACAACGCCTATTCGGGCGGCTACTACGGAATGGGCGGCGAGCATTGATCCACTTTGAATAAACTGAAGTGTTGGTTGTTGGGGAGCGAAAGATTCTTGCCATCAAGATTGGCGTCATCAGTCGGAAATCAACGGAGTTTTTCATCACTCGTCATTTTGCTCCGCGACATCCGCGAACAGCCATCCCGCGGGCGTCGGCGTTCTTTTGATCCGAAGGTGAACGCCTCCGCTGCCGCTCGCCCGTGCACAAACCGAATGTAAATGGCGAGCCTTCTTAAAACAATGCGGTTCAACCGTTGTGCCATGAGAACAAAAAAGATCGACGACGATAAATGCCGACGATTTCCGTTGTTTCTTCGCTTTGGCCGTCCGATTCGCTTTTGTTCCGGATTCCTTGAAAAACGAGTATCGCACTGCGAACGGCCACCACTTCTCTTCTTCAGTCGAAATGAAGGGAATCGTCGTGTTCCTCTCCTTGCTTTCCGTCCATCTCGCCTATGGGTCGGGAATCCGCATTCCGGTCACGCGGAACGTCCAACGGAATGCGATCAGCAGTGAGTTCCCCCAGTCATCTCCTTCTTCATCAACCGATGGTCTCGTTCAGACATCCACCGTTACGTGTTGGAGCGAGGCGGAGCCAATGCGCGGACGATCAACGAGACGCTTAAGGACCACGACTACATGTACGGCTTGTTTCAGGGGTCAAACGCGACTTAGTTCCCGTTGCAAGTCGGAAGAGTTGCCGAAGCTTTCATAATTTCTTTCGCCAAAGCCATCGACTTCTTGCAGCGAGACCAAACTCGCGTTCAATCCTTGAAACAACCTTCAAATTGCAGGTACTACACGGGTCCGATTCACATCGGAACGCCGCCGGTTCGCTTTATGGTCGACTTCGACACGGGCAGCGACCTTGTGTGGGTCACGACGCCCGACTGCGTGGACGACGACACGGGCGGCGAGTGCACCGCCCAAAAGCAGCACTACGACGTGAAGAACTCGACGACCGGACGAGAGACGAAGAAGGACTTCGAGATCGCGTACGCGGACGGGTCCTACGTCAGGGGCAAGTTCGACAGCGACGTCGTTGGGGTGAGCTCTCGGATTCGGCATATGAATCAACAGTCAATCCTTCAGGTGACGCCACAGAACAAGACGGGCGACGTAAAGAAATTCCTGTTTGGAGCCGCGAATCACGAGTCGCGCTTCAACACGATGGACTCGGACGGCCTGATGGGTTTGAGTTTCCCGCAGTCGAGCTCGCCGAAGGGATCGTGCTTCGTGCAGTGGCTGGAGAAGCACGAGGTGTTCGCGGAGCCTCGCTTCACTTTCTGGCTGCCCAAAGACCGCGAGGCGCCGGGCTCGATCACTTTCGGTGGGATGAACGAAGAGCAGTGCGGACCGCTGCTGACGACCGCTCCCGTCGAAGGGCGCACGCCCTTCTGGCAGTTCAGCGTACGCTTCTTCCCCACAGCTACCCACTCAATCGACTGATCGCTTCAGATCTCGAAGACGACGGTGAACGGAAAGGAGGTGGCCACGGACTCGGTTGCGATCAGCGACACGGGCTCGACTCAACTCTTGGTCCCGGTGGCCGTCCTCGACGCGATCAACAGCGTTCACCCGGTGGGCGCAGCGATCAGCTGCGACGGCGCGGAGCTCAAAGACCTGAAGATCGAACTGCAAGTAGGAAACGCGACGCTCGTGATCAATGGAGTCGATCTTCCGATCCCCCGCGCAACAGGCGACGAGTGCGAGATCGGAGTGAACTCGAGCCCGATGATGGACGCATTCGTCTTGGGCGACGTCTTCATCCGCAAGTACTGCCAAGTGTACGACTACAAGGAGAAGTCCGTCGGTTTCGCCGTGGCCAAGGACGAGGAGTAAACCAAGGAACAGATGATTGATTGAGAGTGAATAAACTCGTGCAACATTCGAATTTGTGTACCTTTTGCCGCATGTGCACTTCCGTTGTCGTCTTCTTGCAACACCAGCCTGTGACGGCGCTTCGCGCCGTCCCCAGCTGGGGGAGTCGTTAGACTGGTGCGTATCGAATGCTTTTGTCGACTTGGTTTGACGAACCATGTGCTCGTCGCAATGGGAGAACACTGAGTCGCACTTCACGATGTTCGAGTTTAATAAAAGCTTGTCGAACGGGCCATTACTATGCAGAAATGGTTCTGTCCATTCATTTCGTTCTTACGGTCTCAAGCAAAACCGATCGAACTGCGAAAGCCGCTTGTGGACGCAATTTTTTGAGTACGACGGCTCGCACAGCTATTAGCTGTTCAAAACAACGCCCAACAATTATTTTAATCACTGCAAATGGAAAGACGTGACTGCTGAATGCGGTAACCGAAGGAACCAACGGCAAAGCCGTCGCGCAGAACCCCCCACAGAATTATCCATTACTCCTCGCTAAGCAAGCGTTTAAAAAATCAGAAACGGTGGTAAGGAGGGCAAGTACGTGCTTGATGTTTCTGCCGAGTTTCAGAAGATCCCGTCAACCCGGCGCCAAACCCGCCCGCTTTTTGCGCCATATTAAGGGTCCGTTTCGCGCGTGTCGCAGTGGCCAAGTGGGCCAAAAACAACCACAAACTGCACATCTCTGGAAAGCCCGGATTCTGCGCTTTCGAATGAACCCATATTCATGTCATGACGTCAAAAGCGCAATTAGAACGGTGGATTTGAAATTCGTCGAAAGTTTGGAAATCGACCCATGATTTTTCTCCGATTTATACGATTTTGTATTTGGTCCAATTAACACAAAACCGGCCGTAAACGAAGCGCAAGACCTTTTTCTAGAAACCATTTGTTGGGTTTGTCGAATAAAATTCTGGGAGCCGAGAACGGCGCGTCCGAATGTGGCCCTCTTCGATTTTCCTTCCCGACCTTTCGAGTTTGGGCAGCACAACTTTCTTCAACGACATTCCCCGACGATGCAGCCAACTGATAAAATGTTCGTCGTTTCAAGACCCATCTTTTCGTCCACAGGGCGGGTGAATTTCGCCGTGCGCGAAAAACGGTACGTTGCGGAACGTTGGCACGGAACGTTGAACGTGGCCGCCGGTGGTCGAAATGCACATTTTCGGAGTTCGCGCATACAACTTCCTCTAGCCAGAAAAAATTTCAGCTCGATTGGAGCAAAGCGCTAAAAGTTGAGGTGCGGTTTGTGACGGACAAACGCACAATTTTACGCGCTTTACGGGGGGGACTTGCACGATCCCATTCGTTTGGCCGGCGAAGCTGGGGCTGCAACGCTCCATCTGTTTCCATCGGAAACCTACAGAAAAGAAACCGCTGAGTTGCCGCCTTCTTTTGATCCAAAGGTCGCCGCCCGCAGCGTCCACTCGCGTCCGATCGAATGGAAATGACGAGCGAAACCGAAACAAAATCCATTCGTAGGTTCCAAGCGGAGAGCAAAAGAAATCGCCGGCTCTTCGGCGATCGGCGCTGTTTCTTTTGGGTTGGCCGCCCACTTCGCCGTGGTCCGTGAATCCATTGAAATACGAGCGGCCACTTGAGCCCTCGCGGTCATTCTTCTCCTTCGGTCGAAATGAAGGAAGCTGTGGTCTTCCTGTTCTTCCTTTGCGTCCATTCGGCCAGCGGGCAGGTCTTCTCGGTTCCACTTACGCGGAAGGTTCCCGCGAATACGAGCATAGGTAAGGTCGTTGTGATCTCTTTCTTTCGTAACTAATTCTTTCAGACAACGTCGACTATACGGCCCTTATTTCCATCGGCAACTCCTCCGACGTGTTCGAGCTTCTTTTGTACTTCGACAGCGATGAGACGTGGGTCACAACTACCGAGTGCAAGAGCGTTACGAGCGGCAAATGCACGGCATTAAATCCGCACTACAACTCGAAGGGCAAACTGACCAAGGAGCTGTTCTATGTTAGCTACACCAACGTTACTGCCGACGGCAACTATGCTGAGGACTTCTTTTGGGTAAGCAATCAACGATACTCCATACATAAGTTGTAAACACTTGATTTCAGTTCCCCAATGAGAACAAGACCGGCTTTCCAACCTTCCGCTTTGGAGCCGTCAACCGCACGAATGGCACCGACTTGTGGCCGGAGGACGGCGTGTTGGGGCTGGCCCTCCACACTCCCAACACGACCGGCGACGAGAGTTTCTTGACGTGGCTGAAGAAGAACGAAGTCGTCAAGGATCATCGCTTCACGATCTGGCTGCCCGACGAACTCAGCAAGACCGTTGTCAATGGATCGATCACATTTGGCGGCTTCAACGACGAGCACTGCCACCCCGTGCAGACGACCGTCCCCCTCGTCACGGGTGATTTTCATTGGAAGTTTAGGTGCGTCTGTCCGTTCTCTGGTGAAATAAGCCCCGTTTTTAACAGGTCACAAAGGCTACGGTGAACGGGGAGGTCTTGAAAAGCGACACTGATGCGACGAGCGAAATCGACGCAATTTTCGTGTTCGTTCCTGCGGATGTGCGCAAGGCGATCGAGCGCATATTCCCGATAGACACACCGACCAGCTGTTGCGGAACGGAAGTCAAGAACCTGACCCTCGAACTCCACCTAGAGAACGGAGCCGGCATTCTCGCGCTCAACGGCCGCGATCTTCTGGTGCCCACCGGCAAGGACAACCTGTGTCACTTGGGAGTGGGTAAATCCAGTTACGACACGTTCACGTTGGGGTCGAAGTTCTTCCAAAAGTACTGCCAAGTATTCGACTACGAAAAGCGGACAATCGGCTTTGCTGAGTCTAAAAACAGCCATTGAAAGGTTGTTTGGTTTATTTTTTGTGCTTGCCTTAATAAACTCGTTGCGGAACGTTCTTTGCAGTCGTTCGTGGTCTATCGAAACCAAGCAGAAAGCAAGCAAGGATTTCTCATTCGAATCGTTTGATTCTCGTTGCCAAGTGATTACGAGAAAGATGGGTGGCCGGCCGTTCCGCCGGTTGCCCGCGGCGATGCGTGGCGACGGAGGGGGAGGATGAGAACGTGGATTTCCGTTCTGTTCGTCTTTATTCGATTCCACTCTTCGTTGTTTGGTCGGATGGCTGCGGCAATGTTCTCGCCGTTCATTCCTGTTCTGGTGCTTCTTGCGTTCTTTACTGTAAGTCCATCTTTATCGTTCCCATTCTACTCCCTGTTTGCAGCCGCTCGCCCATGCCGCCCGCTACTGCTTGGCTCAAGGGATGACCATCTACGGGACGGTCGCCTCGACCACGAGTGCGGCGAACGTGCGGGAGTGCGGGTACGCGACGCTGGAGGCCGAAGGAGTGGGTTTCGCGTTCGACGGGAGTTCCTCCTGCCAAATCTTCTCGGCAATCTCCGGCTACGCGCTGAAGAGCAACGGAACGAACGACTACTACGTGCAGAACGACGCGTACACGGACAACACGTGCATCTCGCAGGCCGCCCTCATCGCCCTCATTCACGACATCGGTTCGTTCATCCTCTCCTCAATCATTCTGCCTTGTTTGAAGTGTACAACGGGCAGGACTGCCCCGACACGTTCACCTACAACCCGACCGAGCAGGTGTGCCAAGCGGCCAAAGCGAGTGTTCTCCTTGACCATTCTCCATTCATTCCTCCTCTTCAGACGGCAGCCGAGTGCAGCCAATACAACGCCACGTGGGCCTACCCGTTCATGACCGGCACCAACAACCCGTGTGTTTTGTACCCTTCCTTCCAGAGTACCCACTCATCACCTTCCTTCCTCAATCGCTTTTTCTAGACGCCTACGTCGACTCTTACTACTGCGAGAACTACTTTGCGAGCCTTCAGATCTTCATGGGACAAGCGTTCTGCTACGCGAACGTCGCCATCACCGCTACGGTAAGCTCTTGCTTCTCTTTCCACTAATAAGGGAACGCTTGCAGATGGCTGCTGACACGGGAACGATCTCTGGAGACGCTTGCTACAACATCTTCGATGTGGACACGCACGTGTTGAAAGTGGGCAGTCAGACGGAGTTGGATTGGATTTACAGTGGGCATTCCCCTCATTTATGCATTCACTTCTCTCCTTTCTGCTTGCAGCCATGTACGGGGCCGTCTCGATGGGCGCGTACGTGAGCGGCGGCTCGTACTTGTTTTACGACGGTTCCGACGCGTCCGCCTTCGTTTCGGGAACGCCGAGCGGAACGGGGAACTTCGTGTACGCGAACGGAGGTCCGCTTTCTCTCTTCCCCCTCACTCACTTCCGTTTGTTTGCAGCAAACGTCGCGTTGAACACGCGCATGCCCGGCCGCATTCTCATGTGCAAGACGGCCGCCGTCCAGGCGAACTGCTGAAACCGCCCGCCTTCCCTCCAAGAAACAAAGGAGTTTATTTCGAATGGTGGAATAAATCGGGACTTTCGAGTGCTCGCACCCGCCCGCTCAGTTCTCCTCCGCCTCCTCGGCGGTCTTCAGCTCGTCCTCGGCCGCCGGCTTGCTGCTCTCCTCCTCCGACTTGGAAGAGACCGCGCGGCGGGGCACTTGGAACTTGGGGACACGCACATCCTTGCAGAGGTCCTGGGGCAGCAGTTCGGAGGGGATGGTGGCGTTCGTCAGCTCGGGCACGTGTTTCGAGAGGTCGTGGCCGCGGGGCCGGTCTTCGCAGCTGAAAGCAAACGAAATCCCTCGATTCCACTCGAAAGAACGCACTTCAACGGCTGCTCCTCCTGCTCGTTGCCGAGAAGGATCTGCCCGTACGAGTAGGCGCCGAGGAAGAGAGCGGCGGCCATCTCCTCGTCGCAGTACTTCTTCGCCAGGCACACGAACGGGAGGACGGCCTCCTCTTGCAGGCTGAAGAGAACAATCAAAGGATCATCTATACAATAAGCTGCCGTCGACTCACTCGCAAACGAAATCCTTCTCGTAGAGCACATCGAAGCTCGTCACGTACTCGAGGAGGACCTTCCCTTCCCACGTGAACTTTACGAGCGTGTTCACGCACGCTTGGAAGGAGGGGCGGGCGAGGCCTGAGCGAACGAGAGGGATCTCCTTGGGTCGAATGAAGAGAACTCACGAGTGTCCTCGCGATCTCCGTTGATGTACGAGCGGGCGAACGCGTGGATGCGCTGGGCGGCCGTCTCCGGCTCGCATTCCTCGATCTCGCTGCAAACAAAGCGAATGAGCGAAAGAAGTGCAGGGAGCAGAGGACTCACCCGCAGCTCAACTCCTTTGCCACTCGGATTTCGTTCAGGCTCGCCAGCTGCAAACAAGCGATCGTTCATTCCTCCTTTCAGATTGCCTACCGTTTCTCCTTCTTCGTTGCTCAATTTGCCGTTGCTGTCCTCGCTGGTGTCTTTGCTCTCCGTACTGATCGCGGGTTCCTCGGTGGTCGTCGCCTCGTCCACTTCGACCGGCTTGGCGGCGGCCAGCAGCGCGGTGAGCAGGAGGCCGAAGAGCAGCGAGCGCATCAGGGCGGACATCGTTCCGAACTTCCGACTGCGAACGAGCGGAATGACGGCCAGCGGGCGCCGGCCGGCCGTTTTGTTCACGTGGAGGCCGACCGACGATCACGGGCCGCCGAATCACACCGCCGCTTCGAATCCGCCCGGTGATCGACTGCCTTCTCCGCGAAACAGCGAACAGAGAACGCTGATTAACCCGCTGGCCGCCCCGGACGGCCGCGATTTCCGAAAGGTCGCCATTTTGGCGCCGTTCGAATCACTCCGCCGTCCACAAACCGACTTGTTTTTCGCTTCGAGCTGCGAGTTTCGCACGCAACACACTTCGTTGGTTTCTCAATCGGGGAACAAGGAAGGCAGGGATGAGTGGATGGTTGGAAGCACAGAGAGCAGATGTGCAAACAACGAATGAAGTACCGCTGTCCCGTTGGTCTTGATTCTAATTTTCCCGCTTTCCAACGAGCCAACTTAGCTCAGTGGTAGAGCGTTGGACTTTTAATCCATTGGTCGCGGGTTCGATCCCCGTAGTTGGCTGTCGACCTTTTTGCTCTCCTCGAGCTATCGACTACGTTCAGTGGGATCCATGACGCGTTTTGTTGTTTGGAGAGGAGGATCGAACCATCAATTCACTGGCAGACGCAGTAGCCGCGAGCAGAAAGCGGAAAAGAGCGTTTCTATTTAGGCTGCTCGATCCTATCCTTGTTCATTTTCTTTCTGCGCCGCTCGCCGTCGTTCTTCTTCTCGATCCAAGAAAGCGAACGAAACGAATAAGACCCGTCACCACAAGGAAAGGCAAAAAGTTTGACCCCAGAGTGATTCGAACACCCAACCTTCCGATCTGGAGTCGGACGCGCTACCGTTGCGCCATGGAGTCCACGAACGAAGGTCGCCGCAAGTGGGTTATCAGGCGGACGGGTCGCTCACTTGAGCTTACCGCGAGGTGGCGGGCTGGAGGTGTCGCTAAAAACGAGATCGATTGGAAGAGCCTGAGGATTCCGCCGGCGTAATTGCTTATCAACGCCGATTTTTCTCTTCCAATCAACCGACAAGAAGCGAACAGCAATGACAACGCTGGCTACTGTTGTTGACGGCGGGCACTGGATGCGGGGAGTTTTCCAGCCCCTACAAGGAAGCGTCTTTCGTCAATCCGACCGGCCTCGACTCGTTTATCACTTCTCCATGTCGAATTCGATTTTCTTCCTGCCTTCGACGTGCACTTTCTTCCACGAATCGCGACGGAAGAACAAAACAACTGCCGAGTGATCTGTGAACGGCGGATTAACAGGCGGTCGGCCGTTCGTTCCGCTTCCCCGAACGCCGCCGGCTGTCCGGACCGAAAGATCGGCGGCGGTAAGCGGCGGGAATCGAGGCAAATCGCCGTCCGCCGTCAACCGGCCGCCGGGTCAACAGATCGAATCCATTGGATTAAACGTGGCGGACGTCACGCGCCTTCCGGTCGGCCGGTCGGTCGGCAGTTCGGACGGGAGACTCCGCCCTCTCGCCCGGCACAAACGAGTATAAAAGCCGGTACTCAACTCCCATTCGGCATTCAGTTCGACTTCTCCCCGGTTTCCGCCCACCTGCCGAAGCCGCCGCGATGAAGTCGACCCTCCTCTTCGCTGTGGCGCTCGCCGCTCTCGCCGCTGTTGGCCGTAAGTGCCCGGCAGATCCACATGACTAAACACCCACTAGGCTCGACCGATTGCGACAGCTGGAACGATTGGTTCGATCAGGAGACGGACACGTGCCGCCCGCTCTGCGAAGAGCCGCCGCCGCCCACTAAGAAGACGACGCCCGTCGTGTTCCCGCCCTCGACGCTCGCGCCGGCCGCCCCGACGACCGTGGGTGGCGGCGACTACTCGATCGTCACGGAGGGCTACACGCCGACGCCCGGCGAGTGCGTGTGCGTGAGCGGCTCGACGATCGCCGCCTCCTCCGTCCCGGCCGAGTCCTCGCCCGCGCCGGCCGCCTCGACGATCGGGGAGCTGGTGTCGACGCCGGCGGCGGGCGCCTCGACGCCCGGCGAGTGGCACTCGCACTGCGTCCTCATCGAAGTCTTCTACAACTTCACGCTGCTCTTCGAGGGCGAGCTGCAGGTGATCTGGCTGGAGTTCGTCCACCACTGCGAGCAGACCATCTTCGCGGTGGTCGAGTGGTCGGCCGAGGTCAAGTTCGTCAAGTGCGTGTACGCGCTGGAGGCCCTCTTCGTGCAGTACGAGCAGATCCGCGTCGTGCTCCAGTACCAGTGGGTGGCCCAGTGGGGCTACGTGGTGGACCTGCTGACGGTCGCCATCAACGTCCAGTACGAGTACCTGGCCGAGCTGATCGTCATCGACGCCGGCGGCTCGTGTCCGCTCTTCGACGCCCTCCTGAACGCCACGGCCGACGACCAGCAGCAGCACGACGCCGTCGTGGAGCTGATCGGCGAGCTGCAGGTGATCGTGGAGAGCTCCTACTACTCGCAGTTCGACAAGTACTACCTGCTCTACGTCAAGTTCGAGGCCTTCTTCGCCGCGCACGCCGACTGGGAGGCGGCCTTCCTGCAGATCGAGATCGTGCAGTTCTTCTCGCTGCAGCAGTTCGTCACCATCACCCACGTGTTCGAGCAGATCTCCACCGTCGAGGTGGCGATCGGCGGCCAGGGCAGCGAGTGTCTCCTGCTGCAGGCGCTGCTCGAGGCCTCGCAGAACACCAGCTACTCGGTCTCCGTGCGCTCGGACATCCAGCAGTTCTACCAGGTCTGCTTCGACTTCTTCGCCGCCAAGACGGACGTGTACGTGCGGCTGGAGTTCTTCCTCAACCAGAGTTTCGAGTGGTACGTGTTGAGCGAGTGGGTGGTCGAGTACGTGTACGGAATCGAGCTGGGCGCCTGGGGCTCCTTCTACGAGCTCATCGCCGCCGGCTACTTCGTGAGTGAAGGGATGGGTGTTTGTTTAACGCTCTCTTTAGTACGAGCACTGCGGGTGGCAGTCGCACATCACAACGTCGACGAGCACGACCACGACCACGACGACAACGACGACCACCGTAAGCGGCCGCTCTCTCGCCCCCACTCGCCCTCTTGCAGACCACCACCACGACGACGACGCCCTCGACCACCACGCCGACCACGACGAAAACCTCCGTGAGTTCCCGACCTTCCTTCCGCTCGGGGATGCCCAAAAAGAGGAGGGGCGGATTTTTTGGGGATTCCCGGCCGAACTCGAAAGAAGTCGGTTGCGCAAAGAGGGAACTCGGAGCTCTCGTTTTCTGCCAGAGGATGGGAGCAGGCTGTCAACGGCACAAACAAGCGGGGAAGAATGGGGGCAAGAGAAGTCGGATTGGGCCGGGCGGAAGGCGGTCGACTGACGGCGAACACCGGTGGGTGGGTTCGGCTTCTGACGGGTCGGTCCGTTCACTTCAACTGTTCGCCTTCGAGCAAAGAATTCCCCCACTGCTCACCGCTCTCTTCAGACCAAGCCGACCTCCACGCCGACCACCACGAAGCCGACCACCACGAAGCCGACAACGACGAGCGTGAAGCCGACGAGCACCAGCACGAAGCCGACGACCACGACGACGCCCGTGCAGGGCGTGTGCTCGAAGCGGAACACGCTGATCGTGATCTCGAGCAGCAACACGACCATCCTGACCACCTCCATCAACGAGGCGTACGCCACGTGGTCGACCACGTACAAGGTGGGCGGGCGGGCGAGCGGCGAGTGAGCGGCGGCCCTTGCAGAGCCAATTCCTCGGCTACAAGAAGCGCGTGGAGACGCTCGTCTGGAGCAGCACGATGACGGTCGCCAACAAGCTCACGAACATCTCGCAGGTGCTCGGCAACTACGCGACGGACGCGCGCCAGACCACGCTCGAGGCCGTCCAGATCGGCCAGTGGGGTGAGCTCGAGGACACGCTAGAGATTCCCACTTATTTCGCCCGCTTGCAGGCACCGTCAAGCAGTTCTGCGCCTGCGACGGCCAGTAGCGCCCGGCCGGCCCCCCTCTCCTCGTAGTCGCGACCCCCGGCGGTCGCTCGTAGTGGCGGGAGTCCCGTTCGCGCGGCGCCCGTCTCGTAGTTTAGACACAGAAATCAATAAACGGATTCCATCCACTCGAGGGCAGGTGCTGTGAGGAAGTGTACTGCTTGAGAGAACGGTTGTCATAAGCCGCTCGTGCTTCCGTTCGCCGGTCAAACGAGTATAATGCAAAGCTGTTTGTTAGGATCCGTCGATTCGCTGACCTTCGCCCTCCCTCGCTGGAAGCAAGCGAATGCAAAGCCGAGTTCAATCGGTCGGCGCCGTTTGAGTGGTCGACTTTTGGTCTGGCGGGTGTTAGTTCGGTTGGAATCCGGTGTACGTGTTCAACAGAAGGAGAGATTGCTTGTTGGGAGCCCATGGAAGAGCAGAGCAAACAAAACAAAGGCCTTCGTTTTTCGAGCGTCGGCTTGCGCGTGCAAAAAAACTGAGAAAGACATCCACCGCACTTTGTTTAGCTGCTTGTTTGCTCTCATTGTCAGTCGTCCAGTTTTTTGGGGCTATCGTTTGAACAAGAGGGAAGATACAGGGCGTTTCATCCAAGCATCCGTCTGCTTCCTGAATCTCATTGCTCATCGGTCGGGCCCAGAAGAGAATCGAAAGACGGGCCATTGATTGCAACTCCCACTCGATTGGCTTTCGTTCGAGAGTTGAAAAAAGAGAAATGCTCGCAAATCTTCACACGGCAAGAAGCAGCAGGATGGACGACGAATGACTAGCCAAACGTGATGGCTTGAATAAAGTATGCGGATCAATCACGCGACATCAGTGGCTTTATTCGACAAATCGTTCTTTTTTCCACTTGCCGCCCGCCTGCCCGCCCGCAAAAAGGCGTTCCGCAGAGCCCCGCCTGACGAGCGGGCGAGCGGCCGGCCTCCACTTGCTCTCCGCGGCCCCCACCGCCAAGCCCTGTTGGCTCAGTGGCAGAGCGTCTGTCTAGTAAACAGAAGGTCACTGGTTCGATTCCAGTACAGGGCAGTTCTTTTTTTGCTCTTCGGATCGCAGATTGCGCTGCTTACTCGACTCAACTCAACGCTTCTTTTTTTGTTGTAGAAATTGGGGATTGATTGAGCGACGTTCGTATCGCGAATTGCGATTGGGTGGTTCGTTTATTGCATTCGGTGATGCAAATAGACTTCGTTTCTGTTGTCTGCCGCTCGACGGCCCTCACTTTGCTCATTTCCGCATTCGACAAGGCGGCGGTCATGCAGCCGTTGAACGCGTTCGTCCTCTCGGTTTCGATCGTCTCCGGCATCTTCCTCGGCGTCGTTTTTGTGCACTACGAGGCGCCCGTCAACGACGACCGCCAAGTGGACTCGCCGCCTTCTTTCGAGCCGTCCGACGTTCCCTTCGGCCCGCAACTCCCCGAGGAGCGCAACAAACGGTCGATCCACCCGTCTGGCCACTCGCCGTCGATCAATCCGAAGGATCTCCAGTTCTTCCTCGACGCACGTTCTTTTTCATCTTTTCTAACGTTTTTGTTCAGGACATCGCTCGTTGCCAAGCCGATGGCCATATGCTGACCGGCCTGCGCCGACTGGTCCAGGATGAAGATCGGTTGAATGGGCTTTTGCTCGATGACCGGTCGCCTGTTTTGTGCCTTGGAAACTTCGCGCCACGATATGGGCTGAAACTTAGCCACTATGTTTACTGTGAGTTTTAACCCGTCATTCATTTCTACGTTGTTACTGTTCCTTTGCAGCCGTCTATTGGCGCCAATTCACAGCGAGCATGTCGCTGGTTGAGAAGCACATGTAAGTTATTTCTTCTAAATTGGGCTCTTTCCCACGTACCTGCCTGATTTTTTCGTTGCAGCCGCAACGTGAACTTGGATGTCTTTCACTTTCTTTGCTCTCCGTTCATGCAAAACGACCGGAATATCAACGATGCCGAAGCTCTCCTTTCTGGATGCAAGTGCGCGGGCTTTCACTACCAGTCGGGTTCAAAGCATTGGCGCCGTTTCTACCCGACTTCAACGACCGCCACCAACTGGATCTGCTGCTGCCTGCCGGGAGCGTTGAACGCTCAAGTGGCCGAAAAGCGGGCGACGGAACGATTCGCCAGATTGCGGGACTACGCGAAGGACGACGGCGAGGGAATGCAAGCGCCGTCCCAGTGATCCTCTTTGTTGTCCTTTTGTTGCTCGTTTCTGCGCTGTAGTCAATAAACGCCGTTTATTTGGATAGGAGCGGTCGAATGCCTCTACTGCAATCAATTGATTTTTCGCCGCACTCTGTCGCCTTCCGATCGTCCAGCCGGCGGGTCGTTCACTCCCGCCCGTCGTCTTCTGCAAGATGTTGGCTGTTTTCTCGGTCGGATTGATCGCTTCGCTCCTGTTGGTTGGCATCTGCCCTGCGTTGCCAATTCCCAACCGCTAGGCCGTACGGGTCGTTCCGCTGATCATTTTTCATTATTCTTCCGCCTTTCTCCTTCTCATCACTCGATACAGCTTTTTTCAGTCATGTCCTCCGTTGCGATGGGCGTGGCCGAGTACCTGTTTCGCGCGTGCTGGCAAGAGGATAGAAGCCCGACCCGTCCAAAATTCACTTGCAGCACTTGAAGACCTGTCCTGACCGCTCGCCCTTCCTGGACGGAATACAAGCTTAGGAAGCAAAGTTATTGGAAGCAGGCGGCAGGGCAAATCCCGTCCGCACGCCCCGCTCGGTGGTCAAGCTGCCGTCACTTGGGGCACGAGCCGCCGGCCTTCCCGCTTGCGATCGGAGCGTCCGCCGGACATTCAAGAGACGGCCGACTGACAAGAAACTGACACCGCGACATTTCGAACAGCTGCACGAGTGCAAATTTTATTTGATTACTCTCCCGACGGAGGACTACGTGGTGCAAGACTAAAATCATGGCCGCAACGGGACCTAATGTCCGGAGCGGCCGTTCGGGCGCGGGCGGGGCGCTCAGAAGCCGCTGCAGGCGCAGAACTGCCCGACGGTTCCTGCAAGTGGGCGGTGAGTGGGGGCTTCAAGCTTCTTCTCGCGCTCACCCCACCAGCTGATCGTGACGGCCTCCAGCGTGGTCTGGCGCTCGTCCGTCGCGTAGTTGCCGAGCACTTGGGAGATTTGCGTGAGCTTCTCCTGCACGGAGAGCGTCGTCGACCACACCAACACCTCGACGCGCTTCCTGCAACCGCCGAGTGGAAGGAGGACCGGGGGAGCGCTCACTTGTAGCCGGAGAACTGCGACTGGTAGGTGACGCTCCAAGAGGCCGAGGCCTCGTTGAGAGCCGTTGTGAGGAGCGTCGCGTTCTGCTCGTCGATGGCGATCAGCTCGTCCCGTGTGGCGCACTCGCCGGCGGCCGCCGTCGACTCGGCGAGGGCGGGCGTCGTGGAGGCCGCCAGCGTCGTCGTGTGGCTCTCCCACCCGCAGTGCTCGTACTAAAAAGAGCGTTAAACAAACACCCATCCCTTCACTCACGAAGTAGCCGGCGGCGATGAGCTCGTAGAAGGAGCCCCAGGCGCCCAACTCGATTCCGTAGACGTACTCGACCACCCACTCGCTCAGGACGTACCACTCGAAGCTCTGGTTGAGGAAGAACTCCAGCCGCACGTACACGTCCGTCTCGGCGGCGAAGAAGTCGAAGCAGACCTGGTAGAACTGCTGGATGTCCGAGCGCACGCTGACCGAGTAGCTGGTGTTCTGCGAGGCCTCGAGCAGCGCCTGCAGCAGGAGACACTCGCTGCCCTGGCCGCCGATCGCGACCTCGACGGTGGAGATCTGCTCGAACACGTGGGTGATGGTGACGAACTGCTGCAGCGAGAAGAACTGGACGATCTCGATCTGCAGGAAGGCCGCCTCCCAGTCGGCGTGCGCGGCGAAGAAGGCCTCGAACTTGACGTAGAGCAGGTAGTACTTGTCGAACTGCGAGTAGTAGGAGCTCTCCACGATCACCTGCAGCTCGCCGATCAGCTCCACGACGGCGTCGTGCTGCTGCTGGTCGTCGGCCGTGGCGTTCAGGAGGGCGTCGAAGAGCGGACACGAGCCGCCGGCGTCGATGACGATCAGCTCGGCCAGGTACTCGTACTGGACGTTGATGGCGACCGTCAGCAGGTCCACCACGTAGCCCCACTGGGCCACCCACTGGTACTGGAGCACGACGCGGATCTGCTCGTACTGCACGAAGAGGGCCTCCAGCGCGTACACGCACTTGACGAACTTGACCTCGGCCGACCACTCGACCACCGCGAAGATGGTCTGCTCGCAGTGGTGGACGAACTCCAGCCAGATCACCTGCAGCTCGCCCTCGAAGAGCAGCGTGAAGTTGTAGAAGACTTCGATGAGGACGCAGTGCGAGTGCCACTCGCCGGGCGTCGAGGCGCCCGCCGCCGGCGTCGACACCAGCTCCCCGATCGTCGAGGCGGCCGGCGCGAAAGACGAGGCGGCGGGACTCCCGCGCGACGGCACGCACACGCACTCGCCGACGGTCGGCGTGTAGCCCGAGGAGACGGTCGTGAAGCCGGCGAGCGTCGTGAGTTCGTTCTTCGGGGTGGACGGCGCGTCGGTCTTCTCCGACGAGCTCGGCGGCTCCTCGCAGAGCGGGCGGCAGGTGTCCGTTTCCTGGTCGAACCAGTCGTTCCAGCTCTCGCAGTCCGTTGAGCCTGCAAGGGGTCGTTATTCACTGCTCTTCTTCCTCTTCGCTTACGGGCGACGGCAGCGAAGGCGGCGAGCGCCACGAGAAGGAGGGTCGACTTCATGGCGACTTCAGCAGTTGAGGAGAAGCCGGGCAGAAGTCGGGACTGAATGCCGGCTGCTTGCCGATCACTCGTTTTTATACTCACCTTTGTTTCAGTCGTGTAATCCGCTTACCTCCTTCCCGCGTTCGATTCTCACCCGTTGACACGTATAATCGTCCTGTGTATCCCGTACGGTTGTTCGCTTTCGAGTCAGGCGGCAGACGAAGCAGACGGCAGGACGTTCGAGCTGCCGCTTGTCGGCGTGGCCGGTAAATGGAACGGGCAAAAAAGGAACCGTTCGTGAAGTACAGAACAACTAGAGGCAGTAAGATTCGTGTGTGCCGTTGCATTTTGAGGAGAGATGCTGGCCTTGCAAGTTCGCAAGAAGTGCTGCTCGTCAGCGAGTAAAGAAGTTTGTAGACAGTTGATGATCGATCGCCTTGAAGGGCACATCATTTTGTTTGCTTGGGTGGGACATTCGGATGTCTTTCTTCTATTTCGGTCTCGTAATCCTCCAGGTCGGTCTCGGGTTTTCACAAAACGTCGTAGCTTCGTCTCCGCAAGTTGTTGTATTTTCCACGTCTTCTGCCTCAATTGCCCCGTACGGTGCTTCACCCGAAAGATCACACATCCGTTTTGTTTGTCGCCAAACACTCGCCATTTCCCGGAAATGCGCACTTCCGACCGCCGCCTGCCGTCCGCCGATTATGCAGCGGAGAGGTCGGAAGTCAGGCGGCCGGCCGGCAGGTGATCTTTCGGCGAATTCCGCTCGGCTTTTCGAAACGAACGGCCCGACCGAACGTCAGTCGTTTCGTCGGTCAATGCAAAGCCGTCTGTTTGTTCCGTTCGACAGTCCGGGCGCTAATCCCCTGGACTTCGGCGTACGCGGTGACTTTTGCTCTGCTTCGTGTGCTCGGCGAAAAAACAGCTTGTTTGCGTAATTTCCATTCGTTTTCATCGATCCCGAGGAATGATCATCGGTAGTACCATCAAGGAATTCAGCACGACCAAACAAAAACAGAACATCCATCAACCGGCTTGTAATCTTTCTGGACGTTCGCATCCAACTGATGGCTGTCCTCTTCAGTCAAAACAAAGCATTTATTATTAACGAGGGAGAAATGCGGGCAGCGGGAGAACAAACGGGCGTGTGGCAGCGATTGGCAAGGCCGAGGGCAACGGAAAGAAGGCGGAGGGATTAGAAGTCTACTCGAACCGACGGGGAATCTCAACAGTGGACGCTTATTAATCGAAAGGGGTGACCGGAAAGCGAGGGGAGGAGTGAGCAAATGGGCGTCATTTGGGTCGAACAAGCGGCTCAACGTCCCCCGTGGTAGTAGGGCCAGTAGGAGGCGTACTGGGGCGAGTAGTAGGGCGTCATCGCGAGCTGCTGGTCCTTGCTGGGCGACGCCTGCGTTTCGTTGTACACGCGCTTGCTGTGCTTGGAGGCCTTCCGCGAGTGGATGCACGAGGTGCACGTGGCGATGCAGAGCGGCAGCGTGAACACGAGCGTCGCGATGGCCGCCGCGAACACGCAGAAGATCCCAATGGACGTCCACAGGCGCAGCCGCACGCCGCACACGGTGTCGCAGAAGGCGCGGTCGCTCTTCGGCCGCTTGTCAAAGAGCCCCTTTGCGCAGGTGCCGTACGTGAAGAACGAGAACTGAATGGAGGGGATGAGTGGAAGCAGAAGGGCGTCAGAACTCACGTAAACCTCCTCGCACTCGTCCTCGCAGCGGGCCATCGACTCGTTGTTCGAGGAGGCGAAGTAGCCGGGCGCGCACGTGCACATCTCGCCGTTGAAGAGCTGGTTCTGGGCACAGGTCGTCTGCTTGGCGTCCTCCTGCGCGAAGACGGCGGCCGCGAGGCCGAGCAGCGCGACGAGCAGCAGTTTCGACATGGCGACGGACTGCAACGAATCTTCGAATGGAGGATCGACCGCCGATTGCTCTCCCGCGAACAAAAACACTCCGCACGCGTTCGCGAACAAAACGGAAGAAAGCGAAAGCAAATCGGAACGTTCACGAGACGCGGGGGCGCGTAACGAGGACTCTTCATTCCGCTTCGTTTGTTCCCCGCCCGCCGTCGAACAACGAACGCGATTTGCGGAGTGAACTCGCAATTAGCGGGCGAGTCACTTCAAAACGATCGGTGTTTGGACGACGGAGGTCGAATGTTTTCCTTTCGATGCGAGAAGGACGATCGAGAAGAATTCTGTTTGTTCCGAGAAACCGAAAAATTAGAAAACGATCCGGTCGCCAAAACACGCCGCCAGCCAGCGCGCAGTGATCGAACGGCGTCCTCGAGCGAACGGAAGCGCGGCGAGGGGGTCGGCAACAGTAAACAAGAACACAAACATAAAAAGATGGAAGAGCGGCGGGCGGTAAGCATTCAAAGCAATAAAATCTCGCGTTCGTCCCGCGCGGCCTTCCGCCCGCCGGAATTCCGACGATTGCCACGAGCTCTCCGCCCGCTCCCGCCACCCCTCGATCCATTCGAAAGCAATTCGAGAGCCGCGGGATTTGCGGGAGCGACGGGATCGTTTTCGATCGCTCACGTCAATCCGCCGGCATTCCCGAAAAGTCGCCGTATTCCACGCGCCACCCGAAGGTTTCAATTAGCGAGAGGAATCGTGATCCGCGCAATTAGGCGGCAATTCGTCTCGCTTTTTTCACTTCCGTCTCGTCAAACATTTTCGTTGCGAGGCGTCGTTCTCGGCGCGGTTGTCGACGGAGAAAACAACCGGAAAACGTAATCAGCGACGCGATCTGCCTCCCGTGCGCCAAGGAGCCCCCGACGCCGTGGAGAAAGTGTGAAGAAAACCGAAACGAGACCAATGGAGGTTGACGGTGAGACGGAGAAGAACGACAAAAACAGAAAAAGGAATCTGTTGCGTGCTCGGCGGCCTCCAATCCACGTGCGAAGCGTCTTCGCAGTGACCACCACGAAAAGAAGCGTCGGCTAATTGGCCAAAATTATCGCCGTCCACTTCCGACTGCGCGGTCGGCCTCCTCGAAAAACGGACGGAAGGCTCGGGCATCGAACCCCTCCACGTGATCAATCCAGGACCAAAACTCCCGCAAAGGCCGCTGCTTCCGATCCGTCGGCTCGCACGTTGCCGCTCGCGCAAAACAGAAAGGAAAACAAACAAAAGAACGCAAAGCAAACATTCGAAAAATCAAACGTCGCTCGGGGCGCCGATCGGCGTGAGTGCGCAACGTGCGCCGCGCGGCCGTCGGAGAGGTGCGAAGAGTTCATTTTTCGAGTGAACCCACTCGACGCCGAGTGGGGAGACGGGCGGCGATGAGCGGGGGCAATCGGAAAGCGCAAAAGAGGCGTGAAGATGGGCTTTTTTTCTGTTTGTTTTCACTCTCGACTTCGAGCCCTCCAGCCGATTAATCGGAAGAAATCCTCCAAATTTCGGGATGAGCAGCGGGCCGCCAATCCGAACGGCTTGTTTTCATTCGGGTCAACGCAGCGGGACGTTCGTGAACGGTCTTGATGCTTCGAACCGATTGCTCGAAGCAAACAAGCGGAAGAAACCCGAAGTGTCGATGAAGACGGTCGGCGTGCGTGATCAAAAACCGACGAAAAACCGCAAACTCCCGCCGGCCGGCCCCCCACTCGCGCAATCACCGCGGCCTTGAAGTCGAATTCCGCGTCTTCGTTTCACGCAGGGCGCCGTTGGAGACCGCCGGCAAGCGCGGAGATTGACGGCGGGCGACCAAACCGAAAGAAATTGCAAGAACCGGAGAACGAAGGAGTGAAGAGGAGGATTGGAAATGCCTGCCGCCGGCGGGGATCCGACCGTCCACTCCCCCTCTCTAATCATCCGAGAACTGTCCGGCCTACAGAAGTCTACAGAAAGTTGTCTTTTGTTTCTCGACGGCTTCTTCGCCTACCACCGTCGCAAATTCAAGGCCGCCAAGACGGCGGGCGAGAAAAAAGCGGGCGCCGGCGGCACCTCGCCGCCCGCAAATGACCGCCGACCGCCGCCGGTTTCGATCGAAATTCCGCGAAAGGCCGCGCTTTACACTCCGCACAGGGCAGAAGGACGGAAGGGCGATCAAACGGTCGAGAGCGATGGCAAGAAGCCCGTCAACAGTCGAAGGAAACAATTGGAAGAGCCAACCGGTACAGTCGATGACGAGGAGAGTGCAATGCTTGGCAGATCATTCGACTCCCATCGTTCGACTGCCCACAGCGCCCGGCGAGCGTCTTCCGGACGCCGCCGAACGTTCACGCTGTGCACGCGGGCGGAAGAACGCGACTCCTCTCTGCCGGTTTACGAAATCGAGTTCAAAACAAACAACCCGGCGTGAATCACTCTGTTCACTACCGACCGGCCGGCAGCCCCAATTAGGGCGTCCATTAGGCACATGCCAGCAGTAGAGAGTGAACTCCCACTGGAACTTTACGATCGACCGTCCAAATCGCATCAGGAACTCGTCCACCGAGTGAATCACGGCCCCGCACTCACAATCATCGTCTGAAGTCGACTGCCCGCAACCACCGGGCGGCAAAAAACCGCCGTCGATCGCCGCAATCAGCCGGCGGGCGGCGGGCGGGCGATTGGGGTCAAGAATGCACGCTCACGTCGATCGATCATCCCGATCCGCTTCTTCGCCTCTTTACTTCAGTCTTCCAACCGATTGGCGCCCATTTCGGTTGCCGGCAAGGAGGTCACCGAATGGTTTAATCCGTTGAATTGAAACAACAGACGACTTCCATCAATAGGTGCACCTTGAATACTGTAATCCGTCTGTTTATTGCACCAAACACCAAAGAATGATTGCGTGTGTCCACAAGGAGAAATTCTCAGCTTGCGTTCGGACAATCGATTGTTGTTTGTTTGTTCGACCGGCTGGAACGAAAGTGGTTGGCCGCCGCGGACCGTCGGGCGGATTTCGAAGGCCGAAAGGCGCCGCCCGCTCGCTCGCCGTTTATCTCCGCAATCTTCGAAGGTGATCGAAACGGGCGCAAGGGGGGACTTTGATCTTCGGCTGCCCGCTCTGCCGGTTGCGTGGGGGCGGCCGGGCGGTCGGTCCACGTGCCCGGCGATCTTTGCGGGTCGGGGGCCGCGCTTCTCGAATTTTCCGCCCGCTTGGCTGAAGGTCGTCGCGGGGCGGGTGGGGGATAAGAAGGGCGACCGGGCGGCCTTCCGCTCATTCCGCCCGCCGTGTGCCGAAGATCCCCTCACCTCCGCTGCTTTCAGTCCTTCCCCACCAAGAATGGCCGTCAATCGAGGGATGCTCGTGCTCACGCTCCCGCTCGTCCTCCTCGTCCACTCCACCGGTAGGACGCCCTCCTTCTCCTCCCTTCATCCCGCGTGTTTGCAGCCGGCTTCACGATCCCCGTCCCGTTCGGCGGCATCGACCTCACGCGCAACCCGTCCGACGGCACGATCGACGTGAACGCGGGCTCCAACATCGACGTCATGGGCTGGGGCCCGAACTCCAACTTCGAGTTGAAGGGAAAACCGGGCCACAACATCATGACCGGCGGTTCGTCCTCCCCCGCCCTCCCCTTCAATCCTCCGACTGCTTGCAGGCGGCCTCGGCTTCAAGGCGAACGGCCAGGAGTTCGGCAAGCACAGCGTGCTCGGCATCGACAAGGACAAGGGCGTCGACCAGCGCGACGACTGGAACCTCGGCCCCAAGACGCTGCACGTGAGTTCCCCCGCCTCCCGCCGCCTCCACTGACTCCCGTCTGCAGGCCCAACTCGGAAAAGAAGCCCAGTTCATCGGCGACTCGGTCGGCACCCTCACCGGCGTCATCAAGAACCCCTGGGAGGTGATCAGCCCGTTCGCCCAGGGCGGCGGTGCCCGCGCCGGCCCGCCGGTCGTCGTCGGTTGAATCGCCCCGAGTTCCTCCTTCCACTCATTCCACTCACCGTTTTTTTTGTTCCCCACACCCTTCTTTCTAATTGTTTGTTGTAAATGTTTGACGAGAAATAAACATTCCGAACCGAATTGAACGACTTGATCAACGGGGAGCAAGGGGGGGTTGTTGACAGTCGAGGGCGGGGGAAGACGCGACACACGCCGGGGAACACTTGACGCGCGCCGATCCGCTCGCTTTCCGGCGGGGCGGCGGCCTAAATTCACGTGTTTTTCGGCTTTCCTTTGAGGTTTTTGGTTCTCTTCGTTGAAAGTAGCGTTAATTAGACGTGATTCCCTTCGTTCAAGCCGTCCACTCCCTAAATCCTCCTGAATCCCCGCGAATCCCTCAAATTTTCCGCTCGATTTCAGGATTCGCGGCCGCCTTTCGGAATGTCCGGCGACGACGTGAAGTTGGGCCTTCCGCGAGTGTTGCGGGAGGACGAGTTGTACCAACTGCGGCGCCACTACCTGCCGCTCGGCAAGGTGGGCGGAAAGCCGCAGTGGTTGGACCCCGTGCGCGTCCCGAAGGCGGAGGACGTCAAGTGCGGGGTGAGTTCCAATTTCTCTCGATTATTCCTTGATGCTCGCCTTCAGGTGTGCTCGAAGCCGATGGCGTTTGTGGTCCAAATCTACGGCTACCCGCCAAACGCCCCGTTCCCGCCGTCCGCCTTCCATCGCTATTTGTACGTGTTCGTGTGCCGGAATGGGGAGTGCTCGAAGGTTTGCCTGCTTCCTTCCACTTGTTCAGTCCTCTTCTGATTGTAGCCGAACGAAGCGGCCAACCTGAAGGTCCTCCGCTCCCAACTGCCGCTCAAGAATCCGTTCTTTGCGACCGCTCCGTTGGACCCGACAGTCGAGGTGGAGGATCCGTTCTTCGACGAGACGAAATTCGCCCACCTCTGCAACACGTGCGGGTTGAAGGCGACGAGCAAGTGCGCAAAATGCTCTCAGGTTCGTTCCCCTTCTCCTTCTGGTCGTTTACTCTGAGTTCAGGCGTGGTACTGCTCTCGGGATCATCAAGTGATCGACTGGACGAGTGGCCACCGGGCGAAGTGCGGGAAGACGGCCGAGGAGTCTGAAGGCCCCAAGGAAGAAGTGGACGACGCAGCGGAGTTCGCCCTCGGCGACCGCTCGCGAGTGCCGCCCGAGAACTCGTTCCTCTTCCGCGAGTACGGCCTCACGATCGGCACCGACTACGAGCGGCCGGGTCATGCGGACGGCGAAGAGAGCGGGAGCGACGAGGAGGACGAGGCGGAGGACGAGCAGAAGCAAGCGGAGCAGCGCGAGGAGGCCAAGCGGATCATGGAGGACATTCGAGCGAAAGAAGTGAGTCCCCTCGCATTCTTCCCTTTATTTTTCGCTCGAATTCAGAACAACGAGCAGGCGGCGGACGGGGGCGCCGCCGACCCGCTGGAGCTGCTCGACGAGGAGGAGGACCGCGCGTACAACGACTTCTGCCGGGCGGTCGGCCGAAATCCGCGGCAACTCCTCCGCTACGCGCTCGGCGGCCGTCCGCTGTCCGCCACCGACCGCTCGCCGCTCCCATCGGTCGAGGCGGGCCACGTGCCGAACTGCGAGCGGTGCGGGACGGCGCGCGTCTTCGAGTTCCAGCTGATGCCCCACCTGCTCTCGCTGCTCGAAGTGGACGCGCCCGGCGCCTCCGTCGACTGGGCCGCCGTCTTCGTGTTCACGTGCAAGAACTCCTGCGACCTGGGCGACGCCGCCTTCACGCCCGAGTTCTGCGCCAAGCAGGACTTCGTGGGCGGCGAGGCGGACGTCGGCGAGCCCGTCGGAAAAGAGGACGAAGACGACGGTTGATCGCGGACGACTCTTTCCTTATCGCTCCTTACTTTGTTGTTGTTTGTTGATTGTTTGGAGTTAATAAATTTTAATCTGTTGGCAGTGGGCTACGAGCAGTGAAAAGAATGATTCACTCGCATCTAGGAGCTTGGTTCTTCGAAACAGGGTGGAACTGAACGAAAGGATCGATCGGTTGGTTGGAGGCTTCTGATTGTGGTCGTCCAAGAGCGAGTTCTCGAATAAACAAACGGAACAATATGTGAATCACCCTTTGCAGCGCTGCCCGAATCCACAGAATTCTGCCCGTCCCACTGGAATAAACTCCCGATAGGCCGATGTGAAGCGCGCGTTCGCAGCTGCTTGTTTATTTTGCTGCCCGATTTAACGGCCGCTCTGATCGGTTCGTTTCAAGCGGCCGCACGATGGACATCGCTTTGCTCGCCGTCCTCCTGCTCGCCTGCTACGGTGGGTCTTCGGGTGAGTTTAGAGAGGAAGAAACCCTACAGAGAGCATGGTTTGTTGCAGCCAGCCGCCCGTCGTACATCCCCGATCACCCAAACTACCTGCCGATCCAGCCGGGCGACTTCCGCGAGTACTTCGAGCTCTGTTTCATGAAATCGCTGAAGACATACACGTTGATTAAATGTTAGTTCTGTATGCCTCCATTGTACTATTGACTTTCAGCCAACAACAAGATGCCCGTCGGGCGTTATTTTGGAGGCTACAACCTGGATCCATTCCCTGACGCGTTTTTGATGCCAATGGATGGAGAAAAGCGTTACACGTATTATGCGTTTTCTGAAAAGCTAAGCGACGTACCTTGGTTGTGGGCAACGTATGTTTATGCTTGTGGATAGTCTAAAACGACGATCTTAGGCACCGACCGTCAATGCCCAACAGCAATGGCAAATACGACCGATACACTCGACATCTGTTTTCGTTCAAACAGTGGCTTTTCATAGATTCCTCGGCGATCATCAATTTGAACATAACGTGAGTAGCAAGTCTCGGTACGGATTGGAATGTGTTGTTCAAGATATGCGCGGGCAGCCGGGAATGCCGCTTGTGTTATGTTCTGTGTTGTTGATGCGCCCCCTGACGAGCGGTACAGTGCCATTCCAGCCGATCAACTCAGTCCAGCAGTAAAAGCGGAAATTTCTAACACCTGCTTCGTAAGAACTCGAGCCCATCATTTCCACGTAACTCCTTTTTTCAGGGCAACCTCCACTGCACGGTGGACATGGACTCAAACGGAACGCGGTTGATTGTCGATCGTGAGCGCGTTCTTCTGCACAAGTACGGGATGACGTTGATTGTGCGAGAAAAGACGCTCACGGCTCCCGTCTACTATCTGCTGCGCTACAAAGAGTGAGCACAAAACTCCCACTGCCTCTAATCATCCCGTTCAGCCGTTTTTTCTACTTCCCACAGGACTTGCAAACGTTTGACGATTCGGTCTTCTCCGCCGACCTCCGTGATCGCCGCTTTCTGTTCCCAATCTTCAATGCGGACGATCCGTTCCTGCAGCGAAGAGATCAACTCGACCCGACGACCACCGAACTTCCGACGAGCCCCAGCACTCCGCCGCCTTCATTCCATCCGTCTTTCTTCTCACCCTCTCATTTGCTCATCCTTCTGTTCCTCTTTGCTGGGATGTTGATTCTCGTTGGGATTTTGATCCACCGGTTCGTGTGCATGCGCTCTCGAGAGTCTTCTGATGCTCACTACGTGTCGTACAAGAAATAAGCTTTGGTTGAACGGAATGCGCCTTCTTTTGTCCGGATAAACTCTTCGCATTTGTGGCTCGGACTTCTCTTGACAAAACAAACAGTAATTGGCAATTGATGGTGACCAGCAGAGTCGCGGCCTTCGGCCACGATCTGCATTGATAGGTGTTCGTTGAGCTTTGAGACGAAATTTGAACATTCACAGCACGGCACGTTCGGCCGTTCTGCAACACCCTGACTCGCAAAATGACTCTTTTGCTCAACCCTCGCTCGCTGGCGACCTTTGACCCCTCGCTGCCCGCTGATTGCGCAATCTGACCTCCCACCCGCCCCCTGCAATTTTTCGAATTTTCAAATCGAAATAACTCACGAACGGATAAAGATAGGAAAAAACAGTTTACTTAATTGGAATCAGCGTCAAAAACTCTACAAAATGGTATAAAGGCTTCTTTTTTGCACCATTTTGCGTGACCGACCGACACTAGCGGATTAAATTTTTGGATTTCCCAAAACGTCAAAGCACAGAAGTTTCTGACTACTGCCTTTATTCGACAAAAAATCAACAAAGTGTGGAATGGAGGTGAACATTCGCGTTCATTCGTGCTGGTTCGAGTCCTCCTCGTCGTCGTCCTCGTTTCTGAATCTCTTGAACGCCGGAAGGCCTTCGTCCTGCTGCAGTCCGGATGGGCCCGCTTCATCTTGAGCGTTCTGCTCTGTAGTCGCTTCCATCATCGAGGCGAGGATGGCGCGTTCCAGGTCTTCTGCAACAAAAGAACGAGAGAGATCAGTGGAAGGAAGAGGGAGCGCTCACCGTCTTCGTCGTTCTCAAGGGTCGTCTTGTTGGGTTCGCCGTACAGGAGAGAGACGATCTTCTCGCTTTCTTGCAACGAGAGGCGGCTGTCGGGCATGTCTGGGAACACGCCCCTCTCGGCCATCACCTCCGGCACGTCGAGATCGGGCCGAAGGAAGAGGCGGTGAGGGGAGAGGAACAGGATGCGGTTGAGGTAGAAGCCGGTGGTCGAGAGCGGACGGCAGGGGCCCCGCTGCAGCACGTCGAGCTCCACGTTCTGCTGCTTCCGCACTCCGAACCACGTGGAATGACTCAACGGTTCGGGTCGTCTGTACCGAGAATGGTTAGAGAAGTAAGAAGGAAGGGGTGCTCACTCGATGGGGACCCGAATGGAGTGGAACTGGTCCAACTTCTCGCTGTCCAACGACAATCGCCGGACGGGATGCAGGCAGAGGATCCCGTCCACGAAGGCCGCCGTGGAGTAAAACCAGTGGAAGTCGACGAAGCTGGAGCTGCGGACCCGCTCCCACGTGCCGCTGCCGTCGAGGGCGATGCGGAAGACCTCGATGGAGCTCCACCCGTCGATCCGCCGCATCATGACGAACAGGACGCCGGCGCTCTGGAAGCTGCAGATGAACGCGCGGGCCTGAACAACACGCCATTAGGAACACAAAGAATTTACCGTATTCGCTCTATTAAACGCCCCCTCTCCAATAGACGCCCCCTCTCCATTAAACGCCCCCCTTCGAGCCCATCTGAAAAATAAACGCCCCCTCTCCAATAGACGCCCCCTCTCCAATAAACGCCCCCCTCAGAAAAATGTCCCAAATGGAAGCTTTGAGCCCCTTGCTTTGTGCCAAAGGCGTTGGCGATGCTTTTGCGGGCATTTGCTCGTTATTTCCAGTTGTTTTCGTTGTTTAATCAGGTAGTCTACCATGATTTCCGAATTACCTATTTTGGCTTTCCCCGTGTTCCTTCAGGCATGAGCGACCAAATGGAGTCGCAGAGTGAGGAGGATCACGCCGAGGGACCGTCTACTTCGTCGAAGCAGAAGCGCGCGTATTCCAATGCGAAGAAGCTCGAAGTCGTCAACTACTCCAAGTCCAATTCGATCCACGCCACGGCCAAACATTTCCAAATCGACCGGAAGCGAATCCGCGAGTGGAAGTCGAAGGAAGATGAGCTCAAGAAGCAGTACGTTCCTTTGCCACTTTCTTTCTATTTCGTTGTGTTCAGGTCCAAGGATCCGCACGGCGGAAAGAAGCAGCGACTCCAGGGCGGCGGCCGGAAGCTCACGTTCGCCGACCTGGACGCCGAGTTGGCTTTTTGGGTCAAAGAGAAGCGCTCAAACTCGATCCGAGTGTCGCGCAAGATGATCCAGGAGCATGCAAAGAAGATGTTCGTCTTCAACGACAACGACGACGAGGAGGACGAGATCGTCGAGAACGACTCCGAGTGATCAAGCATCCATCCGCTTCTACTTTGTGATTCTTTTGTTGCACGTGCCTGTTTCGCTTTTATTTTACGGTTAGAACACAATTCCTTTCATTCTCGCCCATAATCCAGTTGTTTCCCTTCAAAATCATTCATTTCTTGCGGTTTCCTCCTTTGTTTTGTGATTTGAGCGCTCGTTTTTCAATAAACTTCGACGCTCATCGCGACTGTGAAAAACAAACGCCCCCTCTCTAATAGACGCCCCCTCTCCATTAGACGCCCCCCCTCGGAGCCATCCGAAAAATAAACGCCCCGGGGCGTTTAATAGAGCGAATACGGTAATTGGGATCTCACCATCCAACGCTCGAAACAGCCGTCTTTCGGGTACTCGAAGCTCTGCTCACGGTCGAGCCCGCCGTCTTGGGGGCGGGAGAGGAGTGAGAGGCTTGTGTCGAGGCACTTGACCGCAAACACCCGCTCGTCGTGCACGTGGACGGCCCGCACGAGCGCCAGACGCCCGAAGAAGCCGAACTCGAATGCGACGTCGCTCTGTTCCCCTCGCGTGTAGCGAAAGAAGACGACTTCGTCCTGAACGAACAGCGAGAGGAGGAACACGCGCGGGTCGTCCGTTGGGTGGATCCACCGGCGGGCGGCCCCCCCGAAGTCCGGCGCCTGCCGGTCGGGCACGCGTGTGCTCTTCGCGACGACGAACGTCTTCCGTTCGATGTCCAGCTCCACTTCTCGAATGTGGAGGCCTAGGTAGGAGTGGGTGAGTAGCAGGAGGGTGGCCGTGCGGCGCTTCAAGTCCTCGGCCGCTTGGAAGCAGTCGACCACGCGGCCCTCGATCACGTCGCTCTTCTTAAGCAGGCTGCGGTGCAAGATGCTGGAAGCAAACGAAGGTGAGGGTTAGAAGAACCAAGACATCTTGAAAGAACTCACAACTTTGCCCCGTAGAAGGTGTCCAGCAGGGCGAACTTCTCCAGCACGGCCGCCTTCTCGAACGCGAAGATCGAGCGGCCGGACGTGAAGAAGCTGTTCGCGTCGAAGTCGCCGGCCGTCGTGAATTGATTCTTCGCGTAGCAGACGGGATGGAGAACCAGCGAACGGTCGGCCATTGCGGCAGAAAGCAAAGGACTGGCGAGTGCGAAGCGACGAAAGAGGGCAGCGGCAGCAAGCAAGCTTGGCGCTTTCGAATGGAAAACGCGCCCGATTGCCCCGCAGCCATCCGGGTCGATCGCCCGCCCCAACGCCCGCTCTTGTCCCACATTACGCAATCGATTTCTTCACCCAACGAACGCGCAGCATGAGATTGAAGCTGCTCCTACTTTCCGACTTCCCACGCACGCAGGAGGTCAGCGGCTTGACGCGATCAAGGCGGGGGTTCCCGAGGTGCGCTCACCGAAAACACCGCAGACCAAGCATCGAGCAGTAGCGGTTTATTGCAGAAGCTGCAGAGGATTCTCACCCTTAGCGATCGAACAGCCCCGTGGTTTATTCGAGCGCAAGAAGACGCACAAGATTAGTCACGGTTGTAGATTACAGAAATGCGATAAAGCTGAGTGAGTGGGGGAATTTGAAGGCAAGTGGGCAGTTTGAGCGTGTTTCATTCCGTTCCTTCTCCGGAGAGCCGCACGGAAGGGCCTCACGAGTGGGATCCGGACGGGCCCGCGCCGCCCTGATTCTGAGCGGCCTCCTGCGCGCTCGCTTGGAGGATGGAGTTGAGGATGATCTGTTGGAGGTCGTCTGCAAGGCAGGAGAGATCAACGGAAGCCCGTTTCGGGTGCTCACCATCCTCCTCCATCTCGCCCGCCTCGCTCAGACAACGGTTCGTCCACCATTGGGCTTCGGAAGTGGATGTCTCCATGAGGTTCTCCTCTTCGACGGCCTTGTCTTCGGCGGCCAGGCACTGCTCGACGTCGAGGTCGCGGTAGATGTGGATCTGCTCGGGGGTGATGAACGAGACCTTGTTCAGGCAGACGCCGTCGGTTGTGAGCGGGCGGGCGGGTCCTCGCTGCAGCACTTCGATCACGAGATCGTTCCGCTTGAGCACCTCGAACCATGTGGAGTGGCTCAAGAGTTCGGGCTGCCTGCAAGGAAGGAGTGAATAGTGGGGAGGAGGAAGCGGAGGGTACTCGACAGGGATCCGCACGGAGTGGAAGACGTCTACACTCTTCGGGCCCGAGGTGTGCCGCTGGACGGCGTGGAGGCACAAGACGCCGTCCACGAACGCGCTCGTCCACTGCGCCCACGGGACGGCGGCGAAGTCCGCACATTCGACCGCCTCCCAGTCGGCCTTTTCGTCATTCGCGAGCGAAATGCGGAAGATCTTGGCGGGCACGCCCTTCTCCGTGTCCTTCAGCAAGACGTACACGTAGTCGCCGCACAGGAAGCTGGAGACGAGCTTGCGGGACTGCAACGAGTGGATCAGTCAACCGAACAACACGATTTTCTCAACTAACCTTGAACGCTTGCGGAAGATCGGCTCCGATGGTCGGCCAGCCGCCTCGTTTGTTGTCGGCGACGAGGCGGAGGCGATCGTCCTTGCGTTGGACCACGAACACGCGCCCGTTGTGCACGTGGACGTCGCGAGCGTCCCAGTTGCCCTCTTCGACGAGCAGGAACGGAAGCCGCGCGACCTCCTGCTGCTCCCGATCGTAGCGGAAGAAGTGCACCTTCTGGCGTTGGAGGACGGAGACGTAGAGGACCTGCGGGTTGGCGGTCGGGTGGATCCAACGGCGGACAGGCTCGGAAGCCACCATTCCGCCCTGCGAGACAACTGAGATCGGGGCGTAGGCGACGAAGGTCTTCTGGTCGAAGTCGACGTCCACTTTCTGCAGCGACAGCTGGACTTCCGCCACGGGATCGCTGAGAAGCAGCAGGAGCGAGGCGGTGCGGGTGTTCACGCCCTCGGCCACCTGGAAGCAGTCCAGCACGCGGCCCTTGATCTTCTCGCCGAGTGTGTGGGTCACGAAGCTGAAAGCAGGAGAACAAGAGCTAACTGGAAGTTGTTGAAGGGGGAACTCACAACTCGGATCCGTAGAAGGTGTCCAAGACGGCGAATTTGGCGCCGGCGTTCGTCTCGTCGAACGCGTAGATCACGCGGCCGGTCGTAAAAAAGCGCTTGGGCGTCGAGTTCCCGAGGATCGTGAACTGGTTTCGCGCATAGCAGACGGGATGCAGGACGCGCGGGCGGTCGACCATCGCGGCGGTGCGGGCGGGCGACTGATCACCTCAAACTGCCGGCTGGTGAATGGAGGGGAAGGCGGCGGGGACGCGGGAACTCGACGAGGGACGCGGCTTGACCGCGTTGCCCCGCAGTCATCCGAGCCACCTTTGCTCTCGTTCTCAGCACTCGCAAAGCGGATGGATGGTTGGAGTTGGAAGGGTTTACTGGCTGATTGGGTACAAAAAATCCGCTCGAATAGGAGCACTCAGCGGAGGGAGAAGGGGCTGACTGAGAAACGAAAGAAGGATGATCATCGCGGATTTTGCGGCGGAGAAAGCCGAGCGCGTTAGGCCGAGTGAGCGGAGTGCCCTCGCATTGATTAGAAGGAAGGAGAGCGGAGTGTTCGTTTGGGGTTTGCAAGCCGAGCTCGCAAAGGCTTCGAACAGCGCAAATGCATGGGCGTTTATGAACATAGTACCCAACAATCGTGCGTACACTTTATTGAAAGATGGGTCACGGACCGGCGACCGTCGAGTTGTAGAGTTCGCGGACGATGCGGGGATTCGCCTGCACAAACTCGTCCGTCCAGCCGGGCAGTTTGATCAGGGCTTTCGCGTTCCGTTTGGCGAACGCGAGAACGCCTTCCTTCAAGGCGGGAAACTGTCCGAAATCGAAGGCCAGCTCGAGGTCCTCCAACAAGCGCTCAACGGAGAGAGACGAAAGGATTGCGGCAATGCATTGATTCTGCAGTCAGTAGATGAATGTAAGGAGTTCAAGAGAACTCACCTCCAAAGCGGGCAGCTGGAAGTAGGTGGCGGCGTCGAGGATGTCGCGAGCACACGCGTCTAATCCGAGCACTTGGCCCGTGTAGATGAACTCGAGTACCTTCTTTACGACCTCCGGCCCGTACTTCTTCACTTCGACCACTCCCTCTCGCCTCTCCTTGGAGTCGATGGAGAACATCGCGCGGAAGTACGGGCATTGGGCGGCGAGAATCACTCTGTGCACCTCAAAGCAGACAAGATCAACGGAAACGAACGTATTTGATAGGAACCTTGAAGATCTGCTTGTTCTGGACATTCACTTCGAAGTCCGCGAACTGCTCGTCGCCGAACATCGCCGCCATTCGCTCGAACATCGCGGGAGTCGCGTCTTCGGCCTTCGAGCCGGCGGCCGGCTTCTTCGTCGCGCTCAGCACTTCGACCTCGCAGCAGACGAACACGGGCTTATTTTGGGCTTTTTCTTGGAGCGCCGAGACCTTCAAGTCGATTTTGCAGCTCTTTTCTTGGCCCGCCGCGAAGATCTCCGTTAGGGCTGAAACTCGCGGGCGTAAATCAATTTAAATGAGAATCTTTACGTGTCTGAACCGTCTGTTCCTTGTTTCCGTACTCGTACCAAACGAGAACTCGAAGGCGAACGGACGAGTGTTCCAGTTGTTTGCAAAGCAGGTACGTGCCTTCCGAGTTCTCTCCGGAGCGTTCAATCGGGACGAACACCAGCTGGAATTTGCTCCCGTACACTCCGTTCACGGCGAATGGCTCGCTCGTCCACTTGTCGCCGACCACCGCGTTCTTCGAGCGGTTCCTAAAGTCCACGAGTTCCCACCGGAACGAAGTGGACATAAGCAACGATTGCTGAAATACAAAACTTTCAACGATAAGAGAGAGCAGTTCGCGCATTTGAACCGCCAAACCGCCATTTTACCCAACGGAAAGCCCGTTACCGAGAAGAATGCGCGAAAAAGAAGGAAACGCGAGAGAAAGCGGAAACGCGGCGGGCCGAAGAGTGACCGCAAGGCAAACGAGTGCCCGAAAGGCGGCTCTCACGCGGCGGTCACTCTCGTGTGCCGCCCCCGGCCACTTGCTTGCCGGCCACTCGTTCGTCTTTCTGCTCGCGCCGTCAGCTGTGCGCGCGACTTGCGGACATCCGCCAGAGGCCTCTGGCCGCTTTCTCTCGGAAACGCGGCGGCCAAGCGCGCGGGCAGGCGGCAGTGGATGAGCGGCAAAAAGCGCAGAGACCTCCGCCCGACACGTGGAAATTCTTTTTGATCGAGTGGCAAATCTAGTGTCATGTTGTTAGCCCCCTCGACGAGTACGAGGCGAGTGCCCAGCGGCCGGCGCGCCAGTCGAACAGCTCGTCGTGCTCGAAGGTCGCGTGTCCGTCATAGCCGCCCACCGCGAGCAGGTCATCGCGCAGCTGTCAGAAGCCAAAGTTCGAGCTGTAAGCCAGCGAGCTAGTGGAGCAGTAGAAGGGGAAGGGCGGACGCGTGCATTCAATCGCTGTCTGCGAACCTTTTTGCTAGAGAACATTCTGGACTGTTTGGAGCGTGCGTTCAAGTCAAAGCCCGTCAAGGAGCTGCAGTCGGCGACCGTCGAGTTCGCGCACGAGAACGGCGAGGTAGTCGTGGAGCTGCCCGAATGGCCGCAGTTCGCCGTCGCCAACTCGGAGATCGTCATCGCGTTGTGGAAACGCGCTCGTATTTGATTTGGTTGTTGTTCTTGTTGTGAATGAAGGGGAGCGGAATAAAAGAGCGTGAACGAAGTCGCCCGTTTGGGTTCAACAAAAGCGGCCGCCGAAAACCAGTGACATGTGCGCTGGTCGTCAGCGCGGCTCCTTCTTTGCCACTTGCGACCGGACTGCCGAGCGAACATCCGCTTGCGATAAGCAGAACGTACGAGGGCGAGCAAACAACCGAGCCGCTCCCCACACTGCCCGCTCGCAATCGGCGGAGGTCGGCCAGCGGGTCGCCTTATTTTTCTGCTGCATTCGTTCCATTCGTTGCTAATGGGAAATTTGGCTTCGAAAAAGCGGAAGAACCGAGGATTGGAAGAAAGGTGAGCGGCTAGCAGATTTTATTGAACGAAGCAAATATTTTAGGCCACTCGAGAAGCCCGCGGAAAAGGAGACGCTCTGCCGCTGGCCGCTCCACAACTTCGCCGTCCGCTACGCGAAGGCCGGCTTCCAGCAGCGGTGGGACAGCGACGAGTTCGAAGTGGACGGCGTGCCGGGGGCCAAGTTTCGCGTTCTGCTCTTCCCGAAAGGAAGTCACGTGGGCGAGGAAGAGGGCTGCGGGATGTTCCTCCACGTGCGCGAGTTCGGCAACTACTCGTCCATCCTCTTGAAGTACGAGTTTTGGTTCGAAAACGGCGAGCGGCTGCGACTGCGATCGATGGGTGAGTTTCCGCTTGAATTCTCCTCTTTATCGTGTGCAGCCCGCCAACGGGAATTCCTCCGGCTGAAGAGCACGTGGGGCTGGGCAAAATTCTGCACTCAAGAGGAGCTCCTCCAATTTGCCCGAAGCGGCCCGCTGATCGCGTTCTGCCGCGTGATGCCGATGGAGGGCGTCGATTCGGTCGCGCTGTTGGAGGCGGCGGCGCCGGCGGCCGTCTTGCGGAGGATCGCCGTCGACTTCGACGCCCACGAGTTCGCGGACGTCGAGGTGCACGTGCAGGGGCGAGTGTTTTCGGTTGGTTTTTTTTCTTCCTCACTCCCACCCATTCGTGTTCAGGTCTCGAAGATGCTCGTCTGCTTGGGATCGCCCGTCTTTTGCCGGATGTTCGCTCACGACACGAAGGAGCGGCGGAGGGGAGTGATCGAAATCGAGAAGGAGGACGTCGAAGTGATCGAACTTCTTCTCCGCTACCTCTACTCGGGACAAGTGGAGGGGCTGCAGGAGGTCGCCCACCGCCTTCTGCCCGTTGCGGACTGCTACGAAGTGCTCGAGTTGGCCGTAAGCTTTTCATTCGATTGCCCTTCATTACGTTTGCCTGTCAGGAACTCTGCTTAGCCACGCTTCACGCGAACGTGACCGTCGAGACGGTTCTTCGAGATCTCCAGTTGGCCCTTGCGCACGACCACGAGGATAAATTCAAACAGAAGTTCATCGCGTACGCGCAATCCAGGCTTCCGTACGTGGAGCGACAGTCCGACTGGCCGGAATTCGAGGCGGAGCACCCGGAAGTCGCGCTTGAGATCATGACGTCAAGTCTTCGTTGATTTAATCATTTTTGTTTTAAATGTTCTCGTTAGCACGTGGACGTTTAGGAGACAGCGGTGGAAGCTCTCAATCTGCCCGACTTTCCCTAACGATGATTGCTCCAGTTTACGCCTCAAAAACAAACGTTTACCAAGCAACAAAAACGACAATCAGCGATCAGGAATCGCCAGCCCGAGAACAATCCAAAATGCCCATGTCGCCGCGCCGCTTGACGAACTTCCGCCACTCGGGAATCCGCAGCCACCGGCGCATGTTGTCGTACGCGAACTGCTGCAGGCGAGCGGTCGTGGCGGACGCCTCGTCCTCCTCGAACGCCCACTCCAGGACGGGCATCAGACGGTCGAGGGTGGGATTGGCGGCGAGAGCGGCGAGGGCGGTCAGACACAACTGCTGAACGACAGAGCGATTGACCTCACGGCAAGCTGGGAACTCGCCTCCAACTGCTCGAGTTCGTACACACGAGCGAGTGGAAGAAGGCGGACCGCATTGCCGTCTAGATCGTCCACCTCTTCGCAGTACACGAAACGCAACAGGCTCTCGAACGCGTCCGCTTCGGAGCTCTTTATTTTGACCTCGTTTGTCGGGATGGGGCCCCCACAGAACTTTGCGGCCATCTTTTCGGACCCCGTGCAGAGGAGCGATCGATGCACCTAAAAGAAGGCAATAAAGAGGGGTGAAATGAAGGAATAACTCACGTGGAAGACCCGACTGCCGGCTCGAATCTTCAGGTCCGAAGACGCGGCGTTGTTGAACGAGCGGGCGGTCATGAGGCCTTTGATCTCGAAACGGGCGTAGCCCTCGGGCGGGCCCAACGTGCGCAGCTCGCAGCAGACGGTGATCGTGCCGCTGTGGGCGGACGGCCGGAGGTTTTCGAGCGGGATCTTTTGAGACACTCCCCATCCGAGTGGTCCGTCGTATTCGCAGAAGGCGGCTGCAACAAGTGGAGTCTGCAGTGAGCACTCAACTGACTCCAATTTCGCGACCGCTGTGTTTCCGACATCTTGAACCACACATTCAACTGAACGACGACCGAATGCAGAACGGGGAGATATTTCGCGAACAAGGACAGCGCCGCGTGCTCGCTCTCACGCGTGCCCTTCGGAAAGCGCAAAAGCCGGTATTTGACGTCGTGCGGTCCATCCGTTGCGAAGTGTTCGCGCTTCCACTCGTGGCCGGCGGACGACGAGGCGAAGCACTGCGGAGAGGCGGGGACGTCCCAGCGCTGGACGGTCGTTTGGGCCAACGGAGTGCCGAGCTTCTTCACGCGGAACGGCAGGCGAACACACACGAAGATGGTCGGAGTGTGGCGGAACTCTTTCAGGTTGTTCGTAGAGCACAAAGCGGACCATTCGCCGGGCTCGCCCCTCTTGAGAACACAGTCGACAGCTGAAAGAAGACGAGACATTCGCTTCAATCGATGACGACTCAATTCTGTGCTTGGTTGCCGTTCCCTCGGTCAGAATTGTCGACTGCAGGGAGGCAATCTTCGTCTACGTGGGCAGCTCCACCTTCTTTGGTGCTTCTTGTAAACAAACTGGAGCACTCGATAGAAAACCCGCTCAAGTGCGTGAAACGGCCGCTGATCGAGAGCTGGCGGCATCATAAAAAAGAATTCTTTTTGAGAACAAAAATGCGTTCGTCACCTGAGATTCCAAGGACGTCTCCGATCCACGTACTAGTCAGGCCCACCCTTGCTTAACTTGCGAGATCTGACGGGTTTGCGTGCATTCAAGGAGGTATGGACGAACACACTCTGTTCACCGAAAGCGCCGAGGAAGTGGATGCGGGATAAGCGATGAACGAGAGGCAACCCCCGCCTGACGTCTGCTTTATTTTTACGCGGCGAGCACCGGAATCAACTCGGCGACTTCCCAGGCTTCGCTCCGCTTGTTTCGTGAGGTGACCGGTAAATTGATGCCGCAAGTCGAGTGTTTGTGTTGAGTTTTTGGAGGGAAGTCAATGTTGTCTTGTTGCCAGTGTAGACTTGTGCACTTCTTCTGATTGAGTGGCTCTCAGAAACGTTCATTTAGCGCTTCTTTTTTATTTTAAGAACACTCGCGTCGAGTTCGATGGCCGATCACTTCCGCACTAAACAAACGGATTAAAAACAGTGATCTTTCTGCCTTGTTTAGCATTCAAAGTCTCGGATGATTGAACGTGACCTTGTTTGCGTCCGATCAGCTCGATCACCGCTCTTTGAACTCGAAACGTTGGTGGCAGCAAAGAGCAACGGCGGGATGATTCGAACGGAACGCGGCGGGGGAGCGGTCGGAAAGGACAACCGTCACTCGCTCCTCCTTCCGCTCATTCCGCTTGTTTATCGCGTGGTGTATAAATGGCGGGTGTTCGCCGCCGTTCACTTCGGGTTTCGTTGACGACCGTTGGAAGCCGCCAATTCAAGAGCACTTTTCCTTTTTTGAGTCGAGCTGTTCGTTGGGAGCAGAAGCGATTGAGCGCGTGCTCCTGATGTTCAGGCTTTGACTTTCGAGCGCGCGTCAACGGTCGGAGTATTTAACGTTTATTCGGTCGTGTTTTGTTGTGCTTCTAATCGTTCTTCATAGACGAAATCGACAAGTAAAATCGTTTCATTCACTTTTTTCAGTCTTTCTGCTTGCTCATCCCAATGCGCTCCTCGTTGTTCCTGCTGCTGCTCGCCTTGCCCGCGGTCACCGGGACGTTCTCCAACGGTTTCCGCTGCTTCTTGAGGTCGAAGTTCGGCGTCGACGTGGAGGCGAACTTGACGCGGCTGGACCTTGGGCCGCGCGGCTCGTTCGGCGGCGGCGAGCGGGGCTTTGCGGCCAAAACGAAGCAAGAGAGTTCTTTCGACCGCCGCTCACTCCTCTCCTTCAGCCACACGCCGGTGGTGATCGTGCACGGCTTGCAGAACTGCGCGGGCGGCTACCACGAGGCGTTCGCCGAGTGGGCGCGGCGGGGCTGGGCGCCGTCGGAGATCTTCGCCACGTCCTACGGGCCGCCGGGCGCCCTCGTCGACGTGGGCAACATCCTCGCCTGCGACTACGTGCGGCAAGTGCGGCGGTTGATCGTGGCCGTGCACGCGTACACCCGCTCGCCCGTCTTCCTGATCGGCAACAGTCTGGGCGGGCCGATCAGCCGGAAGGTTCGCCCACTCGCTCGCCCGCATTTCTCGCTGTCTTCAGGCCGTGCTCGGCGGCGAGTGCGTGGACACCGGCGAGCAGCTGGGCGGCCCGCTGACGGGGATCGTGGCCGGCTTCCTCGGCGTGGCGGGCGCCATGCGGGGCTCCCTCCTCTGCGAGCAGCCGCTGGCCGCCGCGCTCCCGATCTGCGACCGCCGGCTGGGCGTCGCCGTCGACAGCGAGTGGGTGAACGACACGAACAGCCGGCAAGTGCCCCATTCTTCCTTCTCTTATTCGATTGTTCAGGGCGCACTACGAGGGCGGCCGCGTGCTGATCCTCGAGTCGCGCGGCGACGACTGGGTCGGCTTCGAGACGCCCACCGGCGAGCGGCTCTGCGAGGTGGCCGCCGCCGACCGGACCGTCATTGTGCGTCCCACCACTCGTTCTTTGTAATCCATTTGCTCGCTTCTTTCAGCTGAAGGAGCCGCTGAACCACGACGACACGATCTTCACGACTCAAGCCCTCCAGTTCGACCTGCTCGTCTCGAACGCGCCTTACCCGACGGCTTGATCGTGAGAAGCAAGAACCTTTCGTTCGATCGATAGTGCTTGGCGAATTCGGTGGAGTGCGGTTGAAAGGGTTCAGCAATGCAATAAATCAAGAGTGACCGCTGAACAACTCGACCCGCTCAAGAAACCAGCGGCTTTATTCGTTTTACTCGCCTGCTCAATCAAGACTCCCGCACACGCCGCTTCCGGCCGGCCGTCTTCTTCTTCGTGCGCCGCGGGGCGCCTCGCTTGAACTCCGGACAGCCGCCGACGATCGCCAGCTTCTTGAGGTCGTGGCGCGTGAGGTGCGTGTTGTCGGCGATCTTGAAGTTCTTCTGCAAAACGGGGATTGGAGACCGGAGGTTACACGGAACGCCCACCTTCCGCGGCCTCATCGTCCGTTTCCCGTTCCGGCTGAACGCGTGGTCTGAAGCGACCGGTTAGTAGACAACGAGGAGAGCAACGAAGAACCGTCGTAGTGCATGATGCTCTCGAAGTCGTAGGGCCCGCCCGTCTGGAAGTCGGCGAACGAGTGCACGCGGAAGGCGTCTGAACGAAAAGCCGCTCATTCGAGCGCCCAACGGAGCGAAACGAACGGCGGAGATCCGGACTGACGTTCTTCAGAAACACCCGCAGGTGTTTGTGCCGGTCGGGCCGCTGGTGTTCGTGCCCGAGCCCTATGAAGCGTTTGTTGTTGACTGATCAGCGGGGGGACCTCACCGATCGCGTGCTGCGATCAATCATTCATTCAGCAAACAACTTGCAGAACGAACCATGAACTCGTGCTTTACGACATGTCCGTAGATGCAGTCCGCATCCAGCGACAACAGCTGTTTCCCGCCTGCAACCGCTTGAATTCCCCGTCGAACGTCGAACCCACCCGTTCGGCCCAAGAAGGACCAGCAGCCGCCGCGAGCGACGACCGCCACGTAGTCGGCCGCCCCGTGCGCTTGTTTCTGATCGACAAACTTAAAGCACGTTTGTCGCTCCAGCTCGTCCAGCGCTTTCCGAATGACTCGTTTCCTGCAGGAGTGGGCGGATAGAGTGCTCGTGGCTGCTCACTGCTCTTTCGTGTAGGCGGGAGAAAGCCGGTAGACGAGCGTGTTGTCGGGCCAACGCTGGACGGCGGCGCTCTCTTTCGCGATGTCCCGCGCCTTCAGCAGATCCCCGCTGGCAGCGAGTTCTGCCGCTTCCACGTGGTCGGGCTGGAGCTGATCGACAAACGATCGTTTGTTTGTTCGACCCGTCTACGTTTTCTTTACGGGGCAAACCCGTGAGGATCGCCTCGCGAATGCAAGAACGCAGAAGAACGCAAGAAGTGGGATTTATTCAATTCGATCAAACCATCCGAGCTCAGTGCCACTCGCCGTGATGCCCGAAATGGCCGCCGAAGTGCCCGTGCGGGTGGTGGCCGAAGTGGTGCGGGTGTTCGTGGTGGGCGTGCGACGAGTGAGCCGAATGGCCGCCGTCGTGGCCGCCCGCCCAGCCGCCCGCTCGGCCGTGGTCGTCGCCGTGCTCGTGGGCGTAGCCTTCGGCGAACGAGTCGCCACTCTCGTGCCGCTTGTGGCCGCCGTAGTCCAGCCGCGCCCAATCCTGCCGGTCGCCCTTCGCGAAGCCGGCGTCGTGGGCGTGATCCCGCCGGTCCGCGTGCCGCCAGTCGTGCGCGTCGCCCCGCCGCGCCGCCCACTCGCCGTCGTGCCCGTGGGCGGCGGCCGCGTGGTGCGCGTCGTGGTGCGGGTGATCCCAGTGGTCTGCAGCAGCAAAAGAGATTCTTCTGCCGAAGGGAACTCACGAGAAGCCGTCGCACTCAAGGCGACGTTCAGCAGGACGAGGGCGAGCGGAAGAGCGGAGTTCATCTTCGAAGGAGCGGCCGAAAGAGTGGAGAGAACGGACAGACTGCCGGCTTTTATACCCGCCGCGTAGGTGCACCGAAACCAATGCGAATCGTTTGATCGACGCGACTAATGAGCGCGGAAGTCGTCAGTGCGATCATTAACGAGTCTGCACTCGTTTGTGGATGGCTTGTCGGCAGTCTGGAAGGTGTGTGCGCGGAGATCCGTATCACAAGCAGCGAACAAATCCAGCGCGCATGATTGCCGAAACAAATGAGTCTTCTGTGGACGCCAATCAAACGCGAGTACACGGCTTTTTCCCGCTCGATCCAGCCATTTTCGAAAGGCCCGTTCCTCCTGCTTCCAATCGAGATTGTCTCGGAAATCGTAGCCGCCGATCGATTTCCGCAGGACAGCAGGGAACACGCACGCCATCCGAAAGGCGCGATCGCCGAAGGACTCCACCGATGAGGGCTCGAGAAGGCGATTCCTGCTGGCCGGAGTTGAACGAACAGGTGGGAGAGCGGCCAATGCGCAGCGACAATCGACGAACTCATGAGCTCTCTTCTGTTCGGTTCAAAGCGAGCGGCCACCGCTTGTTGCTCGAACGCACGGGAAGCTCGGCGAGTCCACCCGTCCACCCACATTCGCTCCGTTCCGAGGGAACACTCCTTCCTGGTCGATGATGGGGGGTGCCGAAAGCACCGACAGAACGCTTACGATGGCTCGCCGACGTGCAAATGCGGGACCGGAGGAGTCTTTTACAATTCGCCGCTTCTGTGCATTTTGTGGAAGGACGGCCGCTTTCATTCCGAGTGGCGCCTGTTCGCTCGTTCGGCCGGCTTGTTCGCAGATTCTCCGGCCGCTCGCTCTTCCGTTCATTTCTGCTCGTTGCCGGTCGCCTTCGAGGACCATGGCCGTCGTGAAGCCGACGATCTTCCGCTGGCCGCTCGACAACTTCGAGAAGCGCTTCGCGGAGGCGGCTTTCCGGGTGAAGTGGAAGAGCCCCGAGTTCGAGGTGGAGGGCGTGCCGAAGGCCAAGGTCTCCTTCAACCTCTACCCGAAAGGATCCGACGAGAAGTTCCAAGAGTACTGCGCGCTGTTCCTCGGCGTTCTGGACCGGCGACCATCCCCCATCCGGTTCACGGGCGACTATTGGGTCGAAAACGGAGCGGGAACGGGATGGACGCGAAGCGGTGAGTTCGCCGAATTCCACCGGAGGTCCTCTGATGGCGAATGTTTCCGTTTAGACTACGAATTCGAGTACCTCTCCACACGCAACAACTGGGGATGGCCGCAGATGTGCACTCAGGAGGAACTGCTCGAATTGGCCGACCGTGGCTCGCTCTTCGTCTGGGGCAAGATCTCTCCGAGGGATCCCGTCGGCGGCTTCCAGTGGGCTGAGCACACGGCTCCGCTCGCCGTGTGCCGCAAGCTCGCCGTCAACTTCGGGTCGAAGAAGTTCGCGGACGTCGAGGTGCGCGTTCAGGGGCGCGTCTTCCCGGTCGGTTCTTCTACGTCCCTCTTTAATTCTCGTCTCCTTTAGGTCAACCGAATGATCATCTGCTCGGGCTCTCGGTGTTCGGCCGGATGTTCACGCTGGACACCAAAGAGAAGAAGACGGGAGTGGTCGAGATCGAGAAGGTGGACGCGGACGTGATCGAGCTCCTCCTCCGCTACTTGTACTCGGGCAAGGTCGAGGGGTTGGAGGACGCGGCCGCGCGCCTGCTGCCGGTCGCCGACAGCTACGAGGTGCTCGAGCTCGTTGTGAGTCTCTACTGGTCGCCGGTCAATCCCCCTCTTCTTGCAGGACCAGCGTGTGACGGCGCTTCGCGCCGTCCCCAGCTGGGGGTGTCATTAGACTGGTGCGTATCAAACCCTTTGTCAACCTTGTTTTGCAACCGATCGCTCATCGCAGTGAGATAACCTCAAGTCGCGCTTCACTAACGTATGGGTTCGATTGCAACTCGGCGAATAGGCTGTTGTTGATCAATACTGGCTGTTTATCAATTTCGCTTTTACGATCCCAAGTTTGAACTGCAAAGCCGTTTGCGAAAGCAACTACTGAGTACGGCGGCGCGCACGGCGCTCTTCGTCACTTGCAAACAACGCCTCACAGTTTGTTTGGATCCCAGCAATCGGAAAAAGTGGGTGTTGGTTGCGGCGGCCAAAGAAAACGACCGCAAAACCCGAGGGGAGAACCCCAGCCCAGAACGACCAATTACTCATCGAAAATCAACCGTGTGAAAAATCTGAAACGGGGGTAAAAAGAGCAATTACGTGTTCGACATTTCTGCCAAGTTTCAGATAAATCCGTCCAGTCATGTCAAAACCCGCCCGGTGTTTGCGCGATATCAGGGGTCCGCTTCACGCAAGCCGCAGTGGCCAAGTGGGCCAAAGACAACAACAACATGCAGTTCGCTGGAAAACGCCGATTTTGCGCTTTTGAATGAGCCCACACATGTATCGTCACGCCCGATAATCGATGAGAACGACGGATTTGAAATTCGCTTCAAATTTTCAAATCGACATAAAATCTTAGGTCCATGAGCCTGAGCTTCTGGCAACTCCTCCCGACCCAAATGCGATCTTGAAAGATGCGCCAAACCCTCCTTGAGGGAGGATCTTTTTTGTGTTTGCAATAAAATTCTGGGAGCTGAGAACGGCACATCCGAGTGTGGACCTTTTCGATTTTCCGCCCCGACCTTCCACCTTCTGGCGACCACAACTTTCTTCAACAATGTTTTCTGATGATGGCATCAACTGATGAAATGTTCCTCGTTCCACGGCGCATCTTTTTGTCCACAGGGCGGGTGAATTTGAGCGGCGGAGCAGAACGGTACGTTGCGGAACGTCGGCACGGAACGTTGAATGTACCCGCCGGCGGTTGAAATGCACATTTTCGGATTTCGCGCAGGCGACTTCCTCTAGCCAGAAAAATTTTCAGCTCGATAGGTCAAACCGCTAAAAAGTTGAGGGTGAGTTTGGGACGAACAAACGACCCGGTTAGCGCCGTTTATCTTGCAGGAACTGTGCCTCGCTTCTCTCGTCCAGCACGTCAACATCCCGACCGTGGTCCGCGACCTCAAGCTCGCCTTCGCCCACGATCATCAGGGCGCGTTCAAGCGGAAACTGTGCGCTTTCGCCCACGAGAACCTCAAACTGCTGAAAGGACAACCCGACTGGACGCTCAGCTTCGTGCGCGACAACCCCAAGATCATCTTCGAAGTGCCGGTCGCGTCCAACGGTTGATCCTCGGCCCTGTTCCTTCCATTCGCTTGTTCTGATGTGTGGTAGAAGCGAAACGATAAACCACTCGCGAGAAGGCAGAACATTCGACGGAAATTCGAAACAACAGCTTCCCCTCCATCGACTGCCCCTCCCCACGTCGCTCGCGTCACGTCGTGCGGGCGACTTGGCGGTCAGCAGCTAGCGGTGGACCGTCGTAGAAGAAGAATGGAGGGCGAATGGGGACTCACGTGAAACGTCCGCTCGCCCACCCGAATCAACGCATGGGAGCCGCGGGTGTCGTCAAACGAGCGGACCGCTTGGACGCGCGGATTTCGGCCGTCAAAAAGCAGACGTCAGCAAGTCCTCTTTGTTCTGCTGGTGGGCGAGAGGGCGGCGCGTTCTGTCGAGTTGCGGGTTCTTCTCCTTGCCGCTTGATCACCGCTCCTGTTTGCAGGTGATCGCATACTCGCCGTTGTTCCCCTCGCGAGAACGAGACTTCCACCGGGCATTCGGACTGCACTGCCGTTGATCTCTCTTGTGTTGTACTTGGTGGCCGCTCTTGCGAACCGTTCTCTCTGCACGCGACAAGCCTCTTGTCTCTCGAATCGAAATAAATGGGGCGAGGAAATCGTGGAGCGGTTTTGTAATGCGGGCTAATGAGTGGTCCTTCGAATCGCTGGCACTCTGCCGAGGTCTTCTGGATCGAGTCGATTACGACCCCACTTCGCTCCCGATTTGTCCACTCGCTCCCGATCGCAATCGGAAATTGGAGCCGCCGATCGATTTCCGTCGGGCAACAGCGAGCGGGAGCGCGCGGCCGCCATTCGAGCCGCCCGCCGCTCGTCGATTGCGCACTTTGACCCGCGATCCCCGGATCAGCAGGGGAATTCGGAGAGTGATGAGATCGGTCGAGTGATAAACGGGGGCAATCGAAATCGAACAGAGACTACAACACCCAGCTATTCCAGCAAAAGAAGTCGTCTATCGACTGCTAAACGCGCTCGTCGACCCCACCGTGAAATTCGATCCCCCACTCGCATCGATCCCGGCGATCACTCGTTAGCTGCCACTCGCACTCTCGAATCCACGGCCACGTCACTCCGCCCGCCGCCGCTCCCGCCCACCCGTCGATCCCGAGTGGCGATCGGCCGCTCGTTGAGGGGCGAGAGGGCAACTTCCGCCCCGTTTCATTGCCGAAAGCGCGTCCCGCGACCCCTCCGGCTTCCAGCGGCCATCCGCGGAATAAACAATCCGCTCGATTCCCGGCCGCTCGTTCGTGGCCGCCGGCAATTCGGAAGGCGGCCGCCGAGTACGGTGCGGGGATTAGCGCGGCGACTCTCCAGCAAACTTGTGACTTCTTTTTCTTTCAGTTCATTTCCATCGACCGACCGTCTCGATGGAAGCCGCAATTCCCAGGTAAGGACGGGAAGTGTACAAAGCCCATGTTGCACTTGTTGTTGCCCGCGTACTCCGTGCGGATGATTTATTTTGGCACTTGCGGTCGGCAATGAGTGTTTACGCCGAGGAGGCCGCCTTCTTCGGGCAGTAAGCAAATCGCCTAAACATCCCGCTCTCATCGATCCCTCTCCTTGTCCGCTCATTCTCGTGCTTTCAGCTACTCGACTCCCCTCTACGTCCCCAATGCTCCGGTCGAGTACCCGCTCCAGTGGCCGAACGACGTGTACTGGACGCCCATCATTAGCGATCCGCTCGGCCTCCCTGACTTCCACGCGACTCCACTCGCCCCCACAAAGAAGCGGACGTCCATGCGGGGCGGTGGCCGACGGGCCGAGCGGCGGGGCACGAAGAAGCCGCCCGAGTCCTACATCCAGTGCATCCGAATGGCGATCGAGGTGAGTGCTCTCCGCCGCCCACTCACTCCCCCCGCTCGGCTGCAGGCCCATCCGCTGCAGGAGGCGACCTTGGCGGAGATCTACGCCTTCCTCCGCGACTTCCACCCCTTTTTCCGCGACCCCACGTACACGGGCTGGAAGAACTCCGTCCGCCACAACCTCTCGCTGATGCCCTGCTTCGAGAAGCTGGACAAACGCAACGGCCGTAAGCGCGGCAAGGGCCACCCGTGGCGCTACAACCCGCAGAAGACTGGAGTTCAGCCATCGGATGGAGGGAAGGCGGCTGCCGTCCATGCGGAGAGGAGACGAGCGAAAGAGCAGCCAGCCGAGCAGACGGCGACATTCGAGCAGCCGGTGGACGTGAGTTTAAATATAGTGCAGCAGTTGGAGGTTGGGAATACACGATGCGGGGCTCGTTTACCTGCGTGCCGTTTAAAAAACGGAACGAGCGGGGCCGAATTTCCTTTTGCGGCTCGCCGATCGAAAGCGGCAGATCAATTCCAAATGATGGCCGCTTAATTGCTCTCGTTCGCCAGTTTCCGCTCCGATTTGCGCGAATTTCGTCCAAAAGTCCCCTCCTGTCCTGACCGCTCGTCCATCACTCCGCGGGAAAACAAACGAGTGCGGGCGGTGATTTATGGGCGGGGGAAAGTTGCGAGTCTCCAGTTAATGGACAGCTCGCTGATTGACTGCCGGCAGCGTGAATGTTTTGATTCGACCATCAGCAAGCTCTCGATCGCCCGTCTGTTTATTCCGCCTGCCGACGATCAAGCGCGCGAATTTCCGGACAGAGCGGCCGGGAGGATCGGATGACCGAGGGGGCGACTGCCGGGGCGGTCGAGAGTCCCTGCTTCGTGTTCGCCAGACGCTCGCTTCAAGTGCGGGGATTAAAGTGGGGCGAATCGGCGGAGATACTGTGGAGAAAAAAACTTTTCCGCTTGGCTACTGAAACAACGAGCTTCCACCTCCCGTTCAGTCACTCAACTACTTGTTTCAGACGGCCACTTCGTCCTCTGGATCAAGTTCTTTCGGCAGCGAGGCGGAGGGCCCGCTGCAGGTCGACCAAACGCCCTTCATCCCGCCCACGCCCTTCTACTCACCGCCTGTACCCCACGGCTACGCGCAGTGCGGGTCGCCGTCGGCAGAGCTGTACGGGCAGCCCACCTACCCGTCGCTGTTCGTGGTCGACGAGACGGCAGGAGGAGTGAAGACCGAGGCGCTGAACAGTGAACAACCAGTGGACATGAGTGAGTGCTCGAGTTCCTCCTTTGTAATTGCTTGAGTCGCTTTCAGCCCACTTCCCGTACGCCGTCGATCCTTCTTTCGCACCAATCACTCCCGCTCCGTCCACTTTCGAGCACTCGGTGCCCGTCGACCCGACCGCCTTCTACCAGCAGTACGCCCACTATAATGCGGCCTTCGACTTCACGCAGAACATGTGGGCCGTCCCGCCGATGCCGACGGGCGAGCTGGACGCGAATTTTTTTCCGATCGACTCCAACACGCCCAACTTCGCTCATTGCAGCTTCCCGTCTTTGTCTTGATTTCCGGTGTCGCTTGTTGCCCGAGCTGTGGCATGAACAATAAAGAGCGAACACAGGAGCAAGTCGGTCATGGAATGAGCAACGAACAAGAGAAGAGCAGTGAGTCATCCCCCGTCCTGCAGGAGACTGCGCCCTCGGTGCGGCGAGTCGATGCGGGGGAACTCTGCCGCTTGGCGTGGGGCCGAACGGCGTCTTCCGCTCTCCTCTCGGATTTCCGCCGATTTTCGTCTGGTTTAATCAACTTTCTGCCGTTTCTGCTGTCTTGTATGGATGTCGCGAGAATTCGAGCGAAAAGGAGATCGTCGATTGGAAGTTGTTACTCATTTTCACTCTCCCGCGCCTATCCGCCTCGATTTCCACCGATTTCCGCAAATTCCGTCTTGCTTTAGGACTTCCTCTCCAACTGCGCCTACCGATTGTCCCCAAACGATGGACGAAAAGGAGAGCTGCCCGTGTCCCGCGCAACACCCGACCGACGGTTCGAGCAGCAGCGGGCGCTCCACTCCGTCGACCCTGACGGCGGGCTCCAGTCACCAGCAGGAGTTCGTGGGCATCGAGGAGGCCGTACAGCGCGGGATGCCGATGAGCGAGTGGAAGCGGCAGTTCCTCGCGGCCCGCACGCTCTCGCCCGAGCAGCTCCGCCAACTCGCCGCCTTCCAGTCGCCCTTCACGGACGAGGAGTCGAGTGGAGAGGAGGGTCGCGAGGAGGCGGCGAGTGGATGGCCGCCCGCGTACCCGGACGGCGACGATCCGAACGGATTGGGTGAGCGCCCGATCACTCGGTCTACTCCCCTCCAATCCACCCGATTTCAGGCGACTTGCAAGCGAAAATCAAGGCCGAACTCGTGATCTTCCAGCGGCTCTTCGAGGCGATGCAGCTCGGGGCGGGCGTCCTGACCGTACTGGAAGGAGAAAAGAGCGGGGCGTGAGTTCTCTCCTCATCAACCAGCAATCGTCTCGTTCTTTCCAGCCAACCGAACGAGTTGGTGCTGAACATCCCCACAGTCGACTCTGACGTGAATGAGCGCTCGCTCGCCGCTTGCTGTCACCAGTCGGTGGGCGTCCAAACGGCGCCGGCCGACGAGTTCCCCGCCTTCTGCCACTTCCGCTCCGCCGAGTTCCCGCCGCACGTGCTCGAGGCGGCCGCCTCACTGGTCGGGTGCAGGGATCCCGCCCGTTGGAAGCGAGAGAGTGAGTGGGAGCATCGGAACGGGCTTCAATCATCCTCCCGCTTGCAGGCACGCTCGTGAAGGAGCCGTCGGCGGAGGGGACGCTGCGGCTGCGCGTGCGGAACTTCGCGGCGATGCGCGAGCCGGTGGAGGGCGCGCCGGCGATCGTGGGCGGCGTCTCGTGGTTCGTTCCCGCCCGCCCGTCCGCCCACTCGCTTCTTGCAGGCGGCTGATGGTGCAGCCGCGGGAGAACGTCGGTCGGAAGGGCGAGCGGCAGCGGTACCTCGGCGTCTTCCTCCACTGCTGTCCGGACGCCTACTCCGAGTGCGTCCTCCCCTCCACTCTCCACTCACTCTCCCTCATTGCAGCTCGTGGACGTGCGAGGCGACCGCCGACTTCCGGCTCGTGGCGCAGCGGGCGGACCGCGCGGACGTGTGCCGCCGGACGGAACACACGTTCACGTCCGCGCAGAGCGACTGGGGATGGCCGGCCTTCGTGCTCTGGGAGGTCCGTTTCCTCCACCGTCCACTCACTTCTTCGCCGTTCAGGACCTGCTCGACGAGTCGGCGGGCCTCTCGGCGGACGGCGTCTTCGAGGTGGAGGTGGGGGTGGAGGTGAAGAGCGCGAAGAACCTCCTGCACGTCCCCTCTCGTCTTCCTTCCGCTCATCCACTCGCTTCAGCTCGCTGCCCGACTTCCGCAAGAAGGTGGCCGACTACGTGCGGGTGGCCGACCTGCAGGCGGAGCGCGGCCTCCTCGACAAAGCGATCGAGTGCAACCGGCGGGCGCTGGAGTTCTGCGGCCGGGGCGACCGCCCGTCGCTCGAGCGCCTCCAGCTGCAGCACGACGACCTCGCCCAGCGGAAGCTCGAGCAGTCGATCGAGCGCATCGAGAAGGGTACGAGGACTCCGTGGAACACTCACTCGCTTGCAGGCGGCAACGCGACGGCCCTGCTGCCGGCCAACGCGAAGGCCCTGCGGATGGTCTTCTGCGGGCGGCACGAGGGCACGGCCGCGGTGAGTCGGCGCGCGTGGCTCAAGGGCGAGATCACCGTCGACCTGGGCGCGGCCAAGAGCAAGAAGAAGCGGCTGGGAGCGAGCAAGCAGGCGGCTTCCGTGAGTCTCTACTGCTCGGTCGGCAGTTCACTCTTTTCTCCAGGTAGAGGAGCGCGAATCGAAAACAGACAACCCGGAGGGCACTTCTCTCCAAACTTCCGCCAGCCCGTGGGTGAACAGCAGCGACGACGAAGAGGAGGACGGGATCGAAACGGTCGACCTCCAGCCGCAAGAAGCGGCCGCTTGCGCCTTGGAGTGCAGCCCCGCCCTGACGGCGATACAGTTGGAGATTCTCGCCTGCCAATTGGTTCGTTCTTCCCGCATTCACTAACTCGTGCGCTTTGAGACAACTGAGGAACCCGGCCGCTGTTCGGAGTACGCGCTGGACTGGTCGGTGAGTGCTTGGGGTCGGGGAAGGCCTCGTCTCTCCCCCTCTCCTACCCGCTCGTTCAGTCCCCGTACCCCGCGCTCGACGACTTTGGCGGCCAGCTCTGCCCTTCGATCAAGCGGTCGCTGCTGTCCGCCGATGCGAGTGTGCAAACCGAATTCTTGCCGTTGCCGCCGGTCGCTGGTTGGTTCTTCCACTCCTTCCTTGATCCTTCCGTTGTTGCAGAGAAGAAACAGGCCGATGTGAAGCCCGCGGTCGACAAGGTTGTTTCCAGCGATCACTCACGTCATCTTCGTTCTCTTGCAGGCCGACAAGCGAGAAGTGCCGTTGGACAAAACTCGTGTCCGTCAGCCGTCTTCTCTTTTGCTCCCCGCGGCTTCCTCCAGCCGCTCGGTTGCCTCTCGACCGGCCGCTCCCGCTCCGGCCGGCGAGGGGCCGAAACGCACGAAGTTGACCGCGCGGAAGACGATTCCGCCTCTTCGGCCGCCGACTCCCCCGCCTGCCGTCAAGAAAGAAGCGCCCACTCGAATGGTGAGTCCGCTTGTTGCTTTCGTTCGCCCACCCACTTGCAGTCCCGTTCGAAACGCGCGCTCTCTGTCGCGGGGCAGACGGGGCTGCTCGGCGAGTGTCCAAAGAGATCGGGTGAGGAAGATTCCTCTCGGGGGCCGACGGCCGAATCGATGGAAGTCGGAGGTTTATTGGAGGGGCGAAAGTCGCTTCGTACAAAAGAGGGGACTGTGCCCCTCTTTGCTGGAACAAAGAGGGTCAGTGAGGGCGGTGGGGAACACGAACGCGAAGGAAAAACAAGTGGGGAGAACGGGTGGGAGCGGAAGGCGGGAGCGGAAGAAAGTCGGCCGCCGATCGGGGGCGTCCGTCGGGCTCGAATGGCGGCGGGGCGGCGGCGGACGGCGGCGGTGGGCGATCGCGGGGCTCCTCCTTCGCGGTGTCGACTGTTCTCTTGGGTGGCAACTCTTCCCGCTCGGTGCGGCCGCTTTCATCGCGGGAATCCGCGACATCTCCGTCCCCGCCGCCACTGGCCGGAAGCTGAAAGGCTGGCTGGCGGCCGTCCACGAGTCAGCCCACGACTTCTACGCCCCCATTTGCTTCGAGGAGCCGCCCGCCGACCGTCGAGAGAAGCGAGAGGTGGTCTCCCCGTTCGTGCGCGAGGCCCTTTTGCAGAGTTTGGAGTCCGAGTTTGCCAACGAGAAGGAGCGGAAGCTCGTGAGTTGCTTCGGGCATTTGGAACGAAACAGCCGCCTTTGCAGACACCGGAAGAGCTGGAGAGTCTCGCCGTTCACTTCGCCAAGCGGCCGTCTCCTCCGCCGATCGGACAGCCGCGACGTTCCCGCAGTCTCGACGGACTGCCGGCCGAGCGGAAGAAGCGGGTGGTCCCAAATGATTCGAAGATCCTCGTGAGTTCCACCGACCGGCGCGCTCCCAGCAATCCCTCTCTTTCAGCGCCGAATCATCGGCCATCTCTACGCGACGAACGTCCTCGTGGGGCACTGGTTCCGGCTGACGGTCGACGAAGTCCAGAGCGGACTGCAGGCGGTGCTCGACGCGGAGAACGTGGAAGGCGGCCGCCGCGCCCTCCGCTTCTGTCTGGAGCGCGGCCTCGTGAATCCGGCGATCGGTGAGTGGCCGCCCGGTGATCCCCGCACTCGCCCGCTTTCAGTCGACCTCACCGAACGCCCGCCGCAGCTGCCCGGGCGGCTCGCTGAGCGCGAGATTGCGGACGTGATTTTCGACGCGAAGAGCGGCGGGCGGCGCCTCTTCGAGCGCCTCGACGCGCAGCTCGACCGCGCCCTCCGGCCGCCCGAAGTGGACGGCGTGCCCGTGCGGCGTATCGTCGAAGTGATGCTCGACCATCTCGACGTCCGCAAGGAGGAGGCCGCCCGACTGGAGGCCGAACGCGAGGCGCTGCGGGCGGAGCGGCGGGAGAAGGCGGAGGAGAAGCGGCGCCTCGAGGAGCAGCGGGAGGCCGCCCGCGCCCAACGGACGGCCCTCGAGCGGGAGCACGAGCAACTGCGGGCGGCCCACAAGAAGCAGGCGGCGGAGAACGCGGCCAAACGGGCGGAACTCCAGCGACTGCGCGCCGAGGCGGCGGCCGTCCGACGCGACGACGAGCGAACGGCCGCCGACCACTCGCGCCGCCTCGAAGCCGCCCGCGCGGAGAAGCGGCGGCTGTCCGACGACCTCGCCGCCCGCCAGGCGGCCGGCCAGCGGCTCCGACGGCAACTGGAGGACGCGAACGCCACCGCTCGCCGGTTGGAGCAGTCGGCCGTCCAGGTGCGTCCCTCCGGTCGGCCACTCACTCGCCCGCTTGCAGGACAAACGGCGCGGGCAGAAGGCGGTCGAACGGGCGCGCGCTGCCGAGATCGCGCTCGTGGAGCTGCGCGTGGGCGCGGCGGTCGGCGTGTTGGGGCGGCGGCGGGACGAGTTCGCCTCGCGCATCGCCGAGCTGCAACGGGAGGCCGCCGGCAGGTGAGTGGGCCGCCCGACCGCCTCGTCACCGCCCGCTAGTTGCAGGAACTGGAGCGCCGCGGAGGTCGCCCGTCTGCGGGCCCACGTGCACTCGCTGGAGGCCGTCCGGCACACGTGCGGCGAGCAGATCGCCGAGACGCGCGCCCGCGGCCGCGAGGTCGTCCGCGAGTTGAAGGCAGGCGCAGAGGTCGGCGATCTCGACCGCCTCTCCCGCACGCCGCCCGAAGTGCCCTCGCTGGAGTCCCTCCTGCCCGCCCGCAAGCCGCTCGCCCAACAGCCGGCAGCGAAGGAGGCGGCCGCCACTCCGAAGCGGCGTCAAATCCCCGTCTGGTCGCTGTTCTCCACGCCGCCGCCCTCGCAGCCGCCCGTCCGCTGGTCCGACTGCGCGTCTCCACCGGCCGGCGAGCGAAGTGAGTGCCTCGAATGGAATCGCGAGTGACTCCCCCGGTTGTTCAGACATCTCCGCCGCCCACCACCTCGAGGCGATGCGGGCGGTGGAGCGGCTGGAAGCGCGGACTCTCCCACCGCTGCCCTCTTTGGAGGCCGTCCGCCACTTGTGGGCGGACCAGCCGGCCGCCGCCACTAACGAGCCGCCCACCCGCCCGGCCTTCGCCGCCTATCGCGCGCGAGTGAACACGATCTGGGGCGTCACCGAGGCCCTCTGATCACCTATTCGTTTGATTACTAGTTGGATTGTTGATTTTGTTTGTTTTGAATAACTTTCGTTGTGTTTCGGTTGTTTGTTGAGTGAATAAACATTGAAATTTGTTGAGGGTTGGCAAGCAAGGAAGTGAGCCGCGGATCTCAGCAGCCCCAAAAGCAAAAGGGTTGGCCTGCACTGGAATCAAAGCAGTGATCCTCTTTCACCCACCCGCTCAACTGCGTACGAGACAGACGCCTTACCACGGGCCAACAGGGCGCTGTTGGACGTCGACGGAAGCGTGTGTTAAGCGAGCACCGACGGAAGTATTTGCACCCAAATGAAGGTTGCCTGTTCTGCTCTTAATTGGGTGCAACTCGCGATCTTTGTTTCTATCGAAAGAATAACCATCCGTCCAGCGAATAGGGTTTAGTTCGGCCCGTAGCCCTGCAAAAAGAAGATTGCTTGGGATGCCGAGAAGACAGGAAGGCGACACTCGCCACTGCGAGCAACCACCGTTTGCGCATTCAAGAAGTTTGCGCGCGCTTCGATTTTATAATTGCTGCCCGACCGAACCACTGGCCGTACGATCCCCCCGTAAACGGCGCTAACCGGTGAGTCTGTCAGTCCCCTCCGCACCCTCAACTAATCGCGCTTTGCTCCAATCGAGCTGAAATTTTTTCTGGCTAGAGGAAGTCGCATGCGCGAAGTCCGAAAATGTGCATTTCGACCGTCGGCAGGCACGTTGAACGTTCCGTGCCTACGTTCTCCGCCGTACCGGTTTTCGATCACGGCCAACTGCACCCGCCCTGTGGACGAAAAGATGCGCCTTGAAACAAGGAACATTTCATAAGTTGACGGCATCGTCAGAAAGTGTTGTTGAAGAAAGTTGTGGTCGACTAAAGTCGAAAGGTCGGGGCGGGAAATCGAAGAGGTCTGCACTCAAAGGCGCCGTTCTCGGCTCTCCGAATTTTATTCAACAAACCCTACAAAATAAGGCTAGAAAAAGGTCTTGCGCATCTTTTGCAGCCGGTTTTGTGGCGATTCGACTAAACAAAAAAACGTATAAATCGGAGAAAAATTGTGTGTCGATTTGAAAACTTCGGCGAATTTCAATTCCGTCGTTCTCTTCGCATACGAGACTTCATGACATGAATATGGGCGCATTCGAAAGCGCAAAACACGGGCTTTCCAGCGTGTTGCATGTTGTGTTTGTTCTTGGCCCACTTGGCCACTGCGACACGCGCGAAGGAGACCGCTGTTATCGCACAAACACCGGGCGGGTTTGAAAATGAGCGGACAAAATCTTTTGAAACGTGGCAGAAATGTCGAGCATAAAGTAGCCCTTCTTACCACCGTTTCAAATTTCTTAAACGGTTGATCATCGAGGAGTAATGCATCGTTTTGTAGTGGGGTCCTGCCCCCAGCTTCGCGGTCGGTTTCTCCGGGCGCTGCAACCACCACTCACTTTTTACGCTTGCTAGGATCCAAAACAGCCTGCTAGACGTTGGTTGCGCGTGGTAGGTAGCATTGTGCGCGCTGTTGTACTTAAAGACTGCATTCTCCTGCGGCTTTCGCGGTTTGGATCGGTTTTCCATGGAACCGTCAGAGCGTAATGGACGGTCAAAGTCGTTTCTGCTGAGTAGCGGCCCGTTCGCCATACTTTCATTAAACTTGAACGTTAGTGAAACACGACTCGGCGTTAACCCGTTGCGACGAGCACGTGGTTTGCCGAACGAAGTCGACAAAAGGATTCGATACGCACCAGTCTAACGACTCCCCCAGCTGGGGACGGCGCGAAGCGCCGTCACGGGCTGGTAGTCAGAAACAAAGAGCGGCGGCCGAGCGTCCAGATGAATTTGCGCCGGCCGCCGATGTCCGCATTCTTCGCTGGTCGCAGTTGGAGAGGAGAAAAGAAAAAGAGGCCCTCCGAACAGATGGGCGCTAAAGACAAATCGCGGGGTCAACAACGAAGAGCCCGAGCGGGCGACACGTCAGCGAACGGCCGACATCCCCGCACAGTGCGGCGCGGCGCGATCGGCGAGGCTTGTCTGGTCGCGGATTTCGTCTCGTCCGACCGGCCGCAAAAACGTCCGCGTTTCTCAATCGACGGCGAACAGTCGGGCCGATGACGTCCGCAAAGGCCCCTTTTCGAGCTCATTTGCCTTCACAATCTGTGCACGGCGATGAACCTCATCCATTGCACTCTTCTTCTTTTCTTTTGGTGTTGGGCCGTTTGGCGTCTACAATCGAACGTCTCTTTTCTCCACAGCGTTCGTCCGCCGAGTGCGGAGCAATGAAGAAGATTCCTTGCTGTGTTGCCATAAGATTGCGGCTGCTTTTTGCGTTCTCGTTGTCGTCCTTCCGATCGATTTCTTTCCCGAAGCGGTTACCCTTGATGGTTTTTCGCGTGAACGTTCGTGCGATTTCGATGTTCGAATTCAGATTTCGTTCCAACTGTCCCACGATGAGCTTCCGCTCGCTGATGAATGAACGGAACGTGGTCGTCTGGCGCGTCCAGAACTACGACCGGAAACACCGAGCGTCGAAGGACAGGGACGTCTGGATGAGCGACCCGCACGAGTTCGTCCACCCAACGGCCGGCCGCGTCGTTTTCACACTCGTCCTCTGCCCGGAAGAAGCGAATGGCGAGGCCGCCTTCTACGTGGACGTTGTCGAGTCCGTTCCAAACTCGCCGCTCGGAGTCGACTACGAAGCGTGGATCGAGAGGATCGATGGGAAGAAGACCGAGAAGAAACGTGAGTTGAGGTCGAAATCTTTATTTCGTTTGTAACTTCCAGCGTCCCGCATCAATATCGGCAAGAGGGGCGGTCACAAATCCCTATTCTTTTTCCGCGAAGAAATGGACGTCTTCCGCAGCACTCCGACGATCTTCGTGTGCTGCCGCCTGACCGACGGTCCCGTGACGACGAAGATCGGGACTCCGTTGGCGCTTTCGACGGTCCACCGCTGGAAGCTGCCCGTCTTCCACACGCGTTTCGAAGAGGCCGAAAACGGGACGTCATGGCAAGGGCCCGCGTTCCAAGTGACGGGGCTCAACGACCTCAAGTTCCGTCTTGACGTCCGGCCGAACGGTCTCAACGAGGGATCCCGCGGCATGTTCTTCGTCTTGCTTAAAGCCGAGGGCTTCGGCACTTCTTCGTCGTTGTTCGCGCGCTGTACGACGTGGATCGAATCGGCGGAGCAACACCGAACGTTCAAATCGGGTCCGTTTCCTAACCACTAACGCTTTCATTCAATCAACTACTTTCTTCTTCAGATATACTTGTCAGTTTGAACGAGTACGCCCGCCCGAAATTCTTGTACACGGTCTCCCCGTTCGAGCTGGAAGTGCTGGGAGACGGGCCGCTCACCATCTGCTGCGAGCTCCAGCCGGTGGGCCCGCCGGTCGAGCTCTCGGATGCCGACATCTCAAAGATCGAACTCGCCCGCACGTTCGACCAACCGCTCTTCTCCGACCTGGAGGTCGTCGTCGGCTGCCGCACTTTCCACGTAATCTATTGACTTCTCTCCTGTCCACTCACCATCTTCTTCCGCAGGTCAATCGTCTTGTGCTTTGCACCCAGTCCGACTACTTCAAGTCGTGCCTCTCGTCCGGAATGAAGGAGGCGGCCAAGAAGAAGATCAAAATCGACGAGCAGAAGTGCGGAATCGCGAGCGTGGACCGAATCCTCCGCTTCCTCTACACCGGCGAGGTGGAGGGGCAGGACGAGATCGCTGCGGACCTCCTGCAAGACGCCGACTACTTCCAGATCGCTCGCTTGCAGGTGAGTGTCTTTTGTCATTTCACCTCTCATCCCCTGATCTTCCAGAAACTGTGCGTGGACTCTCTCCTGGCGAGCCTCTCCGTCGACCGCATCGTGAGCCTGTTGGAGTTGGCCGCCGTTCTCGAGCACGTCCCGGATTTCACGCCCAAGCTCCTCCGCTTCGCCTTCGAGCACCGCCAAGAGCTGGAAGAGTTGCCCGAGTGGCGTGAATTCGGCCGCAATCACCCGGACATTCTAATGGACGTGCTGCAAATCGAGTGATGCCGCCGCCTCAGTCGTCCTTCTCGTCGTGTTGCTCTCCTTGGTCTTCTTTTCTTTTCTGTTCTGTAGTCGAAGATTCGCTTCGAGTCTCGTTCTGTTTTGTTGATTTGTGCGAATAAACTCGACTACAAGCCGGCGAGGTTGCCTCGAAAAAACAAGAAGGATCGTCGTAGAGAGGAGAAGTGGTCGTCTTCCCTTTCGCCTTTGCAATGCGTAGACGGCCAAAGCTTACAGCTTCCCGCCTCAAACTCCCGACCATCCACCGCCGTCTGCTGGAAGCCGCGTGGGCGACGAAGGAGATGAAGCCAGCGAGTCCGTTCTTTCGGCGCACTTCCCGCTTCTCGCTCTTCCGACTCAACTTCCAGGCGGTGCACGAGGCCGTTGATTCAGGCGTTTGTCGGGCAATCTTCTGCCGCCGAACGACAAGAAAGCGGAGTGATCAAAACGTCCGCAGAGCTCCCCGTACTTTTCTTCTTTTTGGAATAAATCCAATAGAAACAACGACGAGTTTATTCGATCACAAACGGGCACAACACAAATGAGCTCTGCTAAATGACGGTCTCCGGGCGGTCCTCCACGTACCGGGCGACCGCCGGCGAAACGGCGAAAATTCGGCGCCGAAAGGCGTCCACTTCGGGGTGCTCGGCGCGGAGTGGTGGGTGCAGAGCGAAGAGCGTGGTCGCGTGTTCGGCCACCACGAAGTCGGCGTACGAGAGGCCGGACGGCAGGACGAAGCCGCCGTGTTTCGCGGCCTGCCGCACGAGCTCCGCGTAGAACGGGAGCGCCTTGCGGACGGCTGGCAGGAAGTGCTCGTCGCGGAGGCCGTCCTGAAGCCGCCCACTCGTTAGATTCCTTTGGATCCCCCGCTTGCATTTTCTTTGCCCGGATTCTGCAGTCGGAACACGTGGTAGGGGCGGTGCTCGAGCATGCGGTCGTGGAAGAAGGCGAAGATCTCGTCTGCGCGTGCCCGCTCGAACTCGTCGCCGCCGTCCAACCCAAAGCGGCGGGCGAGGAAGCGGGCGATGGCGCCCGACTGCGAGAGGCGCCGCCCGTCCACTTCGAGCAGCGGCACCTGGCCGTTCGGGAAGTCTGCGGGCGGATGAGCGGCGAGAAGCGGGGGCACTCACCCTGCTTGTGGTTCGCCGAGAAGTCGGCCAGATCGAAGCGGACGTCCTCGAACGGAACGCCCGCATGGTGGAGGATCAGACGCGCCACTTCGCCGAGGCCGCGCACCGTCAGGTACGTGTACTTGTAGTGGCTGGTCGACATCTTGGGTGGCTTGCGTGTACAACAGACGGTTTTAATACCGAGCGGGAATTAACGGGCGTGTTCTCTGCTTCGTGTTGAGTAGATCACAAGGTCGTTCTTTCCGCTCGAACGAGCGCTAATTTGCGGGCGGCTAGTTTGTGCTCTCCAGAACGCTCGCCGTAGTTTGGAGTTGACGTAGGCACAATTCTGCTCAATTCGGAGGCAAATCGGTCGCTCCAATCGGGGCACGATTCGATTGCTTGGATTGGTGGACGGTCGATTAGTGGTCGAGTGGCCGACGAGATGGCCGGAAAACACGCAAGCACTCGCTCGTCCTCCGAATGAACAGAGCCTTTCGGTTGACATTCCGCTGTTTGCCGTCAGCAAGCGAGTCTTTCACCCAGTGCGGGGCTTCACCTTCTGCACAAACTTGCGATTTTCCCGCTCGCACTCGGCGGTCAACAGAGCGGCTCGCAGATCGGAATCCTCCACGCGTTCCTCGAGGTTCACCGCTGGTGGTCGAAAGAAGCGGAGAGGAACGACTCACTCAAATTGAGCATGTTCGGGCGATCCGCTCTATTGACGGGCAAGTCCAAGCGGAAGTCCTCGCCGTCCACATTGGGAGACGAGTGAGGGAGTCGGTTGTTTGTTGCAAGAAGCGCCCACAACAAGGAATCCAACCAGAGACGCGGCCAAAAGCGACGCCCCGATGCGGCAGAGTTGACGCTCGAACGGCCGACTTGACGCCGCTCGGCGGCCGCGGCCGTCGAAGTCGGAGCGGCGGCGGCGAAAAGTGATGACTTTGCTGCGAATTCCGTCGACCGCCGCCGTCTTCGTTTGTTCTCGTGTTTCAATTCGACCACAAAAAATCCCTGTTCTCTTCGTCGCGTTTCCCCGACCTCTCCGCTCGTTGCAGATGGCGCGGCCCGCTTCTCCGGACGTGATCAAGGCGGACTTCCTGGACTGGCTGTCGGGCGGCGGGAAGCGGGACGTGGCCGTGGCCGACGAGTACCTGCACGACACAAACGCGGACCGAGACGTGAGTTCCGGGCTCTTCTTCCAGCTGACCGGCCGCTTGCAGTGGATCGAGGAGTACCTGAACGCGATGAAGGGCCCCACCCACGCGCACTACGCGAACCGCCGCATTCGAGTGCGCACGACCTTCCGCGTGGCGCAGGACGAGACGGTGGGCGACTTCGGGGAGCTCGCGGAGAAGTGCGCCCCGCCGCCCGCCGCCCACTCACCCGCTCGTTCAGGCGCCTCCTCATGCACGGCGTCCATCAGACCGACCTGCACGCGCTGCTCACCGACGGCTTCGGCCGCGCGGGTCGGGCGGGCGCCAAGGCGTTCTGGGGCGCCGGCTTTCACTTCGCCGACTGCTCCACGAAGGCGCTCAACTGGGCGGCGGACGAGGACGCGTACACGAAGGAGCGCCGCACGGACACGGACGAGATCGTGCCCGCCGCGAGTCCCCGCCTCTACCACGTGCTGCTGTGCGCCGTCGCCCTCGGCCGCTCGTACCGCTCGCGGGCGCCCCGCAAGATGCAGCTGGACGAGCGCTGGGACGACTCGCGCGTCAGCACCGCCATGTTCCGCCCCGCCCGCGTCGTCTGGTGAGTCCTCTCCGTCCATTCGCACCTCCGATCATCCGCTGCAGCGTCCCCTTCCTCGAGCGCTTCTTCGCGGCGGACGGCGCGGCGCACCAGCGCGTGCAGCACGTGAACCTGCCGGTGGGCGGCCTCCAGCGCGACCCCGAGGTGCCCGCGACGAGCGTCCAGCTGCCGACCGGCGTGTACGCCGAGTACTGCGTCTACCGCCCCGCCCAGATCCGAATGGCCTTCCTCGCCGAAGTCGTCCTCGAGGAGCAGCCGGCCGGCGACGCGCACTGATCAGTCTTCAATCTTTCTTCTGTTTTTAATGTCCGCATTCTTCCACTTTCCCGTAAATAAACGAGTCTCCGCAAGCAGCGGGCAGGTTCTTGTACTTGGAGCGGGCGATGAGATGGTTTGATCTCAGACTGTTTCTGCCGCACCTCTCCGCAGGAAGCTGAGTTTATTCGAAGCCCGCTCAATCAGTCAAGCCGAACTATCAGGTGCCCACCGCCTCGACGCTTGGTTTCGCTTCAACGGCAGGATTGAAGCGTTCTTGAGCGGGAAGTTCGTGGACTCCTTCGGGCGGCTGCTCGGCCATCTCGGCGCTCTCCTCTGCGCGTTCCGTCGTCCTCGCCATCTGCCGCTTCATTTTGCGGCGGTAGCACACGTAGCTAACGGCCGCGGCAACGAGCACGAGCCCAAACAGACTGCAAGGAGAAGGAGAAGTGAGAAGGAGGTCCATTTCAGTAGAGCCGCCCACCCGCCGACGCCGACGAGGAGCGCCAACCGCCAGCCGCTCGTCCACGAGTCGCCCGCCACCGCCAACTCGCTGGGCACCGCTTCGTACTGCAGAGAGGGGGGATGAGTGCAAGAGGGAGCACTCACAAAGTGGAAGGCGAGGCCGTCGAACGGGGCGCTCCAGTGCATCCCGACGGTCAGCGACGAGTTGCCGTCCGTCGCTTCGTGGAAGTCGAGCGAGCAGCCGCCGGGCGGGAGGCGCAGCGGAGGGCTGTGGAGGGGCTCGAGGACGATCCCCTCGTTGTCAATCGAGCCGCGCGTGATGCCCGCCGCGAAACCTCGGCCCGCGGTCAAAAGACTTAGAATGCCGCTTTTCAAACACTCACCGCCGACGAGCAGCGAAGAGTTCGCTCCAGAGAACAGAATAGCGTGCTTGCAGCCGCCCACCACGAACGAGCCACTGCAACGAACAGTGATGGGCGTAAAGAAAGAAAGAGAGCACTTGTGAGTGGATTGATTGTCCCGAACAGCCCACGTTTCGATCGAGAAGTCGAGGCTCGTGCCTCCGAAGAGCAGCGTCTTCTCGGTTCGAGTGCACCCGTTAAGCGGTTTGTAGACGCTGCAATTGAGAGATTTGGAGGACAACAGAAGAAAGAACCCACGTATTGACGCCCTGGAAGTGGAAGCAGTCGGTGGTCGCAGCAACGCGAAAAAGCGCTGCCAACAGAAGGACGAGCACCAGTTTGGGCAATCGCCCGTCCATTTAGTCCGTTGAGGAGTGGAAGTGAGCGCAGCGTTGGGCAGGCGGCTAGTCATGGATTTGCATCTCTCTCGTCTTGCAGCAAACTCACGAGTTCACTCGCCCGCCCACTTCATTCTCCCGCTTTCCGCATCGCTCGCACTCGCCGGTCTCCGCTCAACTCGCCCCAGGATGGACGCCGCCGGCCGCTTTTTGTCGCTACTGCTCGTCCTCGCGCCGCTCTTCGCCCCGCCGGCCGGCGGAGAGGCGGCCGGCGAGGAGAAGCCGATCGAGCTGCCCGGTGAGCGCCGCCTTCCGCCCACTCACTCCCGCTTGCAGTTGACAAGAACGTCCTCTTCGGGGCGATCGGGGCCTGCGCGCTGGGGATGCTCGTCGCTGCGGTCTTCTTTTGTCTGGCCCTCACCGGTGAGTCGCCCTTCTTTTCCACTCATCCCGCTGCTTCCAGGAGTCCTCTGCGGACCGAAGACGCAGAAGAGCTCGGCGCCGGAGGTCCTCGACGAGGAGCAGCCCTGAACACTCTTTTGATCAATGAACACTCGATTCGTGTATGGGAGAGTTGATTGCTTGGATGAGAGGGGGTCGAAAGACGAAAGTCCTCCTGTTGCTCTCCGCCCCGTCTCGCCGCAATCGGTCGGGGCATTCCGCCCACGAAGCGCCGCTACGTCTTGCTGCCGCTCCCCGCATTTCTCATCGTTTTCCACCCCTCTTTCGCTCATCGTCCACTCCGCTTTCTTCCCCAATGGCCCCGCCCGGACGCCCGAAGTGGATCCACCGGCTGGAGGACGCGGTCGCCCACTACCGCGCCATGCCGCCGGCCGAGTTGCCCGCCGACGAGCAGCTGGAGGTGAGCGGCGGCGGGCAGCTTCAACCCGCCCATTCCACTCGCTTTCAGTTCCGCCGCCGTCTGGTGGAGGCCACGTGGAAGACGAACGAGATGAAGGCGGCAAGTGCCCGCCCTCCGCTCACCTCACTCCCCGCTGCTTGCAGGCCCGCTTCTCGCTCGTCCAACTGAACTTCGTGCAGGCGAACGAGGGCAAACACTTGCTGGAGGCGAGTCCCCCCGTTCTTCCGCCCACTCATTTCTTTCCGTTCAGGAGGCGACTCGCGTGTTCGGGCGCGAGATCGCGGACGGCGCCGACTTGTGCGCCCTGATGAAGGAGCAGAAGTTCCAGGAGATCTCCATGGGGTTCGTCCCGGCAGTTGTTTCTTCCTTCCACTCACTTCCTTCTTCAGACAGCCGCAAGCCGGAATGTTCCAGGTGTACCCGCACTTCCGCCAGTCGGGTTCGTTCCGTCTGCCCCTCAATGACTTCCCGCTCGTTGGTTGCAGATCTCGAGCGCCTCTTTGACGCCATCCGCCAGCTGCGCGACGGCCACCGATGAGCGGCGAGTCGGCGGATGCACCTGTCTTTGTTGCCTCTCTCCGTTGTCTTCTTTTCCCATCCGCTTTGTTACCGATCTTCTCATCTCTTTCAACTGTTGGGCATAAACGAACGAACCGCAGCGAAAGTCGGCCGGTTGGATGGGAAAAGCCGAGCGGAAGACGCCGCCGCGTTCGATTTCTGTCTGTGGGAACAGAGCGCCCGCTTTTCTCTCGCTTGCCGCCCGCTCGCCCGACCGGCCGGCCGCCTTCTCTTCCCCCGCGAAATCATCCGCCTTCGTTCTTTCAGACCCGTACGGACGATGGTCGACTGCGAGGAGGAGGAACCGCTGGAGTTGGACGGCGACTTGGAGAAGCGGGAGCGGTTCTGCGGTGAGTTCTTCCGCTCGGCCCTCCGCCCACTCGTCGCTCGTTGCAGCCAGCCGCCCGCCGCCGCCGGACGAGCGGGGAGGCCGCGTGGTGGTGGCGTGGGTGGTGCGGGCGTTCGCGCGCGGCTCGGCGGTCGTGAACACGCTGGCCGAGGGCGCGGGCGGCTGTTTTCTGCTGCGGCGGGGCTTCCAACTGCGCGACGCGACGGTCGGGCGGGCGGCGCTGGACGTGGGCGCGCGCGTCCGCTTCGAGTGTTCCGCGCGCTCCGCGACCGGCGGCCGCTTCGTGGCGGAAATCGTGGAGTACGCGCCGCTGCAGATCGTGAGTCCCGCCGCTTGGCCGCCCATTCGCCCGCTTGCAGCACCGCTACGCCCGCCTGCTGCGCGGCGTGGGCGAGGCGGCCGGCCGGCTGTTCGTCGACGAACTCGGCGCCCTCGTCGCCCACCCGCCCGCCGGCTGCAACGTGCCGCCGGGCGTCCAGTTCGTGGGCGGCCTGCGGTTCGCGTTCGGCTGGACGCGGGCGGGCGTCCGCTGCTCCGTCGGCCTCGCCGGCTTCCACAGCTACACGATGGAGGACCTGATCTTCGCGGGATGCGTGAGTGCCGTCCCTCCCCCTTCTTTCATCCGCTCGATTGCAGCCGTGGCCGCTGACGGGCGGCCGGGGCGGCGTCGAGTGGCGGCATCGCTTCGCGGGCGGCCAGCGGCCGGACTTCAAGCCACTCACCGACCGGCCGGTGAGTGCGTCCCGCCGCCGCTCACTGCCGCCGTTCAGTTCGCCCAAGTCCTCTGCCGCTGCGTGGAGCCGCTGGAGGGCCGGCCGGCAGACGAGCGCCTGCAGATCGTCGGCTCGATGCAGCGCGTCCGGCTGTGGGGCGAGTCGAGCGGCCAGCGCGCGGTTTTCGGCTCGGCGGCCCCGGCGGGAACGGGCGGCTACACGCGCGGCCACTTCTACGACGTGTACGTGCTGGGCAGCCGGCTGGACGAGTGCATCTTCGAGCTGCGCGGCCATCCCGCCCGCGAGGTGCCCGGCCCGCGCGCCGTCGCCTGCTTGAACCGCCTGGAGGCCGCCTACCGCCAGGCGCCTGCCCACTACTCCCGCACCTACGTGCCGCCCGACCAGCTGCCGCCTCCGATGCGCATTCTCGTGAGTTCCGAGCAAGAAACAGGTGGTTGATTCCGTTGTTCTTTCAGGAGATCGTCGAGGACCCCGTGCCGGCCAGCGACGAGGAGGCCGAGTGATCGAACGACAGAACTCCCATTTCTCATTCTTTATTGTTTCGAACGAGTGCACGAATAAACAGACGAAAGCATCGAAGGTTAAACAGAACGTTCATTTCCGTTCGAACAGTCAACAGTCAGGGGACGATCGACAGGAGGAACTGGCGGACAAGCGGCAGGTTTGCGACCACGAACTCGTCCGTCCACTGGGCCGACTCGAGGATCTTCCGCGCGTTCTGCTTCGCGAACTCCAGCACTCCCTTCTTGAAGTCGTCGAGATGAGTGAGCGTGAAGGCGAGTCGGAGGTCGTCGAGAATCGTCGCCACCGAAAGAGAGTCCAGGACCGCGGCCACGCACATCTCCTGCAAACAGACGAACAGAGTGAACGGAGGGAAGAGAACACCCACTTGAAGGACAGCCACGTGGAAGAAGTCGGCAGCCGGCAGATCTCTAGCAGTCGCGTCCAACTCGTCTACCTCGCCCGTGTAGATGAAGCGAAGGACCTGCTCGACGATCGTGGGTGCGAAGTTCTTCACTTCGACCACACCCGTCCGTTTGACCGTCGAGTCGTGAGTGAACAGCGCGCGGAAGTAGGGGCATTGCGAGACAAGCAGGAACTTGTGGACCTGCAAGAAGAGAGCGGGTCGACAGATGGAATTCCCTCTTATCCTTGCCTTGAAGACCCGCCCGTCCACGTGCAGCTCGACGTCCGCGAACTGCTCGTCGCCGAACATGGCGGCCGTTTGCGCGGCCAATCGTTCCCGCGCCCTCTCGGTTTGGAGCGAACGAGCGGGCTTCTCTACCGCGTGCAGCACTTCGATGGAGCAGCAGAGAGAGACGCCGCCGTTGTCGCGCGGGAGCTCGAAGAAGACGTCCGAGCGGCCGCGTTCGTCGCCCGCCGAGAAGTCCGCTTCGTCCTCTGCAACGCACAAATCTTAGGCAGTCGAGAGATTCGCGTACCGAACTGCCCGCTCTTCGCGCCCCGCTGCCCCTCCAGCCACGTGGTGAAGCGAAGGCGGACGGACGAGTGGGCGGCCAGGCGGCAACACGACAAGCGGACGCTTGCGAGCGGGCGGCTCGGCAAGGCCTTTGGGTCGGGCGCAAGGACGAGGCGGAATTCGGCCCCCGACAGCCCGTCCAGCTCAAAGACGGCGCTCGCCCGCTTCTGCTCGATGGCCGTTGAATTCGAGCTGTCCCGAAGGTCGGGAAGTTCCCAACGGAAGAGGGTGACCGGGAACATGGAGCAGAAGTGGGCTGAAACAAACGAGAAATAGGCAAGGGAAGAAACAGGGCACTGCGAGGTGGTCACAAGCAACTCTCAACGAACGAAGAAAAGCAAGCTGACAGTCAGGAAAGAGTGGAAGTCCTCCTTCCAAAAAAGCGCTCGTTCGTTCCAACAAGCCGCGCGGCGGCACGCCATCCGGTGCCCGTGGAAAATCTGCACATTTCACCGCTCGACGCGCCCCCGTGCAAAAAACGCGAATGAGCGGCGGAAGGGGGCGCGGTCAAGTCGTCCGCTGGCCGAAAGGTTTCGTCTTCCGGCCCGCGCAGCGGCCAAGGATCGCGCCGGCGCGGCTGCAACCAGTCGCAATCGAAAGAGGGGGATCGATTCTATCAGACGGCTCGCGAACGACGTCTAAATCGGCAGTTTGGCCCGCTTTGTCTCGTCCGAAAGTCAAAATGTCGGAGTTTCCTCTACCGTTTGGAAACTTCTACGAAGTGCTGTGCGATTATCAAGGGGCTTCGGAGAAAACCCCCGCGCAGCGTTGTTACCCATTCTTTATACTTTCCAACAAATCAAAAACCGGCGGATTTCAACTAGTTCTCGTCCGGTTATTAAGCGCCAAAGACATGCAAGTCGCGGGTTTTTGCTCGTTTTCCGGGGTTCTTGCGGTGCTGCTCAGTTGCCCGCAGGTTTAACCAAAAACCCCCGCTCAGCGTTGTACACTGTTCTTTTGTCTTTCTTTTGAGCTATAAACAATCAAATTTGGACCACTTTCCAGCTAGTTATTAAGCCGCGGAGGTACCAAACCATCACGATTTCCCCTTCCGCATTCTTCCTTTGTTCTGCGTTGATTGGGGGCAAAAACGGAACGTTTCTTATCAAATCGACTACGGAGAATCGAATTCTGCTAGTGGTTTTCCAAAAAAAGCAATGGCGTCGCGCGGGATTCGACTTGTGGGCCCTCTCCTACGGCGACGAAATGCCACAACGCCCAAGCACGCGCTCATTCTCGCTTTTGCCGCCAATCCGTCGAGCGGTGAAATGGGCGGTTTCCGGATGGCGTGCGGCGGGCGCGATTTTGGCGCCAAAACAGCCGCCTTTCACGCTTACCGACCGCGCGGCCCCTTGCTCGTCCCTCCGCTTCGCTCGCTCGTTTGAACGCGAGGAGGACGGCGTGTTTGGTTGAAAGCGCGGGAAAGTCGGGACACCTGCGCGCATTCCGCCGTCCCAAGTCGTTCGTTCTTCTTTGGAAATGCTCGTTCCTTTCGAGTGGTGATCGTCATGATCCGATCGTTGGATTCGGCCGCACATCAACGAAGATCCGAGTGCACTCATCTCAAACAGCAGAAAGCGAAAAGGCGGCATTCGAACGGGAGTTCCCAATAAAGAACCTGTTCAGTTGTTGCGGAAGAAAGCCTCCGTATTCTATTTGCATTCTTCTGAACGCGTCTCTGCAGTCATCGTTTCCTGTATGCGGCACGCCAATTTTAGTCTCGTCTCAAAACACACGGGGTTTATTCCTCGTTAGTCATCACTTTCTTCGTTTTACTCGGGACGAAATCAAAGCACGCGCACGTGAAAAACAAACAATAGAAGAAATGGACGACGAGCACACCTCTTATCACTGAACGTGAGTGCAAGGACGAGCGACAGGAAGATTAGTCCCGACAAGCTGCGTGCACTCTTTCCCATGGCTCAAAAGGAAACGGCTTGAAGTCAAAGAGCAAATCCTTGATATCGAAGGTGAGGCGTGCATTTGGCGGGAAGAATGCGTTAGAGGAACGGAGGAACAGTTCTTTTCTTGTGCTTCTTTCTGATCGTTGCGCTTTTCGTTGCAGTCGCGTCGAAACCAACGGCAACACCGTTCGCTTGCCGCGACTTTCCGCTCTTGTCTTTGGAAAGCACTCTGTGTCGGGGACAAAAGGAAAAACCGAGTGGACGTTGGAGAACGCCGTTGCACGGACCGCGATCTAAAGAGCAAACAGAACGGCGCGTATTTCCGTTCGCTTATCACTGCGCTCGTTTCGGTTCAAACCCGAGAACAAGCACAGCGACCGCACTCGTCACTCAACGATGCTGCTCGCCGGGCTGCTTTTTGTGCTGCTGGCCGTCGCTGAAGGCGCCTTTCGACTGCCGCTCTTCCAACGACTCTCTCCGGCTGCCGGGAGAAATGGAACGAGGAAGGACGGCAACGGGCTGGCCGGTGAGTTCTCCCTTCTGTTTTTCCACGGTCTTCTTTGGAGTGATGCTGGAAGTGGGCGAGCCGCCGCAAACCTTCTACGCGGCCGTCCGCTTCGATTCGGCCGACTTGTGGCTGGCGGACGAGTCGTGCGAGCGGTGGGCGGAGTGCGGCGACAAGTGCCCACCGCTCGTTGCAGAAGTGAAGAAGTGCGCGGTGCTCGTCCGCTACGACTCCTCGTGTTCCTCCACCTACCGGCCGAAGGGCGAGAGCTGGAGGGCGGTCGCCGGGCTGAGCGGCCGGTGGGGCGTCGACCGGCTGGCGCTGCGCGAGGAGGTCGTGCTGGAGGCGGCGGTCTTCGCGCAGGCGACCCGGCTGGCCGACCGCCTCGCGCCGTGCGGCGGCGGCTGCCGCAACGTGAGCGGCGTCGTGGGCTTCGGGCGGGCGAGCGGGAGCGCCGGCGGCCTCGTCGAGCAGCTCCGGCGGGCGGGTCGCCTGCAGCTGCCGATCGTCGGGCTGCGGCTGAGCGGGCGCCAGGCGGCCGGCGGCGAGTTGGTCGGCGAGTTGACGTTCGGCGGCTGGGATCGGCGGAAGTGCGCCCAGGCGGCGTTTTTCGTCCCGCTCGCCGCCCGCGACTCCCGCTGGTCGTTTCGGGTGATCGGGACGAAGATCGGCGAGCTTGCAGTCGGGAGTGAGATGCAGGTGTGTTCACTCTCTTTCTACTTCCGCTCTTCCTACCCCTGCTCGTTCAGGCGGTGGTCGTCCCAAACAGGAGTGGCTGGAGTGTCCCCCGCTCGCTGTTCGACGTCCTCCTCTCCGCAACGGCCGCTGAAGTGAGAGCAACACGACGATCCCTCCAATCGCTCGTTGCAGTTCGACGACCGGCTGGACGCGTGGGCGGTCGGCTGCGCGCCGAACACTCCGCTCCGCTTGACGACGGCCGGCGGCGACCTCGTCCTCCCGCTCGCCGCCTTCCGCCGCCCACTCGCCGCCAACTCGTGTGTTCTCGCCGCCTCGATCGACGAGCGGGACGAACTCGTCCTCGGCGCCCCCTTCTTCGCCCACTTCTGCGTCCTCTTCGACTTTGCCAACCAACAGCTCGGATTCGCGGCCGTCAACTCCTGAATGGGCGCCTTGTGTTGTTGTTTGGATGAATTCTTGGAGTTTTCCATCGGACGGTGTTTGTCCGGTGAATTGATCGTTCCTGCGGACTGTGCGGCAGGAGAGAGTTTGGAGACAGGCAGAAGGGAAAGGAAGAACAAAGCACGATCGTCACGGCAAACCCAACTGACCGCTCGCATGTCCGCTTCCCGTTCAAACCCGGTGGAGAGGGAAAGGCACCCTTTGACAAGAAGAGGATCAGCTGCGAGCCCTCTTCCTGTTGCTTCGAGCGAGTGCCCGCTGCTTCCATTGAGCATGACGCGCAGCTCTTTCTTGAACGCCCAAAAGTAAGCAGCAAGCAGAAGCGAGTGCTTCATCCGGCGGATACCGATGAAAACAAGAGAACACCAGGTTCTTCGTCAACTCCTGATTTATTAGCAACAGAAAGAATACTCAATGACAACACCAGACAACACAACGACAATTACTCGAGATGGCGGACGGGGATCGTCTCCATTCCCTTGTAGAAGCTGGGCAGGACGGTCTTCAGCGGCACTTTGTTCATTTCGTGCTGGAAGCCGCCCTCCCCCTCGATCAGCTCGCGGCTCTTGCGGGCGGCCGTCAAGCAGAGGATCCGCAGCGAGTCTACCTTTCTGAGAGAAGGAGACGAGTGAGGAGGTTGGAACGGGAGAGAACTGACCGGAACAAGAGACGCTCCACTTTGAAGCGAGTGCGGCTGTCTGTGGTCCAGTAGCCGCCGAGGTCGGCGCGCTTGACGGCCACGATCCCGTCCTCTTCATTCGCCGCGTTCACGATCGACGAGATGTGGCGAGTGTCTCGCCCCACCACCGGGATCTCCAGCCACTTCTTCGTCCGGAAATTCAGACGAAAGAGCACTTGACGTCGAGTGGCGCCCATCTTGGCACACTTGAAGTAGAGCGAGTGCGATGACTTCAAAGCCGAAGAATACCCCTGAAATCGAAGGAAGAATAAAAAGAAGAGAATAAGCGAAACACCTACGATTGGTCGCACATTCCGGGCGTCCAACTGCACTTTCGTCCACGCCTTCTTGTGGAGCGAGTACACGTGCAGAGTGTACGGGTCGTTGGGGCTCAGCGCGAAGATCCACCGTCCATCCACGCTCAGTTTGGCCATGCAGTGATCACGATCCACGGGGCGCGCCTCGTGGATCACCTCCGCAGTCGCCGTGTCGACGTCGAGACGGAGGAAGATTATCGCGTCGCCCGAGGTGCCGACGACCGCCCGCTTCACGTCCACGTCCTGCCCGCGAATGTCCGTGACCGCGAACACCAGACTGGAGCCCAGCGGTGGACGATGAAGCGAGTGGAGCTCGTAGGTGTGTCCGTCGACCGGAAGGCGGAGGAGGTACAACTCCGAAGAAGTGAACTCGCCAGCCGCAACGAGGATCGTGGTCAGATTGACGACAACAGCAGCTTTGATCGACGTTAGCAAAGGCCACTCGGTCGCGGATTTCAACAGCCTAAAACGAGAACAACCAAATGAAAACAAAAGAATGGGACTCACTTCCGAACGTTCCGCTGAAGGTCCACGATCAGCAGGTTGAGGGTGTACGTGAAGAAGAACATGTACCGCCCGTCCGCCGAGCAGCAAATCGTGTCCGAGATCTAGAATAACGGACAATCAAAAAAAGAAGCTGTCGATCGAAACAAGCCCCGTAGGTCTCGTAAACGAAGGTGTGCTTGACGTCCTCCTGCTCGTGAGTCGGTAACACCCAGCCCTCCATGTGCTTCGGGCATTTCGCAGCAGAGTGACGGATTATCGGTCGCACATCGTCTTTCTTCCAGCACTCCCGGCATCCGCACATTTGAGCCGACGCCAGCTGGACGATGGGCGACTGTTCCGTGGCCGGTTCTTCCTTGGGCCATCGCCGCTTCCGGCACAAAGCAGAACCGCCGGCAGCGGCCATGATCGCGCCTGAAAAAAGGAGAAGATTGGTGGGAAAGCAGGCAAATAATTCGGGGAAAATTGAACGAATTTCGCGAACAAAAACCTCAGAAACCCCGCAGATGATCATGGGAAGTTCGAGAGCCATTTCGAACGAGAATTCGAGAGTTATCGTCCGATTAAATTTGCTGGACAGAAGCGGGCGAAATGCGAGCAGGAACGCAACGCGTCATGCGGCGGCGGCGTCGGCTTCTGGGCGCCAAGTCTCCCGCCGCCTCTCCGCCGCCGCCCCGACCCGCTTGCCCCGACTGCCCGACCGCTCTGCTCGTCCGCTTGTACTCTGGTGATGCACACACGAAAGCGAGGGCCGCCGTTGATGGGTAGTCGGAACATCTGCGCGCCTTTGGAGCTGTAAGACAGTGACATCTCTTTGCCCGTCCGTTTGTCCACGCATACTGCAGCCACACCCCCTTCGCTTTGTTTACCCGGCTCTGATAATCAACCCTTTTATTCAACAACAAACTTCAACAACAACAGCAAAATACGTTGAGTCAAACGCTCGGCTGCTTCACCGGACCGAGTACTTCGACCTCACAGCAGAAGAAGAGCGGTCCCTTGGCCGCGAGCTTCCGCAGCGTCTTCAGCGGTTTCCAGGCGGGCCATCCGTGCACGCGACCCGCCGAGAACTTTTCCGTCTTCTCTGGAATGCGCGGAGTGGTCGGCTGTCCGAAAAGGCGAGTGCTCACCGATTCGCCGTCCCCTCTCCACGACGCCCTCGACCCACACGGCGACTCGAAGGCGAGCGGGCGGGTGGGAGGAGTGCCGACTGCAGACCACGTGGAGGCCGCTCCAGTGCGGAAGATGCGGACTCCGGGGCACAAACTCCAGCCGGAAGTGCCCACCGGAGAGCCCGCGCACTTCGAAGAGGTCGCCCGCGTGCCGGTCGCCCTCCATCGCGAACTCCAGCCGATTGCGGGCGTTCGGGAACTCCCAGCGATGCGCGGTGGTCTTGCTCGAGATCCGCAGAGAGGAGAGCTGCAAGGAGTGCTGATGAAGGCAGAGAACACTGTGAACAGAGGATTCCAAAAGAGAACTCACCATAGCGGCGAGGTTGCTCGTCAATGCGCGCCGTTTGTTTCCGACCGCTCGGTTCGCAGTGGCCGCCCGTCGTTTCGCGCTGCTCGGCGGGAGGAGCGGAGCGACGGGCCCGGCGACCACTTCGAGCGTGCAGCAGACGAACAGCGCGCCCGCACCGCAGCGCTGCTGCAGAGCGCGCAAACGCGGCGATTTGGGGGCGGCGTGCGTCCGCCCGGCCGCGAATTCGAGCGTTCCCTCTGCAATGCGAGTCGACCGTTGACCAACAGGACGGGAAACACGCACCGACCGGCGAGTACTTCGAGCCGTCCGCCCACTCGCACCAACCCGTGCAGCGGAGCCAAACGGAGCGGTCGGGCAGCCGACGACAGGCCAGCGAGAAGTGGCTGTTCTTCCGAATGCTCCGGGATTTGGGCACCAGCTGGAGTTGGAATTGGCTGCCGTGAAGGCCGTTCAGCTCAAACAGGGGGCTCTTCCACTTGGCGCCGACGCTGGCGGCCTCCGAACGGCGCTTGAAGTCCTCCACCGGCCAGCGGAAGGAAGTCGTCGTCGACATGCCGACCGAAATAAAACTGAGAGTTGGGCGAGCAGCGAGCCGATCGACCGCGTTCCTCTGTTCTCGCGCAATCCCCACCGCCTCGCGGTCATCCGCGGTAGGGGAGCGTTTGCCCGAGTTGTTTGTTCAAAAATAGTGAACAGTTAATTCCATTTTCGCTCAACAACAAACAAGCAGGAACCGATCACACGAACGACGAGGCGATCAGCGTGAAGAACTCGGTCACAATCGCCGAGTTCTCGTGCGTGTACGCGGCGTTCCACTCGGGCAGCACGACGATCTCCTTCGCGTTCCTCTTCGCAAACTCCAGCACGCGGTCCTTGAAGCCGTCCAGGTGGCGGTGGGCGAACGCGAGGCGGAGGTCGTCGAGGATGCTCGCGATGGAAAGACTGCGGACAACCGAGTCCACGCACATCTCCTGGAAGCGAGTGAAGTGAGAGGGCGGTCAGGGGGCTCACATGCAACAACTCCAGGCGATAGAAGTCGGCGGCGGGCAGGAGACCGCGCGCATTCGACTCTACTTGTGTGTAAACGAAGCAAAGGACTCGGCCGTGTGGTTCTTCACTTCGACCACCCCCTTCGGTCGTGAACATCTTCAGGAAGTACTCGGATTGCGACGCCAGAACGACCTTGTGGACCTGCAAGAGGGGACTGTGATCAAAGAGCGGATGCACGGGAAAACGCGCCTTGAAAACGTTCTCTCCGACGCGCACTTCGAAGTCCGCGAACCGCTCGTCGCCGAACATCCGCCCGCTTTTGTCGACGATCGCCGCCTTCACCGACCGCTCGTCGAGGTGGGCGTGCGTCGTGGCGTCGAGCAGTTCGACCTCGCAGCAGAGGAACACGGGCTGTTCATACTCCAGGAGGTACGAAAGGTATTGCGCATCGTACCACTCGTCCCAGCCGTGCTGTTGGCCCGGGCGGAAGGTCGCCGTCTTCTCTGGAAAGCACTCGGCGACCTTCGGGCTTCGGGTGCTCGAAAGGAGAATATGCGGACCTCCACGGCGGGTCTTCGGCGAGCTCCTCGGGCCACAGCTTCACGTGAAGACGGACGGCGGAGTGCTGACGGAGCTCCCGGCAGAGCAAGTGGACGCTCAGGCTGACCTCCGCCCACTCATGGTCGGGATAGTCTTGGAACTCGACGACGAGGCGGAATTGCGATCCGGGGCTTCCGTTCAGCTCGAACAGCGGACCCGCCCACCGGTCGTCCTCGCGGGCGAGCGCCTTTCGCTTCCAGAAGTCCACGAGCTCCCAGCGGTGGAGGGTCTTCCGAGCCATACCGGAGGGAGCGGTGGAAGAAGAGACGGCGAAGCTTCACAGTGCTCTGCACGAACCGAAAGAGCGAACTCAACCGACCGCACGCCACCGGAAACCGTCGAATTTCACCGCTCCGCGGGTCGCGGGCAAAACCGAAAATGAGAGGCGGGTTTGGGCGCAGTGGCTCTTTGTTGCCCCACGAGCAGGTCAACGGATCAATTCGCGCGCGGCGCCATCATTCTATTGTTGAATCGACAGCGGATTCAGATTCTCCGTAACCGATTTCATCAGAAAACTGCTTTTGTTGTTACGAATCGGTGCAGAATAAGGGAGGAAAGCGACGGCGAAAAATGAGATGGTTTGGTATCTGCGAAATGTAAGTAGTTTTTCAGTTTTGGCTTAAAATGGATGAATGAAACACGAAAAGAAAGAGCTCGTTGAGTAGAACAAAGTTACGTACGATGAGCGCAAAAGAATTCCGCAGAACGGAGCTACACGCGTTCAAGTACAAAAAATGGACATTTTCGGTCGACCCCACTGGTTGCGAAATGTAAGTAGTCTTTCAGTTTTGGCTCAAATGGGGTGAAAAGTACACGAAACAAAAGAGGAGAACCGGGAGCACAAAGTTACGTACGATGAGCGCGAAAGAAATCCGCTGAACGAAGCTGCACGGCTTCGCGTCGCCGATCCTGGCAGAAGACACCCCGACTTTCTGCTTTCCGCTCGCAATAAATCCAAAACAAGGCCGTTTCAGATGCCACCAGCGAGTTTTCTGGTAGAATCCGCCTCGCTCTTTCGATTGCGACCGGTTGCAGCGCATGCTGATGTGATCTTAGGCCGCTGCACGGGCCCGAAGACGAAGCCGTTCGGCCAGCGGACGACTTGACCGTACGCCTCCGCCGCCGCTCATTTTCGCTTTTTGCACGGGGGCGCGTCGAGCGGTGAAATTCGACGGTTTTGCACTGCTTTCCAGTGGCGTGCGACCGATCGAACGGCCGACGACGATCAAACGAATGCCGACCGCAGCGGAAAGTCGAACGGCGAGGGCGAATTCGATCGGCGGGCAGTCCGCCCACTCGCCGGCCGCCCGCTCGCCTTCTTCCTTCCCGTCTTCCCCCTTCCTTCTCTCTCAGTTGCCCGCTCGCTCTCTCCTCCGCTCGATCGACCATGACGATGAGCCGCTTCCTCGGACTCGCGAGTTTCTTCGTCGCCGCCGCCCTTCTGCGCGTCGCGCGGGCCGCCGAGCAGCCGGCTGCCCGCCCGAAGAACCCGATGGCCGCCGCCTTGCACACGCGCGTCTTCCACGTGGAGAAGGGTGGGTGATTGGAAGATTCTTTTGATCACGTCTTATTCATTCGTTCTCCTGCTTTCAGGCCACCTGCCGACCCTCCCGCCACTCACCGCCGTGCCGCCCGTCCGGCTGCCCGCCGTGCCGCCGCTCGACCTCCAGCGAGTGCCCGGCCTCGGCGACGTCCCGCTCCAGCTGCCGCCGCTCGACGCGGAGGAGTTGGAGCGGCTGGGCGAGATCACCGGCCAGATTGCGCAGGTGGTCGAGCTGCTCGTCCAGAGCGCCCGCCGCTCCGGCCTCAAGTCGGCGGCCTCCCGCTCGCTGGACGACGGCGAGATCGACCGCCTCGAGCGCGCCGACCGGCCGCCCTCCCGCACCGCCGCCGCCGACCGGCCGCCCGGCCGCGGCGACGCGCTCACCACCGGCGAGTGGGCGGCCCGCTGGTTCGTCCTTGGCGGGCTGCTCGTCTTCGCGCTCCTCGCCTGCGGCTTCGCGTGGGCCATCGGGCGGAAAGCGGAGGCCGTCCGCCAACGAGTGCGCGTGATCCCCGTCGGCTCGACCCCGTCCACCCGCGAGACCTCGGCCGCTTTCATCTCCATCTGATCGTCCCACTCACTACTTTCTCGTTTGTATTCGCTGTTCTCCGTTCGCATCTGTTTTATTTTTACACGGTCCGTAGGATTAAACGCTTCCTTTCGCACGTGTTCGGATGGTTGGAGCGATCGATTGAAGTGGAGATTTCGCCTCAATGCGGGACGAATCGAATGGAAAGAAGGTGGACGGGGGCAGTAAAAACCCGCCCGCCCGCGTGCGCTTGGATGTCGGAGCTCTGCGGGTCGCCGAAGTTGATTGTTCTCTGACGGCGTCGTTGTTCAAGTGCCACTTTTTGTATCCGCTTTCCTCACCGCCCGTCTGCTGGAGTCCAGGGAACGAGTCGGCCTAAAACAAGTGACTACCGCTCGAAGAAACTTCAACGAGTCCGCTCGATTGTAGTCGCGTACGAACAGGAGAAAACGACGAACTCGACTCGTCTTCTGGTCAAAAGCTTCTCATCCTTCAAGTATCTCTTAAGGGATGCTTCCGACGATGATTTCCGTCCAGTTCGTGTACATTTTCGTGTGCCAACTGATTGATTGCTTTGTACCTGCAAGCCCGCAAGTCTTCACGATCTGCATCAACAACTGACCCAACTCCTCAACGTTGGCTGTTGTCGTGGGTTTTGGCGGCTTCTGATCGTTGCGGGTCTGCCCGAAGGTGGGTGCGATCGGTGGCTGGATGAAGGGCAACGTATGACCCGATTGCCGTCCTTTGCAGAAAAACACTCGGGCTCGCTGATGTTCTGGCTGTTCGTCGGCATGTACCTCTTCGCCTTGATGCTCTCCGTTTCGGTCACGCGTCTGCTGCTGGACCGGACACACGTGCTCGCTACAACTGGGGGGCGGGCGCCTTTGGGTGGTCGCGATGCTCGCCGCGGGCTGGTGGTGGCCGTCGGGATCCCCGAGCTCGAGCTGCCGGTCGCCGAGCGAACGAGGGGCAACTTTCCCTTCCTCCTTCTTCACGCGCTCAACTGCCTGGCCACGAATAGCGGCGGATTGCTGCAGTCGGCGTTCCGATCGTCGCGCTTGCCTCCCACTTCTACCGAAAGCTCCAGCTGCACGACGGGTAGCGAGCGGACACAAGACACTAGTGGGTTCCCTTTACGTCTCGCTCCTTTACTCAATCGATGCGATAGTTGTCACCGCCGTGGTAACCGAGTTTTTCCTGAACTTTGCGCCCGTCTTTCTTTGGCTCGACGTGAAACCGCAGCACTGGGGCTCGTGGGGCAACTCGCTGATCGCCACGGCCGCCGTCTACGACGCGGTTCTGAGGCGCCGCAGCGGTTCGACAGTCCTTCTAGTGACTCCGGCCACACGGTTCCAAGCTCGCCTGTTCGCCTGTTTGCCGTCAATAAACCATCGAGCAGCACAGAAACGAGTCCGCCACACACTCGAACAGGTGACCGATCGAGAACTCGCGTGTTCCGCCGACTAGTCCCCAACGAGAGAATTTGTGGCGTGTTTGTCAAACGGCCCACTAAATACTCCGGTTTCTTTCCGCTCTATGAAAGTGTCTGCAAGATGAGAACGTGAACTTTCCGGCGGAGGAGAGGGCGGGCCCCTGCACGCACCAGGACGTTTTGAGTGATCTTCCCTTTTGTTTGTGAGTCAGTGCGCACACTCGTGATTCTCGCTCGAAAGTCGGCAGGAATCAACAGAACACGAAGTGAGTTTATTAAGAGCACAACACATGAGTCAACGAAGCGATCACTTATGGGCCAACTCCAACAAGGCAGCAATGATCGCAGGGTTTTGGTCCTTGAATTGCGGCCATCCTTCCAGCTTCATGAGCGAACGGAGGTTCTCGTAAACCACTTGAAGAGTCTTCCGCTTGAACTCCTCGTAGTGCCCCAGCTGAAAGGCCAACTGAAGGCGCTCCAGAAGATTCGAATTGCGCAAACCGCCCAAAATCGTATCGCTGCTTACCTCCTGAAAACAAGGGTGATCAGAATGAACGAAACAATCGCTAACCACGAGGTGCGGGATCTCAAAGCAGTCGGCGGCCCGCAGAAGATCCGGAGCGCTCTCCATTTCGCCCGTGTGCAGAAAACGGAGGAGTTTCTCCATTGTGTCGGCGTCGAACTTCTTGATGCGCACAAGCCCTTTCTGCTTTTTTTGTCTCGTTGGTGAGCATCGCCTTAAAGTAGACTGACGGGAAGAGGAGCACGAACTTGTGGACCTAAAGAAGGAGTGGTTAGAAGCAATGAACGCACCTTCCAGACCCGCTCGCCCACGTGCACTGCAAAGTTGGCGAGCTCGCCGCTCTCGAACATGGCGGCGAGTTGCTTTCGAAGATGGGCGTCTGTTGGAGCTCGTTTCGCCGACTCCACCGGACGAACCTCGCAGCAAACGATGAGCGGCGACACGAGAACTAATCGGAGAAGATTTGTGCGGCTCTCGAACGCCTTCCAGCCAAGGCCGGCAACTTCGTTGAAAGTGTGGTCCAATTCTGAAAGGTGAACACAAAACTGGCAGCTGTCAACCTTTCGTTTGAGTCTGATGCCCGTGTCTGTCTTCCAGCCAAACGACGTACTGAACACGAACGGAAGATCGGTCGTTCAAATCCTCTACGTGCAGAGAAACGGAGCAATAATTCGCTCAGTCCGCACCGTCTCCTCGAAGTAGACGTCCAGCCGACACTTGACGCCTTCAAGGCTCGTGGGATGCAATGGCCGTTTCGTTCGGGATTGAATTGAGGTGCTCCTTGAAGTCGGGAATCACTCACAGATGCACCGTCTCGTCCGACATCGTTTGAGCCATCGGGAAACGCGAACGTGTTCGAAGAACCACGAGTACATAGCAACAACGCGGGCAGCTAGGGAGTGGAAAAGGACACCGGTTGATCATGCCGAGCGTCCGACTGCTTGGGAGCCGATCTCAACCACGAGCGGCCGCTGCTTGTGCGGGCGCAAGGAAGCAATGTCCTTTGAATTCGTGCGGGCTGCTTGCCCGCTCTCGGTTGGAAGGGAAGTAAAACCAATGAATTTTCCCAAGAGGACTGCAGCGGTAAGAACAAAAAGTCGTCGCATGACTGCGAGACAAGCGATCCAGCCTTGCTTTTTTTATTCCTTGATTCCAACCCCTGTCTACGACTTCTCACAATCAGCTTTGAAGCGTAAGTTGAAGCAAACGAGTAATCAAGACATTCGGCGGCATGAATCGATCGGATCTCGAGCATTTGATTCGAAACAGGAGAGGGAGGCGGTGTTTGTTGCCTGCCGTGTTCTGTAAAATGCCCATCGAAGTGAAGTCGCCTTTCGATCCCCTTTGACAGGCGAGCTCCCGGCCGAAACGTGTGCGGGAGTTCTTCTCCATTCGATTCCTGCCGGAGTTCACTCGTTTCGTCATCAGAGAAACGAGTTCCTCCGCTCATGCTTCTTTGACGAATGACAGATGTTAGTTGAGCAGTTCCATCGAACCAAATGGCCAGCAATATAAGAGCCTCGATTTACGAACTTCTGTCAAAAACGTGTCAGGGGGGGGTTGACACGTTTTTGACAGACCCTGTGAAAATCGTGTACAAAAATCGGGCATCTGTCAAAAATCGTTACGATTTCTGACAAACGGAAGTTTTGTGTTCCGGAAATGAGCGGACCGCCGAATTTCGGTTCGCGCTTTTGGCGTCTGTCAAAAATCGTAACGAATTTTGACAGATGCCCGGTTCGCGTTCACGATTTCGACCGCCGCGTGTTTTGTGTTCGGACAGAGCGCAAAATGCCGGATTCCCGTTCGCTTTTTCACCAGCTGTCAAAAATCGTTACGATTTCAGACAGATTTGCCCCCTCGAACGCGAATTTGACAGTTTTCGCCAGTGGAAAACTGCCAAAATTGCGAACACAAAAACGACAGTTTCTGCACCGCGAACGCGAATCGGACACCTGCCAAAAATCGTAACGATTTTTGACAGACGCTAAAAGCGCGAACGGAAATTCGGCCGTTCGCTCATTTCCGGAACACAAAACACGCGGCGGTCAAAATCGTGAACGCGAATTGACCGGCTGTCAAAAATCGTAACGAATTTTGACAGACGCCAAAAACGCGAACGGAAACCCGGCAATCCGCCGATTTGCGTTACGTTCCCAGAGCACGTCTGCAAAAAACGTGTCAACCCCCCCCCCTGACACGTTTTTGACAGAAGTTCCTAAATCGAGGCTCTTATATTCTCTACTCTTCTCAGCGGGTACACTCCGCCGCCTTCCGTTCGGTCGATCGGTGGGCACTCGGCAGACGGACGAAAACCAAGCCGACTTCCCGCTCCGACTGCTCGTGAATTCCCGCCCGTCTTTCCTCTTGATGCCTGTTTTTGATGATGGAATCAACTATTTGATTGGTTTCGTTCATCAAAGAGCGAGTTTTTCTGATTAGCGGCTATTTCGCTCGTGATTGGAGTCGAACCGAATTTTCCCCTTGTATTTTTCGCCGAAAAGATCGAAACGTCCGAAGCGATTAAAGGTTTTTGTCAAGTGCTGGCCTTTGCGTTCAGCTGCCGTCGACTGTCGGCTATAGCGGGTGTCTGCAGACCATTCGGGCTTTGTTGACAAAAACGATCCACCTGCACGCCGTTCTCTCCATTCGTCAAGCCGCGCGGTTGCTAAACGAGCATGTTGCGGGTTGTTGTGCTCCTGATTCGAAAGCGCGCATCAATGATTTACCCGCTTGCAAACGAGGCGGCCGAGTGGCGTCTTTCTGTCGCTCTCTCTGCGCTCTGCGGACGGGCGGGCGGCAGCCGCGTCGAATAGCGTCCTCCCGCCTGCCTGCCCGCCGCCTGCCCCGTTCGCCCGCCGCTTCGTTAGGTCGCGTTTTTTTGCTGCGCGTGCTTTTCGCTTTCCGTTTGCAACCACGCGGCTTCTTCCATTTTCGTGTCATCTTCGCTCGTTTGAGGTCGATTCCAACAACCATGGCCGCGCGCAAGGAGACGCTCATCCGCTGGCCACTCGACGACTTTCAGAACCGTTTCCCCACTTCCGTCTTCCAGCAGAAGTGGGAGAGCGGCGACTTCCGCGTCAAGGGCGTTCCGGGTGCGAAGTTCCGCATTTCGTTCTACCCGAAAGGCGTCAACGAGAAGTACAAGGACGGCTGCGCGATGTACCTCCACGTTTTTGATTTCGGCGATCATCCGTCGATTTGCCTCAACTTCGAGTTCTGGATCGAAAATGGAAGGATGAAGCAATTGAAGAAGGGAGGCAAGTTCGTCACATGCAGCCCGAGTCACCTAAGATATTTTAGGCGAAGAGCATACTTTTGTTCCCTCGGAGATTGGTTGGGGATGGTCCCAGTTGGTCACCCAAAAGGAACCCACCAAATTCGCCAGAAATCGCCCGCTCGCTGTCGTCTGCAAGATCCGTCCGATGAACGTCATTGCGCAAACCGAGAAGACGGCCCAATCGGACGTTCTGCAGAAGATCGCGGCCGACTTCGATCAGGCGCTGTTCGCGGACATCGAAGTGCGCGTGCAGCAGAAAGTGTTCAAGGTTAGCTCTTTTTCTTTGCGATCATTCATCGTGTCATTCAGGTTTCGAAGACGATCATCTGTCTGGGCTCTCCCGTCTTCTGCAACATGTTCACGCACGACACGCAGGAGCGCGAGACGGGCATCGTGGAGATCAAAAAGGAGGACCCGGACATGGTCGAACTGCTCCTCCGCTACCTCTACTCCGGCAAGGTGGAGGGATTGAAGGACGTGGCCGCTCGTCTCCTCCCTGTGGCCGACTGCTACGAGGTGCTCCACTTGGCCGTAAGTTCAGCCTTCCTCTTCCTTTTTATTCCGTCATTCTCCAGACGATGTGTTTGGAGTCGCTCTACATACACGTGTCCATTGAGACGGTGCTCCGCGACTTGAAGTTGGCCTACGCACACGACCACGCGGGCTACTTCAAGGAGAAGTTCCTCAAGTTCGCGCAGACCAACTTCGCTCTCGTGAAGGTGCAATCGGACTGGACGGCCGACTTCATTCGCGAAAATTCGGAGGTGGTGAAGGACGTCGTCTCGCCCCTCACTCCCTGATTCGCTCATTGGCTTGTTGCTTTACTGTTAACCTCGTTTTCATTTCATCCACCAGTGGTTGTGCAGAAGTGGAGAATAAACAGTTGTTGTCAAGGTTTGATCAATGAGGAGGCGGTGGTTGCTCTTTGAAACCTAGTGTCGACTTGTTTCTCGTCGAGCTCATAGACATTGAGCACCGGGATAAACAAGAAGAAAGCCCGTGGATCCCTGACGTTCTCTGTGACTTGTCCGTTCGCTTCACCGTTGTCTACTGCTCCTTGCGGCCATCCGAACACTTCCAGCCTCCTGTTCATTTTCCATGGATGGTCACGCACAACTCCTGCAAGCCAACAGGATCCGCTGAAAAAAGACGAAAGAGGCTTGAACAGACCACAAGAGGCTCCAACTGAAAGTAGTCGGCGGCAGGCAACAGTTCGCGGGCACAGGCGACCAGATCGTCGACCTCCGCCGTGTACACGAACTCCAGCTCCTGCTCGACGACGCCCGTCCGCTTCTCCTCCGTGTCGAATGAGAACATCCGCTTGAAGTGCTCGGACTGCGCGACGAGGACCAGTTTGCGGGCCAGAACGAGAGAGAAAGAAGTGGAAGGAACGCAGCTTGAGGACTCACCTTGAACATTCGCCCGTTCACGTGCATCTCGACGTCCGCAAAGGTCGCGTCTCCGAGCAGCAGGGCGAAATTCTCGAGAACTTGTTTTTGCTCGTTTGCACGGCGGAGGGCGCAAACTCTCGTCAATCGTGTCTAGGCACCCGATTTCGCACGCGAGAAACAACGAGAAACCGCGCGCGTTCTGCAGCGTGAACAAGCCGAACGTGTCGCTCTCCACGTAATCCTGATGGACGCGCAAGCGCTCTTCTCGTCCTGCAATCCGATCGGTTGGACTCTCGTGTCGCCATCAAACGCACCGAATTCCTTGAGCTTAATGGAAAGGCGGCTCTCGGGACGCCCTTTCGGCTGCGAGCAGGCCGCCCGAACTAGCTCACGTTCCCCGACAATCCGGAGCTCTGCTTCGGCACGACGAATAGTTGGAATCGAGCTCCGCGCAATCCGTTCAGCCGAGAGAACGGACTGGTCCACTTCTCTCCTGCCTTTGCAGCAGTCGAGCGATCGCGGAAGTTGTCCAGTTGCCAGCGGTTCACAAGGCTCAACGGCATGCCGACAAAGCGATCGACTTCAGCTGCGAGCCTTCGAATCGCAGACGTTTGTTTATCTCTTTAGCTGAACTCCCATGCTCGACCAGAACGCATGAGAAAGCGACCTCCTTACCATTCAGCTCAACAGCCGCCGCCCTTTTGGTTGCGCATCCAAAGGGCCGCGTGGGAACGCGCTCGCCGCGAGAAAGCGCTCATTTCTATCATTCCTCCCTGTCGCGCCTTCGGTGCGGATGTCGACGCTCGGAGCCCACGGCGTGAACTTCGCGAGTGCGAAGGCGGCGGTCTGCGGCTCGCGTTTCTACGCCCACTATTTTTTTGCGTGCGCCCGCGGCCGGCGGCTCGTGGGCGTGAACTACGGGCACGTGGTGGTTGTGGACACGCACACGAACGAGGAGAAGTGAGTCTTCTGTTCCTATCCCCTCACTTCGCTTCCAGGCACTTCTCGCCGTCCGACAGGCTGCTCGAGGGAGTGCTCGACTGCTGGGCGGTGCGGGCCGACCGGCTGCTGGTCGTCACTCGCGATCACCTCGCTCTCGTCGAACTGGACGAGGAGAGCGGCGAGTTCCGGACGGACGTTCTGCACCGCTTTCCGGGCGCCCACTTCCCGCACGTCCAACACGCCCGCCGGCTGATCGTCGCCGTCGCTCCCGACCGTTTCGTCGTCGCGCACCTCCGCAGCGATCGCCACGCGGAGTTCCACTCGGTCGACCTGAAGACGCGCGTCGTCCGGCCCGTGGGCTCGCTGGAGGTCGCCGAGGGCACGATCGCCGCCGTCCACTCGCACGCGGGCCGCCTGCTGGCGGTCGTGCGGGACGGCGTGCGGCTCGCTTCCATCCACACGCTCGACCAGACGGACGGGAGCACGAACCGGGTGGACGTGGAGCACCTGCAGGAAGCGGTGAGTTGGCAGAAACTTCCATTGCCGTCCTTTCACCTCCACTCGTTTCTTCAGCCAAACGTCGCCCTCCGCTGCTTCTCGCTTTCGGCCGTCAGCTTCCACGCGGACGCCCTCTTCGTTCTGGAGCAGCTCGTGGTGAACGCCGCCGATCGGGCGCCTCGCCGCCTGCAGCCCCGACTGCGCCGGCTGGACCTCACGAGCGGCAAGTGGACGACCGTCGAGTGCGCCGTCTTGCGCGAGATCACCGCCTTCTGTTGGCACGCGGAGTGGGCGGGCGGCGTGGACACGCGCGAGCCGACCGACTTGCTGCACGTGGACGCCGACGGCGCGCTCACGGTCCACGTGCGCGCCTCCCACTCGTCCACGAACCACGCGCGAGTGGGCTTTGAGACGCCCGTGTGCGCGTGGAACTCCTTCCGGCTGACCGTCGGGTGAGCGGCCGAAAGAAGCCCTCCACTGATTTCTTTCTTTCAGCCACCCGCCGTCGCTCCTCCGCCTTTCGCTGGCCGCCCGCCATCCCGCCGACCCGCGCCCGTTGCCCATTCATTTGTCGAGCTAAAGCGTTGCTTGTTGGCTTTTGTCGCTGTTGAGGGCGTGCGAATAAACCGTTTAGATCAGTCGAAGGTGTGCTGTGGAAGGAAGTGGTTTTTCTCGAACTGAAAACAAAATGCTCTCCGTCTGTGGTCGATGTGGAAAGGAACAAGCAGGAGCTGGTGATCGGATGCGAGCGGGAAGCCCAACTATCCCCACGGTTGCAAAGAACGGAGCGGCAAGGCAAACAACCGGCGGTCGCTTCCAGTTGAACAGCCCTCGCTTCACTGTTGAACGGAAGGCAGAAGATTCGTTTAAGCACGACACAACTGCCGATTAGCGCGTGATTCGTTTACTTTCGAACAAAGATGATCAACATATGAGGCGACTGTTTATGACGGCTTCTAACGCTTCATCATGGCAATCAGAATTTCGGGGTTCTCGCGGCCGAACTGCTCCCAATCGTCCAGGTCCATGATCTCGTGCCGATTCTCGCACGCGAACTCCAGGACTTTCTGCTTGAAGCTGCCGTCGGGGTCGTGCCGAAAGGCGAGCAGCAGGTGCTCCATCGCGTGATCGACGGAAAGGTTCGCGAGAATCGAAGCGGTGCAGGCTTCCTGGAGATCAAGAGAACAATACGGAGCACTGCCCGCAATGAGCTCACGTGCAGTCGAGTGACTTGATAATAGTCGGCAATGGGCAGGAGAAGAGCGGCTTCGCGCTCCAGATTCTCCCGTGTAGAAAAACCGAAGCATCGGCTCGACGACGTCCGGCTCGTATCCTTCGATCGTAAGTTTCCCTTCCGTCGCTTCCTTCAGCCCGGACGAGAGATTGGTTGCCAAGACGGACGCGTGGGCACAGACGATCCAGCAAAGAAGCAAGATTGGAAGACCAGTTGATGGAACTCGCGTGGAAGCTGCGATCGGCAACGTGGATTTTGAAGTCGGAGCACGCGGGATCGTTGAAGTTGCGGGCCAAGTAGAAGCCGTGGACTTCCATCGGAGAGATCTCAACGGGCGGACTGAACGGACGCACTTCGCAACAGATCGTGATGGGGCCGCCGTTTGCCCACGACTTCAGCTCTCTTTGCGTGATCATTTGCCGATGAGCCTCGTGTAGATCGCTGCTTAAACACGTTGTTTAGTGCTAAAAACAGAGGCCGTAGGATCGAACACCTTCGAAAGAACCCACTGAATTTTCGCGTGCGTTGCTTGTCCGAACGCTCCATCCACAGTTCGAACTGCGAACAGACCGAAGAGCGGCCGCCGAGATCGGAAAGACGCACGAAAAGTCCCGCATGTTCGTTGTTCTTCTCGTTGTCGCCCTTTGGGTAGAACAAAAGGCGGTACTTCACGTCGGGCAGGCCGTCTGCCGCAAATTGCTCGCCCTTCCAAAGCTGCTTGTTGGTCGACGCGTCAAACCGTCGCTGAAAGTCGGCAAGTTCCCATTGCCGAACAGTCAAACAAGAGAGCGGGGTCCCGATCTCCATGCCGAACACACACAAAGACGGTGGGCGTGTGGCGAAAGTCGTTCATCTCGTCTGCGGAGTAAACGACCCATTCAGTCGAAGTGTGTCGCTTGAGAACGCAATCGATCGCTGAAGGAAAACCGGAGCGATGCTTTCGGTCGGTGCTCACTCACTTTCGCGCGTTGTGGCCGTTCCGTCGATCTTCTCGCGTTGTGATCGAAAAGTCGAAGCGGCGTGGTCCACGCACACGCACAGCGAACAGTCGCCGTCTTTATTTTTCGGAATCAACGAGAGATGAAGGACGGCACGTCCGTGAAGCGGGTCGATGTACTCGTGCAAATCTCCCGACCACTCGTCTTCGGGGACCGCCGCCTTGAGTCGTTGGTCGAAGTCGGAGATGCGCCAAACAATCGTCTTTCCATCGCTGAAGTGGGCGACGGACGACATTTCGCAAGGCAAATGATCTGTAAAAAAAAGAGTATAAACAACTGAAATTCGTGGAAGGAATGAAAATGCGCGCCCAAAGCGAACGAGGACGAGTTGCCCACGCCGATCGGCCGGCACCGACGTGTCGTTGCTGGTTCACCTGTAGAAAGCGAGGCCGTTTGTGAGGTTGGACGTGCGGGTGTGCAGGAGAGTGGATTGAGTCGGAGCGGCTGTTGAAGAGATCTCCCTTGCTGCACACAAAAATGAGGTGGTTGACCGCTTCCGTCCCTTCCGCTCGACTGACGCCGCCCGTTCACCCCGCACGCAATCTGCTAGTCGCCACTTGCGAACGGCTGCTGCAGATCGATTTAGAGTGGACGAACGGCCGCTTCGGCGTCGAAGTTCTCCACCACTTCTCGCCCTCCGCCGTCTGCTGCCGCATGATCGCCCCGACCGCTTCGTCTTCTCGGCCGTCGAGAACACGCTGCATTTCGAATTCCAAAGCGTCGATTTGAACGCGCGAATCGTCAACAAAATGGTAGAAAAGGTGGAAGGCGCAGTAAGAGTGGAAACTCTAGCCGTTCACGACTCAAAGCAGCACGTGATTGGAGTAGGAAGACGAAAGACCCACACCGGCCGATCTGCTCAAAGAGCTCCGAGTCGACCTTCGCGTCCCACCGCACGTCGAAACCGAATTCCACGTGTACGGGCAGCAGATTGGCGATTCCGACCATCTCCGTTGGGTTGGCCGCGAATTCGACGGTCGGCGCGCCAAATCCGACGTCCAGCTTCGCGCACCAGCCGAAGGGGTTCAGCTCGAATCGGAGGCCGCGAGCGGCACGACGGACGGCCGTCAGCGGGGCGCGAGAGACGGTCTGCAAGGAACGAAGCGTGCGGAGATGGAAAGAAAAGAACTCACGGCCAAACGGAAGAATCGGGCCGCGCCTTTCTTCGCGGCGTCCCGCGTTGCCTCGATCAAACGGAGATTTTTGCGGCGGAAGTTGCGGCTCGGCCTTTCAGCAAGCAACAGTCTTTTCCGTTCAGAGGACGCCTACGAACGTTCGATCTGACAGCGGAAGAAATAGGAGTGTAGCAGAAGAATATCGAGTCGGCTTCTGCAAGCACATGCGCTTTCTACTTGCAAGTGAAGCTTCTGACGATGCAGCTACAAAGAGGTTTCGTTCCAGCCACTCCAATCGAACCGACAGCCTTCGGTCGTCAGCAACGGAACGCGCAAGAAACAGAAGTGACAGCCGACAGAGACGAGACGCTCTTTTCGTTCGCTCGCCCTCATTTCCGCTCCTTCCGCCCGGCTCGTCTCGTTGCGGGCGGTCGCTCTGCTTTTGCGATCGATGCGTTCGAATCGCAAGCCTCTTATTCTCCGTCTGCCCTTTGCTCTGTGCATGTGCGACGACGAGCAGCACGTCCACAAGACCGCTCACTTCGCTCTCGCCGCCGTTCGTCCCTTCGGATTCTTCGCTCGGGTGTGTTCTTCGGCAGATAGGGGATGCTGATGACTCATGATGGGCTTTCAGCGCCGCTGTCTGCTCGCCGCGTTCTGCTTGTCGACAGTCGATGAGACGAGTGGGTTTGCTCGCCCGCAAGTCCGCCCTATTCTTCCTTCTCCTTGTGGCCGCTGTGTTCGCTGATGGTCGGCTTGCGCGCCTTCTCTCGTTCTACAATCACGTACCCGCAGGCGTCTGGTCGTTGTTGGTGAGCGCCCCATTTCCACTCGCTCTGTTTATCCACCTTTCAGTGTTTCGGTCGATGGGCACGCCGACGACGACGAGCAAAAAGGCGGACGATCCTGCAAACAGCGATTCGAATAAACCGCAAGCTTCCCTCCATTCGTTCGATTCACCTCTTTTGCAGTGCGAATGCGAGCGAATGCCGATTGCAAGCGAGAATCCCACTGGATCGGCCGGCTGGAAACGAAGAACAGTCAGGCGAATGCTCTTGACGCCGATCGCCATCTGTTCGACCGCTTGAAGGTTCGCTCGCTGTCTACATGTGTTCATTCAGATCACTCGTATTGCAGCAGTCTTGAGGGCAACGGACCGTCCGCAAGCTCCCAATCGTTGGAGGAAGCCACCATCCGGCCGTCTTTCCTCTCCTCCAAGGACTCGCGCTGTGGTTCGAAATGGATGTGCGACGAGAAAGACGAGAATGCCATGTCTTTTTTTGGTCCGTCTGCGAATAAACACAGCGAGTTTACCGAGCGCTTTCGACGGGAAACGGACAAGCGTTCGAGAATTCTCTGGTGGCTGAAGGCAGCAGCCGACCAACTGCCAATTGCAGTCAGACGCCCATTCTCCTCACTTTTGCGGCAAGTGCAATAGACGATTGGTATGCAATCTCCACTCCGAACCCAGTTGAACACAAGTTTATTCATCAGGCAATCCTTTCGACAGCAAAAACGACTGGAGGTGAATGGGTGGTCGATTGGTACAAGTCCTTGATGAGCGCCGGATTCTCGCGGATGAATTCTTCCATGAATTCCGGCAGCTCGCCGATCGCCTTCGCATTCTTCTTGGCAAACAGCAGCAGTTGCTGCTTGAAGTCCTCGAGATGGGCGAGCGTGAATGCGAGGTGGAGGTCGTCCAGGATGGTCGCCACAGAGAGAGTGCTGAGGATCGCGGTCACGCACATCTCCTGAACCAAACAAAGAATAGTAAACCGGATTGAAGCTGGATAATACCACGAAAGCTTCCAGCTGGTAGTAGTCGGCGGCGCGCAAGAGATTGCGAGCGCTAACCTCCAAGTCCTCCACTTTGCCCGTGTACATGAAGCGGAGAAGCTTTTCGATCACGTCCGCCGAATGCTTCAGCTCGATGGTCCCCTTCCGGTTGACCTCAGAATCGTGTCGGAACACGCCTTTGAAGTAGTCGGACTGCGAAATGAGCACGAACTTGTGGACCTGAACGGGAGCATGAGTAATGATCATGTAAAGGAGATCTGCCATGAAAACCCGCTCATCCGCGCGCACCTCGAAGTCCGCGAACTCGTCGTCTTGAAGCGTGGCGGCGAAATTGCCGAGCACGCGCGTTTTGACGCCTCCGATCTCCGAAGCAATCGGAGCATTTTCGATGACATTGAGGCAGTGGATTTCACAGCAGAAGAACAAGGACTCTTCGCTTGCGTCGTCTTGAATTGTGCAATACCCGTCGTGGTCCCATCCGTGCTTTTGCTCCAAAACAAACCCCTCGGGTTTTTCTGCAATGAACTTCATCCCCTTGCCGTTTGGACATCCAACACCTACTGAATGTATATGTGCTCCTACCTACGGTGTCTTCAAACCACACCTCGAACTGAAGACGAACAGAAGAGTGGTCGCTCAATTGCGTACACGCCAAGCCGAACTCTCGCATCATACGCCCGGACATAATGCGCAATAAAAAGCTGGAACCGAGCGCCCGAAACACCGTTCAACGCAAACGGCGGACTTTTCCACTTCCTTCCCATAGCAGAAACAATCGAACGATCGCGGATTCTGGGGAGTTCCCAGCGATACAACGTGGTTTGACATGATTCCGAAACGCGAGTAAATAAACGACTAAAGGCTCCATTGTATTGTAGACCCGCCTCGAAACAAAGGGCAGAAGGGAAGCAGCGGCGGAAAAGCTGACTGTGCGGTGGCGAACGGGGGATGCTCGTTGTTATCGGTTCCGGCTTGTCGAACGCTCGCGTTTACGCCGCACTCAACCATCAAAGACCGGAAAATTCCCGTTCGCTTTTTATCAACCGAGCGGTCGATTGGACATCCGCTAAGCAGTCGAGGATTGCGCATTTTCGTTGGGCGTCCGCTGTTGCGCAAATTGAAAAGCAAACGGACTGGTGTCTTGCAAATGCTGCAGTTCCCGATAAAAACGTGCTTTGTTTCTTTCAACTATTCGATCGAGATCACGTTCTTAAACTTCTTATCGTGTCTTCAAGTCACTCACTAGGGAACACGCCGACGAAAATAGCGAGAGTTCGACCACTCATCTGCGTTCTTCATCCGCTCCGTCCACCATCATTGTTCAGCGCGCTCCTCGTGCACTCACGGCGATGTGGGCTGTTTGAAGTACGCGAATTCGACGACGCCGCAACGGCGGCTGCGTGTTCACTTCCGGCCGGCTGCTCGCCGACTTCTTGCAATTGGACAATCTCGTCAAGGCGCTGGACACGTGCACGAAAGACTGCAAAATCAATCACCTTTGTTTGTTTTGCCTGTCCGCCGCTGCAGGATCCCCTTGTTAGAAGACGCGTTCGACTGGTGGGTGGTGAACGGATCCGCTTCCGTCCAACATGTGGTTTCCGCTGCTCGCCGAAAGGCCCGCGCCGACCCGCAGATTCAATCGAGAGTCCTCCTCTCCTTCAAAGGCCAACAGTGAACTGCGCCTTCCAAACGGGCGAATTGGGGATCGGCGAAGTGAACGACAGTCGCAGCAACCAACGGCGGGCTTTGATGCGTACATCGATCCTTCGAGCGTCCTCTTCACTCACGACAACGTTTGTTCGAAAGTTCCGTGCAACGACCAGCGCTGGCCAGTGATGTGGCTGAAGACGAACCTGTCCAAGAATCGAAGGCTCTTCCAACCGGAGCAGTTCGAAGCACTTATGCGAGCCGCAGAATTGCGAAAAGACTCCACGAGCGGCGGTGCGGCAGTCGGTGGGCGGTAAGCGGGTGGAGTTCCCGCTCGATCGAGCGAGCGCCCGCGTTTGACTTCCGTCCGTACAATTCTGCAGAGCCGACGCAACGGACGCGGCGTTAGCGTGTTGCAAGTCGCCGGGTGGGAGCTCTCGGACACGAGCCTCGGCGCCGTCCTCCTCGACATTCACTGCGTTCACTACCGTTACAACGAACTGTTTGGCCTTTTTGAAGCAAATTTGAGCCCCCTGTTCTTCAACCAAGCGCAAGAATAAATGAATATTGCATCAGTAGCCGGCTAACAGATTAGAGGCTGCGCAATCACGAGAAGTCGTCGATTGTCGTCAAGTTGTTGTGTGGAAGGGCAAGACTCTTGTCCTTTATAAGGCCAAACGACTCGCTGTTCCGGTTTTTGCAGCTCGCCTTGATCCCCGCAATTAGTCTTTCCTGCTGCTCAATCGATAGAACGTTTTGTTCCACCGGTTATCCGCTCGAGCTTTGCCCAGCGTTTGAACAATCCACCGCCAATTGCAAGTGTTTATCGTAACGACCACTCGTATCAAACACTCGGGGAGAGCAGTGGCTGTCGGTGGTGAATCGACCGTCCAACTCGTAGCGGGGCTCCAACCACTCGGCGAGTCCGCACGGCCAATGGCCGGTGAACGGGCGCTCGTTTCCTCGGCAGACAGGTTGTCCGCTCGGCGTGCAGTTGGAGGCCCTAAACAGAAGAACGGGCTCGACTGCCTTGTTCACGCAAACTCACACTCGCGACCAGTACAGCCGGTCGGGACGGAGGTACACGCCGTTTTGCATACGCGAGTGCCCCGTGTTCCACTATGTTATTCGATCAACACAAATGCAAGTGTTTGGACTCACGGTAACGACGAACACTCGCTTCCAATCATTCGAAGTCCACTCGAAGATCTCCAAGTCCTGCGAACAACCGGGCCGTCGTTCAACAAACAACACTCGCTCACCATTCGAGTGTAGTGGGAGTAGGGCGAGCGGACGATGGAGGATTTCGACGAAACAGAGTCCGGAGTGCTCAAAGACTCAACCGAGTCCTCATCTCGAGTTGTGGCCGCAGAAGCCAAAAGACCCCTTCGGCAGACGACCACCGTGTCGATTGGAAACCATTCTTCTTCCCCGTAGCTCAACGCTTCGATGATTCCGAAGACGAAAAACGAGAGAAGAGCCGGGCGCATTCCAATCGAAATACAAGCGAGAATGTGGTTGATCGTCGTTTCCTGCCGATAACGATGACTGGTCGTTGTTTTGATTCGTCAACCCCGTTCCTCGTCGTCCTTTCCGCCGTCGATCGGTGCGTCGACTAAACGATGAGCAAGCCGTTGCTGTAGTCTCCACGAGAGACATTCGGGCAATCAATGGAAGCGTCAAAAAACGACATTCATCAATCAAACAAAAGCGAGCAGTGTGGAGAGCTCGTGGAAACTTTCCGGCTTCTCTTGCGCAAAGTGGGCGTTTATTCGGGCACTCGGAGAGGTTTTCGGCGAGTTGCTTTGAGAACTCCAGGACGCACGCGTTGAAGTCGTCGACCGCAATCGTGCTGACTGTCTTTGAATGATGGAAACTCGGCTGCTTTGTGTTTGAGCGAGCGGAAGAGCACTCGAGGTTGACCGCAGCAGTGCCGACGGCGATGGAAACCTGCGAGAATTCGGACGCCCAAAAAGCAACCGCTCGTCGAGTGAATAAAGGCGATTCAGAACGCGCTCTGAGTTCCACTCCGCTTTCCGCGCAGTTGCGAATCGTCTACTGCAAGCTGCAACCGCCGCCCGGAAGGGTTGATTCGACACAAGGAAGAAAGCGGCTTTCCACGCCCACATTCGCGGTGAACTCAACAAAAATCGGGTCAAATCCACTTACTTTTCGAGCACCAAAGCAACGCATTCTCGATGTGACCTCATTTATTCGAACGACAGCGGCAGAGAAAAGAGCAAATTGACATCAACGCAATGAAACACAAACGGGCACACAACCGAAAAAAGAAGGCTACTCGAGACGGCAAACGGGGATCGGCTTCATGCCCTCGAAGTGGATGGGCGCCCACTTCTCCAGCTGGGCGTTGAGCGGCAGCTTGGAGATCTGCTCGTGGAATCCGTCCTCTCCGTCGACCAGCTGGCGACTCTTCCGGAAGGCCGCCAGAGCGAGGTGTTTGAGCGAGTGCGGGTTGCTGAAAACCGACGGCACGAGTGAACGAGCGGGAAGAAGCGGGGACCCACCGGAGCATCAACCTTTGGATCCTGAAGCGAGTCATCAGGTGGCCGTTGTGCCGCTTGTCCGCTTGTTCAACGACCACGATTCCGTCCTCCTCGTTGTCCACCGGCTTGACGATCGGGTAGAAGTAGACGTTCGATGGCGAGCGGAACGAAAGCGCCTCTCACTTCTTCGTTTCGAAGTTGCAACGAAAGAAATACGAAGAGTGATGCCCGTCGACTAGTCGGTTCTCCTTCGCGAACAGCGATCGCGGTCCGCTGAGCAGCCCGAAGGTCGTCTGAAATCAGAACAGGAAGATCGAGAAAGAAACAGAGAAGCGTACGCTGTTCGACTCCACGCCGCCCAACTCCTCCCTGGTCCACTTCTTCTCGCCCAGAGTGTACACGTGGAGCTCCTTTGGGGTTTCGCACTGGACCGCGTACAGCCGCCTCCCGTCTTTGCTCAGCTGCGACGCGAACAAAGCGAATTTGGAATGAGTGCCCGTGTGCTGGACGGTGACACGCCGCTCGTTGATGTCCAGCCGGAGGAAGACGAAATGTTCGGAGTAGCCGAGGACCGCTCGCTTCAGGTCCACCCCCTCGCCGATGATCTCCGTGAGGACGAACGCCAGCTCCCGACGGGGGCTCGAATGGAGGAGAGTGCGCTCGTAGATTTCGCTCTCGTCCGGCAGGCGAATGAGATGCAGCTCGCCGATGTAGTCGAAGGTGATGAGGATCGTGTTGCGGCTCACGACCACCACTGTGTCGGCAGAACATCTGCGAGGGAATTTCTTCGGAGCTTTCCACAGTCTGAGCACAACAACCAATGAAACAGACGATGGAAAGGAACGCACCTGTAGATGCTGCGCACAAAGTCCACGACGAGCAGCTCCGCCTGTTTTGTGAAGGCGTACATCAAATGACCGTCCGCCGAAACTCTGAAGGCATCCGTGAGCTGAAAACAGTCAGGAATTAAACAGAAAGAAGCACTGAACAGACCTCGTGACCGTCGTAGACGAAATGCTTGGGCTCCTTCTGCTCGTGATCTACCGGCTTCACGCCTTTCGCTCGCTTCGCCTTCTTCGTCCGCGGATGGGAGAACAAGGAGCGAATTTGAGCCCGCCACCAACAATCGTCGCATCCGCACAACTGAGAGAACGAAAGCTGGACGATGGGCGAACGTTTCGCGCCGTCGCCCTTCCCGGCCGGCCGCTTTCGCCCCGCGGACGGGTCCGCCGCCTCGGCCATCGTTCCGCTGCAAACACGCGAATTACGGGGTGGAAACTTGTAACAAATCACGCATAACTTCACGGGGAAAATAATGGAAAACGTCCAAAAATTAAGATATTTTTGTAGCAGTTTTTGGGAACGTTCCGAACACGAAAATTCTTTCATCCATCGAGAAATTGACCATGAAGTCAGCGAATTGCCGAGGAAGAGCGGCGGGCGGCTGGACGCGGCGTCCCCGCACGGGACATGTCCTCGCCGGGAAAGAGAAGACGCTCCGCTGTCGCTTAACCGGCTTGTTCGCCGTTACGCTAGTTGAATTCGAGCAGTCTTCAACCAATTCAGTCTCTTTTGTTTTTGCGCCAAAAACTCCGCAACAGGACGAGTGGTTCGTATTCGAAGGCCGTCAGGAACAAAGAAATAAGTGGAATGAGCAAGAGGATTGAAGGCCCACTTCAACGCCTGCTCAAGAACACGCGTCGAGCAACACGAGAACTCGCTCCAAGCGGACCGCTCGCAGAAGGCGGGCAAACAAGTGGACGGGTAGGTGGTCGAACGGAAGACAGCCAACAACCCATAAGAAGAGTTGTGGCCTCGTCGACTTGCTGCGGAACGACGAGTGGAATAAGCGGGCGGCTCGTTCGGTCGCCAAAGCGTCGACGCAATCCTCTTCGTTGCGAGACGAGAAGACCGGCGGGTACAAAAGGCGGCCGAGCGAGCGAGCGGCTCATTCGCCGCTCATTTCTCTTCCGGACCGCTCTCCTCTCCGTCGATCCGTCCGCTCTGCTCTGCTTGCGGTCGTTTGCTGGAATGAGAGGTGGAGATCGTCACCCGCACAAGTTCTTCGCCGTCAATTCGCTTCTTCGCGTCCTCCGCCGTGAGTGCTTTCTGGTTTGTGTGTTCATGCCGGCGTGTGCTTTCAGGTGGAGCACCTCCACCCTGTCGTTTCTGCACTTATCCCTGTGAACGACATCGACGAGCACGTGCACGACTTTCTTTCCGCTAGACTTCCGTGTGCCTTTCGTCTCTTTGGATTCTCCAGTCGGTGTGTACGGTGAGTGGTCGTTGACTCCAACGGAAGATTCCTAAAGCTCCCCGGCTTTTAGGGCGCTTTCGAACCACGTCTGCATCGTCGGTCGACTGCTGTAACAACAGCATTCTGCTGCTCGATCGTGTGAACGAGACAGCCTCGACATCGAAAAGTGTGTCCTCTCCTGAGTCCGCGAATCAACTGCCGCTTCAGTTCGTTCTTCTGTGCGACAGCTGACAGCGAGCAACGACAAGAAACGATTGGAACGAGCGGCATGTTTCTGTTGCGACTGGTAAGTGTCTTCGTTAACCGCTTCCTTTATCCGCCGTTCTTCAGCTCGCTGCGATGCACTTCACGGGCGAGATTCAAGAAGCAAAGCCGCCTTTCATTTGGTCGAACGGCAACAGCGGCGGCGTTGCGAAAAGCGACAACTTCTTCATGCGACGCTCGCGTTTCACTGGACGACGGCGAGTAAGTCGTCCTTCCCTTCACCAGAACAATCCAACCGTCTTTCTTGTGGCTTTTGGTGAATCAGAGGGCAAAGGCGAGCTTGATCGGACGCCGAACCAACCGCTGCATCGAAGAAGGCCGCTCGCTCATTCCCAGCAACAACCGTTGTCCCTGAAATGAGCACTCCTCATCTCTTCGACATGCTGGAGTGGCTGGATGAACGGAAGGACGGCTGTTGGTTGAACGTGTGAGTTTTTTTCGTCCGTCTTCCAACTCTTTCGTTCGTCTTCCAACTCTTTCGCCCGTCGATTTCAGCCTCTTGCGAACGGAGGGATCCCATCCATCCAAGACGGAGGAACGTGAGTGGTTGAGCGCCTCCAGCTTGTTCCTATCTGTGTTGATTTCAGCTCCGCTCCTCTTCGCCCAGCCGACTGCTTGTGCATGAGCATGGTCGCCAAGTTCAAGCTCCAACTGCTTTCGGTAAGTCGCGCTTGTTCCTTTGTTCTTCTCCTCTCATCTCTCCTTCTTTTCAGTTCTGGTCGACGACCGCCTGTGCTTCGAAATGGATGTGCGAGAAAAAGGCCCTGAAGACGGCGAGCCCCAATCTGTTTGTGGTATCCATTGATTGATTCTCTGCGTGTTTGTGCGTTTTGCTGTTGATATGACGATCAAGCTTCTTTGTCGAATAAATCGAGGGTTCACGATCAAAGTGGGCTTTTGGTCGAAGAAGAAAGAAGGAAAGCAACACAGCCGACTGGCCAAAAGCCTTACAGAAAAGACACATCCTTCCCTCACGACACTCGCGTTGAGCTTCGTTTGAAGCAGCCCAACTCATGCACCGGAATCGGCGTCGATGGCCACTCCCGGGCAGTAGGATGAACTAGAAGTGGACACAGCGTCGAGAAAGTCGGTCGTGAACTTCGTGTACCAACGGAGATCTTCGCCCATTCGCAACGCGCCTTGATCGCAAGTATGCAGGATTGAACGTAAAGGTGAGAAAAGGCAACGGCTCACTTGATCGACACCCAACGAGATCTTGTGCGGCTCGCAGTTCACGTCGAAACGGACGTCCACTCGCTCCCCACGGCTCCAGTCGTGATCGAGGACATTCGAACTTCTGGCACGACCAAACGAGCGGCTCGAACACGCCGTCTTTGAGCCACAACGGGGCACTCCAGCGGTTCTTTTTCGTTTCGAAAAACCAAATTCGAGCTGTTGATTATGCGTGAATTCGTCATCGAGAAAAGAGGATGCTCCTCGTCTTTGCGAAACATTCCTCTTGCGAAACGCATCCGAACGTCCGCGCTCGCCGCTTATCACTCGCTTTGTCGTTTCGACAACCGCATTCCGTCTTCTCTCTGTTCCGCCTGCCCGTCGACCCCGGGCGGCGGCGATAAGAAGCCGCTCGTTGTCCAGCTGGTCGCTCGGGACAAACGCAAACGACGAACAGAAACGAGCGAGGAATCGTCTTGCAAACTCGCTCATTCTTCGTTGTTCTCAACTTTCTGCTTCGTTCGGCCATGTCCATCTGCAAGTGTTGGCCGAGCGGGACGACGCTCGTCAAGTGGAAAATCGAGGACTTTGACGAGAATTTCCGCGCGGCGGTGTGCGGCGATTGTTGGTGTTCGGACCTCTTCACAACCAACCTGAACGGAAACTCGTCGCTGTCCTTCCACGTCTTTCCGCTCGTCTCTTTGGTCGGCTATTCGGACGAGCACTCTCGACTGGAGCGCCGTCTCGGGCCCTTCCACGTGTTCGGCTTCTTGGCGGCATCCTACCCGACGGTCGAAATGACGATGTGGCTGGAGGACGAAGCGGGAGACGTCGTCGTCCCCAAGGGTGAGCAAAGGACTACGAGCAATTCATTAGCAGGAATCTCGTTCAGTGTGCACCGACAGCAACGGCCTTCGGCTCAAAGCGACGGCGATCGAGCGGCTGCGCAGCCTCAAAACGCTCTACGTTTGCTGCCAACTGCAGCAGAACGACCCCGGCCGAGAGGACGACGCGGAAGCCGCCTACAGCGGCGTGATCCAAGCGGTCGATCGGACGAAGGAGCCCTTCGAATTCTCGTGGACCTTTGCGTACGAGAGCGACCGCCCCACACAAGAGAGCGCGGTGTTCACGGTGGACGAGTTGGGGCTGAAGTTCTCGCTCGAGGTCTCGCCTCAGATTGGCCACGTTGCCGTCAAGAATGCGGGCGGTCAGTGGGGCGAAGAATTTTTCTAGGAGTTGTGGTTCGAGAACTCGCGGCAGCAGCGGACTTATCGACAAGGTTCGTCCACATCCTTCCAAACGTTCGATTCTTTTGGCTTGCAGAAGGATTCTCACGACTGTTCTCCCATGACGAGACCTTGCTGGAGGGCGGTGGCCTGCGCGGAGTGCCGTCGGACGAAAGGGACTTCTTTGCGGGCGGCGAGGTGGTCGTTCGGCTGAACCTCCGTCGCATTGGGCCGCCGTTTCTGTCCCATCAAGAGAAGACTCCGGAAACGAAGGCAAAAGACGCGTTGTGCCGATACATCGGCGCCCACTTCAACGACCCGAACGTGAACGACGTCCAAGTGATCGCAAAAGAGGGCGTCGTCTTCCACGTACGCAGTGCTGAGATCTCCTTTGATCTCTTCGTTTTTTGCAGGTCTCCAAACTCGTGGTGTGCGCGCACTCGGAGGTGTTCGAGCGGATGTTCGCGCACCCGAACACAACAGAGAGCACGGAGCGGCGGATCGAACTGGACGACGTGGAGCCGGCGCTCGTCGAGCGGATGCTCCGCTTTTTGCACACGGGCCGCGTGGAGGGCCTGCGGGAGGTGGACGCGGCGCTCTTCGTTCTCGCCGACCGCTACCGCCTCGTCCAGCTGCAGGTGGGCGAGCGAACACGTAGTTGAATTCTTCCGGCAGGAATTGTGCCTGGCGAGCATGTGCGCGAACTTCTCCGTGGACACGATCCTCGACCTCCTGCCGGTCGCCTTCGCGTTCGACTCGCTGCCCGCCTTCAAGCAGCGCGCCCTCGAGTTCGCCGGTCGCAACCTCGCCGCGCTCACCCGCGCGGACGAGTGGAAACTGTTCATGAGCGAACACGCGGACATCGTGAACGAACTGATTTGCAGCAAGGAGTCGTCGAATGGAGGATTGTGATCGCAAAACTCTCGCAGTAAACTCGTTTCCATGCGTCTGCTAGTTGGAATCCTCGAGCAGCGTTGATTCCGTGCGGCAGGATTCGCTCATCGTTTTGCGCAGTCATTCCGGTGTTTCTTTTGGAATTCGTCGAACACACACCGAAACAATCATCTCTTGTGCCGCTCACCCACACGGTTGGCCGTCGGCTACGCGAGAGCGTGAGCAGGTTGCTCACCCACTCGCCCCCGGTCGATGCCCTCCACCCGCCTATGGACCACCTGCCGTTTGTTTAGTGGGCGGAAAGCAACGACGTGCAGTCGTTTGTGTTTGAAGGCGGCCGTGAACTGCACCTTTACAGGGATTCATCTCGAGTCAACAGCAACAGACAGCAACGAAAAGGAACTAGAGAGACGATCACGACATGACCAGTTTGAAGAGCTCGGCCATGATCTCCCCATTCTCCTCTGCGTACTTGGTCAGCTCGGGCAACGCGGCGATCGCCTTTGCATTCTTCTTGGCGAATTCGAGCACGAGGTCCTTGAAGTCGCCGAGGTGTTTGTGAGCGAAAGCGACGCGGAGGTCCTCGAGCGCCGTCTCGACCTTCAGGCTCTCGATGATCGACGCAGTGCACATCTCCTGAAAGCAGGAAGAAGTGAACACAAGAACAAACAAGAGGAGTCACCTGCAGCATCGCCAGTTCGTAGAAGTCGGCGGCGAAGAGCAGCTCGCGGGCGCACTCGTCCAGTCCGTCCACCTTGCCGGAGTAGACGAAACGGAGGATCTTCTCGACGATCTCCGGCGAGTAGTTCTGCACTTCGACGATGCCCGTCTGCCGCTCCTTCGTGTCCGTCGTGAACATCTTCAAGAAGTAGGCGGATTGCGCGCACAAGAACTGCTTGTGGACCTGAACGAGAAGATGAGGCGTGGGGATGGGAGAATGGAAGGGATGACTTGCCTTGAAAATCTGCTCTTCCACGTGGATTTCGACGTCCGCGAACTGCTCGTTCCCGAACATCGCCGCCGTGCTGCTCAAGTGAGCGGCCGCGATGTCCTCGCTCTTCGGCCCGACGCACTTCCCCACGGACTCGAGGACTTTGATTTCGGCGCAGAAGAAGAGCGGCTCGTTGTTCGAGCGCTCCTGAAAACGGGCCAAAGAGTGACAGTCCTCCCATCCGTGTTCCTGGCCGACTGCGAAGTGATGGGATTGTTCTGAAACCGCGTGGTTGAGCGGACTGTCCAAACTGACGACCTCACCGAACGGAATGCTCTTTTCGCCACCGCTGTGTTCGAACCACAGCTTGTAGCAGAGGCGCACGGAGAAGTGCTTGTTGAGCTCTTTGCAGGCCACGTAGACGCCGCAGCCGTCCTTGAATCGCGGTTTCGGGACGAGCACGAGCTGGAGTCGGCTGCCGGCGATCCCGTCGAGAACGAAGAGCGGGCTCGTCCACTTGTCCCCGGGGTGAGCGGCCGCCGAGCGATTGCGGAAGTCGACGAGCTCCCACTTATGAGACGTGATCGCGGGCATGTGGGGAGCGGCTGGAATTGGAATGAATGAGTCCAATGCTGACGGAACACGTGGATACTTGAAAGGCGCGAAAGAAACGACAAGAATTCCTTGATTCGACCCAAAAACAAGCTCAGCCCCGGCGAAAACAACGCCGAAAGCGGCGCCGGGCAGCGAGCGAGCGATTGGAATGGCGGGGCGTCGCGTTCTTCGCGCCAAATCACCCACCCGCCGCCTTTTTCTCCGCCGGTCCGCCACTTCCTCGCCTCCGCGCTCTCTACTGCCGTCCGGCCGCCTCACTGCCGGTCGCGTTCCGTTCGACTTTGCGGACTCCCCAGACGGAAAGCGACTCGAGTACGCCGTCTCGCCCAACCACCAAGAAGTGTGAAAACGTCGACTGCTTGCAAAGACGGGAAAAGGCGGTGTGCCCACTCTGATCAGACGGGTGGTGAAAAGTTGGGAGGAACTTGCGGCAACTCTACCGATCACGGAGCGCGTTCGGGGGTCGTTCACCAAACATCGATTCATTTTCGCAAACAACCAACGAATCTCAACGCAAAACATTCGGCTATTCACCGGTTTCCGTTGTCTACAGAGTGAAAGCGAGTTGGACGGCTCGGCAGGCTTCCACGACGAACGGTGTCCCTAAGGCGACGTTCTCCGTTCGCTTCTTCTCCAGAGAATACCACGAGGAGTGGACGGATGGCTGCGGCCTGTTCCGTTGCGTTTGGGACTTCGGCGGCCATCCGTCCGTCTGCCTCCAGTTCGCGTGCTGGTTCGAGAATGCGGACGGGGAGCGATTCAATCGACGCGGTCCGTCCACTCGACTCGTGGAGCGACCGCCTCGGTTCAGAAGACGAGCACGAATTCGATTCGGCGAGCGACCGTTGCGGCTGGACGCAAATCGTGACGCAAGAGAAACTCGCCGAATTCGCCGCCGGTTTCGCCGCCGACCGGCCGCTCGCCGTTTGCTTCGCGATCCGCCCGCTGCAGCCGATCGGCGCGGTCGAGTGGGCGCAGCGCACGGCCCCGCTGAACGTCCTCAAAAAGCTGGCCGCCGACTTCACCTTGTCGGAGTTCGGGGCCGTCGAAGTGCACGTGCAGAAGAAGATCTTCAGATTTCGGTCCCCCTCCCTTCTCTTCACTCATCCCTTCCACTTGCTTCAGGTCTCAAAGCCGTCATTTGTGCGGGATCGCCCGTGTTCCGCCGAATAGTCCCGCTGGACACCGAGGAGACGGGGATCGTGATCGAAGCGCTTTCCCGCTTCTTCTACTCGGGCAAAGTGGAGGGCTTGTCGGAGGTCGCCGCTCGTTTGCTGACCGTCGAGGACTGCTACGAGGTGCTCGAGTTGGCCGTGAGTTTTCCCTCCAATCTGCCCGTTTCATCTTCTTGCTGGAGCTGTGCTTGGAGTCGCTGCTCGACCAGCTGTCCGTCGAGACGATCCTCCGAAGTCTGCAGCTGGCCGCCGCCCACGACCATTCGGGCGCCTTCCAGCCGAAATTCCTCAAATTCGCCGCAAAGAACCTCGAATTCGTGGAAGAGGACGCGGAGAACGTCGGCGAGATCCTGCTGCGGGGATTCTCGCCGCTGCTCGCCTCTTTGTTGTTCCACTGCTACTGCTCTTTGATGTTCGAATTTTGTGTTGTCGGAAGGGGGAATAAACGCTGTGCTAATTGTTGGCGGTAGCGAACAAAGAGGATGGACGAGAGTTGGCTCTTTGGGGAGAGAAGAGCGCTGTTAGACGCTCACTCGGACCTACTGCTATCCTCTACTCCCCACTCTGCTGGGAACCCTGCAGCACCAATCGATTCAATCTACCGCTTTCTCCGCTCAGCACGCCAATCCGAACACTCCGCTGATGCCCACGAAGAACGGGTCCTCGTCCAGGTACATGCCCTGCACGGAGCCGAACGTCTGGTTGACGGGAACGAGAACTGGAAGCAAAAAGGATGAGTGCCGCCCAACTACCGGCTGCTTGCATCAAGGACGTCGCTGACCGCCCGCCCGAACACACCGAAGCCGCCCGTCTGTCCCTGGAAATCGCCTCTGTACACGCCGCTCGAGTGTCTGAAGAACGCTTTAAGGAGCCGCAGACGTCTTGTTTCTCCACTCGTGTTTATCGGTCAACCGAACGATGGCCAATGGGAAGGGAACACGACAGCAGGAATCAAGTAACAGGTCACTGCAACTGGCGAACGGGGATCGGCTGCATCCCCTCGAAGTGGATGGGCGCCCACTTCTTCAGCTGGGCTTTGAGCGGCGGCTTGTTGATCTGCTCGTGGAATCCGTCCTCTCCGTCGACCAGCTCGCGACTTTTGCGGAAGGCCACCAGAGCGAGGTGTTTGAGCGAGTCGGGGTTGCTGAAAGCAGAAGAACGGAGTGAACGGCCGCGAAGAAACGGGAGCTTACCGGAACAAGAAGCGCTCGATCTTGATTCGACGCGCGTGCCACCGGATCGCCACGATTCCATCTTTTTCTCCGTCGAACGGGTCGGCGATCGCGGGCACCCCCTCGAGGTCTCGCGCGTCGATCGGCACTCGCTCCCACTTCCCGGCCGCCACGTTGCAACGGAAGAGGAAGCGAGTGGAGCGCCGGTCGTCGTCATCGTCGGCTCCTTGGATGAACACCGACCGCGTGGAGCGAACGAAAGAATGAGAGCCCAGCTGAAGATCGAAGCAATTGGTGGCGAGAACGAACGAGAAAACCCTCACCTCGCCCTCCAGCGCGGTCGCGTCCAGCGGCTTCTTGGACCACTTCCGTTGCTCCAGCGAGTAGACGTGCAGGAGCTTGAAGTTCCGCTCGTCAACCACGTGCAGCTCGCGCCCGTCCGCGCTCCACCGGCCGCAAGCGAAACGGTCGTCCGCGCGGTCGTGGAAGCGGCCGGTTTCGTGATCCGCGACCACTTGCGCCTTGTCGACATCGACGCGGAGGAGGACGAAGTTCGTGTTGTCCAGAAATCCGAGGACCGCTCGCTTCACCTCCACCTGCTGGCCGGTGATCTCCGCGAGAGCGAAGGACGTGGCGCTCTCGGAAGCACGGCTGTAGACGAGAACGCGCTCGTAGGAGTGGCCGTCGTCTTGGAAGCGAACGAGGTGCAGCTCGTCCCGGTTCTCGTCGAAGATCGCGTGAACGAGAAGCGTGTTGCGATTCACGACCACGAAATCGAATTGCTCGTCGTACGAAGTGCCCGATTCGTGCGGTTTGAACTAGGGTTGGCAACTGGCCGGCCAGATAGATTTGCCCGACCAGCTGGCCAGAAAAATCGGCCAGGTAAAACAAATTGTATCCACGGTGTTCGGGTAGTTATAAACCATCCAAAAAGCAATAATAAGGTTTGTGTGCTACTATTATGAACAATAGAAGCGATACTATGCGTTTTTAAACACAAAACGCAGGTTTTTCTTACATCAACCTCTTATTTTGCACGAGACCACAGGGGATACCAAGGTGAGTTTTACGAAAAAACCGTTTTTATGATTTTGCTTCAAAAACGCATCATATCATGTCCAGCTCTGCACAGCATCAATGGTGAGCCCGGATTGTGCCTCAACTTTCATTTCAGTGGAAAAATGCACTAATTTGCACGTAATTTCACCCCAAAAGCGCTTGGCGAGGTTGTTTTTCAAGAGAAAGGCACTTGAATAGGTAAGAACGATTCGTAAACGACCTTCTTTTTGTTTTTAAATGTAATTTGTGGTGTAAAAACACGAAAATTGGAGGTTCTAACAAGATTTCCACCTGGCCGGTTTTCGGCACCTGGCCGGTCGATTTTACCTGGCCGGCCAGCTGGCCGGTCAGCTGGCCGAGTCAACTGGCCGGCCAGCTGGCCGACTGCCAACCCTAGTTTGAACAGCCTAAAGACAATCCGAGCGATTAGTGACAAGAAGGAAGAGAGAACTCACTTGTACGTGTTGTAGAGGAGATCGACGACGAGCAGTGCACTCACAGACGTGAACACGTACATGTAGCGGCCGTCCGCCGAGCACTGGAGTTTGTCCAGGAGCTGGAACAAGGGGCTGCAGACAGGAGTGAAAAAAAGAACGTACATTGAGCCCTTCGTAGACGACTTGGTTCTTCGCTTCTTGGCGCTCATGTTTCGACGTCTTCTCGTCGCTGCCGGCCGACGAGGCGGGCGAGGTCTGTTCTTTCGCCTTCTTCCAGCACTTCGGGCATCCGCAGAGCTGCGCAGAGGAGATCTGAACGATGGGCGGCCTCTGCGCCATTGCTCCGCTGAAAGGAGAGAAGGTTAGCGATTGGTCGAAAGCACAAATAACATCGCGCGCCCCAATTCACGAAACGCGAACAGAAACAAAGGATGCTGTCTGCGGTGTCGAGGTTAGCGGACGTGCCCGTGCCTCCAAGAAAGCCCAGCGCGAACGACCGTTCGAAACGAAAAGGAGGAAACGAACTGAAACAAATGGAAACTGGAGAGCAGTCCAGCCAACGCATAAAGGCGACGTCTCGTTCATGCAATCCGTGAACAACAGAAATGAAGCCTTCTTTCCAGCTGATCTTTTCCTCCTTTGGTCGTTCAAACGGGGCCGGTCGGCAGGGTCAATGGAAGCCGTCAAAAACTGCTCACTCACACAACGCCTTCCAGCGAGTCCCGTTTGTGCGCCGGACAGAAAGTAAAGAGCGCTGGATGGGATCTGGAGACGACTCATGTGTTTGCAGAGAGCCCCAAGTACTCGAAGTGCTCATCGGGACGCTGCACGTGCAACCCTTGCTTTCATCCACGCACTTCTTTCCTCCTTCCATCACTCGAGTTGAATGGTCGTGGTTTATAGGTTTAGAGAAGACCGCAATCGGGTCCCCAGTTCATTCCATGAACGTCGTTTGGGCGTCTGCAGCAATTAGGTGACGCCGAGTGTGGCCTACGAGTCAGCGTAAGCCTCTCGTTTTTTTGAAGGACCGCTCGATTGTTTCCTGGCAAGGTCGGTGCATAACGTGGACGGAAAGGGCGGCCAGTGGAAAGCGAATCGACGGAATCTGTCCGCCGTTTCTCTTCGCCTTCCACCAATCGTTGCAATTGGACTGCGTCGCCGCTCGAATGCTGTCGGTGGAGTTTCTGTGCAGGTTGTTTCTCTGAACGGGCGACTGCCCGTTGCGTGGGACGTGCGCGTGGGGAGTGGCTCAGGACTTGCACGGGACCGCCGTCCGTGTTCTCGCCACTCGCTGCGCTCACTTTAAATTCGACGAGCGCTCGCAGCCGCCCGATCCGCGCCACGAGGTGGCCTTTTCGAAACGGACATGAGCAGAAATCAACGAATGCTGCCGTTCGTTGTTCGAGCAAATGGCAGGCGATAAGCCCCATACGTGGCCTTTTCAACGCGCGTGCTGATGTTCAGAGAGCGAAGCAAAGAACACGATTTGCGGTGGCCGACGGTTTATTCGTGGGACGAAAACAAAGGAACAGAGCATTCGAAGGAGTGCGCGGAGAACAATCGGGAAGAAAGAAACAAAGGATGTCCGAAAGGGAGTACATCAAAGGAACAAGCTTTATGAGGTTTGGGGGAACAATTCATCTACTGTTGGAGAACCACGGCTGCGTTCACTTCTTGCTCGTGCCCGCCTTTCCGTCGTCGTAGGACTTCAACGCAGCGTCCACGTGCGCCCACATCTCGTCGAGCGTCTTCTTATCCGCGATCTTCCGCAGGTCCTTCTCGGAAGTCGAGCCCGAGCTCATCACCTTCATGTAGACGGAGGCGAGATGCGGCGGCATGGCGATCGGCACACGGCTGCAATCGAAGAGTTGTGAGCAGGCAGACGGCTTTCAGCACTCACACATGCTGCGCCTGGTCCTCCTTCGTCATTCGCTTCCCGACGTTCTTGCGGAACTCGGCCAGCTCGAAGTGTCCGTGCGGGTTCTTCACGAGCATGAGGAACGGATCGGGCAGACTGTCCTCGATGGCCGGAAAGCAGCCGGACGTGAGCAGGCCCCCGTCCGCCACCAGCTGCCGGCCGGCGGTGGGGCGGTTGCCGACGAAGCAGCCGAGCGGGAAGCGGCGGAGAATCGCGGCGAGCGGCTCGTCGAGCGCGTCCCACGCCTCGTCGTACGCCTTGTGCAGCACGAACGAGCGCACGTGGTCGACGCCTGCAAACGGGAAGTGAACGGTAGGCAGTGATCACCAAAACGAACCGAAGGCGCCGCCGGCGAGCAGCTCGTTCACGCGGCCGGGCGTCCCGACGATCACGTGCGGCTTCTTCTTCGCCAGCAGCCGCCGCTCGTCCTCCACCGAGAGCGGGCCGCTCACACACGAGCGAACGCGAATGCCCATGTACTTGCGCGCCATCTCCAGCGTGTTCATCATCTGAAACAAGAAGTCAGAGAAGGTCAGAGGAAGAGAGAACGCACGTGCTCGGCGGCCTCGACGGTCGGACTCAAGAGGAGCGCCTGGAGTCCGTTGGAGTTCTCGCGGATTTGGTGCAGGACGCCGACTGCGATCGACGTGGTGCGGCCGAACCGCTCGCCCGCCTTCGGCGACTCGTCCATGAGGAACGAGTCGCCGTCCATGATCGCAAACAACGCGCAGAATTGGTGGGGCGTGAGCGTTTGCAGGCCGGCCTCGCGCAACGCGCGCTGAATGGGCGTCTTGATGTCGAACATGATGAACGGCTGGGCGCTTCCGGGCGCGTCTCCGCCGCCGTTCGGTTGGCCGGTCCTGAAAGGAGCGAATCAGAGGGGAGGTGGTGGACGACACTCACGTGTACATGCTGTTTGCTGCAGTCGGGCGTTCGGTACGGGCACTTAGATTGGAGCTCGCGGTGCGGAAATCACGGACGGGAATAAGAACACACAAAGGAAGTCGAGAGCGAGGAGTTTCGTTCGAGTGACCGCAAGCCGGGCAACAGCCCGACGACGCAATCAGCGGCCTGCCGACGGAGCGGAGACGCGCACGATCACACCGACGGGACGAGCGGGGCGATCGGACGAGTGCGAACGCGGCGGGCATGAGAACGCCGACAAGAAAGCAGGGAGAAAGCCGCCTGCCCGCCGCCCGCCCGCTTTCGCAACCGATCGGCGCGCCCGCCGTTGTTTACGCCGCCGCATCTCCCCGACCGAGGCGCGATTCGAAAGAGAAGCGGACAACAACAGGAGAGACGCAAAAAGCTCCTGTTTCGTCACGGACGGCAGACCGCACGGGAGCAGAACCCCGGGAATCCACTCGCTGGTCCCTATGGAGCAAGCGAACGCTCGAACGTGATCGATGGAAGGAACCACAAGTATTGACCTCTTAGAAAGGCCAAAACAACCTAAATTATTACGGATTTTGAACATCCAGAGACGGACAGAAAACGGGCCGCTCGCGTTCTGCGGCGACCAGACGGAAGCGCATCAATTGATCGGAAGGAACTCCGCTTCTTGGAACGTCCTGCAGCAAAGGCAATGGAATTCCTCGCCCGGCCGCGGCCGCTCGCGATCGGGCGCTTTCTCCTTTGATCAAGCCTGCTCCTCTGGGTTTGTGTCGAGCGTTCGCCCAGTCGTCGCGCAGAAGCCTTCGAGCTTCTTCTGCTGACTGTTCGTGTGACTGTTCGAAAAATGCTTCTTCTTTACCCGGTCGGCTGTTGTTCGAGCGGTGAAAAGTGGACAGCGAAGAGAACAAAAGTAAGAAGTTTTCCACACCACCGCCGCTTCCGCACTGCGAACGCCGGAAACCTCACGACCACTCCGCCTCGCAACCGTGTGGGGAGTCACGGGAATTCGAGAGGTGCTTTGTTCACGCGACGCATCCCCTTGTGAAGAGACTTCGGCTAAACCAAGTGTCACTCTCGAGTGGGAGACGCAAATCAAGACGGAGAAGCGGTGCTCGTCAGCCACTCGTTTATTCGAACAACAAAGAAGAGAACACATTTAGCAGTACAATAGAAGGAGTGGAGGACGCTCATTGGAGCTGGCGAATCGGGATCGGCTGCATTCCCTCGTAGGCGCTCGGGAGGAAGGTGAACTGCGGGGCCTGGCCGTTCACCAGGCGGAAAACTTCCTCCACCTGCACGCCCTCGTGGAGCTTTCGGGCGGCCACCAGGGCGAGTTCTTGGAACGAACCGGGTTGCTGAAAGTGGAGCACAGGTGGGAGCAATACAAAGAGAGAACTTACCGGAACATGTGTCGGGCGATCTTGATTCGAGCACAGTACGGTTGGATGACCACGACTCCGTCCTCTTCCCCATCCATCGGATTGACGATCGAATAGACGCGGCCACGCGCCGCCACACTCCGCAACACCTCGTCCCACTCGCGTTTCTCCACATTCAAGCGGAAGAGCGGCACGTTCGCAAGCAGCGAGTTCGCGAATTCCTCGTCGTCTTCGTCGTCCGTTTCGGGCTCAAACTCCCGTGCGTAGAACGTGTGCGTGAAATCCGGAGGCCAAGCGACCTGAAATTCAATGCAGGACAATGCGCGAACAGCAAAGGGGAGACTCGCCTGCACGGAGGGCCCTCCTTTCGCCAGGGTCTCTTTCGTCCACGTCCGTTGCTCCAGCGAGTACACGTGGAGCTCTTCCGGACGCTCCCTCTTCATCGCGTACAGCCGCCGTCCGTCTTTGCTCCATTGGCAGCAAGAAAGACCACGCGGCGCGGACGGGAGCTCGGTCGTGTGTCCGACCTCCACCGCGGCCTCGGCGACGTTCAGCCGCACGAACGTGATCGTGTCCAAGATTCCGGGCATCACGCTTCGCACCTCCCGCCCGCCGACGGTGGAGAGAAGCGCGACGTTTGTCTCGTCGTCGAACGCATGCAGAAGGCGGGGCTCGTACACGGCGGAGTTGCAGCCGAATCGAATCAAGAAGAGCGTCGGGTGGGTTGTCAGAACGACCATCGTGTTGATGTCCAGAGCGATGTAGTCGTCCATGTAGCCGGTGATACAGCATAGCGCGGACGCTTCCAGCAGCCTGAACACGACGAGAACAATTAGATGAATTGGAAGAACTCACTTGTACGTGTTGTGCAGAAGGTCGACGATCAGCAGCTCCGACTCGTAGTTGATCGCGTACATGTAGCGCCCGTCCGGCGAACAACGGAAGTCATGCGAAGACTGAGAGTGCGTGAATCGAAACGAAGGCGAACGTCGGAAACAAATTCTTCAACACACGCGACCTTTAAAAGAAGCTGTACACCGGAATATAAGTGGTTGAAGAACTAGCGCTTTTCGACCGTTGCCTTTCAACGAACTACCTGCCGCCCTCGCCGCTCGCAGTTGAGAAACCTTCGACGTGTTTATGTTTAGCCACAACACAAAGCAACGCAGGGAATCAATGGGCGATCGAGCGGTACAACTCCTTCGTGATGGCCGGATTCTCGCTGATGAACTCGTCCGTGAATTCGGGCAACTCGGCGATCGCCTTCGAATTCTGCTTGGCGAACTGCAGGAGTTGCGTCGTGAAGTCCTTGAGATGAGTGAGCGAGAGGGCGAGCTTGAGGTCGTCCAGGATGGTCGCCACGGAGAGCGTGCTGAGGATGGAGGCCACGCACATCTCCTGAAGCAAAGTGAATGAATGAAAGAAAGGTTTGACCAGCCTGCAGAGCGTCCAGATTGTAGTAGTCGGCGGCGGGAAGCAGTTCGCGGGCACAGGCGGGCAGGTCGTCGACCTCCGTCGTGTACATGAACTGGACGACCCGCTGGATCACTTCGGCCGATCGGTTCTTCACTTCGACGATGCCCGTCCGCTTCTCCTCGGTGTCGTGCGTGAACATGTTGCGGAAATGCTCCGACTGCGCGACGAGCACGAATTTGTGGACCTGAAGAGGAGAGAAGTAGAAGGCGTGCAACCCAAGGACTCACCTTGAAGACACTCTGCTCGACGTGCAGCTCGACGTCCGCAAACTGCTCGTCTTCGTACAGCGCCGCAGTTCGAGCGAACATCTGCAGCTTCACGTCGTCGGCTTTCGGCGGAACGGGAGCCGCCGCGATCTCGTCGAGGCAGTCGATTTCGCAGACGAGGAACAGAGAGGATGCGCTCGCGTGGGCTTGCAGGTCCGCGAGCTTGTATGTGTTGCATTCGTGTTTGTGGCCCGGCATGAACTGCTCTTCTTTTCCTGCAATCAATCAAATTCAGAATCGACTCACAAAACTTACCGAACTCCGCGAATTTCGTGCCGTCGGCGGTCTCGAATCGCACGTTGAAGCGCACGCCGATGTGCGGGAGGCCGTCCAGTTGAGAACACAACAGGCCGAACTCGCTCCTCATACCCGACGAGTAGTCGAGACGTTTCGGCACGATGAAGATTTGGAATTGAGCGCCTGGTACTCCGATCAACAAAAAGGTGGGGCTGTCCCACTGCGCGTAACGATCTGCAGCATTGGAGCGATAGGGGAAGGCGGCCAACTCCCAGCGATACACCGTGAGCGGCGGCATCGCGTACGGAGGGCTGAAATAGGGGGAGATTAACCAAAGAAAGCGAGAAACGGCGCAGAGAAAGCGCGAGTAAAACAGACGGCTGGCAAAAAAGCGGGCAGCGGCGGCGACCGCGACGGGGAGCTTGAACGCGGAGCGCAATTTCTTTCCGCCAAGCCGCTCGCTTTCCTTCCCTGCCACCCGTCCGTCTGCCTGCTCCGCTGCTTTCCCGGCTTTCGGTGACTCACGAGCGGTAAGCGGGCAAAAAAACAACGTCGCGTTCTTCCATGCAAACGACTACAGCACACTCGAAAGGCAAAAGCAGAGGTGTGTAATCGTGGACAGTCGTCATCAAAAGCATTCGTTTGACCGTCGGTCGGTAGCTGCTCGGCATTTCGGTTCGATGCTTGTAACTAACGTCAAAAGAGAACACGACCGTCATTCATTCCTCCAAAAGCCAAAAAGTGATTCCGTTGCGGGGAATCGAACCCCGGCCTTCCGGGTGAGAGCCGAAAATCATAACCACTAGACTACAACGGACACACTCCAAGGGCGTGGGGGTCGCTATAGCCCCTGCTTTCCCGACGACAAGTGATTGAGGGCGAGAGCGATCGGAAGATCGTGAGTTCATTCGGCGAACTCAAAAGCTCAACGCTGCGAGAAGGGCGAAGAGGGCGGCGAGGACCCGCGGGCGGCCTTCTTCGCGAGTTGGCGCTGCGTGCACGGGCGGAAAAGCGGGAACTGGAGGCGGAGCGGCAAGAGCGGGAGCGATGAGGAGGACAAGCGGGCACTCACGCCCGGGTGGACGGTGAGGACGGCGCCCGTGTTCTGCGTGTGCTGGTAATCGGCGGCCGTGAAAGCGGGAGGACGCGCTGGTTGCGGGAGAAGCGGTAGCCGGTCGAGTGGAACTGCGGGAAGAAAGGAGTGATCGACGGAGATCCCTCGAGCCTTAACGTCCTGGCTGGTCTGATGCCCGCGCACGATCAGGTCGAGGCCGTTGCGCTGGCAGAAGCGCTCGGCCGCCTGGTCGCCGAACGAGAACGAGATGCCGCGCCCGCTGAGCGCCCAGCCCTCGTAGACGGCCGACGGGTCCGCCCACACGAAATCGCACGCGAGGCCGTAGAGCGGGATCAGGCACGGCCGCACGATCTGCAGCCGGACGGTGAGTAGAAGGAATGGGGAGACGCCCCTTGTTCACGTCCTCCGGCGAGTGGAGGTCCGGCGAGAGGCCGCCGTGCGTCGCGAAGATCCGGTCGCCGACCACCGCTGCGAACGGCAGGTGGTTGAACACGTTCACTGCAACAAGCGGGGAGTGGGCGGCCAACGAGGGGACGCACCGAACGAGAGCCACACGCGCTGCCCGCCCTCGTTCCCGTACTTGCCGATGCATTCGTCGTCGAGCAGCCCGTAGACCATCGACGTGTTGTAGTCCTCGTGGTTGCCGCGCAGCAGGAAGCAGTGGGCGGGATGGCGGAGTTTGGAGACGAGCAGGTGCACGAGCACCTCCACGCCCTTCACGAGAGAAGACTGGAGGGATTGCAGGTGTCGGCGGCGAGCGCGATCCAAGACCGCCGCTGCATTCGCTTCAACGGCACGTCGGCGGCCGCCTCGCTGCCGATCAGCGCGTGGGACCTGACGACCTGCTGCGCCGCCTGCACGCCCTTCGCGTCCGGCTGCTCGGGCGGCTGGCCGGCGGAGACGTTCCGCTGGTTCGTCGAAGCGGGCGTCGTGACGGGCGGCCCACTCGCCGGCCGCCTCCACGCCCTGCCAACGCCGCTGCCAGCCCGCGACAAGCACTTCGGGCGCCGCCTCTCCGCCTTCTCGCTGGACAACGCCGCCGGCAGCGTGGTCGCCACGTTCGACGTCTACGAGGACTTCTACCTGGTCGGCCGCCCCCTCCGCCCGTTTGCCTACTCGCCCGCTTTCAGTACTCGGCCGGCGTCTACGCGCACACGAGCGGCGAGTACGTGGGCGGCCACGCGGTGCGGATCGTCGGCTGGGGCGTGAAGGGCGGCATGCCCTTCTGGACGGCCGGCAACTCGTGGGGCGCCGCCTGGGGCGAGAAGGGATTCTTCCGCATCCGCCGCAACACCAACGAGGTCAACTTCGAGTCCTTCATCGTCACCGCCTCCGCCTACAACGATTGAACCGGGGAGTTGTGAAATGAATAAACGACCGGCATCTGCAATCTCTCTCGGACAGAAAAAAAGGGCAGCATTCCGTTCTCTTTCTTTAATTCATTTCCTCTTCCTTTCCGCTCCCCGACCGGCTGCTCGATGTCCGCCGCCCCGTCCTCCCGCATCGTCTCGGTGGACTCGCTGGAGCTGCTCGCGTGTGTCCACTTGAAGGGCAAACGGGCGACCGTCGACCTGGACAAACTCGAGGCCCTCGTCGCCCGCCTCCGCCGCACGCCCTCGATCGCCGCCTCGACCTCCTCGGCCGCCCGCGATCACGAGCGTCTCGTCGAGCGCGTGGCCGCCGAAGTGACGCGCAACCTGCGGACGGGGGCGAGCCGCGGTCGGCCGCGCCACTCGCCGCCCTCTTCGTCCTCCGACTTCGAATGAGGTGGGTGCTGCTCGTTTGTTCTCACGGACTTCTCTTTTTCAGGGCTTGCTAGACGTCAAAGATGATCGATTTCTGGTGTCGTTCTCGTGTTGTGTGATTGCTGTTCGTAAATAAACCGTTTTATTACCGCTTGTTCGTCACTGCTCCTGCTCAGCCCAGTCTTCACCACCAGCTACTCGACAAACGGTTTGTTTTGTCAGGATTGGGGGACCGCGACGCGCAACTCCCCGCATTGCTTGAGGAAAGAAACGGGCGGCCACCGGGTCGCCCAACAAAAGACCTCATTCAACCTTCCGCTCGCTTCCACCGGACACTCATCACAAACAGCGACCCCACTCTCGTTTATTCCCGCTCAAACGATAGAGGTGGAGGGCGGGTGGGCGGGCGCCTGGGCCTTCACGTAGGCGGCGTAGTCGGCCATGAACTGGGCGATCTGCGGCCGCTGGAGGCCCTTGGTTTGGATGTACTCGCAGACGGTGCGGTGGACGAAGAGGTACTGGGCCTCGGTCTGGACGGCGTTGTGGCGGCGGCAGCGGAGGTCCTTCACCACGTCGAACACCTGCAAGAGGGGGATGAGAGCAGACGAACGGGCACGCACCGTGAAGGGCTTCTTGTCGAGCAGGCGGGCGACGATGATGGCCAGCGCAACCACCGTCCCCGTGCGGCCCACGCCCGCCGAGCAGTGCACCTGCAAACACGGTTAGACAGACCCGCATTCCCATCACGGACCACGATGTTGCCGTTGCGGAAGCGGCGGATGGTGCGCAGCAGGCGGAGGACGCCGAAGCCGGCCGGCGGCACGCCCTTGTCCGGCCACTCCTTCCACGTGTACACGTGCAGGCGGAGGGCCGCGGGCGCCGACCGCTCGCCCACCTCCAGCGAGACGCAGCCGAACGCGCGGTCGAAGTGGGCGTCCGTCTTCACGTGGCGGACGGTCAGGAAGCCGAAGTCGCGCGTCTCGCCCTCCGCGGGCGGGAAGTAGGGCGCGCACTTCGGTCGGCCGTCCTCCTCGTTCTGGCACAGCATCACGATGGCGGCCGCCTTCTCCTGGAACACCATCCGCCACCAGTCGCCCACCGTGTCGGGCAGCGGGCCCTGCAACTCGAATAGACGAGAGGAGGCGGGCGGGCACTCGCCTGGGCGCAGATGAACCGATTGCCGAGCCCCGGAATGTCCACAATGTTCGCGTGGATGTAGTCGACGTCCGGCGGCACGTTGTACGTCAGCTTCACGCGCGTCGCGTCGTAGCAGAGCTGATCGGAGTAGCTGCAAGCAGCGAATGACAGCTCTCTGCTTGTCTTCCTCACCGATTGCGCATTCGGTTGGCCTCGAAGGCGACGGCCGAGCGGTTGGGCGGGAGAAAGGCTTTCAGCTCCGCGTACTCCCGCTGCAGACCCGCGACGCCGGCGGCGCCCAGCCGGTCCACGAACGCGTTCATGATGGCCGCCGTCTCGGCGTCGAGGCCGCCCCGGCCGCCGCGCGCGTTCTCCTTCTCTTCGGTCTGCGCGGGGAGGAGTGAGCCGCCCGCCCTGCCGCCCACTCACCTCCGCCGTCTGGTTGGTGTCCTCGGAGGGCGCCACGTCCTCCGACTCCTGGCGGCTGGTGTTCCGCGAGCGGCGGGTCGCTCGCTTCTTCCCGATCTGCAGAGAGCGGACGGGAGTGGACAGAGGACTCACCTTCCCGCGACGAGCCCCCGCCTGGCTGTTGCCGCCGGGCGTCGCCGCGCCCCTCGCCACGGCGCCCGACTGTCCGGTGGGGAGCGGCATTTCGGCGGGCAGACGACCGGCTTCCTCCGCTGCGAGTTGGAGCGACTGGCCGCTCGGCCGCCTGTTCGTTCCGTTCGTCCGTCGCTTATGCAAATCTAACGACAGCAGTTGTCTTTCAACTTCGTTTAGTAAGCGAGTCTATTCTTTTTCGATCGCAGAAGAGCAGAGGTAGCCGAAAGCGGAATCCTTGCGGATCCACCTATATGTAAGCGGGGCACTGGGGGAGGTGACGGCAACGGTGAGATCTCGGGAACGGGTGGACGGATTTGGATGGGGTTTTTTGTAATCGATAGAGGAGCTCGCGGAGGGTGGAGGAAACGAAAAATCCGACATACGATTTTTGATTTAAGGTTTTTATCGAAGTTTGAAATTTGAACGGCCACGGAGCAGTGGCGGGGAAGCGTAGCGCAGTGGGTTCCGCGTAGGGTTGGAAGATGGGGAGGTCGATGGTTCGATCCCGGGTAGCGGCGTTTTGGAAATCGATACCGGAGAGGAATAAATAGCTGGAAATCGTCCGGAATGAATGGATTTGACGATTGGCCAAGAAATGGGCCATAAAAACGGAAATGAAGGTTGGAACGAAAATGAAGAAATTCCGATTTGAGGGAGCGGGTAATGGAAAAGATGGATGGATTAGAAGCTGATCGTTTTCTTGGAAATGATCGGCGAGTGCATGATACGAAAACGATTGTGGGTTGGCCGTCGTCAATTTGCGGTATCTCGGATGTTTGACATAATTGGGTGGGCGGGCTGGGCCAATGGACATTCGAAGAGCCGAATAGTTGCAGTGCGTTGGGGTAGGTAGTAGGTTGAACAGTGTATGCTGATGTCTGTGAGCTGGGGATTTGTTCGGGTTTGAGTACGCGGGTTGATTTTGCGCGCAATAGAACGTGCGAGCATGCTGTACGGCATGAATGGTTAAAGGTTTAAAGAAACGAGCAGATGACTGAAATGTCGACTCGATGTGGCGTAAGCCGAATTGGGCAGTGACAGCGGAGTCATTTATTTTGAGACTTGGCATTTGTTTCACGAATTGAACAATGGTTAAACAGGCTTAAAGCCGCCGCAGGCGGCTTTTAAGCCTCTGTCATCACTAGCCGAGAGGGCCGAAGGCCCGTTTCGGCTAGTGCTGATGAGGACGCGAGCCGTAAGAAGCAGCAACGAATGTCGACCAAAGCGAGTTTTCGCGAAACTCTCGGGCGTCGTGAGGAAAGGTTGTCCGCTCGCCGCTCTCTTTCCACTCCGATCGGCGGCGGGGACGCGACGCCAAAAAGACGGCCGCCGATCGCTACACGGCCGGAAGAGGCGAGCGGGCCGGCGAACGCGTTCTCTCCGCCGACCACGAGCGGCGGCCGGTCGCTTGGTCGCTTTTCTGCCCGCTCCTTCGTTTGACGCGTCATTCCGAGCGCACTTCCTCGTCGTTTTTCCTGCATTTTCCTTCAATTCTGGTTGGTTTCAGGTCGCTAAAGGAATCATGGCCGAGGAGACGCTCTTCCGGTGGCCGCTCGACGACTTCGAGGACCGCTTCGGAAAAGCGGCTTTCAAGCGGCTGTGGGAGAGCGGCGACTTCAAAGTGGCGGGCATCCCGCAGGCCACTTTCCGCCTCCTCTTCTACCCGAAAGGAGACAACGAGAAAACGAAGGACAACTGCGCGCTGTATCTGCGCGTTCGCGATTTCGCCGGCCACCCGTTCGTTTACTTGAGCTTCGCCCTGTGGATTGAGAGCGGCGAGAAGCAAGTGCTGAAGAAGAGCGGTAGGTTCTTCCATTCGATTGACGGCAGTGATCGGTGTGTTCAGAGTGCACGCAGAAATTCCACCTCGCGAAGAAGAGCTGGGGATGGCAGGCGTTCGTCGCCCAGCACGAACTCGTCGAATTCGCCCGCAAAGACCCGCTCTTCGTCTGCGCTTCAATCCGTCCGCGGGACCCCATCGAGCCGGTGGAGTGGGCCAAACGCACGGGTCCGTTGGGCGTTTGCCGCAAGAAAGCCGCGACCTTCGACTCGGATCACTTCGCGGACACCGATGTGCACGTCCAAGGGAAGGTCTTTCAAGGTACGTTTCTTTCCGCCCACTTCCGTCCAATGCCGACTGTTGTGTTCAGGTCACTCGGATGATCATTTGTGCGGGATCGCCCGTCTTCCGCGCCATGTTCACGGACGACACGAAGGAGAAGACCAGCGGGGTGGTCGTCATCGAGAAGAAGGACGCCGACATGATCGCACTGCTGTTCCGTTTCCTTTACTCCGGACAAGTGAAGGGACTGCCGGAGGTCGCACCTCGTCTGCTGCCGGTCGCCGACTGCTACGAGGTCCTCGAGCTGGCCGTGCGTTCTCCACTCCGCAGAGTTCCTCTCATTGATGCTTCCAATTCAGGAGCTGTGCATGGAGTCGCTGGTCTCGAAGTTGTCCGTCGGCACCGTCCTCCGCGATCTGCAGCTGACCTTCGCCCACGATCACTCGGGCGACTTCAAGCAGAAGGTCCTCGAATTCGCCCACAAGAACTTCAAACTCGTCCGCCAGCAAGCCGAGTGGACGCCGGATTTCCTTCAGGAGAACGTGGAGATCGTTGACGCGCTGTTCGAAGTGCTGACGCCTCAATAATCTCAACCATCTTCTTCGTTGTTGAGTGTTGACTTCTTGAGCGGAATAAATGTGTTTTCTAACGAATAAAGAGGAGAATTCAACGAAGCGAAAGGTGGGCGGTTCTGTAAAAGACCACAGTTTTTCTTTCTGTCTTGCCGTCCAGCCGCCTGGGAGTATTCGTTCTCGCAAGCCGAATGCATCCGTTCACACGTTTATTCGCACACAAGAGCATTCATTTGACGAGCTTGACGGGAACGGTCAGCTCGCTCTCCACTTCCTTGCGGCCCTCGAAGACGCGCTCGGCGTTCGCGACGCCTGCGGGCGCCTCCTGGTGGGCGATGAGGATCTCGTCGTCGCGCGTGGCGGTCGGCTGCAAGCGGCGGTGAGTGGGCGGGCGGGGCGGACGAACGGGACGCGTGACGGCGATGCGTACCGAGGCGCCCGGCTCCACCAGCGCGTAGTAGGGCGCCAGGACGAGGTGGATGAAGTTGGTCGCCCGCACCATCAGCGCCTTCCGCTTCGAGCTCCCGTTCGTCACGATCAGCTCCGCTTGCCCGCCGCTCCTCGAATCGGTGGGGGGCTCACCTGCAGAGAAGTCGGCTGCACACTCACGGACATTTCGGACGAGCGGGAGGGAGCGGCCGCAACTGTCGGACGATTCGAGAGCAAATGCGGCCGGAAAGCTGCGGGTTTCCTTCGAGCAGCAGGGCTTTCCGGTGATGCAAATGGCGGTCGGTGGGATGGCGAAGGAACAAAGGGATGAGCGCACCCCTTGAATACTCCTTCCTTTGTCGCCTGTCCGACGGCAGTCGAATGGAAGAAGCAGAAGGAAGGACGGAATTTGACCGCTTGCCCGCTTCTCTACAAGCCAGCGTTCGTTTGTCCTTCGACAGAACGACCGCCGTCCACCGGTCGGTAGACCTTGTGTTTTTATTTTTTAGCAGCAGCTGAACAACAGAAAAAAGAACAGAACAATGTGCGCAGCTCAGGAGAAGATCAGGCCGATGAACTCCTTGCCGAGCTCCCGATTCTCGTCGACGAAGTCCATGAAACCCGGCAGTTCGTAGATGGCTTTTGCGTTCTGCTTGGCGAACTTCAACACTTCGGCTTTGAACTTCGAGAAGTGGTCGCGAGAGCGGGCGAGTTTGAGGTCCTCCAGGGCGCCCTCGATCGAGAGCGTGTCGAGGATCGCAGCAATGCACAGATTCTGGAGGATAAACAGGATGAAGAGCAGCTTGAACGGCGGGAGACTCACCTGCAGCGACGGCAGCTGGTAGAAGTCGGCCGCCGGAAGGAGCTGCCGAGCTACGGCTTTCAGGTCGTCCACCTCGCCCGTGTACATGAACTGGAAGACCATCTTGGTGATCTCCGGTCCAAAGGCCTTCTCGTTGGCGATGCTCGTCCGCTTGACCTCGGCGTCGTGCGTGAACATCGCCGCAAAGTAGGCGGACTGAGAGACCAGCACGAACTTGTGGACCTGAACGGGCAGAAAGAGTGGAAATGCACGAAGAACGAAGAGAACTCGCCTTGAAAACCTCACCGGCGACGTGAACCTCTGCGTCCGTGAACCGCTCGTTTCCGAACATCGCCGCGTAGTTCGACAACAGTTTCGCCTTGGGCTCTGCGATCTTCAGCGAGTTGTTGGTCGCTTTGATCGTCACGAGACACTCGATCTCGCAGCAGAAGAACAGCGTGGACGACGGCTGCGCCAACTGCAGAAGAACGTGCAACGGTTGGACACTCGATTCACGCCGGCCAATCGAGAAGTTCGCCTCGTTTTCTGCAATCCACAAGGCTTGAATGCCGTCAAGCGGTCAAACGTACGGAATTCGTGGCCTTTGATGCCATCCGCGCTCTCCATCCACAGCATGAAGCGAAGGCGGACGGTCGAGCGGTCGTCCAGTTGGGTGCAAACGAGGCTGATGCGATCTTCGACTCCGTAAGGGTCCATGTTGAGGCTGTGCTTCGGCTCGAAAGTGAGCTGGAACTCCGCACCGGCGAGTCCTTCCAGCGGAAACGGAGGCCCCGTCCATCCCTCTCCCATTTGAACGGCGTACAAGCGGTTCACGAAATCGCCCATCTGCCACCGCTGGACGGTGATCGGACGGAAGGTCATTACGGAAGCTTGAAAGGGCGAAAATTTACGAACGCAAGAGCGGAGAGAGAAGCGCGAAAGAAGGAACAAAACGCTGAAAACGCGGCCGAAACACGACGGCCGCAACGGAAAGCCGGCGAGCGGCGGCGCGTCGAGTCACTCGCCCAATCGGTCGCGTCTTCCCCACAGCCGACCGGCCGGCCGCCTGCCCGTCCGCGTGCTCGTCCGCGTGCTCTTTCCCTGCCGCCGTTCACTCGCCAAACGGGTAAGAAAGCGAGCGACGGCGGCCGCCCCGCGAACCGAAAAGGGAACATCTGCGCGCACTCGACGTAAACAATCCCCATTCGAATGCGGTCAACGCGGTTCAAGCAAAAATGAGAGTGAAACGAAGAAGTCCGCGCAGGCCAAGTCGATTGAACGCGTGTTCCCGCCGGCCGGCGGCCATCCTTCCTCTTCTCGCGCCCGATGGGCAGCCAGAGTAAGGGGCGGAGATGACCCAAGCGACCCAATTTACGTCTTTCGGCGAACGTTGCAAACTGCTTACTCTGTTGAACGCGAACTGAGCCCATCGACCTCACCGCTGTCATCTCTTCGTACTCGAACGGCAACAAAGCGGTCGATCAGCCGTCCGCCTTTTCGTCTTTTTCCTTCTTTATTCGACCGTTTATTCCACAGACGAAAGGGGAACAAGACGGGATGGCCCATTTAAAGATGTCAGCGGGACGTCCGGGTGCCGAACGCCCTCCACTCGGGCAGCTTCGCGATCGCCCGTCGGTGGTGACGGCCAGACGGAGGACCGCCTTGTGGAACTCCGACAAGTGCTCGACGGCGCGGTCGACCGAGAGGTGAGCGAGAATCGACTCGATGCACGCGTCCTGCAACAAACGAATGGAAGAGATGAGCGGACTACCGGGAAGCATGCCTGCAGCCGCTCCAGCGGGTTGTGGTCGGCGAGCGGCAGCAGCCGGGCGGCCCACGCGTCCAACTCGTCCACCTCGCCGCCGTACACAAATCGGGGCATTCGGTCGACCACGCTCGCTTTGAAGCCCGTGATCGTTGCTAGAGTGAACACAGCGGCGAGGAGTGTCTCGTCGTTTCTGGCGATAGCTGGGGTTCTCTTGAGCTCTCCACTGCGACCCAATCCTTCTTCTACGTGTTTATTCTCGCCGGACAGCAGAAACGGAGGGATCAGAACATTTTGGAGAAGAAGCCGCTCTTCTTCGACTTGCTCTTCGCGCCGCCCTTCGATTGGGGCGTCTGGGCGGGTGTTTCGGCCGGCGAGGCGTCGCGAGTCGGGCGCGGGCCGCCCCACACGCGCTGGCGGTCGCGCTTCGCCTTCTGCCCGCGACGGAGCACTTCGATCACGTGGCAGACTGCAACGAGCGGGAATGAGTGAATGGGAGGGAAGAACGCACACTTCTCGTCCTTGACGAAGTCCCGCTCCCGGCCCCAGTACACGAGGCAGTGGACGTCGTCGCGCTCGAACTGCAGACTCTCCACCGCCACCTCCTGCACTTGGGTCTCGCCGGGCGCCAACGCGGCGTGCGGATCGGCGCACTGGAAGTTGAGCGGGTGGTCGGAGGTCATCTGCAGCGAAGAATATTGACTGGACTTCGGTGAGCACTCGCTTTCACGAACAGCCGGCCGTCGCTCACGTTCGTGATGTAGACGAGGAGCGGCTCGCGCGAGAAGTGGCGCGGGTCCAGCCGCAGAACGCGCGGCTCCACGTGCAGCCCGTCGCGCATCCCCGCCAGCTGCGGGTTGCTGCAGAACGTCTGACGAGCGGCGGGCATCTCGGCGGGCGCTTCGAATGAGTGACGAGCGCACGAGTGAGTGGAGGAAATGATGGCAGTTTGCATACTCGCTCGTGTCGTTCCAAGCGGTCGACAAGAACTGATCGGCACGAGAACTGCCGCGCTCAAGTGAGGGAGCAGAAGGATGAGCTGCGCGAGGTGTTCGTCCGAACGTTTGCTCGGGATCCTCTGCCGACACATCTCTTGATCAAACGAGAACGAAGTGGGCGGACGGACGCCTGCTCGACTTCTTGCCGAGAACACGCGACCGAGCGGCCGGTTTGCGTTTCGCCGCACGCCGTCCATCCGCCTGCCGGTTTGCGGCTTCGCTTCGTTTAGATCGCGGACGGACGTGAATCGAGGTGAGTCTCGTGGTTCCAATCATCCCAATTCGTTTAACCGACAAATTCTAACCGATTTTGATCAGAACGCGTGTAAAATTTACTCGTTTCGTCGAATTCCTTCAAAAATCGATGTTCTTGTGGAATTCTCCTAATTTCTTCCGCCTTTCGGGCGGGATGGCGTCCGCTCCGAAGAAGCCGCGCACTGGAGGCCCGCCCCCAGTCGACGAGCAGCCCGGCGACGAGGAGAGGCCGGAGGTCAACGGAAATGCGCCGATCGAAGAGCCCCGCCCCGAGGAGGAGTCCAGCAGCGACGTGGCGCCCGTCCGTCAGCCGCCCCGCCTGCGCATGAAGGTCCGGAAATGCGTCCAGATTCACAAGGCCAACAACAAGGAGGCGGAGGAGCCGCTCGTGCGTCTGCTGTTCATCAACCGCCGCTGGCTGGACGCGTTCTTCGACCCCGACGACTTCGGAGCGGCGCAAATCTGCTTTGCGCCCGGAGAGACGACTCTGGACAAAGTCTGCGGCTGGCGTTTGCCGAGACGACCGACGGCATCGTGGCTCTCCTTCGTCTCCGCCGCGAGCTGACCCACCTCGACGTCCAGTTGAGCGACAAATCAACCGTTGGGAATTTCCCTCGCATGCACGAGTGGATGAAAGTCGCGTCGGCGCTGCGTGGTGAGTTGCCGGCCATTGCTTGTTTTATTCGTCCGTCCACTCGTTCCAGCTCTGCCGAACTTGCCGGCGATCCGCTTGATTGCGTGGCGGCTGGAGTACCCGTTCGCGCAGCTGCTCGTCGACTCGCTCCCCGACTGCGTCACCCGTTTGATCACCGACGACCTCCGGCTCGCCACGATGCTGCGGAAGCGACAAACTCCGCTCGAATCCTTCGCAGTCGACTTTAACGCTAGCCAGCATTCGTGTAAGTGGAAGAAGACGGAAATGTTCCATTCGATCTGTTGTTCTGTTTTAGACATTCTGAACGTCTTCCGCTTGAACACGCGCCGCATCAAACTCAATTTCTGGTCGAACGAGTGGTCTCACAACCATGCGTTGCACGACTGCGGACCGCTTGTGCGAAACGAGCAGCTGCAGGAGCTCCACATCGAGGCCGAACTCTACGCGGAAAGTGGCACTCCGCAGGCTCTCCGCCACTTGCGCGCCATCAACGACCACTTCAAGCTCATCTGCCACGGGTGCTACCATATCCGCTTTGAGGTGAGTGAACTCGGCTGTCGATTAACCAGCCGCTGCTTTGAACAGGGACTTTCGGACTTGGGACCCTTGGAGGAGATCGCGGAGAAAGCGAGGGAGTTGGCCACGAAGATGCGCCTCGCGGGATTCCGTTCGGGCGGCGACGAGGTGTGGATCCTCGTCGAGAACTCGGTGCGTTTCTTCTATGCGTTCTGCCACTCATTCGTTTGCTCAGGAGAACTGGCAACGCGTGGACCACGAGCAGGTGTTCGAGCGGCTCGATTGGACCCGCGAGGGCGAAATCCCGTGGCCCCAGTACTCGGAGTCGATGCCCACGTGCTCCTTCGTTCAGGACAAGGTGCGCATTCTGATCGGACTGGGCTGCTAGTCATTGTAATTTTTCTTTCTCTGTTGTGTTGTTCTGTTTTCTCTGTTCAAAGTTAGAGCTAATGCATAAACACGTTCTCTACTTTCACGTGTTTCTCTTGGGCAGTAGCAAAGTGTCTGCATGAACCGCAAGTAGCGAGGACCGAGCGGGACGAACACGGCGCGTCCAAACCGCCGTTTCCGACTGCGAACGAGGCGGTCAACCGTTCAGTTCGGGATACAACGAGCAGCCCATTCTTTCCGCTTCTTTGACACAACAACCACCAATGGACAGCCCACTAGTCCATCCGCTCGACGACTGATCGGTTCGCTCAGCAAGGAGCGCGCCTTGCTGCCGTCCGCCTCCGCAAACACCCGATCGAATTCGCCACGGCCGGTCGTCGTGCGGGCGCTCCGCACCACCAAACGAACGATGTTCTCCGTTGGAACACTCGCTTTCACCTCGTTCATGCACGCCGCTTGCAGCAATGAAAGAAAGAAAGGAGCTCACGAGCAAACCAGCGACTTCGAAGCGCGCACGCATCGTCTTTTCCTTCCGTCGGTCTGCCGTACGCAAACTTGACGAATCGCTTTTCGACGCCTGCTCCGATCTCCTCGATCGACGGCAAGCGAGTGGTTCCTCCACGCAACGCCGAGCTTGCAACAAGGGGATAGATGATACGATCTGCACGTTGCTGCTCGCCGCGATCTCCTTGCCGTCGACCAGTAGCCGGCAGTCAGCTCTTGCGTCGACCAGAAGGCCATTGGAGGTTGCACTTTGGGCTGCCGCCCGTCCGTTGTGCCCACGAGAGGACTGCTGGCTTGAAAGTGGATAGCCCGTCTTTATTGCTTGAGTGTAGAGAACTTCGTGGTCGAACTGTTCGTCGATCGCCACTTTCGGCAGCCGCGTTCATTTGACGTTCGAGACGGCGATGGGCGCGACGAGCTCGTCGTTCTCCGCATCTTAGGAGTGTTTCAAACACACCCAAGAAACAACGCTGCTTGTTCGGCCGACTCATTTCTCTTTCACGCGTGCAACCAACAGTTTATTCTTCACTCCGGATACATCGCTTCGAACAGCTCATGCATGAAGGGCGAGCGGCTACCAAGAAGTCGCATCATCTCCGAGTCCTCCAGCAGCAGGAGGGCCTTCCGCGTGGTCTCCTCGTTCCACGCCGAGAGGGCGCGCAGCAAGTCGGCGTCTTCTTGGCGGACGGCGAAGACGAAGGCGGCCGCTCGGTTCTCGTCCGTTAGGCCCCGCTTCATCGCTTCGATGCACGCCGCCTGCAATGAGGAAGAAGTGAGTGAGGACCTGCTCGCTAATCTCTCGCTTGCCTTGAAGCCGGACATCCCGAGTTGTTTGGCGACGGTGAAGAGATCCCACGGACTCCGCTCCATCTCGTCCACTCTCCTCCGGTCGACCCACTGGACGACGGCGGCCATCTGCCGTCGATCCACTCCGTTCACTTCGAATCCCGCCGACTTCTCGTTGGCGGCGACGAGTTCGGCGAAGACGGTCGACTCGTCGATCAGCCGCTTCTTGTCCAGCTAAAAGCGGGAAGTAGTGAGAGAAGAACCTTTCAGTGGAACTCACGCGAAATTTCTCGCCTTTCACTTTGATCGTCAAGGTCTCGTCCAACCGCCGCTTCTTGCTCTCCACCGCATCTCCCTCCTGTTTGATCGGTTGGCGTCGTTTGGCTGCAGGCGTGGCGGGAGTGGCGGGAATGGCGGGAATGGCTTTAGAACCCAGCGGACCTTGTCGTCCCCCCTTCACAGCGGCGAGTGTAGAGGTGGGCGTGTCTTCTCCTTGGCTTGCTTCGTTCATTAGTTGAGCGGACGAACAGGGAGCTAAACGGAATTGAGTGAGTGAACAGGCAAAAGAAATAAGTCCTGTAAAACTCACAGGGCTCTCCGCTGACCGGTGAACGGCTGCAGGTGTTTGTCGCTATCATCGGGCTGCTGACTGGAAGGCAGGCAGTGAACTCGGACACACGTCGATCTCCACACTCACCTGCTCGCTCGTGCGGCTCTCCTTCCTCGACGTTGACGCTGGAGGTCCGCGCGGAAGGTTGAAGAGAAGGCTGCTCGTCGTTCTCGACAGACGGAACGCTTCCTACCAGCGGAAACTCGGCTTGGCGGGTGGCTTGCGGCAAATCGGTCGACCTCACCGTTAGCCACGACGCCTGATTCGAGTGTCCTGCGGCAGGAGCGGGACGAGGAGCCGGGGGAGTGATGTGCGCAGTTCCGCGCCGCCCGCTTCGCGAGACCGCCGGCGGACCGCAACGGGCGATCTTCACGGCGAGGCGCACTCCGTGGACGGCGGCGTGGGCGCGGAGTTGGTCGAAGGGAACAAAGTACATCGTTTTGATCTTCTTGTTGGGGCATTTGCACCATCGTCCGCAGCCGCAATTGGTCAACTCGCGAATGGCTGAAATCTCTCACTTGATCACCTTCTACCCTCGTTGAACTCACCGGTGTGTTTGAAGGCGAGCCGCCCGTCCGATCGCATCAAAGCCCATTGCAGACGGAGACGAACGGAGAAGTTGGCGGGCGAATGCACGAGAACGAACTCGAAGTTCGCCTTGTTTCCGGAACGCTCGTTGGGCGGGAAGTAGCGAAGAGCGAAGGGAATGTCTTCGAACATCTGCGTATGGGCGTGTCTGATCTCTTCGTCAAGGTGGCGAACGACCAGCAAATACGGGGCGTCGTTCTCGACCGACGTGGACACACCTGCGCGAGCAACAAGCGACCTCTCGGAATCCGAAGACGGAGCGGCTGCTTTTGAGAAGACTTCCCGCAGCTTCAAAACGAGAACGAGCGGTTGGCCACGGGCGAAGGGAATCAGAGCTCGCGGAACGGAGTAGCCGGCAGTTGCTCGTTTTTGCGGGCACGTGCAGCACGACTCCTCGCAGCCGCAATAGACGAACGTGCTCGTTGCTGAAATCTTACGGAATTATACTTTTCTCCGTCCAACTGCTCACCCGTGTGCTCGAAGGCCGACTCCCCGTGGACGTTCCACAGCGACCACTCGAACTGCAGGCGGACGAGCGGGCGGCAGAAGAACTGGACGATCGCGAACTCGAAACAGGGCCAGACAGCGTTGCCGAGGGGCGGGCGGTAGCGAACGGCCCAACCGAGGCCGTTGGAGCTGCGCGGCTCGAATTCGGCGGCCTCCAGCACGTTGGCAAGAGGGAACTCGAACGTGCGGAGAACCGACTTCTCATCGGCCGCTTGGAAGACGGCTGGAACAAATGAGAGATGAAAGGAATGCCGTGTATCCGTTTGTCCTCACCTTCTCCCCCTCCCTCCTTTTGCGGAACGGGCGGAAGGAATTCGACGCGGAACTCGGCGTAAATCTTCCGCAACTTCCGCGCCGCTTCCAGCTCGCGCCGGGGCACCCGCACACTCCACCGCTCCCTCGCCTCCCGTTCGAAACTCCAATGCCAACACTCTGAAGGAGGAACGGAAGTGAGAAGTGAGCGGATGCAGCGGACGGACCGCTTTTGTGGATTCGGTTCGCTCGCTGGTCGAGGACGGTGCACTCCAGCCGGCAGTCGACAGAATCCGCGGAGTGGAAGTCGGAGATCGAGACGCCCAGTTCGCTCATTTCGTTCGCCTCCTCACCGCTCGCTTCCGGTCGAAAGAACGCGCGGAACAAGAGCGGGAGATCTTTTTTCAGCCGGTAGTCGGCTGTTTCACAAGCAGCACGGGGATCGAGCTCCAAACGACACACCACCGCTTTCCCGCCATCTACGTAGGTGGAGAAGCCGGGCATCTCCTGCAATTAAACGAATACAAGGCGGAAAGAAGGCAACCGAACAACGCAGAAAGAAAAGGAAACGCGCAAAGCGAAGATTCAGAGAACCGCGCGCAGCTGCAATCAAACGAAGTCGACGGTCTCCTGCAATCCGCTGCTCAATTGAGTCGAGTCGTTAAGGACGTGCAAGAAGAGCTAATTCGTGAACAAACAGTGGTTGCCGCACTGCTTTGTCCAACCCGAAAAAGTAGCCGCCCGTTAAGTGGGCGATTTGCCTCCTGCTGACCGCCCGTTCGCGCCTGTTGTGAACAAAAAGGAGGGTGATCTTTGAGTGAACTGTCACTTGAACAGCACTGATGGAAGAAAGAGCAATTAAAGCGGTGCCAGCAAAGAGCGTTACGCAGCATTTAGTCAAGGCTTTTTTCAAAGAGAATTTCCGAGTGTTTACTACCGAACCACAAACTTGCATTCAAGGGAGCGTTGCGAGGTCCTGCCCTCCGAAACCACCATGATCAAAGCACTTCGCCTTTCTCGCGGTAAGAAAAGCGTGGAAAAGCGCGAGAAAGCGTTGCGTAGTGCCGACTGGAAGGAATAACCGCGAGTCAATCCGAAATGCCGCTCGCCAATCCTTCTGCTGACCGCGACATTGATCGAGCACTAGCGATGACGTGGATGTCAAGTGAACGGACTCTGATTTCACGTTCGCTTCAAAACGGCGTCTTTGGTCACGCGTCTCAGCCATTCTCAGGTGAATGGTAGACGCAAAGCGCCCAAAGAAGGCGGCCGCCCAATGCGCGAGCCCACCCAAAAGCCAGACAGGCGGCGGCCGAAACGCTGCCCGCCTGAAACGAACAGTGGGATTTGACGCCGCAATTTAAATGCGGCCCCTCCGCTTTACACCGCGCTCGTTCTTTGGTTCGGGTCGTCGGTTAATGGACGGGGGATGGCCGGGCGATCGGGCGAGCGATAAAAAGGCCGGCGGTCGTGTTCGTTCGGGTGTCGTTCGCGAGAATCGCTCCTGCTTTGTCGCCTCGACCTTTTGTGATCGGATTGCGATACGTTGTTACCCGCGGCCTTCGTTCGGACCACCGTTGAAGGCAACAGGTGCACGGGATCCCTGTGCGATTTGCGAATTCCGCAGACCCATTCCACGGGACACTCATCATTTTCCTCGCGCGGAGCCCATTAGACGGCCGCCCGGCTGGTCGCTGGCTTCTCTTCGGCTCTCCGCGCCGCGTTCCCGAGTGACTCATCGGGCGACTCGCCCGTCACGAGCACGACCGCCCGCAATCAAAACAATTCCGCGCGTTGTCCTGCCGTCGCTTTTCGTTCGATTTGCTCGCTCTGATGCGCGATCCCTGCCTTGTCCGTTCTCATAAGCCGTTTTAGATCCGACCTCCTCTTCTTGCAGGCCATCTGTCCCCTCTCTGCCCCCAAATGGCCGAGAATCCGCCCGTTCTGCACCCGCTCGGCTACGCGACGAATCGCTTCACGACGGCCGGCGACCTCGACGAGAGCCGCTTCTTCACTGCGGGCCGCGCGATCTTTGCGTTTGACGAGACGAACGGCGGCGAGGAGATCGCCGTGCTGGACACGTTCTACGGCATGGAATTGTGAGTTCTCCCTTCCGCCCACCACTCCCCTCTCTGCAGCGTCCTCGAGCGGGCGGAAGGCGGCGAGCGGCTGGAGAACCTCGTGGTGGACTGCCTGCAAGTGGGCGAGAACGCGGCGACGCGGACGGCCGCCCTCCTCGTGCTCACCTGCAGCCTCCACTTTCCGACGCTCCTCTGCCTGCAGGAAGTGGACGTCGACTTCGAGCTGCGGACCTTCGCCGCCGGCAAGCCGGTCGCGGTCGCCGGCCCGCAGTCGTCGCTCGCCTCCAAACGGGGCCGCAAACTCCTGCACGCGACCGACGAGCCGAACACGGTCCTCGTTTCCGTCTTCCACCACGACCGCGTCGCTTTCTTCCGCTTCGAACGGGGACGAGCGGCCGTCAGGCCGCTCCCGCAGCTGCCCGTCGAGACGTGGGAAATCGACGCCGTGCACGTGCATCGCGGCCGGGTGTTCACTGTGGAGAGGGCGGGTTTCCGGCTCTCCTGCTTCTGGCGTTCGGCGATCGGAGAGGGCGTGATCACTCGAAATGGAATCGAAGAGGTGCGTCGTCTGCACGTTCCCTTCATCCTCGTTTGTGTTCAGCCCCGCTCGTTCGTCTGCAGTTTCGTGCACGCGGACTGCCTGTTTGTCATCCACAAGAAGCTGGAGGGTTTTGGAGAGCTGGAGGTCGTCCGCGTCCCCGTCAAGGAGCAGTGGTTGGAACGCCCAATGAGGTGCGTGGAGGTCGGAAACTCTTTCTGCAAATCACCTGCTTTCAGTGACTTCCCGCCCACTCCGATCGACTGCCCGCAGCTCGCCTCGTGCTCGTGGGCCGCCTGTCCGTGGGCGTTCGTGGACGGCATCCTGAGCCTGCACCCCGTCCAGCAGGTGCTCTTGTTCGAGCAAACGGTGCCTGAATTCCACTCCTTCCGCATCCCCGTCGGGTACGCGAACTGCTTTTTTTGCTCCGCTTACCTCTATGCTTGCAGACGGCCGGAATCTCTCGACTACGCCGCCTGGTTCCAAGTGCTCCAACTGGAGGGCGTGACGGTCGACGTGCCGCGGCGGGGCGCCTGCCGCCCGCTCTCCAACGCGGGCGTCTTCGCGAACAAACTCGTGCCGCTCGGCCGGCGCCGCTTCGTCGTCGGCCCGCCAGTCGCCGCCCGGCCGTTCGAGCGGTTGGAGCAGCTGCCGCTCTCGCAGGACGAAATCTTCCAGCGGCTGGAGGAGGGTCAGTTGCCGCTTCTTTCTCCGCTCATCCCCTCCTCAGAAGAACTGCAGCTCGCCATCGACGCGTCGCTGCAGACCGCCGGCGAGCGGCCGGGCCCGTCCGGATTCCAGCCGCAAGCCGCCGCCGGGCCTTCGGTGGAGCCGGACGCCTTCCCGTTCGTCGTCTCTCCGCGCTCCTCCCTCGAGTGGAAGATGGACGCCGTCACCTCAAAGGTGAAGACCGGCCGCGATCAGGAGGAAGGTGGGCACCCGCACGACGAGTCTTTGATCTCTGCTCGTTTTGTTGCAGAAGAACTCCAACGGGCGATCCTCCAGTCTCTGCTGCTCGACGAGGAAGAGGCGGGATCCCGCGATTACCTACAGTACGAATACGACGATGAAGAGGACGAATAAGGCCGGCAATGGAAAGCTTCTTGTGATTACTCGCCCGAATAAAAAGGCATCGCACGTCGAGGTTCTAGTCGATCGATCAAAACACGGAGAGAAAAGCAACCGTTTTATTCTCCAAGCAGAAACAGCAGACAAAAAAGACGAATGCTTGATGGCGTTTCTATTGATTCGACGACATGCCTGCGAACAGCGCTGGGTAGCCCGTCCGCTGCCACTTGCACGAAAACCAGTGCGCAATGAGCTCGTGGTCTTTCTGCTGCACGGCGAAGACGATGAGACTCTCGTAGTTGGCGGACGTGTACGCCCGCTTGATCGCCTCGACACACGCTTTCTGCAACGGAAGACGGTTGAGTGACCCTGCCCTGTGCTCTTTGGTTCTTGCCTTGAGGTTGGGCATCTCGAGCAGTTTGGCGGCCACGTACAACTCGCGGGCGCGCTGATCCAAATCGTCGAGTTGCTTTGTTCGAGTCCACTGAACCACGGCGACCATCATCTCGCTGCTGATCTCCGCGGGCAGTCCCTTGCTCAAGTCCTCTCTGTTGGCCGCTTTCCGAGCGAAGAACGCGCTCTCGCCGACCAGGAGGTCTCGGTCGACCTGCGAGCGGAGTGGTGAGTCGACTGAAGACAACGCTCCCAACCAACCTCGATCCCGTTTCCGTCCACCACGATCGAGAACCGACGGCCGTCAACGGCGAGCTTCTTGCTCTGCTGCGGGCTCTCGTTTTTGGTCGGCAAAGAGCGCTTGAGCGACGGGAGAGAAGCGGAATCTGAAGAACGAAGCGGACTGCTCGATGATCGCCGGGGGACTCACTCGTCGTTTGCTGCTCAGCAGTCACGTCGCGCAATTTGAGGACCAAACGGACGGGACGGCCGCCGGCGAACTCCCGCAGTCCACCGGCGGGCACTCGGAACCACGCTTTGATCGCCTTCCGGTGGCCGCACTCGCCGCTCCGCGGGCAGGCGCACCGCTCGAACTGGACGACTTCTGGAAACAACCGAGCAGTCAATCCGATCGATCGCTCGAACTCACCCGTCCGCCGGAATCCCGCCCGCTGCTCGCCGTTCTCCAGCGCCCACTCGAGGGCGAAGCGCACCCGCCGGCGTTGCAAAAAGCGAACCAAAACGAACTCGAAGTTCGCGGTGGCCGCCGGCCGGTCGGGCGGAAAGAAGCGCAAAACGAAGTCCACGTCCTCGAAGCGCGCGGGAAGATCCAACTCCACTTTCTTGTCGACGTCGGCCACCTCCAAGTGGAAAGTGGAGGGCAGTTGGTTCGTGAGTTCGGACGCCATTGCGGGAGTTGGAGCCTGCAAAAGAATCGGATGAAACCGGAGAGTGTGCGGCCGATCGTCGCGAGTTCGCCCCGGAAATGATCGAACGGCAGAGCGCGGAAGAAAGAAGAGAACAGCCGTCGGACAAAAGGAAGTCGTCTCGGGACTCGTGGGAAGCCTCCTTTTGCTGATTGTGACTGCCGTTGATGAATCGAAGTCGTGATCTCTGCATCATTTCTTCGTTGACTGAATAGTTGACCGTCGATTTGCGTGCGTTTGTCCGAGCTTTGATTTCCTTCTCGTCTGTCGTCCGAAAGAAGTCTTCGTTAAACAAGTGATGAAAAAGCTGGTTGGCAAGTCATAGGAAACTCGCCATTCAACGTCAACCAAAGCACGCGCGTTCGCTTTTCGTCTGCCTGCCCACTTCTCTCCTGCTCACCGCTTGCCGCCCCGTCCAACGCGGACGTTTGCCTTCCTTTCGGCGGGCCGTCGGCCGCCTGCCGCGTTCAAATGGGCGTCTTTTTCTGTCTGTTCGCGTTACGGGCCGTCGAGTGCGGGCGGCCGGGCAAATCGCCGCTGTTTTTCGACTGACTGGTGGTGGTTTCTTCCTCGTGTGCGCGCGTTCCTCACAACGATTCTGACACGAATAATCTTGTCGTGTTATTTCAGCACCTTCCGCAATGAGCTCGCCGTCGGTGTTCGACGACCCGCACGTGGTCGTCTGGCGGGTGGAGAACTACGACCGACTCCTCAAAAGAACGATCCCGGGCGACCAACTGGCGAGCGACGTCTACGAGCTCGATCATCCGACTGCCGGCCGCGTTGTCATCCACCTTCGTTTCGTTCCCACGGCTTGGAACGAAACCTCTTCGCTGTACGTGGTCGTGATCGAGACGGCTCCCGACTCGTCATTCGAACTGGAATGCGAAGCGTGGATTGAGAAGATCGACGGGACGAGCAGCCAGAAGAAAGGTAAGTGGACCACGGCGGTAAGAACTAACTTGCTTGCGTTTAGTGACGACTATTGCTTTGGAGGAGAATGGCGCTTGCGGATGGTGGACTTTTTGCCCCAAAGAGGAGATGGACGTCTTCTGCAACACCCCGACGATCTTCATTTGCTGCCGCTTTCCGTTCGCAACCAAGAAGATCGGGACCCCGTTGGCCATTTCGACTGTCCACAAGTGGGAGATCGCCGACTTTCAAGAACGCTTCAAGTCTACCACTCTCAAGAGCAAACTGCAAGGAGCGCAGTTCGTTGTCGACGGGCTGGAGGGCGCGAAGCTCTTCCTTTCGTTGTTCCCAAAAGGCGACTGCAAGGAGGCCAAGGATCACGCGGCTGTCTACTTCAATTCTTCTGCTCTCGGCAGTCACTCCTCGCTGTTTCTGCACTGGTCGATTTGGATCGAAAACCATGCCGGCGAGCGGACTCAACGACGCGGTTTGTTCCTTCGTCCATCAATCCTACTATTCCGTGTTTTTTAAGTGTTGATGTACAATTTCAAACAACTCGATGGTTTTGGACATCCTCAATTCATCACTCAAGACGAGCTGAAGACGTTGGCGAACGGCGGCCCGATCACCGTCTGCTGCGAAGTCCGTCCGATCGGGCCGCCCATCGAGATGTCCGACGATCTCGTCCGCAAGATCCAACTCGCCCGTACGTTCGACCAGCCGAAGTACTCCGACCTGCTGGTCGTCGTCGGGGAGCGCACTTTCCACGTACGCTGCCCGCTTTTCTCGTCCCACTCACCCCTCTTTCTTTCAGGTCGCTCGGAACATCCTCTGCACCCAATCCGCTCACTTCGACGCCCACCTGCCGCCCAGCACGACGGGCAGCCGCGTGGAGATCGGCGGCTTCGACGGCGAGGCGGCCGAGCGGATGCTCCGCTTTTTGTACACGGGCGAGGTGGAGGGGCTGCAGCGAGTGGCCGCCGGCCTCCTGCCGCTCGCCGCCCACTTCGGGATCGTCCGGTTGCAAGCGAGTCCTCTCTTTCCTTCTTTCCGCCAATCACTCCCGGCTTGCAGAAGTTGTGCCTCGACTCGCTGCTCGCCGACCTCTCCGTCGAGCGGGCGTTGGAGCTGCTGGAACTCGCCTTCAAGCACGAGAAGTGCGCCGACTTCAAGCAGAAAGTCCTCCAGTTCGCCTTCGACCACCGGAAGGAGGCGATGGCGCTGCCCGAGTGGACGGCGTTCGGCCTCAAACACCCGCACATTTTGATCGCCATGCTCGAACTCGCCTGATCGTTGTGTTCATTCCGCTTGTTGCTGTTTGTGAATGAACTCTTGTTGTGTTGCTCAACGCGGTGACTGGTGTGCAGACATGGGGGTTTCCGCGGAAGAAAGAGTGCATCCGTTGGTGGATATCTTGATTCAGTGAGCAAAAGCAACGCAAAGAATAGAAGAACCCAGGTCTGCGCGTACTGTTCTCTTTGTATTGTTCTCAACATTGGCTGCCGCTTGCCCAAACTCGTGGCGGCAAGTAGGTCGCACTACGAGAGGTCGGGCTCGCAGTTCGAGTGACCTCGTTATCAATCGAGCAGGGGAGTGTGAGGGGCTATAGCTCAGTGGTAGAGCGCTCCCTTAGCATGGGAGAAGTCGCGAGTTCGATTCTTGCTAGCTCCAGATCCTTTTTTGCCCTTTTTTGCCCTTTTTTGCAGTTCAGTTATTCACTCATTTGCTCAATTGAGAAGGCGACCCCAAATTGCGGCTAGAAACTCCTTCAGCAAGCAGCGATCGAATGGCAGCTTCGTCCACTTTGTTTCAAAAGAAGGCGGCCGTTTCGTAGCGCCCGTTCGCATTGCTGATTGTAAACCGTCCACTGCAGCAACGGAAAGCTGTCAAGAGCTTAGAAAATGTTGGCGCATTCCGGCCTGAAGATGAGTGTCTTCCCCCATTGCGCATCTTTTTCTGACGGGGGTTTGAGAGAAGAGTTCGCAGCTGACGCAAAGCCCTCCGCTTGATCAAGAGACCTTGCCGCTCTGGTTGGGGCAAGGGGCGGTTGATGGGAATTTTCTTATCAAGCCGGCAATACGCAATTACCGCGAGAAGGTCTGCGCGGCACCCCGTCGATCATCCAGCTGCCGCCTTCTCACCGCTTCGATCGGTCGAAAACGAGAGCAGTTTGCTCAGTCCTCCTTTTTGGCAGTGGAAGATGGTCGTCGCTCTCTTCCTGCTGCTGTTCGTGGCTCTTTTGGGCGGGTGTTTCGGTAAGCTGCCTGCTCAAAAAACTTCTTTTGACGCGCTTTCAGCCACTCGCCCCGCGTACATCCCGGACGATCCCCGTTACCACCCGCTCGCAGAGGGCGATTTCCGTGAGTACTTCGAAGCGTGCCGCATGCGTTCTTTCTCCGGATTTGCTCTGATCAAATGCAAGTGTTATCTGTAGTTAATATTGAGAGTCTGCTTCCTTCCAGCGGTTTACAACGAAAAAGTCGGCCCTTACCAGCAAGGCCCAATGGTCAGCCGCGATAAGACGATTCCGCTTCCAATCGACGAAGTGAAAGACTACGTTTACTTCCACCTCTCAGGTTTCCCCGATGACGTGCCCAGTTTGTGGTCGCGGTGAGGAAACAAAGTGGCTGTCCGATGCAAGAAAGTGATTTCAGAACGGAACCAGCCTGGCCGTACGGAAGGACGAGCGGGCTGACGAACTCCAGCCGTCTATTTCTCTTCAAGCACTGGGTCTTCGTGAATGAAACAACTCTCTTCGATGTCCGCATTCCGTACGCCACAATTCGAACCAAAAAGGAAGTTGTTTGTTTTAGGTACGAGAAATGCAAGCACAGAGGAGATGTTGTGCGATTCCGGCCTTTCGCCCGCGTTGTCCTACGACGACATTCCCGACAGCGAACTCTCTCATCGCACGAAGATGGACATCGCCGCGCTCTGCTTCGTGAGTTCTCAGCGCTTGGAACAAGGGGGATTGAACGCTGATTGTTAGAAAAAAGGCGTGTATTGCACGGTCGACCTGGATAGCAACGGCGAGCGGCTCATCCACGACCACGAGCACGTCCTCTTGCACAAATTCGGGATGACTCTGGTCGCTCGAGGCGGGAATGCGGACATCCCACTGCACTACCTGATTCGATACAAGCGGTGAGTACTGGCAGGACGGGTAGCTCTACTTCCTCTTCATGCAGCCACTACTTCTACGTGCCCAAAGAGCTGCAAACATTCAACGATTTCGCCTTTTCCGCCGCCCTCGTGCATCGTTTCTTCTCGTTCCCGATCTTCAATTCGGACGACCGCTTCCTCGAACGACGCGATCAAGTGATCTCTCCGTCGCCTCCTTCCGCCGCCGCTTCTTCTCACTCGCACTGGACGCTGATCGTCGTTCTGCTGGTCGGGATTGCTCTCGGCCTCGTGATAGGCGCCCTGATCTATCGGCGCGCGTGGGGCAGCTCCTTCCAAGCGTCTCCCGCTTCTTTCGTCTCGCAAGTGTTCTTCAAGAAGGAAGTCGTCTAAACAGTCACTGTGTTTTTTGTGTGCTATGTGGAAAATTTTAAAAGAATAAACGTTGGATTGCTTTCCCGACCTTCCATACTTCAGGCGACAAATCACTTAAAGCAAATAAATGCATGCCTGCTTTTCATTCTTTCTTTCCGTCCGTATGCTCGTTGCAAAAACGGCTGCCCTGAAGCAGGCGAGCGAGAAGAAGCGCACCGAAAAGGAGCCGCAGCTCGGGACGAACGCCAACGCTCGTTCCCTCCGCGCGCCCCTGCTTTCAGCCGTCGGGGAGTTCGAGCGGGCTTGCGACGAGCTCCGCCTCTCCGCTTCGACGACCGCGTGGAGATCGCGCGGTTGCAAGGGCGCCCGCCGAGCGTTGTGTCGTGTTTCCTCCGGCCTTCCGCACGGTGCGGTCCCTCTCTCTGCGGCTTCGAGTGGAGTCCGGTGGTGAGTAGGCGCCGTCCGACCGCTCCTGACAAGGAGGTGCGCGGGCGGCTGCACGCGGTCTTCGTTCGCGATCCTGCTTTCCGCCACGTGCCGATGGACGTCCGCAGGGCCTCGCTGTCCGACCATTCTTCGTTTCGGCTGGTCGACGCTTTTTTTACGGCGGACGTCCGCGAGATCACTCGGGCGGGCCGGTGGCGGAAGAATTTGTTTTCATTCTCTCGCTTGAATGTTCTTCCTTTCTCTTCGTCGAGAAGTCAGTGATTGTTTTGCCCACCTATCTGTGACCGTCCTATCGAACGTGGGAACAGCAAGGACGCGCTGAACAGATGGATCGAATTCAACCTTTCGTTCGGAAAGGAGTCTTTCGTCACCGCCGAAAAGAGCAGGCGGTGTCTCTTTTGGTCTCGCCTGCCGCCCGCTTTCCCACCGACGGGCGGGCGGGCGGCGGGTGAAAACAAGCGAGAGAAGCCGCCCGCCTGCCCGGTCGCCCGTTTGCGAGCACTGCGGCGCGGCCTTTTCGCTCTCCGCTCTTCCCTTCCTTTACCGCTGCTTTCTTTCAGGCGATGAGCGCGACGTTCTACTTCCCGCTGCCGAACCTCCACGAGAAGCTGGTGCACGGCGAGCAGCGGGAGTTCGAGGGTCTCTGCTTCGCCGTCCGCTTCTTCCCGGCCAACGCGCGCGGGCCGGCCGCCTTCGAGTTCGTGGCCATCGGCTTCCCGAACGACGCGCACGCGCGGCTCCGCTTCGACTGGTGGCTGCGGAGCGCGGACGGGCGGACGGCCTTCCGGCACGCGGGTGAGCGGACGGGCGGGCGGCTCGGTGGATTGCTCCGCTTGCAGAGACGACGACGCTCTTCAACTGCGCGTGTGCGGGCTTCTGCCGGTGCCCCGACAAGCGCATCAAAGTCCGCTACGTCCTGCCGGCGGCCGTGCACGGGTTCGCGGGCGGGCGCGGCGTCTCGCTCTTCCTCACGCTCTGGGCGGCCGACGGCGAGGAGCGGCAGGTTGGTGAGTGGAGGGAGCGGCGAGATCTACTGACTTCTCGCTTCTTTCAACCCTGCCGCCGCCAAACAACGAAGTGTTCTTCCTGGACGTCCCGAACGTGCGGCAGGCGGTCCAGCAGCAGCTGCGGGCGGTCTTCGCGTCCGCCCCCTTCTTCCTCGCCTTCTTCCCGCCGCTCACGCCCCACGCGACGGGCGGCTTCGAGTTTGCGGCGCCGCACTTCCGCGGCCGCCCGCTCGCCCTCCGCCTCGCGTGGCGCGTGGAGAACGCGGACGGACGGCGCGGCTTCGAGCGTTCGGGTGGGCGGCGGCGGGAGGAGCGGTTGATCGCGGGCGTGTTGCAGAGACGATTGCCCTCGTGGACGGCGGGCCGAACTGCTGGGCGCTGCGAGTGGCGGCGGCCGCGCTGCTCGCGTTCGCCGACGGGCGGCCCCTCCGCTTGGTGTTGGAACTCCGCCCGCTCCCCGGCGACGAGTTGCTGCTCCGAATGACCCCCGAACTTCCGGCGGCCTTCGCGCCGCCCGACGACCCGCCGGCGGGCCTCTTCTTCTTGGAGCTGCCGACCGTCCGCGCGCCCGTCCGCCACGACCGCGGCCGCCAGTTCGCCGGCGTCCCGTTCGGCCTCCGCTTCTTCCCGCCCAGTCGCCACCTGCCGCTCCTCCACTTCGAGCTCGTGACGCGCGGCGGCGGGCGGTCGGGCGTCCGGCTGCGGCTGGAGTGGGTGCTGCAGAACGCCGCCGGCCAGTCGGCCTTTGCGCACTCGGGTTCGTTCGACAAGCAGCTTCAACAATCGACGGGCGTGTTGCAGAGAGGATCGCCGTGGAGAAGTGCGCGTGCCGGGCGGCGTGCCGCTGCTCGGAGCCCCGAATCGCCGCGAGGTTCCGCGTGGACGCGCTGGAGTTCGCCCACTTCGCCGCCGGCCGGCCGACGCGCCTCGTCGTGCGACTGCGCCGTCTGGACGAGCGGCCGCCGAAGCGGTGGGCGGTCGTCACGCTCTCGGACTCGGAGGACGACGAGGCGGGAGCGGCCGCCGTTCAGCCCGACTCCACGTCCACCGAGCAGACGGGTGAGTTCGCCGGTCCTGTACGCGAATCATTCCTCCTCGTTGCAGCTCTTGATCGAGAGCAAATGAAGGGAGTGCCCGGTGAACCCCATGATCTCTTCGATTAATCCAATCGCTCGTCTTTAGACTCTACTACCTCGTCGGCCGACAGCCGCCCGCCTCCCGTCAAGCTCCACCTCCCGCCGCTCAAACGCGCCTGCTCGCTCGGAGAAGGCGAAGCGGCAGAGAAGAAGCCGCGAGTGGGGGACGTGATCACGATCGAGGATTAGCGTCGAGTCGTGTTGTCACTCTAGTCGTTTATTCGGTTGGTAGTCACTTCTGTTAATCTTTGTTCGTTGTGTTCGGTGGAGTAGTTAATAAACGATTGCTTATTTGCACGTGGAAGCGAACAAGAGGTAGCCCAACGTCCATTGCTGCCCGTCTTCTCGGCCACTTGCGTCTGAAGCTGTCTTTTCAGCACTCGAGTCTCAATTGCCTCAACAATCAACTTCGTTGTTTATTCTACTACTAACACATGGAACAGACTCGCCGGCCATCAGTTGGGCATCACGAGTCGGAAGATTTCGTTCAGGAGTTGCGGGCGGGCGGCGACGAGGGCCGCCATCTCGGGGGCGGCCATCAGCTGGAGGAGGTCGGGCGGGGCGGCCCAGAGGGGGAGAGCGCGCGGATCAACTCGCCGTCCGCCTGCTCGACCGCGAAGATCACCGCGGCGGCCGCCCGCCCGTCGGCACACGCCCGCCGGATGGCCGCGACACAGGCGTCCTGCAAGCGGAGGGCGGCTTCCTTCGACTCGACCACTCGCCCACCTTCAGAACGGGCATCCCGAGCTGTTTGGCGGCGAGGAAGAGGGCGTGGAGGTCGTCGCCGTCCACCCGCTTCCGCTCGAGCCACTCGCAGACGGCGGCCATCGCCCCCGCAGAGACGCCGCGCACTTCGAAGAGCTCGCCGTCCGCGTGCTCGGCCGCCGCCTTCGCAAAGACGGCGGATTCGGCGACCAGACGCTGCCGGTCGACCTGCGGGAAGAAGCGGTGAGGGGAGTGGGCGGCAGTCGAACTCACGGCGAACCGGCGGCCCTCCACTTCGATCGTGAGCACGTCCTCCACTCGCTTCTTCTTCCCCACGATCGTCTCTTCGGGGGGGTGAGGGCGCTTCGGCTGAGGAGATTCTCCGAACTGCGGGCTGCTCTCGCGGTTCGAAGCGGAACGAATCCTGTCGCCCAACTTCGCCATGCGTTCGTCAAAGGAAGCGCCTGAAAACAGCGATGAGACGTCGCGCTTCCTGCTGAACTCACCCGATTCGCTGGTTTCCGTCTGCTCCGTCTGGCCACTCGACTCGAGTTGCTCGGCGTCTGAAACGGGAAGGAAAGAGAACAGGAGTGGGCACTCACCAGCCGACTGAATGCTCGCGGTGTCGCCCGAAACAGAGGGCCCGGGGGTTTGTCCTCCGTCGTCCCCAGCAATTGAAGTGAGGGATGGAACCTCGTGGACCGGCGAAGAGACGAGCGGCAGGCCGCAGCGCCCCACGACGAGCCGCAAGCGGACGCCGTGGGCGCGGGCGAACGGCGCGAAGCGGTCGGCGGGGAGGAAGAAGGCGGCTTTGAGGCGCTTGAGCGGGCACTTGCACGCCGCGCGGCAGGGGCAGTTCGTGAAGTGGCGGACGGCTGGAAGCGGCGAGTGAGCAGTCGGTCGAGCGCCCCCTCACCCGTCCGCTCGAAGGCCGCCCGCCCGTCCACCTCCAACAGCGCCCACTCCAGCCGCAGCGAGACGCCCGCTCCGTTCGGGAAGTCGACCAGCACGAACTCGAAGTTCGCCCGCCGCCCCGCCGAGTCGGCCGGGAAGAAGCGGAGGACGAAGCGGAGCTCCTCGAACTGCAGCACCCGCCCGCGGCGGATCGCCCGGCCGGCGTCGGGCACGTCCAGGCGGTACGTGGCGCTGGTCATGGGCAAGGCTGAATGGGTGCGGTGGAGTGTGTAGGGATTGTTGTAGAACCCACCCGCCGGCAAGGGGATTGAAAGACGCCCACAGATCATTCGTGAGTCCCCGAGCTCACCGATGGGATCGGAGAAGCGCGTCCGCTTGCGAGTCCCCGCCGACTTCTCGCTCGCACGATCAGCCGGAAATCGCGGCTCTTGCCCACTCGCGGGCAGGAACTTGGGATCGACGAAGCGCGCGTGGGCGAGCGACCACTCGAAGTGCGGGGGCACGCCGGGCGGCTTCCCGCCGACCTCCCGCACGCGCAGCTCCAAGAGGAGCGGGCGGGCGGCGGCCGCGAGCGTCTCGCCGGCCACCATGAAGCGGGCCTTCGTCCTCCTGTGCGGGCACGAGCAGGGCCGTCCGCAGGCACACGTGTTGAAGTCGACGGTTTCTGCAAGCCGCCGAGTGAGCCCTCCGCCCTGCCGCTCACCCGAATGCTCGGCGGCCGGCTGTTGGCGGGCGTCCCGCAGCGTCCACTCGAAGTGGAGGCGGACGAACGGGCGACAGCAGAAGCGCGTGATCACGAACTCGAAGCTCGTCGGCCGGCCGGCGTGGAGCGGCGGGAAGGCGCGGAGGACGAACGAGACGTCCGCCAGCTGCTGGGGCGCCGTCGCAATCGCCGCCCGCGCGTCGCCGAGCGGCAGGCGGAAGACGGCGGGCGCGGCCTCCGCTCCCTCGTCCGAAGAAGCGGCTGCAAGCGAGGGGGTGGTGGAGAGAACTCCCGACCGCCCACCTTCCCGCTCGCGCCAGTCGGGCGGCCGCAACTGCAGCCGGAAGTCCGCGAAGATCCGCCCGGCCGCCCGCTCGGCCGACAGCCCGTCGCGCGGCACGCGCACACTCCAGCGCTCCCTCGTCGCCCGCTCGAAGGTCCAGTGCTCGCAGACTGCAAGCGGGAGATGAGGAGAAGTATGGAGAGAACCGACCGCTCTTGTGGATCACCCGCGACTTCTCGTCCACGATCGTGCACTCGAGGCGGCAGTCAAGGGCGTCCGCCGAGTGGAAGTCGGAGATCGCGACGCCCACTTCGAATTGATCGGTCGCGGGTTGGAAGAAGGCGCGGAAGCGAATGAGCACGCCATCCTCCTCCGTCAGCCGGTGGTCGGCGGACTCGTGGGCGATGCGGGGGTCCAATTCGAGGCGACACACCGCCGCCCCGTCCACGAACTTGAACATCGCAAAAGAACCGGGCAGTTCGCTCTTTCCGACGACCGACTGGAAAGAGGAGAGCAAGAGTGAATGAGCGGCGAGTCGTCGGTTTGTTTTCCTCGTCACTCGTCTCGTTCATTCCTGCATCCAATCAATGGACTATGCTTCTGTTGAGTCCAACTTTCTCTGAACAAACAAGGCGCGTTCTCGAAGACACCTGCCGTTTCTCTGTCTCTTCTGGGCACTCCGCTGCGTTCCGCCCCGTCGATCGGTGGGCATTCGGCGAGCGAAGGAAAGACGGGCCGACTTCCGGCTCCGAGTCGCGATTGTTTTCCACACTCGTGTTGATGAACGAGTCGACTGCTCGCTTCTGCTTGTGGAGAAAGCGGCGAGGCCGTTGAACGGCGTTCTCATTCACGTCTTTCCGTAGTCTACCGTGCTCTCATCAAACGGGCGGCGACTTTCAACTCGAATATTGATCGTTCCTCTGCCCGCTCGCCCGAACGCTCTCGTTTCGGCTTGCTGTCCGCGCAAGAACGCGCCACGGCTTGGCTTTATTTCTTTCGCTTCAGGTCGGAACCGACGAGCATGGCTGTGGTGAAGCCGACGGCCTTCCGCTGGCCGCTGGACGACTTCAAAGACCGCCACGCAAAGGCGAAAATCGACGAAACGTGGGAGAGCGAGGATTTCGAAGTCGAGGGCGTGCCCAAGGCCAAGTTCTACCTGTGGTTCTACCCGAAGGGGTGGTACGATGGCGATGAAGAAACCGAGATGTACTTCCGCATCCAGGAGGACTTCGGCGATCATCCTTCCATTCGTTTGAAGTACGAGCTCTGGTTCGAGAACGGAAAGGAGCAGCGGCTGAAGAAGAACGGCGAGTTTCTACTTTGCACGAGAAACGGCTCAAGAGGCGCTTTCAGAAGTCGAAGAGAAGTTCTACCACAACAAAGACGATTTCGGAGCCGCGCAGAGGTGGTCGCAAGCTGAACTCCTCGACTTGGCCGAAAGCCGCCCGCTCGCCGCCTGCTGCAAGATCACTCCGATGGATCCGATGGACGCGGTCAAGTGGGCGCAGAAGACGGCCCCACAGGACGTTCTCGGGAAACTCGCCGCCAACTTCGACTCGGAGGAATTCGCCGACGTGGAGGTGCACGTGCAGGAGAGAGTCTTCAAGGTTCGTTCCTTCTGCTTCATTCGATCCACTCCGTCGTTCAGGTCTCGAAAGCGGTCATCTGCTCGGGCTCTCCCGTCTTCCGCGGGATGTTCTCGACGGACACGAAGGAGCGCGAGACGAGCGTAGTGGAGATCAAGAAGGAGGACCCCGAAGTGATCGAACTCCTTCTCCGCTACCTCTACTCGGGGCAGATGAGCGGCCTGCAGCAAGTCGCCCACCGCTTGCTGCCCGTCGCCGATTGCTACGAGATGCTCCGTCTGGCCGTGAGTCTTCATTGGTGGAGGGTCAATCCTTCTCTTCTTTTAGGAATGTGCCTCGAGTCGCTCCTCGCCCACGTGTCGGTCGAAACGATCCTCCGCGACCTGAAGCTGGCCTTCGCCCACGACCACCAGGGCAACTTCAAGCGGAAGCTCGTCGAATTCGCCCACCAGAACTTTAAACTCGTGAAGCAACAGCCCGAGCGGACGCCCGCCTTCTTCCTTGAGAATCCGGAGATTGCGTTCGAAGTGATCGCCCTGTGCACGTGCTGATCCCTCTTTGTTGTCTTGTGTTGTTGAGGAGAAAATAAATTGCTTGTGAACTCTGGAAAGGACAGGAAGAGGGCCTGCTCTCCTTTGAGCGATCGAGGTGGCCACGTGACAAGCAAACGCCCGGTGAACCTCCTTGAGCAGAGGACATGTCGAAATTCGTGGTCTGTACAAAACAATCTCCTGCCCGTTTCGTGCCGCTTTGGTCGACGAGTTCGCAGCGGTCGGAAGTAAACAGCCTTTCGTGATTGCACCGGCAGGCGGGTGAAGATTCCTGTTAGGCTCTCACACCGGCGCGAATCGAGACGTCCACTCGCCGATCGGGTGGCCAGCCACGCTCGACGGACCGCCTGCCCCTCGCCCGCTCGCAGAGTGTGTTCTCGGTAGTATAGTGGTCAGTATCCGCGCCTGTCACGTGCGAGACCAGGGTTCGATTTCCGGCCGGGAAGTCACTTTTGCCGCCGAGAATGGGCACGACTGTTCGGCGGCCTCATTTTGTACGCTGGAAGAAAGCGTCGATTCCTTGGGCAGACAGCAAACAGACAGCCCGCTCACCTCCCAGAACCCTGCTTTCTCGCTTCGATTCCACACATGCGGATCGTCGAATTGCACCAAGAATTCACTTCTGTCCTAAGGCGAGCAAAAGAAATCAACGACTGCTCGTCAGCAAAACGTTGGGGCTCCGCCGCGAGTCGAACGCGGGACCTCTCGCACCCTAAGCGAGAATCATGCCACTAGACCACGAAGCCGACAGACGACGCCGCGAGCAGAAAGAAGATGTTGCATAGATTCAATCCCGCTCGCTTTCGCCGATGAGATCCCCCGCCCGCGGCGTGTTCTCCTTCGCAATTACGCGCGAGCAGAAAGAAGCGGCGAATGCGCGAATTTCATTTGATCGCGAAGAAGCACCGAAAGCAGTCAACGTCGTCAAAGTTCGCCAAAGTCGAGGCTATTTTAGACTTCCGATCAAGTGAGTGGGCAAACAACGAACTCCCATTGACCGTTCAACTCGAACTCTGTCCTTGCGTTCCAATGAGTAGTCCGGCTCGTCCACGGGTTCTGCGATCAGGCGGGCAAAAGCGCGCGTATCTGCGGGAGGCACCGGATCGCCCTTCCGCCCGGCCCGCTTGTTTTCGACCGCTGCCCACCACTCGGCCCGCACCGCTCGGCGCGCACTCCTCGCCGAGCGCCCGCCGAAATGGCCGGCTGTCCACGAGTTTTCCATCCGCTTTTCTACGCCAAAAATCAGTTCACGATAGCGGAGGACTTCGAAAGCAATCGCTTCTTTACGACCGGCCGCGCGATCTTCGCCTTCGACCACGAGAAGCACAAGGGCGAGAAATTTGCGGTGCTGGACACCTTCTACGGCCTTGAATTGTGAGCTCCATTTTGATTGGTTTGTCCACTTCGTTCTCCTGCTTTCAGTATCGTGCAGAGAGCGAAGGACAGCGGGAAGATCGTGGGCGAGGTGCTGGACTGCTTCGAATTGGAGGCGGACACGAGCAGCCGGACGGCCGCCCTCCTGCTGCTCGTCCAGGAATTCCGACCGCCCACCGTCTTCTCCGTGCAGGAAGTGACCGTCGACTTCGAGCAGAACACCTTCGCGGTCGATGCGCCCGTTGAGGTCAAGCAGCGGGCGCAGTGGGCCGAATTCCAAGCCGTCCGCAAGTGGATTCATCCGACTGACGAACCGAACGTTTTCCTGCTTTCCCTCTTCTCCGGCGAGGGCGTGGTCTTCGTTCGCTTCAAGCGGGATGAACGGACGGTCGAGGAGCTGCCGCACTTGGACTTGCAGAGGAACGATTGGACGATCTACGGCGTCCACCTGCACAAAGGCCGGCTGCTCGCGATCAAACGACGGCAGAATTTCCTTCAATTCGCTGCCCACGAGCAAGAATGGCAGGACGACCGGTGGACGAACTTCGGACCGCAATTCACACAGCCGTTGATCGTAAGCGTGTGCTTTTTCCTTTCTTTTTCGTTACGAGGATCGATTGCAGGGCCACTTCCACATCGCGTCGTTCGTGAGTGGCGGCTTTCTTTTCATCCTGCTGAAGAACTCGTTGATGACCGAATTCTACCGCTTCTCGCTCGTCGATGCCGCCCGCTCGGAGGTCGTGAAGTGCCCGCAGATGGGCGATTTCCTGTGGCCCGGCTGTCCGTGGGTGTTCGCGGACGGAATCTTCTGCATGCACCCCGTCCAGCGGACGTTCGTGAAGCTGAAACTGGTGAACGAGTTCCACTCCTACCGGATCCCCATCGAGTACGTGCCTTTTCCTGCTTTTCATTGATTGTTCTCGCTTTAGCCGGCCCGAATCGCTTGGCTACGCCGCGTGGTTCGAAGTCCTTCGCTTGGAGCACCAGGAGATCGACGTGCTGCAGCGAGGGACCTGCCGCCCGCTCTCGCCCTCCGGCTTCTACCTCAACAAAATCCTCTTCCTCTCCCCGCACCGCATCTTCATTCGGCCCGACGTCGACCTTCCGCCTCGGCCCCGCACTCGCCTCCAGCCGCTTCCTCGACCGCTCCAGGCCTCGCGGCTGGTTTCCGGCTTGCCCGCGATCGACCACGAAGCGGATCGTGAAGAAGGCAAGCAGACGACTTTTATTTTTGATTGATGTTGTGTCGTTTGCAGAAGAATTGCAACGAGCGATCCTCGAATCCCTGCGGTTAGCCAGAGAGCAACAAGAGGGGCCCCTGGGACCGCAGCAGTCGGAGGACTCGTCCAGCGAAGAGGAAGAAGCCGCCTGCTCGAGCCAACCGCCCGCCGAGAGCTCCACGTGGAAGGACAAACTCCACCGTTTCTTCGGTCGAAGCAAAAAAAATGAGCGCTTGGTGTTGTTTCCGTGTTTTGCGAATAAAAAGCAAAAATAAGGCCCTGGTCAGAATCGAACTGACGTTACAGGATTCAGAGTCCTATGTACTAACCACTATACTACAGGGCCGACGAGTCCGCTCGCCGCCAGAGCGAAGACAAAGCGGGCGGACGGCGGGCCGGTTGAGCGGCGAGCGGAGGCCGCCTTTCGCTGATTGACGGCCACCAATAGAGACGCACGAACGACGTGAAGATGATCGATGTTGCTCTTGCTTAGAGGCGACGTTGGCTCCTTTTCATCGCCCGCACTCGACTTTAACAACGGTTTTACTCATTCAAGTGGGAGATGGCCACCATTCCTTTGTTTTCCCTCCCCGCCGCCATTCAATCCGCCTACCGACAGTCGTTTCGCAAATGCAATTTATTATGCGAACGCTACGAACAACGAGCTCTTGATCCAAGCGACTAAAAAGGGGATGGCAAGCAGTAGGAAAATAAGGGATGTGTGTCTTCGAGAGAATAAAGAAGGAAGCAAAGAAGGGATGTAATGGTCGACCGGCATGTTCGTGCACCAAAGAGTAAGTGAAGGTTCCACAGAGGAGATCACATCGCGTCGAGGACCTTGTGAATGAGTTCGGGGCGCTGCTTCAACAGTTGCCCGAACTCCTTCGACTTCAGGACCTTGCGCATGCGTTTCGCCCGCTTCCACACGAACCCCATGGCGCTCAGCAGGTCGGCGTTCTCGTGCTGGACGGCGAACACGACGCCGGCGGTCGCCTTTCGCTGTCTGCACGTCCGCTTGATGGACTCGACGCACGTCTTCTGCAACGAAGGGGAGGGATTGGAGCGGAGAATCCACGGGGATCAAACCTGAAGGTCGGGCATCCCGAGCAGCTTGGCGGCCACGTACAGGGCGTGTGCCTTCTTGTCCAAATCATCCACCTGTTTCGTTTCCATCCAATAGACCACGGCGGCCATCGTGTCGCCGGTGATCTCGGCGGGCAGACAGTCGACCAGCGACTCCTGTTTGGCCACTTTCTTCGCGAAGAACGCGCTCTCTTCGATCAGCACGTTGCGTTCCACCTGAAAGCGAGGGGATGAGAGAACGGAGATCTTCTTCGGACGAACCTCGAACTGCTTGCCTTCCACCACGACCGCCAGCAGCTGTTTGTTCAGAAGTTTGGGATTCGGGAGAGTTTCCTCCGCTTTTTCCTCTTTTTCCACTTGTCGAGGGCGTTTCGTGGGTGTGCGACTGCTCCGACCGCCGCCCGGAGGGTCAAGGCGACGTTTCCGAGCAGTCACTTCTTCGATCTCGGGTTCCTCCTCGCTGCTGCTCTCGTCGTCGCTCTCGTCATCGTCGTCATCCGACTCGTCGCTTTCTTCCTCCACGTCCGCCGGTTCTTTCGGCAGCTCCACTTGCGGCTGCTCGTCGACTTGCGGCTCCTGTTTGATGCGAACGGTTTCGGTAGCATTCGGTGGGTGGGTTTCTTTTGCCAGCGGTGGGGTTTCGGTTGGCGGCGGTGTGGGGACTGCAAAGTGGTGAGTGTAACGAGCGAACACGCCTCACGATCGCGTAATGTGCCTCGCGTTTTGCTCGACTGAACGGAACACTCACCGATCTCTTTCTCTCGGCTTTCTTGTGTGTTTCGGGTCGCTTGAACGGGCCTTGCGACGACCGGCCGCCGAGCGGTGGTGGGCGGCGGGATATTGAGTTTAACTGAAAGAAAAAGAGGGAACACTCGACAGACGGCCGTTGAGAACTCACCAGTGGGTGCGGACGGCGCGGGATTTTCTTTTTCGCTCGTTTCCTCGTCCGCCGGCTCCTCCTTGACGCGGATCGTCGGAGCGGCCGGCGAGACGGCGGCGGCGGGCGGCGGAACGGACGCCGACGGGCCCGCGCCGGTGGCCCGCGTGAGCATCTCGTTGATCGCGTTCACGTACGCCCCGACGGGCAGCGCGCCGTTCGCCTTCGGCTGCACGGTGAGCGGAATGGGCGGCGGGACGAAGTGCGGCGCGTCGGTCGGCTGGAGCTCCACGGCGGACCCCCCGGAGGCCGCCGGCGACTGCTCGCCGTGAGAACTGCCGTCCAGCACGCCGTAGTCGATGTACGGATTCGCGAAGCCCGCGGGCGGCACGGGCGACTCGGAGCCCTCGAGCGCGTCGCTGCGGGGGCGCGGCGAGACGGAACGTGGGCCTCGACCTTCGGAGCGCAGCTTCAGGACAAGCGTGACCCCCCGGCCGTCGGCGAACCTCTCCAGCTCGTCGCTGGGCACGCGGAAGTACGTCTTTCGGTGTTTGCACTTGCTGTTCGGCCGGCAGACGCAGCGGTGGAAGGTGTACTGGCCTGAAAGCAGCCCGTCGACTGGATTCTTTCGCTCGTCGAAACAGACTTTGTTCGTGAAAGTCCATCTCATTGCGCCAGTTCTTGAGAGCCCAGTCGAGGGTGAGGCGCACGTGATCGCAGTCGTAGAAGTGGAACAAAAAGAACTCGAAGTTGGAGGTGAAGCCGCGCCGGTCGGGCGGGAAGAAGCGGACGAGGAACTCGACGTTCTCGAACGACTGCCGCGGCTGCTTGAACTCGCGTTCGTGGATGTCCTGCAGGTGGAGGAAGAAAGTGGAGCCGTTCGGGTCGGACGGCGCGAAGGAGGCCGCCGAGCCGGTCGACCGATCGCCCGCCGAGTTGCGGCGACGACGCGAGCGCTCCGGCGACACGCGGTCGCTGTGCGGCGAGGAGCGACCGGAAGCGTTGGACGGGCGGCCGCGTTTGGGCGGCCAGTGGACGCGCTCGCGGTCGTCCAGCTCGATCGCGAACTCGGCGCGCAGCGGCCCGCAGTCGGCCTGCGCGTCTTCGAGCACGCGGCGCGGCACGCGGAACTTCCAACGTTGATGGGGGCCGCGCGCGAAGCGGAAGTGACGGAAGTCTGCAGCCAAACGGGAGGGATGAAAGGAGGGGGCAAAGGAGGGAACTCGCCTTCTTGGTCGATCACCTGCCCCTCACGCCCGACCACGCGAACGCGCAGCTGACAGTCGGCCGTCTTCCAGCCCGCGAACTCCGAGACGACCACGCCGAGCTCGGCAATCGGATCGGCCCAGTCGCGGCCGTCCTTCGACTTGCAAAAGTAGAACATTTTGAAGAGGATCCCGTCAGCCCGCTTCGGGTTCAGCTCGTAGGGGCGCGATTGGTAGTCGCGGTCGGCCTCCGTGGGCAGCCGGAAGCTGCAGAGCGCGTTTCCGTTCGCCTCGTGCCGGCATTCGCTCGTTCCTTCCGACATCCTGCGCGAACTGCTGCAAACGAGACGAGTACGACATGGAGGACGCGCGCGCGCGTGAATGAGGAAACCGCGCCTCGAGGGTCTTCGCGTTTACGAAGAGGCGAGCGGGGAAACGTGTTTCCTTCTTCCAGAAACCGGCGACGATGAATCGGCGGTGTGAAATGGAAATTCGTCTCCTCCATTCGAAGCCTCCGGGCGAGGAAAAAGGCAGACGGCTTGGAGCAAAGAACGAAAACGAAAGGGGACGAATTCCGATGGAGCGAACTCCAACGGAGCAAAGGAAGAAAAACGCCTCGTTCCTCCGAAACAAAAACCGAGAGGAATAACGAGGCGGGCGAGGGGCGGCGGCGAAAGACTTCGAAAAGCGGCCGTCTAACCACGGCGGATAGCCGACGAGTTTTCGGGGCTCGCACGAACCGCCGCCATGCATTTTCGCAAAAGCCCGCGGCCGCGGTCGCTCGAGAGAACAGCCGCCGCGGGCTTTTTGCAACGACGTCGGCGCCCGCAGAGCGAAAAGCGGGCGACATTCACAGCGTTACGTTTTTTGGCAGACGTTTTTTGCGAGCGCCGTGTGCATCAATCAAACGAGTTCCGTTCGACTTCCCTTTGCGTCGCCCATCGGGCGGCCTCCACGTCAGTTCTGTCTGCCCGCGGCCGCAGCAATGGAAAAGCGGCAGACGAAACGATAAAAGTGCACATCGCCGTCGGGGTTCCGGCTGACCAAAGACCACTCAAACTCGACGCGATAACAAAAAGATCAAATTCCGATGCAAAGAGTCGCGCAGAACGGAAAAGAGCGAGCGAGTGGCGCGTTTGGCCGCGGCCAAATGACCCCGAAAATGGACGCTAGTTGGGGGCCTTGCAAAACAAAAAGATTGCCCGCAGTGTGCAATGCCTCGCCCGGTTCGAGGCCTCCGTTTGCCCCACTCCTTCCTCCCGTCTTCGTTCGGCGACCGCCCGCGCGACTGCCGACTTCTTTCGTTTGTTCACGACCTCCCGTCGCTCTTGCGGAACCCCTCCGCGCGTTCTTTTGCGCAAGCCAGGTGCGGTCGTCGCGACGGAAACGCGCGGCTTATCCGCTCAATCGCCGATCGCGCGACCGAACAGGAAGTCCGGGAAGCCGGTGAACGCGACGGAGCGCTCCGATTGAAAAGAGAAGAAAAAACGCATCGGATTGTTCGCTGGAATTTCGGGCGAACAAAAAGAGCACGGCGGTCGATTCAAAGCGAACGCCGAACGACGTCCTTCTCGCCGCGGGCGCTCGCCGCCGAAAGGTCGCCGACCACCGGCCCCCACGTCAATCATTCGGTCGCCCTTTTTTCAATTTCGAACCGACGAGAATTCCTTAGAGTGGTCGGGCGAACACGCGGCCAGGCGGGAGTGCAACTCGCCGCCCCTCGCCGCGCGCCTTCGAGTGGCGGCCGGAAACGCGCCGCCGCGTCTGCCGAGTGACGAAAGGCGGCCGCCGTGCATCAAAGGCGAACAAGCCGCCACTTATGACTCGCCAGTCACCAGGAAGAACTACCAAAAAGTTTCTCCTTTATGGCACGAAGGCGAGAACACCCGTACACGCACAAAGTCCACCGGATTCGAAAGGAAACAAAACACGAGTGGAGGGCTCGCGGTCACACGTCGCGGTAGGCGGCGGAGAGGACGGGTCGGGCTTTCGCGAGCAGGGCTGCAAACAAACCAACGGATTGACGAGTGGAACCTTCCTTCAAACTCTCACCGTCTCGCGAGAGGTAGCAGCCGCACATTTTGCGCGGCCCCGAGTGTTCCCGTTGGGAGTGGAGCACGCGGTAGTTGTCGATGAAGAGGACGGCGCCCGGCCGCAACGCCACTTGGACGGCGGCCGCCTCGTCGTGCGCCAACTGCGCGAACCGCGCGTACGCCTCGTAGAATCGAACGGTCCGGTCGGCGTTCAACGCGGCCGCCGCGTCGTCGAAGTTCTGGACGACGCGGAGCGTGCGGAGCGGCGCGCGGTCCGCCGGCGAGAAGCGAATCTGCGGGCAGTCGATCATTCGAGCATCTCCTCGTCCATGAGACTCACCTGGACCACCTTGTGCTTGAAGCACTCGATCACCGGCCTGTGTATCGAACGGGCGTGGACGGGGGTCGGCGGGGGCGGCGGTTCGGGCGGCTCCACCGCCGTCACGATCGGCGACGGACGGCGTTCTTGCCGGGGATCCGCGGGGAACTCGTCGTCGTCATCCTCCACACGCGACCGCTGCTTCTTGGGCGCGTTCTTCAGCCGGTGGTGTTCGACCGGAATGGAGGCCAACAGGTCGAACAGCTCGGGCGTCTCGTCGCGCAGCTTCTGGGCCACCGCGAAGCCGTCCACCAGCCGCATCTCGCCGCCCTCCGCCGGCGCCTTCAGCACGTGGACGGCGCGGATGCCGGGCGTCTGCTCGAGGAAGGCGGCCGTCGTGTGCGGCCCGAAAACAGCCGGCTTCACGGCTTCGTGCGCGTGCTCATTTCCGTGTCGAAGGCACTTCAATCGATCGATCATAAGGAAGATTGGAAAGAGAGGACTCACTCGTGTCTCTACCTCAAAGTCCTCCAGCCGCTCGTCGCCGTCGCTCGTCTCCACCACCCAAAAGTCGCCGCCGAGCATCTCGTGCAGCGGGGCGATCGTCTCGCAGAGCCGCTTGGTCGCCCGCTCGTTCCGCGCGTCCACCCCGTCGACGAGCACGACGCCGAAGCGGAGGAAGAGGCGCGCGAAGAGCGTGAAGTCGAAGTTCTTCGCCGAGACGTTCGGCACTTCGCGCAGGTTGTCCCGCGACCAGAAGGAGCGCGAGGAGTAGTCGTCGTAGTCCTTTCGCGTGAAGATCGCCCAGTCGAGCAGCTCGGCGGTCGCGAACTCCGACTCGTGACCGTCCGCCCACCGAATGCGCAGCCGTTGGGTGCGCTCGTCGAAGCGGACGGCCTGTTGGGCGTTCGGCCCCAAACGCGCCCGCGCGAACAACTCGGCCGGATTGGAGTGCCGCTGGCCGGTCGTCCAGTCGAAGTGGGCGGCGGCGCGGCAGTGATCGCGGAACCAAACGAGCGGAATTCGCAGGATCTCCGCTTCGTCCGCTGCAATCAACGAACTCGGGATGAAGAGTCGAGTGCCAAAACGAACCCAATTCCAACTCGACGGCCACGTTCTTCGGGTCGGTCGCGTCGATCAGCCGCACGTTCGCAATCGAGTCGTTTTGGCCGCGCGTGGCGAGCAGGGCGGCCGCCGGCGCGGAGGACGAGGAGGAGGCGGCTGGAAGGCGGAAGGAGGAGAGCCGAAGGGCCGCCCGGCCGAACAGAACGAGCGGCCTGCTCGTGAACATCACATTCGAGTTGCCACCAACCTGCAAGTAAACGAGGAGTGTGCACGTTTTCAAAACGAAAGAAATCGTGTGACGCGTTTGTTGTTTTCATCCCCCGACTGTTGATCGTTGGTGTCGAGCGGGAAGAGCAGGCGGCGGCGGCGTAAAACCACCCAAGATCCCGCAATGAAAAAATCGAATCGGTTGGCGATCATTTCGATAGGATTTCGAAGGGCAACACGCGGAAACAACAATTTACCAACAAAATGCTCGGAAACGAGCGGGAGAGGTTCTGGTTGGTGATAAGCAAGAAGCAGAACCAAGGGAAAGCGAGCGGTAGGAATGATTTGGAACAAAACGGAACAACACTCGAGTATTTCCAAACACGAACTATCAAAAGAAACAACCATAAAGAAATCAGCTTCCTTCCGTTCGAAAGAAAGCAAACGGAAAGGAGCGAACGCGTGACCTCGAGACCGGCAAGCGGCAAACGAGTGCGAGCGGCGGGCGGCGAGCGGCGAGCGGAGGCGAAAAAAGCCACCGCCGATCACGAGCCGCTTGCCCGCCGAACGCGACGGCCGGACGGCGAGCAAAAGAGCACTCTTCCTTCCGCATTCCCCGAGCGAACATTCGGGGGAGTTTTGTTTGCGGAGGTCACCGGCGAGTGGACGAACCGAATGGAGTGTTTGCTTTGTTCAAACAAGAGTTTTTTTGGTTTTCATCCATCCTCTGACCGCTTGAATAAAAAAAGCTATAAAAGACGTTAAAACGATTAAAATTGATCAACTAGGTTCTATCGAACAGCCGACCAACAAAACGGATGACTGCGTGACTCTGTCCCCAAGTGCAACAAAAGAAGTCGAAGTGGGATCGAATAAAGCAAAAATAATGGCCCAGAAAGGGATTGAACCTCCAATCATCTGCTCCGTAGGCATCTGGACGCCTTGTCCATTGGGCCACTGGGCTTCGCCATTTGCGGGCACAAGCGGAAAGCAGCGGCAGGCGACCTCGCTGCCCGCCCACCTGCCGGCAGATCGCCTTCTTTCCGCCTTGTGAGTGGCAAGGGAGGAGCGCGCTGAAACAAACGAGTAAACGAAAGAATTATCATCACGGCCGAGTTGTTTCTGCGCATTCAAATTCCCTTCGACTTTGCGGGCCGCCCGTCTTCCGTTCAGTGCGCCTCGTTCTCAACCAGACGGAGCGGTCGATCGTCTTCTCTGCTCCTCGCCCTCGTGCTCGTCCGATGGCCGTCCGCGGGATGCTCGTGTTTCTGCTACTGCTGGGCGCGAGTGCGCAAGTCGGGGCGGACGAGTGCGCGAAAAACCGGGACGGCGGTTCGGTGTGAGCCCCCCGTTTACTCCTTCTTTTGATTCGAATGGACGTTCAGGACTTTCACGAACATGTGCTCGGCGGCCATCCGCTTCTCCGACGTCAAGTACGTGGACTTTCGAGTGAGCAGCGTGAAGAACGCGTCCGACATCGAGTGGTACACGCAGGACGAGTGGGTTTCTTTCGTTCTTCCCTCCTCCCATCCACTCCTCTTCGTTGCAGCATTGAGATCGCGATAACGAGCGGCAATTGCACCTTCTGGGCCGCTGTTCAGCTGGACCGGAACCAGGATATGCTCGTAGTGAGAAAGACTAGTGGGTTCTCCCTGTGCTGTCCTTTTTTCACTCGTCCGCTTTCAGACTTCGAGATCGTGCAGAAATTGCCGCTGCTCTTCCGCTTGTTCGGCGACAAGATGGGCGTGACCGACCCGACCCTCGACAAAGCCGTCGACCTCCACCAATGCAAGGCGGAGTTCCACACGACGGAGACGACGAAAGAGCTGAAGACCACCGCCACGATCCACGCGAACTACTCGGTCGACGGATTCCAAATGGAGATCGTTAGTTCCCGCTCCTCCAAGCACTCCCTTCTCCTTCCGTTCAGCTGAACAGCGAGCTGGCTCCGGCCGAGCCGGACGGCGACTCCAGCGACAAGGCGCCCTCGTGGGTGGGGCCCGTGAGCCTCACGTTCGTCCTCATCCAGCTGCTGCTCGTCTCCTGCTCCATCGGCTGGTTCTCCTTCTTCTACGCGCGCCGAATGCAACGCCGCGCCGCCGACCGGAAGCAAGTGATCGGAGTGAGCAAACAACGGAGAAGGCCGGGGTGATCGTTCGATTGCAGGAGAGCCCCGTGTCGTCGCTGCAGGGCGAGAGCAACGCGGGCGATCAGCCGGACGTTCGTCTTCCCCCTCCTCTTCTCCACTTCGCTTGCAGCAGAACGCGCCCGCCGCTACGAAGCCGGAGGACTCGCGCGCGATCTTCCGCAAGCCGCCGCCCGTCCCCTCGGAGACGGTGGACGCGAACGTGGGCGGCGGCGTGACCGCCAAACTCCAATCCTTCAAGGTGAAGCAGCACCGGAAGTCCATGGACATGACCGACTATTGATCTCCCTCGCTTCTCTTCGGGCATAAACACGAGCAACGATCTTCTTTCGGTCTTTGATTTCACTCGTACCGACCTCAAGCTTCTTTCGGCATTGCGTAAGCAGCCGGCGGACGGAAGGTTTGTTGCGAAAAGACGGCCGACCAGCCCGACACGACCGTAAGACGCCCGGCGACGCCAATCAGCCGCCAATTCATTCGGCCGGTCGGTCGGGCGGCTTCTGAAAACAACTTCTTTCTTTCGTCCCGCTTGCACTTTTTGGCGTGAGTGATCACGCCCACTTCACGGGTCGTGCCGGGCGATTCCTGGTGAAGAAAAGGCAACACTCACTTCCTCGCTTCTGTTTAGTTCCGCCTTCTGACTTCCACGAACTAACTCAAAGAAGGAAGTGAACTCCGATGAGTCGTTTGGATGGACACTCCTCGTTTACATCAACCGGGCGACGAGTCCAAGATCTAGCGAACACAAAAGAACAGGGACACGCGGCTTGTGGTCCTTGTTTCTCCGCTCACAACGACTTCGATGCAATGAGGAGTTTTGTACCGTACTGCCCTGCTAACACATTGAGTGCCTCCGTTTCGTTCGAGGGCCGCCTTCGAAGGTGAATTGAGGGTGTCGTTTGTGACTCCTGCAAGAAACAAATGCCGTGGGTAGCCGACAAGAAGGTTGCTCGTGGGTGGTCCGATTATCGGGCCGAAGGAGCGGGAGGGTTCACTCGCTGCCATTCGCATCACCCGACGAATCTTCACGCTTCTTCTGATGAACAGCAGACGACCGTAGTGTCCGCTGCAAATGTCGATTCTGATGTTTGAGCGTTCGGCCGATGCCTCTGCACACAATCGTGCAATTCCGGCCGAATTCCACGAATTTCCACCGGCCGGTTCGCAACTTTCGCCGCGAAGCCGCCGGCCGCCGTCGGGTGCGCACTTGGACGCCGTATCGTCGGTGAATGCCGGCAATCGGGGGATTCGGGGACGAAAACAGACGACGGACGTCAACCGGCCGATTCGGCCGGCTTTTCGGGCTGCGAGACGGCCGGCCGACCGGCCATCAATCGGCGGCTAATTGGCCGCTCGGTCGTCGGATCGCAACATCCCGCCCCGTCGGCTCGTTAGGCGCGCGTTCAGGCGGCTTTCCGCGAATGACGCCCCGCCGGTGTGCCGCCCGTTCAGCCGGCCGCTTCTTTTCAGTCGACCGCCGCCGTTTGTTGCGATTTGCGGCCGCTTTTTCACCGCCGGGGAACGGGAGTCGAGTGACTACGTGCCTTCCTTGCAAGGGGTTACGGTCGAGAGAAGCAGAACGATGATGGAAGGGAATGGGTTGGCCTTGTTCATGAGTAATCGAGTGATGCCGTCTGTTGAGTGCCCTTCAACCCGAAACTTTCGAAGAGCAGCAGGCGCTCTACGGCCTTTCCGCCGCCTAATTGCCGGGCGGGTATTTCGGGCCGTTGACTACGCACTTCGCCGTCTGTTCTTTCGCAAACTGCTTGAACGAGCGGCCGGCCACTCAATGGTGCCTGTCTTCAGATCCCCGACCGCTCGCTCGTCTGCGGATCGCCATGGGGCTCTACTTCTACTTCTTCCACCCCGTGGAGTACACGAAGATGTACAACTGCTCGTTCTACTCGGTGGAGGACGTGCCGCTGGAGCGTCGGCAGCACATCATCTACGCCATCATTGTGCTCGCCCTCTTCGTCATCTACGAGGTGTTCTAAAGTCGTTAACTGTCTTCAATTGTTCGTTCAGATCCTCTACTTGCCGTGCATGTACGCCATGCTGAACAAACACGTGCGGCAGTCGTTCTGCTACAAGCTGATGATCGAGATGGCCATCTACGACATGATCACCTTGCCGCTCACCGCTCTGTTGCCTGGAATCTTCTCGATGCAGGGCTGGATGTTCTGCTCGCACCCGACGATCTCGTACATGGGCGGGACGATTATCTTCCGTAGGGAACCCTCCAATGACTGATGAAGGGATCGATTGATTTCAGCGCTGTGGATTGGCTACAGCCTGTGCTCGCTGATTCTTTCGATCAACCGCTGCTTGTCGCTGAGTCGCTACAAAGTGCTCTTCGAGGGGCCCACCCGGGAGTTGTTTTGGATCCTCCTGCCGCCGGCCGTCAGCCTCGTGGTCGCGCTGTTCGGCCAGTCGATCACGTACAACAGCATTCTAGGCGCCTGGTTCTTCAAGTACGTCCTCCATTCGTCCCTCGATCACTCCTCGCTTCTTTCAGTCCGCACTTGGGGTACTTCGAGGACACGGTGGGAGCGGTAGGCAGCAAGGAAAGGCGGGACTGTCTATCCTTGTTTGTTTGTTTAGTACCCGTCGGACCTGCAGTTCTACAACAACATCGCGTTCTGCATCATTTAAGTTGTTGAAATAACAAGGATTTGCAAAAATCTCTGACAACCCCGAGAAAAAGTCCAAATGACAAAAAATCGTGACAAATTTGTACAAAACTCGACGGATTTTGCACGAGACGCTGTAAAAAATCGTCACGATTTTTCACATTTCCGCGTTGTCAGCCGTTTTTACAAACCTTTATTATTTCTTCGTTTTATTTTGCCCGTGGTCTACGTGCTCTTCTTCCTCAACAACTACGCCCTTTCGCGGAAGCGAGTGAGCGGGATGTCCGGCAAGGAGTACCGCGTGAGTAGAAAGAAGAAGGGATCTCTCAACCTTTTTCTTCTTGCAGCTGTTCATCCAAACCCTGATCATCAACTTCACGATCGCTGGAGCGGCGGCCGGCTACATGCTCATGCAATACCTGAGTCTTCCCGAGTATTTCATTGCCTTCTCGCACGTGGCCTGGATCATCGTCGAGGGTATGCAGGCCGAAGAGAAGGGTTGGAATGAATTGAGATGACTTCAGGAGCTCCGCCAGTCGTCTACTTGGTGAGTGGGAACAACAGAAGAATTGCAGTGAAAGAAGAGCACGCCCTAACCACTCACTTCTTGCAGACCATGAACGAAACCATCCGAAAGATCATCTTCGGCCGCAAGCGCACGCACACGCAACAGCGCTCCTCGAGTGTGCAGAACCTGAACTCGTCCACCGTTCCGCATTCGAAGATCACCGACTCGCAGATCATTCATTGAGGAGGTGTGTTGACCGTGTGGACTGGACTTCGTTGTCTGTTTGTAACTAAACTCGAGTGTTCCCTTTTGTAACGAGCCTCTTCTAAGTGATCTCATTTCTTTTGGCCCAGAAGTTCCATCGATTGCTTCCGCTAACCAACCCACCCACTTATCACTCGAATAAACGTTTTTTGGTCCCGCACACCCAGTCGAGTGATGCGAATCGTTCCCTTTCGCAAAGAGCACGCGAAAAGGGTGATTCAGCTGGCCGCCGACCGAACGAAAGGGAAGCGGGCGTCCTGATTCACACGGCCTGAACATTTGGGGCTCTGCATTGAAAACAGAAAGTTCAAAGATCGTCATCGGAGAACACGCGTAAGGCGGGCGGAGCGTTCGTCCGTCGATCGAAGGCGTTCTTCCCGTTCATTCAATCTGTCGACGGGTTCTCGCATTTGATTGCGACGAGACACGTGGGAAATCTCTTTTCGTTCACAAGCAGAGACGCGGGAGGGAAGGCGGGCACCGACCTCTTCTCCTTCCAATGCGCAAGGTGAGTGATTGCGCGTGAGTGACCGAACGGGGTGGGAACGCGAGAGGGTCAGCGGGCGGCATAAAAACGGCTGCGCACCTCCCAAGTCCTCACATTCCGCCGAACCCGCTCTCCCCGCTCACTTCCCGTTCGTTCGGTCGCTCCCGTCCGCTCCTTCACCTCCGTTGATTCCAGCCTTCGCTTCCGCCGCTTCGACTGCCGACCGCCATGGCGCTTCCCCGTCCGACCGACTTCCAGGGCAAGATCCTCGATTCACCCTACTTGGCATCCGCCGACCCGAACGCCTCGCTCTACGCGTACGACGAGGACTCCGAGGAGGAGGGCTGCCCGTGCGGACCGGGCGAATGCCGCTGCTCCCAAGTGGACTGGAACACCGACAACGAGGCCACCGAGGAGACCCGAAAGCGAGACGGCGGAGGACGACGAGCGGCCGGCCGGCGACGTCCAACCGGCGAAGGAGGAGACGCCCGCCGTTCAGGAAGCGGTCATTTCTTCCACCGCTCCGCCCACTCCCGCCGCCGATCCCCGCCGCGAAGCCCAATGGACGTTCCACAAGAAGGGCCGCTTCAACGACCTCCGCCTCGTGGTCGACGAGCAGGAGTTCCACGTGCGTTCTTTCCGCTCCCTCCTTTTCATTCCGTTCGGTTTGCAGGTGAACTCGTTGGTGATGGCCACGGAGAGCGAGTTCTTCGCCGAAGAGCTGCACAACACGAACAAGTCGGAGCTCACCGTCGAGGGCCTCCCGGCTTCGACCGCCGCCCTGCTCGTGGAATTCGCGTATCGCGGCCGACTGGACGACTTCGACACGCACGCCACCGCCCTGCTCGGCCCCGCGATCCGCTTCGGGATGCGCGAGCTGAAGGTGAGTCTCCGGCCGCCCTCCTTTCGCTCACTCCTCGCCGCTTCGTTCAGGCCGAGTGCGTCCGCTCGCTGAAGCGCTCGTTCTCGCTGGAGAACGCCGCCGACCGGACGATTTTGGCGGTCGCGAACGAGGCCGAAGAGCTGCGCGAGTTCGTCGGCGACTTCTTCCGCCGCACGCCCGGCTTCCGCCTCGATTTCCTGCTCTCCGCGCGGGTGGGCGAACTGCTGACCGCCGACCCGCCGCTCGCCGTCCGCGTGCACCGCTTCGTGAAGACCACCCTCCAGCCGCCTCGCTTTGATTCCGCCGGCTGCCGCTTGATTGCTGCTGCTTGATGATTGTCGCCTGAGTGTTGTTGGTGTGACCGCGAATAAACCGAAGATCCTCGAATGAAGTGGACGAAAGACGGGCCGCACTCCGCACTTTTCGATGCGGGGGGTCGGCAGACGACGCGCGACGAACAGCTGCCAATTTCCGCGTTTTTCTCCACTCGATCGTGACGAAACCGACTGGTGATTCAAGGGACCGATTAGCCGTTGGCGTCCGAATGATGCCCTGCAGTCAGCTGCCAGTTGTCTGCCTCGTGTGCAGTCTCGCGTTGGAGTCGGCAGTACAAAAGCGAGTGGAAGCTAGAGTGGGGGGCGAGGGACGTTGAGTAGAGGGAAGTACTGTACTCGCAATCCTCCCGCTCTTCATCGTCGAGTTGAGTGCTCGCTTGTTTGTTCAAACCGCGTGTCCTTTCGATGTTCGTGCCCCGACCGAACCCAATCGACCGCCCGCGTCGACCGCAAACAAGAGCCGCCGGTTGATCGTCGGTCTCGGGATCCGACGGTCGAAAGAAAGCGGTGGAGAGTGGAGTTTAATCGCGAGTCTGGACCGAGTGTGCAGATTGAAGAACGTTCGGGACGGAAAGCGCCGCGTTTCGTTGACAGCGGCGGTGCCCCAGCCCGCAGTTCCCCGAATGCCCCCTCGTTTCTCTACGGGCGTTCGAAGGTTGTGGAGATTGATCATCGATCCGTCCGCTCGTTGTTTGCGCGGATGTTGAAAGTGTTTCCTCGCACGCACTTCTGCGTTTTGTTCGTTTGATCGTTGGAATGAACGACGCCATCCGCATTCCAAGAGTTGGACGGGCGGCAGGTTGTGTTGTGATCAAGCGTTTGAGGCGGCAAAACTCGTTCGAACGCTCAAGTGGCCTCTCTGTGCACTCTGTAGAGTTCATCTCGACGGGTTTGATCAAGGCAAGCCTTCGAACAATATTTTCGATAGGTGCAAGCGCTGAACGGAGCGATAAGACGGCAGGATTTGGACGGCCAGAGATGTCTGCAGGATTTGCAGCTCCAAATCTCAACGACACTTCATTCTTGTGCAGACATTCACGGCATCACTCCACAGTAGGCGGATTGCTGCACGTTCTCGCCGCGTGTCGCCCGACCGGAAGCGAGTTCGAATTTCCGCCGTTGAACTCCGCCCTTTGCGTTCGGCCGTCGAAATGTTTGCACGGAGCGGCGTGCTTCCGATTAGCGGCCGCTCTAACAATTGTTTCCGTTCAATCGAGCGAGATTTTACGGTAATTGGGCAAAACAAGTGGGATTTCCTTGAAAGCGAGCGGCGGGCGGGCGGGCGGAGTTCAGCACGAACGTTTGCTTCCGGCCGACCTTTCGGCCGAGCGGGGCGGGCGGCCGGGCGAATTTCGTCGAATTGCTGCTCGTACAAGCGAGGATTTCGTTTAAATGCGGCGAGAAGGCGCACGAGAGTTCAGTTTCGAGTTTGGAAGTCGAGAGTTTTGGCCGTGTCTTCCGTTCCCGTGCATCCCCTAAAGACCAGCTTGTTTCAGCCCGCTTCTTTGCCTTCACGCACCAATCGACCAACTAGCAGCAGGATGGGGCTGTTCATGTTCTTCTTCCAACACGACGAGTACATCCGCAAGTACAACTGCTCGTTCTACTCGGTGCAGGACCTCCCGCTCGAACGACGGCAACACCAAATCTTTGCGATCATCGTGTTCTCGTTAGGCGTCATCTACGAGGTTCGTTTGGATGGGAGCTCTCTTTCAACTACCCACACTCCTTGTTTGCAGCTGATCTACATTCCCTGTCTGTACGCGATGCTCAAGAAGAAGCTGCGGCAATCCTTCTGCTACAAACTGATGATCGAGATGGCCGTCTACGACATGGCGACCCTCCCGCTGACCGCCTTCTTTCCGGCTATCTTTTCTTACAACGGATGGATGTTCTGCTCGCACCCGACCATCTCGTACATGGGAGGAACGATCATCTTCCGTGAGTTGAATGAACAATTGAATCCGTACATCTCTTCGTTTAGCGCTGTGGATTGGCTACAGCCTGTGCTCGTTGATCCTCTCGATTAACCGCTGCCTCGCGCTGAGCAAATACAAGGTGATCTTCCAAGGACGCCTCCGGCAGGCGATCTGGCTGGGCATCCCGCCCTGCACCACCGTCTTCGTTGCGATCTTCGGCCAATCGATCACGTACAACAGCGTTCTCGGGGCGTGGTTCTTCAAGTGAGTGCACCCGCCTTCCTTCCCTTCATTCAACCCACTCGTCTTTTAGTCCTCATCTAGGATATTTCGCGGACACGAACGGAACGGTAAGCAGGCTGGAGTGGTATGACGTCCAGGGGAAATCACTGTAGAAGGGAGTGTGTTTCGAAAAGTGCGTGCTCTCCGCAAGCTGCTTGTGAAATTCGAAGCTGTTTTCCCCTTACCGTCGGTTATTTCCGGCCTGCAAACAGTGAAGTGACGTTGGGATTGAGGCGACGCCGATCAAAACGGAAAGTTCGCCGCGTGCATCCGCTTTTTGTCCACGAGTTTCTGCACGAGAAGCGCAAAAGTGCGTTGTGGGGGGTCTTGCGTTAATTCGGGGCAACGGCCGGCGGTCACGAATCCTCGGGATAATTGAGGCCAAGTGCAAGCAGGAGGGAAAGTGCACTCACTGATCCCTTTCGTTGCAGTACCCTTCGGACCTGCAGTTCTACAACAACACCGCTTTTTGCATTCTCCTGCCCATGGTATACGTGTGGTTCTTCATCAACCACTTCGGCCTCTCGAAGCAGCGGATGGGCGGGATGCCCGCGAAGGAGTACCGAGTGAGTGCACGACAAACAATGCTCTCGACCCTCTTTATTCCTTCAGCTGTTCATCCAAACACTCGTGATCAATTTCACGATTGCCGGAGCGGCGGCCGGGTACATGGGAATGCAGTACATGAACCTGCCGGAGTATTTCATCGCTTTCTCGCACGTCGGGTGGATCATCGTTGAAGGTTGGCAATTGCTGGAGTTCTCCTCACTTCTCTTTCTTTTTGCAGGCGCTCCCCCGATTGTCTACTTGACGATGAACGAGTCGATCAAAAAGGTGGTCTTCGGGTACTTCCGGCGGGGCAAAATCACGCAGCTCGGCTCCACCGCCCTGCCGCCCACCTCAAGCGTTGGCCTCCCGAACACCACCGTTCTGCCGCCGGTCTCCGATTGATCTCCACGTGCAATGGACGATCTTGTGCCCGGCATTCCGACGATCTCACTTCTTTATTTCCGTTGCGCGAATAAAACGACTTTTCCACCGAACACCACGCTCGAGAGCGCCCACTTCGGCTTACGGGAAGCGGAAACACATGTAGAGGCCGGTTTTACAGCACTGCACGCAAGTCGTGCCCTCCGGACATTGGCAGCCGTCCGTTTGGCCGGCTGAACGAAAGGTCGGAGTGGAAGGGAGCAAACGGAACTCACGCGCACGGAAGAAGAAGCCGCGCTCGTCGTTGCAAATGAAATCGCACGGGCACGGTACGCAGTTCTCCTCCCTCATGAAGATTGAAGTCTGCACTAGAACGAAAAAGAGGGAGAGACAAACGAACAGAAGCAGCGACTTCATTTTGTCAACGAATGTTCGAAAGGCAATCGTTCTTGTGGCTTCTTATGGACGGCCATTACGTCTTCCTTTTTGGTCTCCTCCTCGCAATCGGGGCTTTCCACAGGTAATTCATGAATTTCAAACGAACGTCCCCCTTTATCACCCACCGAATGACGTGATTCGAAAGAATTCTTTGCACAGAGCACGCGGCCGTTCGCTCCGTTCGGCTCGGATAGACGATAAGAAGTTCGTCCACTCACAATCAGTTGCTCGCGAGGAGGAGCGAGTGGTAAGCCGGCCGGCAATCAGACAAAACAAAGGACTTGCCCAGGGCGATGAATAGATTTGCATCGACCAATCGCTCGACAAACAATTGCCAACCGACTCACCTAGCAAGATCATTCCTGCAGCTTCCCGTTGGTCGCGGCAGCCCGCACTCATTTGCAGCGGATGTCCGTGGAGCCGCCGGTCGAGCCGTCCGCAAAGCCCCGCAGCGACGAGCAGATGGACCGCCCGCCCCGACGGATGGCCGCCGGCCGGAGTCCGCCGCACGCGCCCGAGGAGTCCGAGCGGCCGCCCGACGGCCCGCCGGCCGCCTCGCGCACCCTCCAGCCGCCCACTTCGGCCACGGCGATCGCCCTGCCGATTCCCGCGCACGTGATTCGCGACGAGAAGTGAGTCCCCGTTCCCTTCCTGCGTTCATCCCTTCCGTTGTGCAGAACGTGCCGTCGGATGTGCCCCCGACTGATCACGCAGAACGAGCCCACGCTGCTCGCCATCGGCGACACCGTCCGCAACTGCTGGGAGATCAAAGTGAGTGCCCCCGGGAAGAAGCAATCGATGCGTGCTGCAGGGCCTGATCGGCTGCGGCGGCTACGGGCAGATCTTCTACTGCGTGGACGGCCGCTCGGGCCAGCGGGTGGCCATCAAGGCGGAGCCCATCCACCGCAACGGGCGCCGCCACCGCCGGATGATCCTCGAGCAGCACGTGCTCGTCCGCCTCCAGGGCCAGCCGCACGTGCCGCTGATCTTCGGCTCGGGCTGCCAGGCGGGCGTCAACTTCATCGTGATGCAGCTGCTGTCCGTGAACCTCGGCGACCTGCGGAAGATGAGCCCGCTGAAGCGCCTCTCGCGCCCCACCTGCGGCCGCGTGGCGCTGCAGGCGATCGCCGCCCTCCGCGACCTCTACAACGCGGGATTTCTGCACAGAGACATCAAACCGGCGAACGTGAGCGGCCTATCAATAGAGAGCTTTGTTCATTCTCCTCTTTTGCTTTCAGATGTGTTTCGGATGCACGGAGACTATGAGTTCTCTCGCCCCCTTCCACTCATCCCTCTGTTCAGTCCAAACACCGCCTGTTCATCGTGGACTACGGCCTCGCACGCTCCCACCGAATGGCCGACGGGCGGCCGCGGAAGCAGCGCGAGCGGGCGGGCTTCCGCGGAACGCTGCGCTACGTCTCGCTGCGGGTGCACGACCGCGAGGAGCAGGGCCCCGCCGACGACCTCGTCTCGCTCTTCTACACGCTGCTCGAACTGCTCCGCTCGGAGCTGCCCTGGAAGGCGCTCCACTAGGGGCCGCTCATCCGCTCGACCAAGGACGCGCTCCAACGCGACGACTTCGTCGAGATCTCGCGCTCCTTCGGCGAGCCGCTGCGTGAGTTCGGCCGCGCCGTCTACTCGATGGGCGTCGCCGACGAGCCCAACTACGCGGCCCTCCAGGACGTGATGCGCGCCTTCGGCCAAAACACCCCGCTCGACTCCAAGTACGATTGGGAGGCCGACTACGCGGACGTCCTCAACGAGGAGGAGATCAACCGCCACCTCGGTCTCATCAATTGATCCGCTCGCCCAATAAACACACTCGTTGGTCTCGCTGCCCATTCTAGTGCCAACTTAGCTCAGTGGTAGAGCGTTGGACTTTTAATCCATTGGTCGCGGGTTCGATCCCCGTAGTTGGCTACCGACCTTTTTGCTCCTCAACGAATTTGATTGGTTACTTTTTGGAGTGATGGAAGTGTTTTGCCGCTTGGAAAAAGAATGGAACGCTCATTCCACAGGAGAGCGAGTAGCCAAAACAGAAGAAAGGTCAAAAGAGACGGCTATTCGGGTGCCCGTTCCGTCTTTTGTTTGTTACTTTTCGTTTTGCACGCCGCCGTCCACCTGCTAGACTTCAAATCAAAACAAAGGCGTCTTCATAACAACAAGGAAGGCCAAAAGGTTTGACCCCAGAGTGATTCGAACACCCAACCTTCCGATCTGGAGTCGGACGCGCTACCGTTGCGCCATGGAGTCCACGAACGAAGGCCGCCGCAAGTGGGTTATCAGGCGGACGGGTCGCTCACTTGAGCTTACCGCGAGGTGGCGGGCTGGAGGTGTCGCTAAAAACGAGATCGATTGGAAGAGCCTGAGGATTCCGCCGGCGTAATTGCTTATCAACGCCGATTCTTCTCTTCCGATCAACCGACAAGAAGCGAACAGCAATGGCAACGCAGACGACCGCTGTTAATCGTGTGCAGAGGCTGCGCGAGATTATAGCGGCAACAATGAAGCGTCTTGCGTGCAGTCGGCCTCGACTCGTTCATTACTTTTCGGTGTACTCTTGGTCTACATACCGCTTCGACGTGCACTTTCTTCCACGAATCGCGACGGAAGAACAAAACAGCTGCCGAGCGATCTGTGAACGGCGGATTAACAGGCGGTCGGCCGTTCGTTCCGTTTCTCCGAACGCCGCCGGCCGTCCGGACCGAAAGATCGGCGGCAGAACGGAGCAGAAATCGATGCAAATCGCCGTCCGTCGGCCGCCGGGTCAAAACAGCGGGAAGATTAAACGTGGCGGACGTCACGCGCCTTCCGGTCGGCCGGTCGGTCGGCAGTTCGGACGGGAGACTCCGCCCTCCCACCCGGCACAACCGAGTATAAAAGCCGGTACTCAACTCCCATTCGGCATTCAATTCGACTTCTCCCCGGTTTCCGCCCACCTGCCGAAGCCGCCGCGATGAAGTCGACCCTCCTCTTCGCTGTGGCGCTCGCCGCTCTCGCCGCTGTTGGCCGTAAGTGCAGGGAAGAAAGCGCTGATCAAGCGACTCCTTGAAGGGTCGACCGATTGCGACAGTTGGAACGATTGGTTCGATCAGGAGACGGACACGTGCCGCCCGCTCTGCGAAGAGCCGCCGCCGCCCACGAAGAAGACGACGCCCGTCGTGTTCCCGCCCTCGACGCTCGCGCCGGCCGCCCCGACGACCGTGGGCGGCGGCGACTACTCGATCGTCACGGAGGGCTACACGCCGACGCCCGGCGAGTGCGTGTGCGTGAGCGGCTCGACGATCGCCGCCTCTTCCGTCCCGGCCGAGTCCTCGCCCGCGCCCGCCGCCTCGACGATCGGCGAGCTGGTGTCGACGCCGGCGGCGGGCGCCTCGACGCCCGGCGAGTGGCACTCGCACTGCGTCCTCATCGAAGTGTTCTACAACTTCACGCTGCTCTTCGAGGGCGAGCTGCAGGTGATCTGGCTGGAGTTCGTCCACCACTGCGAGCAGACCATCTTCGCGGTGGTCGAGTGGTCGGCCGAGGTCAAGTTCGTCAAGTGCGTGTACGCGCTGGAGGCCCTCTTCGTGCAGTACGAGCAGATCCGCGTCGTGCTCCAGTACCAGTGGGTGGCCCAGTGGGGCTACGTGGTGGACCTGCTGACGGTCGCCATCAACGTCCAGTACGAGTACCTGGCCGAGCTGATCGTCATCGACGCCGGCGGCTCGTGTCCGCTCTTCGACGCCCTCCTGAACGCCACGGCCGACGACCAGCAGCAGCACGACGCCGTCGTGGAGCTGATCGGCGAGCTGCAGGTGATCGTGGAGAGCTCCTGCTACTCGCAGTTCGACAAGTACTACCTGCTCTACGTCAAGTTCGAGGCCTTCTTCGCCGCGCACGCCGACTGGGAGGCGGCCTTCCTGCAGATCGAGATCGTCCAGTTCTTCTCGCTGCAGCAGTTCGTCACCATCACCCACGTGTTCGAGCAGATCTCCACCGTCGAGGTCGCGATCGGCGGCCAGGGCAGCGAGTGCCTCCTGCTGCAGGCGCTGCTCGAGGCCTCGCAGAACACCAGCTACTCGGTCAGCGTGCGCTCGGACATCCAGCAGTTCTACCAGGTCTGCTTCGACTTCTTCGCCGCCGAGACGGACGTGTACGTGCGGCTGGAGTTCTTCCTCAACCAGAGCTTCGAGTGGTACGTCCTGAGCGAGTGGGTGGTCGAGTACGTCTACGGAATCGAGTTGGGCGCCTGGGGCTCCTTCTACGAGCTCATCGCCGCCGGCTACTTCGTGAGTGAAGGGATGGGTGTTTGTTTAACGCTCTTTTTAGTACGAGCACTGCGGGTGGCAGTCGCACATCACGACGTCGACGAGCACGACCACGACCACAACGACGACGACAACTACCGTAAGCGGCCGTTCTCTCCCGTCCACTCGCCCTCTTGCAGACCACCACCACGACGACGACGCCCTCGACCACCACGCCGACCACGACGAAGACATCCGTGAGTTCCCGACCTTCCTTCCGCTCGGGGATGTCCAAAAAAATGGGAAAAGGGCAGGTTGTTAATGGCATCCCCAGCCGAACACAATGACAGTCGGTCGTAACACAAGGGGAACTCGAGGCACTCGTTTTCTGCAAGAGGATGGGAGTTGGCTGTGAACGGCACAAACAAGCGGGATGGATGGAAGCAGAAGTCAGCGGAAAGGGAAAGAGGGGCCACTGATTGGGCCGGGCGGAAGGCGGTCGACCGACGGTGAACGCCGGTGGGCGGGGTTTGGCTTCTGACGGGTCGGTCCGCTCACTTCAACTGTTCGCCTTCGAGCAAAGAATTCCCCCACTGCTCACCGCTCTCTTCAGACCAAGCCGACCTCCACGCCGACCACCACGAAGCCGACCACCACGAAGCCGACGACGACGAGCGTGAAGCCGACGAGCACCAGCACGAAGCCGACGACCACGACGACGCCCGTGCAGGGCGTGTGCTCGAAGCGGAACACGCTGATCGTGATCTCGAGCAGCAACACGACCATCCTGACCACCTCCATCAACGAGGCGTACGCCACGTGGTCGACCACGTACAAGGTGGGCGGGCGGGCGAGCGGCGAGTGAGCGGCGGCCCTTGCAGAGCCAATTCCTCGGCTACAAGAAGCGCGTGGAGACGCTCGTCTGGAGCAACACGATGACGGTCGCCAACAAGCTCACGAACATCTCGCAGGTGCTGGGCAACTACGCGACGGACGCGCGCCAGACCACGCTCGAGGCCGTCCAGATCGGCCAGTGGGGTGAGCCCGAGGACACGCTTGAGATCCCCATTCACTCGCCCGCTTGCAGGCACCGTCAAGCAGTTCTGCGCCTGCGACGGCCAGTAGCGCCCGGCCGGCCCCCTTCTCCTCGTAGTCGCGACCCCCGGCGGTCGCTCTTAGTGGCGGGAGTCCCGTTCCGGCGGCGCCCGTCTCGTAGTTTAGACGCAGAAATCAATAAACGGATCCCATCCACTCGAGGGTAGTTGCTGTGAGGAAGTGTACTGCTTGAGAGAACGGTTGTCATAAGCCGCTCGTGCTTCCGTTCGCCGGTCAAACGAGTATAATGCAAAGCTGTTTGTTAGGATCCGTCGATTCGCTGACCTTCGCCCTCCCTCGCTGGAAGCAAGCGAATGCAAAGCCGAGTTCAATCGGTCGGCGCCGTTCGAGTGGTCGACTTTTGGTCTGGCGGGTGTTCGTTCGGTTTGAATTCCGGTGCATGTGGGTTTTTCAAAAGGATTGATTGCTTGTTGGGAACCCACGGTAGAGCAGCGCGCGAAAGAAGAGCCTTCGTTTTCGAGCGTCAGCGTGCGCCTGCAAGAGACTGAAAGGCCTCCACCGTATTTTGTTTAGCTGCTTGTTTGCTCGCAGTCGTTCAGTTTTTCGGGGCTATTGTTTGGACGAGCGAGAAGGGGCAAGACGCTCCATCCAAGCAAGTCCGTCTGTTTTCTGAATTTCATTACTCGTCGATCGGGCCCAGAAGAGAACGAAAGAAAGACGGACCATTGCTCGCAACTCGGACTCGATTGATTTTCGTTCGAGTCGTAAGAAGAGAAACGGTGGCAAACCTACAACGGAAAAAGCAGAAGAATAAACGACGAACGGCTGTAGCCAAACGTGATGACGTGAATGATCTGCAGATCAATCACTCGACATCAGTGCTTCATTCGATGAACTTTTTCCCACCTGCCGCTTGCCACACCCGATCGCTTGCCCGCCCGTCCGCAAAAAGGCGGCCCGCGGTTCCCCGCTTGACGAGCGGGCGGAAGGCCGCCCGCCACTTGCTCTCCGCGGCCCCCACCGCCAAGCCCTGTTGGCTCAGTGGCAGAGCGTCTGTCTAGTAAACAGAAGGTCACTGGTTCGATTCCAGTACAGGGCAGTCTTCTTTTTGCTCTTCGCGTTGTCGAATTCGCTGCTTACTCCACTCAACTAACCGCTTTACTTTTGAGCTGTAGAAATTGGGGATTGCCTGACGAGGAGTGACGTTTGTATCGCGAGTTCCGATTGAATCGTTTGGCCATTGAATTCGGTGATGGAAATGAACGCCGTTTCTGTTGTGTGCCGCTCGCGGGCCCCCACTCTGCTCATTTCCGCATTCGACGAGGCGGCGGTCATGCAGCCGCTGAACGCGTTCCTGCTCTCCTTCTCGATCGTCTCGGGCATCTTCCTCAGCGTCGTCTACGTCCACTACGAGCCGCCCGTGGTCGAGGACCGTCAAGTGGACTCGCCGTCTTCTTTCGAGTCGCCCGACGTTCCCTTCGGGCCGCAACTCCCCGAGGAACGCAGCAAAAGGTCGATCCACCCGTCTGTCCACTCGCCGTCGATCAATCCGAAGGATCTTCAGTTCTTCGCCGAGGTTTGTCCTTCACATTGTCAGCCTTCAATGCCTCTTGTTTCAGGACGTCGCTCGCTGCGACGTGGGCGGCCAATATCTCGACAGTTTCGGCCCATTCTCCGGCGATCGCGAGCTGTTCAACGGGCTTCTGCTCGACGACCGCTCGCCCGTCTTGTGCATTGGAACTTTCGCGCCAACAAATGAGACAAAATTTGGCTTCTTTTTTTACGGTGAGTTCAAACCGTCCCATCTACATACCTCATTGGTCCCTTTCAGCCACCTATTGGCGCCAGTTCACCGCGGGCATGTCGCAAGTCGAGCCGGAAATGTAAGGGCGTTGAGTTCTTCCTTTGAATTCATTCCCATGCTCTCTGCTACACAACTGATTTGTTTGTTACAGCCAAAGTCTGAACTTGGAGATCTTCGATTTCCTCTGCGCTCCGTTCATGCAGAAGGATCGGATCGTCGACGACCTCGACATTCTTCTTTCAGGCTGCAAGTGCGCGGCCTACATCAACTGGCCGGCTCCGACGCTTCGTTTCTTCCCGGCATCCACGAGCGCCACCAACTGGAAATGCTGCTGCCTGCCCGGGGCGTTGGAAGCGCAAATGATCGTGAAGCGCGCCGGAGAGCGCTTCCGCAAAGTGCGCGACTACGCGAAGGACGACGGCGAGGGAATGCAAGCGCCGTCCAAATGATCCTCTTTGTTGTCCTTTTGTTGTGTAAGAGACGGGCTCGTCTCTTGCACTCTCTCTTCTCTGTCCCGCCCCGTTCGATCCGCACGCCCCGAGAGTATAAAAGCCGCCTGCCCCGATGAATAAACAAGAGTCAAGCCGCCAGTCGTGAGCGAGCGAGCGGTCGAGCGGGGAGCGGGCGAGGGGGAAGACCGGCGGGCGAAAAAGCGAAAAGGTAGGAGTTTGTGGCACGAATGAGGAATCAACCTGGAATGACGGCTGGAAGAATGGGCAACCCCAGTCGATCATTTGACTGTTGCTCGTTTCTGTGCTGTAGCGAATAAATACATTTGGAGCGATTGAATGCTACTACGGAAATCGATTCACTTCAGTCCCCTGGCGCATTCCGCTCGTCAAAGAGGCGGTCCGTTTGCTCCAGCCCGTTATCTGCAAGATGCTCCATGTTCTTTCGGCCGGACTGATCGCTTCGTAGCTGCCAGTCGCCATCCTCGCCGCCTTAGTCACATCTCTCTAATGCTGGCAGAAGTAAAAGAACCGGGAGACAAAGTTCCTCGAGGCATGTGGCCAGCAAATCCCGTCCGCACGCCCCGCTCGGTGGTCAAGCTGCCGTCACTTGGGGCACGAGCCGCCGGCCTTCCCGCTTGCGATCGGAGCGTCCGTCGGCCATTCAAACGCCGGCCGACAGACAAGAAACGGACACCGCGGCAGTACAAACAGCTGCACGAGTGCAAATTTTATTTGACTACTCTCCCACCGGAGGACTACGTGGTGCAAGACTAAAATCATGGCCGCAACGGGACCTAATGTCCGGAGCGGCCGTTCGGGCGCGGGCGGGGCGCTCAGAAGCCGCTGCAGGCGCAGAACTGCCCGACGGTTCCTGCAAGTGGGCGGTGAGTGGGGGCTTCAAGCTTCTTCTCGCGCTCACCCCACCAGCTGATCGTGACGGCCTCCAGCGTGGTCTGGCGCTCGTCCGTCGCGTAGTTGCCGAGCACTTGGGAGATTTGCGTGAGCTTCTCCTGCACGGAGAGCGTCGTCGACCACACCAACACCTCGACGCGCTTCCTGCAACCGCCGAGTGGAAGGAGGACCGGGGGAGCGCTCACTTGTAGCCGGAGAACTGCGACTGGTAGGTGACGCTCCAAGAGGCCGAGGCCTCGTTGAGAGCCGTTGTGAGGAGCGTCGCGTTCTGCTCGTCGATGGCGATCAGCTCGTCCCGTGTGGCGCACTCGCCGGCGGCCGCCGTCGACTCGGCGAGGGCGGGCGTCGTGGAAGCCGCCAGCGTCGTCGTGTGGCTCTCCCACCCGCAGTGTTCGTACTAAAAAGAGCGTTAAACAAACACCCATCCCTTCACTCACGAAGTAGCCGGCGGCGATGAGCTCGTAGAAGGAGCCCCAGGCGCCCAACTCGATTCCGTAGACGTACTCGACCACCCACTCGCTCAGGACGTACCACTCGAAGCTCTGGTTGAGGAAGAACTCCAGCCGCACGTACACGTCCGTCTCGGCGGCGAAGAAGTCGAAGCAGACCTGGTAGAACTGCTGGATGTCCGAGCGCACGCTGACCGAGTAGCTGGTGTTCTGCGAGGCCTCGAGCAGCGCCTGCAGCAGGAGGCACTCGCTGCCCTGGCCGCCGATCGCGACCTCGACGGTGGAGATCTGCTCGAACACGTGGGTGATGGTGACGAACTGCTGCAGCGAGAAGAACTGGACGATCTCGATCTGCAGGAAGGCCGCCTCCCAGTCGGCGTGCGCGGCGAAGAAGGCCTCGAACTTGACGTAGAGCAGGTAGTACTTGTCGAACTGCGAGTAGCAGGAGCTCTCCACGATCACCTGCAGCTCGCCGATCAGCTCCACGACGGCGTCGTGCTGCTGCTGGTCGTCGGCCGTGGCGTTCAGGAGGGCGTCGAAGAGCGGACACGAGCCGCCGGCGTCGATGACGATCAGCTCGGCCAGGTACTCGTACTGGACGTTGATGGCGACCGTCAGCAGGTCCACCACGTAGCCCCACTGGGCCACCCACTGGTACTGGAGCACGACGCGGATCTGCTCGTACTGCACGAAGAGGGCCTCCAGCGCGTACACGCACTTGACGAACTTGACCTCGGCCGACCACTCGACCACCGCGAAGATGGTCTGCTCGCAGTGGTGGACGAACTCCAGCCAGATCACCTGCAGCTCGCCCTCGAAGAGCAGCGTGAAGTTGTAGAACACTTCGATGAGGACGCAGTGCGAGTGCCACTCGCCGGGCGTCGAGGCGCCCGCCGCCGGCGTCGACACCAGCTCGCCGATCGTCGAGGCGGCCGGCGCGAAGGACGAGGCGGCGGGACTCCCGCTCGACGGCACGCACACGCACTCGCCGACGGTCGGCGTGTAGCCCGAGGAGACGGTCGTAAAGCCGGCGAGCGTCGTGAGCGCGTTCTTCGGAGTGGACGGCGCGTCGGTCTCCTCTGAGGAGCTCGGCGGCTCCTCGCAGAGCGGGCGGCAGGTGTCCGTCTCCTGGTCGAACCAGTCGTTCCAGCTCTCGCAGTCCGTGGAGCCTGCAAGGGGTCGCTTATTCACTGCTCTTCCTTCCTCTTTGCTTACGGGCGACGGCAGCGAAGGCGGCGAGCGCCACGAGAAGGAGGGTCGACTTCATGGCGGCGGCTTCAGCAGTTGAGGAGAAGCCGGGCAGAAGTCGGGACTGAATGCCGGCTGCCTGTCGATCACTTCGTTTTATACTCACTGCTCCCGTTCGTGTCGTGTAATCCGATTACCTTCTTTCCCCGGCTGGTCGGTCGACGCGTGTAATCTTCTCGTTTGTGTTCCGTTCGGCGTCGACTTTCAGTCAGGCGGCAGACGAAGCAGACGGCAGGGCGTTCGAGCTGCCGATTGTCGCTAGGACCGGCACATGAAAACCAGTGGTGAATTACAAACAACCAGCAGCAGTGAAACTCATTTACAAGGAGAGGTGCCGTCCGATCAAACGCGCAATTCATGTGCTGTCCGATTCATCGAGTAGAGAAGTTTGCAGACTTTTGATGATCCATCGCTTTGCGGGGCACAATTCCTTTTGCTCACGTGGGACATTGCGATGTGTTTCTTCTGTTTGGGTCTCGTAATCCAAATCGTTCTCGGGTCTTCACAAAGTCGTCTAGCCTTCTTTTTCGCAAGTTCTTGTGCATTCCACATCTCCCGCCTCACAAGCTCTTGCTGATTGCCGCCTACGGTGCTTTGACCGAAAGATCACCCATTTGATCTGTTTGTCTCCGATCACCCACCACCTTCCGGAAGTGCGCACTTCCGACCGCCGCCTGCCGTCCGCCGATTATGCAGCGGAGAGGTCGGAAGTCAGGCGGCTGGCCGGCAGGCGATCTTTCGGCGAATTCCGGTCGGCTTTTCGAAACGAACGGCCCGACCGAACGTCAGTCGTTTCGTCGGTCGATGCAAAGCCGTCTGTTTGTTCCGTTCGACAGTCGGGGCGCTAATCCCTTGAACTTCGGAACAGAGTGGAGAAGAACGATCTGGAGGTCAACAGGCAAACGATCAAGAGTGCACTCTTTCGATTAAATTAAAACTTTATTAACTGATTAAACGATTAAAAGGTTAAACAAAGGTAAAGGCAACCAACGGACGAAAACGAGACAAATTGGGGCGGAACGGGGGGTGAGTGGACTGAGAACGAAGTTCGGCCCCAAATTGGCGGGTTTTTGGTCCGACTGACGGCGAGCGGCGGCCTCGGGGCGGCTAGACGGCGGTCTCGACGGTCTGAAAGCAAGTGGGCGGTTGGGGGAACGAAAGGTCGAGGAGACCTCCGGCACGGGCGGCTTCTCCGCTTCCACCTGCAAGAGAGGAGTGAGTGAGCGGTGAGAAAAGGGGGAACGAACCGAATTCTTCTTGTTTCCGATGCGCGAAAAGAACGAGCGAAGGGCGGCGAACTTGGCGCCCGGCTTGGCCGCCGGCAGCGGCGAGTCGTCCGGCTGCTCGTCCAGCGCCACCTCCGAGAGGGCGCTCTCGTCCGCCATCTCGACGAAAGACTTCTGTTCGATCCTGCAAACTCGAGAGAAGAATGAGTGGAGATTGGCGGAATGAACTCACTTCTCCTCCTCCTCCTCGTTGTTGTTCAGGTCCATCAGTTCTTCTTTCACGTGTTTCTTCTCCTCGATCGAGTCGATCACGGGCTCTTTGTGGACGTGCTCCTTCTTGACGGCCACCTCTTGCTTCGGCGCGAAGCCGTTGACCGACACCAGGCGGTCCCAATTGAAGCGGAAGCGGTCGTGGACGTCCGCCGGCTTCGCCTGCAGACGGGCGCGCTGGACGGCGACCGGCACGAAGACGGGCGTCTCGACGACCAGCGGGCGCACGCGGAGGCACACGTGGACGGGGCGGCCGTCCGCGAAGCGCCCCAACTCGCCGCCGCCCGTGTTCCACAGCCACACGGCGCGCGTCTTCCAGGAGGAGAAGTCGTGGTAGTTCTCTGAAGAGTCCCGAATGAGAAGGAAGACTGCCGGGTGCTCACCGGTGTGATGCGAGCGCTCGCCGCGGTGGTTCTCGAGCCACGCGTCCACGTGGACGAGCGGGTGGCCGGCGGGCGGCGGGTAGTCGGCGTCCGTCCGGTTCTTCAGCTGCACCGTGAGGCCGCCGTCATTGTGGTGGACGGAGAGCGCGAGGAGGGCCAATTGGGTGGGCTGTCCGTCCTGCTGGCCGCCCAGCGGGAAGGCGGCCGAGTGGCGGCTCTCCTCGTCGCCCGCCGTCGCCACCTCAACGCGCCACGGGAAGGCGGCGGTCGAGTCGACGCGGCGGAGCGCCACGCGACGCGCCTCGCCGCCGCTCTCGTCGCGGATCGCCCCGCGCGGGCGGATGTGGCAGCAGACGAGCAGCTCGGGCAGGTGCGTGAAGGCGAGCGAGTCGCTCACCGCGAAATTGTGCGCCACGGACGACCAGTGGCTGATCGCTTTCCAGGCTGCAACGAGAAGGAGTGAGCAGAGAATGGTGGAAGGGAGGGAACCTTTGAAGCCGATCTGCTTGCCCTCGGCGTCCTGCAGCCAAAAGCAGCACTCCATCGGCGCGTCGGCGTCCGCCCAGTTGTGCAGCTTGTGGAGGCGAACGCGGAGCGTCTGCTCGCCGGCCGTCTGGTCCAAGTGGGCGGCGAGGAAGCTCTGCCCCGGCTGCGCGCCCGCCCCGTTCACCGGGAAGACGGCGCTCACGAACTTGTCGCTCGGCCGCTCGCCGCCGCTCTCCCGCAGGCGGGCGGCCGACTGGCGGCGCTCCGCGAGGCGGCCGACCGCCCAGCAGAAGACCGTCTCCTTGCCGGCCCCGTGCAAGCAGACCGATTTGTCCATTTCGTTCCTGAACGGCCGATCGATCAACACCCCTTCCGGCTGGACTCACTTCTGACCGCCGATCGGCGCGAACTTCTCCACGTAGCCGGCGGGGTGGGGAGTGCGCGGGCGGTTGGCGCGGTGCTTCTTCGTCTTCGGCGCCTCGACCGCCACGTCGGCGAACTTGACGGTCAGCGTCTCGCACTCGGCCGCTTCCTCGGCGGTCATCGGGCGGTCGAAGAGCGGCAGTTGGGGGCGGCCCTGCTGGAGGGAGATCCCGTCGATGCGGGCGGCGATTTCGTGGACGTCGGCCGCCTCGTCCTCCGCCGAGAACTCGCCGCCGGAGTCCGCCGGCGAGCCGTCCGTTGCGGCGGCCGAGGGCGCGGAGGCGAAGACGAACGGCGGCGCGGCGGCCGGCAGCTCGGCGTAGAGCGGGCGGAAGGCGCAGCAGAGGACGACGTCCGACTGGCCGGCGAACTCGCGGAGGTCGGCGGCCGGCCCGGCGGACTGCCAGAGCGGCGCCTGCGCCGACTCGAAGGGGCGGAGGATTTGCTCTGGAATCCAATCGATTAGATCGCAAGAAGAGGCAGGAACCGACCGTTGCGATGCGAGCGGACGACCCACTTGTCTCGTTTCACCTCCAGCCAGACGGCGGCCAGCCACGCGTCCTCGCAGCGCTCGCCCTCGTTCAGCAGCGTGGCCGCGTACTCGAAGCGGTCGGCGCCGTGCGCGTCTTTCACCTTCACCGTCTTCACGTGCACCTTTAAGCGGTGGCCGTCCATCACGAGCGGCTTGCTCGTGCGCTCCTTCCGCTTCTCCTTGGTCGCGCCGATCGCCGGCACGCGGAACACGAGCGGCTTCTCGTCGAGGTCGGGCGCCTCCAGCGCCAACCGCGTGCCGCGCGGCATTCCGGGCATCGGCAGCCACGCGGCGGCGGCCGCCGAGGAGCGCAGCGAGCGGACGGCGCAGCAGACGAACGCGACGCCCGCCGCCTTCAACTCGGCGAGACGGTCGGCGCTCAGCTCGAAGTGCGGCTCGTGAGTGTACGCTGCAATCCACCCACTCATTAGATTGATCGATGGAAGGAAGGAGAACTCACAGTCTTGAGAGATGTTCACGTAGTCGGCGGTCTCAAAGGAGAACTGAAAGCGGTGCGCCTGTTCGTTGGCCGTGCGGTCGTCCAGCGCGTTCAGCAGGAAGCGGATCCCCGCGAAGCCGCCCGCCCGGAAGCGCTGGTGGGCGGACAGGAAGAAGTGATGCCCGTCGACGGGGAAGAGGGCGGACGCCCACGAGTTGCCCGCCTCGCCGTCTGCCTTCAGCGCGCACTCGCCGGCCGCCGCCCACGCGTCCAGCAGCCCGTCGACGCGCCAGCGGAAGATCGTCGAGCGGCTGTTGAACGGACCCACGACGATGCAGTTCGACATTTCGAACGATGTGGAAAGCGGGTTGTTGAGGGGTTGGCTGCAAAAACGAACGGATGAGGAGGGAAGGAGGGGAGGGCCGCCGCCGTCTTGCCCCGTGCCTCGCCGCCCGCCCGCCCGCCCGCCCGACCGGCCGGCGGTTTTGCAACGTGGCGGCTGTCTGGGAATTCGTCATCTTTTTGTGGGTCGTTAGGGAGAGGATGCTGACCGTAGGAGAAGGGAAGATGTATGGGCAAAACAGGTAACTATGAGGAGAAGGAAGTGATCAATAATTGTCGGAATTGTGACGAGAATCTCGAAACTCGACGGAAAATCAATCAAGAATTTTTCCTGTTTTTGATTCCCAAACTCTCGCAACAAAGAACCCAAAATCGAAGTCTGAATCAACCGAAATCCCCGCAGAAATCCGCATTTCGGCTGACGGCCCGCCGCCGAAAACCGAGGGAAGAGAGCGGCGAAAAGGAGAGAAGCGGCGGGAAGGCGGCAGGCGGCGGAGGGGCGGCGGTCGGCGTCCCGCCCCGACTGCGTTCGGTCGGCCGACCGGCTTTTCCGCTCCTGCCGCCCGGCCGCTCGCCGCTTTCTGCGGGAAATCGGCGTCTTTCTCCCCCCGAATGTCCACCTGCACGCCGTCGTTCGTGTGCGCGTGGCGCGTGGAGCGCTGGCCGCGGCGGCTGAAGGCGGCGCGGCGGGGCGACCGGTGGACGAGCGACGTGTTCGCGTGGCTCGAGCCCGAGCTCGACCGCTCGCTCCGCTTCCAGCTGGAGTTGTGGCCGTGCGGGCCGGCGGACGGCGAGAAGTACGCGATGTTCGCCGTCCGGCTGCTCGACAAGCTGGAGGACGACGCCCGACCGCCCGCCTTCCGCTTCGAAATCTGGATCGAGAACAAGGAGCGGCGGGTGGTCATCCGATCGGGTTCGTTCTCCCTCTCTCTTCCACTCACTCTCCGGTTGGTTGCAGAAAGGACGTACTCGTTCGCCTCGAACGTCCTCAACTACCGCCGCCTTCGCCTCTGCACCCACCGGCAGCTGGAGGCGCTCAACCCGACGTCCACCATCTTCTTCTGCTGCCGGCTGCCGCGCGCCGCCGAGGTGGTCGAGCGGGCGCTCTTGGCGCTCCCCACCGACCACTACTGGCGGATCGACGAGTTCGGCGCCCGCTTCGACCGGACGACCGCCGGCGAGAAGTGGACGAGCGATCCGTTCTTCCTGCGCGACTTCGGAAACGCCCGCTTCCAGCTCGCCTTCCACCCAAAGACGCCGCAGCTGGACGAGAGCGAGCAAGGCGAGGAGGAGGCGAGCGACTGGTGCTCCGTCTTCCTCGAACTCGTGGACCTCGCCGGCCACTCGTCGATCGCCGCCCGCTTCCGCCTCGTTCTCATGGACCGTTGGGGGAACGAGCGGTCGTTCGGACATCGTGAGTGCTTCCCCGCTGCCCTCACTGATCACTCGCTTCTTGCAGCCGAGATCACGCACTCGTTCCAGTGGCCGAACGAAGAGAAGGGATGGCCGCACTTCGCCCGGCAGCTGGAGATCGCCTCCTTCATCGGGCAGGGCGACCTCTTCGTCCGCTGCGAAGTGCGCGAGGCGGTCGGCTTGTCGCGGCTGGGCCGAAAGCGGGCGGCCGTCGAGCACGCGGTCGACGCGGCCGAGACGACCGCCCGGCTGGAGGGCGGCGAGACGGTCGAAATTCGAACGAACGGCCGCAATTTCAACGTTCGTCTTCCCGCACCGCCCGTCCGCCCGCCTTTTTTCAGGTCTCCCGCGATCTCCTCTGCGCCCACTCGCCCATCTTCCGCCGCATCCTGACGGCCGCCAAGCGGAAGCGCCCCGACCGGAAGCACGTCGTCCTGCCGCTCGCCGACCTCGACGCCGACCTCGCCGAACGCGTCTTCCACTTCCTCCAAACGGGGAAGGTGCGGGGGCTGAACGAGGTGGCCGGCCGGCTGCTCCTCGTCGCCCTCAAGTACGGCATTCAGGAGCTGAAGGTCTGCTCACTCCTCCTCTCCTCCCCCAACCTCCTCGCTTGCAGGACGTGTGTGTCGCCCACCTAGTGGAGAACATGACCCCGCAGAACGTCCTCGAATCCCTCCGGCTGGTTTGCGGGCTGGAGGGCGCCGAGCTGGACACCTTCCGCAATCACGTCTTCGAGTTCGCCGCCGCCCACATCCGCGAGCTGAAGGCGGAGCCCGAGTGGGCGCCCTTCCGCGACGAGAACCCGCACCTCGTGATCGACATCTTGGAAAGGGCCACTCGCTAATTTGTCTTTGTTCTCATGCCAGTTATTGACCGTAATGCAATGGAATAAACCTTCTGCTCAATCCGTTCGTTGCGATCGATTTGCGTAAGCATCCCACTTGTTCTTTCTTCCGAGCAGTCAAAACGAAAGCCGAAATTTGCATCCGACCGTTCGATCCTCACTCCCTCTCCACCTTCCGTCAGTCTCTCCGCTTTCCGATCGTCCCGTCCGGTCGTCCGCTCTCTCCCGCTCTCCCTCGATGTCGACCAGTGCGCTCGTGTGTGTGCCGGGCGTGTGCCCGATCTCGGCGGCGGGCGGCAAGTCGAAGCACAAGCTCGTGAACCAGTGCGGCGTCCGTTTGGCCTTCAAGGTGAAGTGTTCGAACAACAGCAACTACGGTGAGTGTCCCCCGCCCTCCGCTCACTCCCGCCGCCTGCAGTCGTGAATCCCGTGTTCGGCTTCGTGGACGTGGGCGATCAGGGCGACCTGGAGATCACGCGCAAGGTTCGTCCACCCCTCCACCGCCTTCCGTTCACTCTCGTTCGTTCAGGCGGGCAAGCCGAAGGCCGACAAGCTCGTGATCATGTTCGCCGAGGTGCCGGCGGACTTCAGCGACGCGAAGGCTGCCTTCGAGCCCTCCTTCCAGTCGCCCTTCACCGGCGAGTTCATGGTCAAGCTGTCGGCCGCCGAGTGATGCCTCCCTCTGGTCTCTCTTCCCTTCCGTTCGTTCGTGCGGAATAAACGAGTGAAAACAGCCGGTCGACCACTTGCTTGAGGAAGGAAAATAGAAGGAGTGCAAATGCTGCTCACAGCCAGCGGTTTGTTTGATCGGTCCATTCCACATCTCTGCCTGGTCGCCCAACCGGCCGCTATGTCCGGCAGCTCCGCGGGCCCGCACCCGCCCGACGGCTGCACGACGTTCCGCTGGCCGCTGCGCGGATTGCGGCGCCTCTTCGACGACGCGCGACCGGGCGATCGGTGGGCGAGTGCGCCGTTCGCGTTGGCCTCCGCCCGCCGGCCGGCCGCCCGCTTCTGCCTGAAGGTCCACCCGAAGGGGCGGCGGGACGGGCGCGGCGTCGTCGAGGAGGCGAGCGTGTGGATCGGGCTCTCGGCCGTCGACTCGGACGGCCCGCTTCCTCTTCGCTATGCGCTGTGGTTGGAGGACGAACGGGGTGTCGTGCGGAAGAAAATCGGTTCGTTCTCCCCCTCCCTCCTCTTTATCGATCGTTCGTTGCAGAAGGACAAAACGAATTCACTCTCGAAGCGACGAACTCGCCGCTGCACGCGATCCCGCACGCCGCCTTCGGCCCGCTGCCGCCCGAAGCGGCGGTCTTCGTTTGCTGCCGGCTGCACGTGAAGCGCCCGCCCGTCGACCGACCGATCTGCTCGGCGTCCACGACCTTCTGGTGGGCACTCAGCGAGGACCGCCTGACGACCGCCGGGACCTCTACGAGCGCTCCGTTCGGGCTGGACGGAGATCTCGACCGCCTCTTCGCTCTCTTCTTCGAGCGGCTGGAGGAGGACGGCGGAGGCATCAACTGGGCGGGGGTGGACGTGCTCCGGGCGCTCGAAGAAGACGAGGCGGCGGTCCACGTCGCCTTTTGGGCCGAGACGCCCGACGGGACGGAACGAACGGCGAGGATCGGTGAGTGCCCGTAGAAGAAGGAACGATTGGTGGATGGCGGCATTCCAGAGAACGTCTTCGAAGTCACGCCCGCCGCCCGTTCCCACACGAGCGGCCGCTTCACCACCGATGACGAGCTGCGGGCGTTCGTCCAAAACGGCCGCTTTTCGCTCTGCTGCGCCCTTCGAATGGTCGCCGACGTGCCGATCGGCCGGCCGCAGAAGCGAGAAGAAGGGCCGAAAGAAGAGAGCACGCCGCCGCTCTCCGTTCGAACGGCGGTCGAGGCGCCCTCCGCAAATGTTCGGAGTTGAGTCTCCCTCGCTTCGATCAATCAATCGTCTGTTAGCAGCAAACTCCGCTCTCCGCCGCCCACATCTTCACCGAAACAAGTGATCAAACGAGAGGACGAGCAGAAGACGTTCGATTTCAAGCCGGTGGAGCCGTTCGGTCCCTGTGTGCCCTTCGAGCAACGGTGGACTCCGAAGAAGGTGAGTGGGCGGCCAAAGGGCGGGTGCACGTTGCCGAGTGTTCCGAAACACAACGAGCGGCTTCGTCGAGAGGCCCGCGCCGAGTACGAGGCGGGCGGGACTCCTGAGACGGCGGCCGGTCGGCTGGAGCGGCAGTTCGGCGAGGCGACCGTCAAGAAGGCGACGATCCTCCGTTGGTTCCGCCGCTTTTACGACGAGATGCGCGGAGAAGAGCAGGAGTGAGTGCCCGTGTCTTTTTCAATCACTTACAAGGGGAGGCCTTCAGTTGTCGCTGGCCTTTTGGGACGAGACCGGGCTCATTTTGTAGGTCTCCGCGAGAGAAACAGAAGTCATAACTACCATTTTTGCTAAATCGGCCGTTCCACGGAGTTAGAGCTCGCCAAAGATCGCAGATTCTGACCGCTTGGTCCCCCCCTGTGGTCCGTGTTTTTCTCCGTCCGAACCGCCTTCCGGCTCTTGACCGAAGGTTTCATGACGTCACTGTTGTGTCGCCGTGGCCGAGTGGCGAAGGCGATTGACTTGCACGCTGGTTCGATTTTTTGCGTTTTGGAGTTGGGCTTTTTGCCGAATTCTGCTTTCTGATCGTTGTTTTTGTTTGTAAACGATGTAGTTTGACGAGACGAATCGATTGGTGCCAAAATCTCAAAGATGAAATTTTTGACCAAAATCGTCAATCAACCCCTTTTGGTCTCGGATTTTGAACGATGAAAGGGCTCGTTTGAGCGGGAGAACGAAGACCAAATCAAACGTTTTTTGGCACGTAACTTCTTCTCGGTTAAGCAAACCGATTTGCAAAAGAAATCGCCGAAAAACACGATCGCATAGAGCTACGAACGGAATGACCCCTCCACTGGAACGGCGAGCGGCGGTTGGCAAGAAAAAGTCGGAATTTGTGCTTTTTGATGTGGCTTTGCATTAGAATAGTTTAAAACAAGCAGAGTGCACGAAATACCACATTGTTTTGCCAGAAATGCAGAAGAAATTTCGTCCGACTGCAGGGTCCCCCCTTTGGTCGTTCGGTAGTCACTTTTTGATCAGCTGTAGCTCATTGGAACGGCCGATGTAGCAAAAATGGTAGTTATGACTTCTGTTTCTCTCGCGGAGACCTACAAAATGAGCCCGGTCTCGTCCCAAAAGGCCAGCGACAACTGAAGGCCTCCCCTTGTTAGTTTTGTTTGCAGGCGGTGAGGAACGCTTCTGCAAGGTGGAATAGACGAGCAGGTCACGTATTTCTTGTTTGTGGCCGTCGAATAAACAGTTCCAGTTGTGCGCAGCCTTGTTTTGAGTGATTTGGTCGTTAGAGTAATTGAAAAGAACTGTTGTGAGAGTTGGGCGCGAACCACTGTGCAGAGGTCGCTTTCAATCGTTTGGAATTGGCCATCCGTCCTGCTTTTTGTTTATTGGAGTTGATGGAGCCGCTGGCGATTGAGCGGGGCGTGTTTATACGCGGCGAGAAGCGAATTTCGGTCACCGACCGCTTGCAATTGACCTCTCAATTCATTGCTCACTACTGATCGATTGACGGACGTTCGGCTCTTCTATTGCCTGCTGCAACCTCGAAAATGTCCATTTCTTTCGCGGCCTTCCGGCAGCGAGCTTCCGGCGAGGTTCGTCCTCACTGCGGCTCCCCCGTCCAACTTCTTCGCTTTCAGACGTTTGTCTACGTGACGTGCGTGTTTGTCGCCCTCTTCTCGCTTCTCCAGCTCCTCCTCCTCCACTCGGCGGAAGTCCAGTCGAAGCGGACGATCATGGGCGTCTTCGTGGCGTCGTTGCTCTCCGTCGCGTCGCCGGTCGCCGCCTTCCGCTTCCAACGATTCCAGTGGTTCTGGCCGTACATCTTCGTTCAGGTGGGTTCTTCCTTCTCGCACCAATCAATCGCTTCGTTCAGGGAACACTGGCCGTGCTGCTCGTGATCGTGGAGACGTTGGGCATCGAGGTTACCGTCTCCCACCGTTTCTACTTCGAGCCCTTCCCGTGGACAACAGTCCTTCTGTTGTTCGTGAAAATGTGCGTTCTGGCGTCCATCCACGGCCTCGCCGTCCTCCCCGTCCTGTGGGCCCGCGAGCGAATGAAGAACGAGCAGAAGCGAGGAGCGACTGGAATGACGACCTCCTTCGTGCTGAACGAGCCCAAAGAGGAGACGGTCGAGCGTGGAGAGAAAAAAGACCAGAAAGAAGTAGACGAAATCGTTCCGTTGTAACTTGGGTTGACGACGAATAAACTTGTGGGTTCTTGTTGATTCGGCTGGTCGAATCCATTGGTCAGTAGTTTAATGCTTTGCGGTCACACCGATTGGCAAGTTGAAGGCGGCGGAAAGCTGACACCAATTCGTGTATGCGTGGATCCCTCCGCCCTTCTGCCGTGTGGTCGGAGAGAAAATCCGCTCCGCAAGCATCCAATCGATCGGGGGAAGCCGGCCGCTCGTCCCGCCGCACGCCGAGCGATTTTTTCTGTTGACCTTCTCGCCGCTTGTTTTTTCGGCGGCCTCCGTCCGTCCGCTCGTTTCGTCGACGAAAAGCGAAAAGATTGCGGCTCGCCGTGTCCGGCGGAACAAATTTCGCTCTTTCGTTTTCTTTCGTTCGGTTTTCCGAGAAGAAACGACGGTTTCGGGTCGATTTTTGCGATAAAACCGGCGATTTCATCAACTTCCAATTCTTTACCGCGAATTCAGACGGAAGGATTCACTTTACGGTTGTTTTACGAATGAAATGCGTACACGGCTGCTTTTTCGGGTCAGAATGGCGCGACATTCTTTCGTTCGTTTTTTGACCGCTTCTTTGCAGAAACGAGCGGAATTTGAGGCGGAAATTCACCCGAACGCCGGCCGCCGGTCGCGCCGCAGCGAGGAAGCGATGGGTGAGCGGCCTCGGAATCGATCGGCCATTCTCTTCTCGTCTTTCAGGCAAACACAAGATCGCACGAGTTGCCGACGGCTCCACGTTCGTGCTGGAGGTGCCTGACATCCGTCGGACGATCAAGAACGAGGAGAAGCGGCGCTTCGAGGACCTCTCGTTCGACCTCCGCTTCTACCCGCCGAACCGACCGCGGGGACCGGCGATGTTCAAGTTCGTTCTGCTCGACCCGCTCAAACGCTCCTCCCTGCACCTCCGCTTGGACTGGGCGCTCCAGCAAGCGGACGGGCCGCTCGTCCGCGCCTTCTCTCGTGAGTCCGCCGAACGAACGAGCGGTCACTCGTGCGTGAATTTCAGACACCGTCGCCTTCGAGTCCAACTGCGGGTGCCGCAAGAAGTGCAAGTGCAGAGACAACCAGACGGAAGGCCGCTACTACTTGTACCCCGAGAAGTTCCCGCCGCGCGCCGAAGAGGACGGCGTTCGTTTGGTGCTGAAGGTGAGCCGCACGACGGCGCCGTTCGTTCGCTCGCCTCGCCGCTCGTCGCGGGACCGCTCGCCGAAGCGGCGGAGTGGTGAGCGACGAGAAGCTTTGCCGTCCGCTTCGAAGTCGACCGCCGGATCGCGTGACCGTCGGAAGCGTCGTTCTTCTCCGAGCGGCCACTCCCGGCGGTCGACTGCTCCTCACAAAAAAGAGGAAACTCCTCGCCCTCCCGCCCACCCGACCGCTTCGCCGCCGGAGATCGTCGAGCTGAGCGACGACGACGTGATCGTGATCTCGGACAGCGAACGGGCTCCGACCACTCGACTGCCGCAGCAGAAAGGTGGGGGCCAACCTCGTATTCTCCTCCCCAATGTCCACTTCTCTTGCAGCCTTCCAGCAATCCGAACCGGACGCTCCAGTGCGATCTTCCCGGGATCCGCGGCTCAAGCGACATGGCGGTGAGTTCGGCACTGGAATTCTCCATTTCTCTTTTCTCACTCACTTCTTGCAGCTTCCGCGCTGTCCGCTCAATCGCCGCCCGAAGTGATCGCCGACGAACGAACTCTGCCGGCTGCGCAAGCTGGAGAGAAGGTCGTTCTCTTGACGGTCGCCGACCTCCAAAGCCCCGTGACGAAACGAGCTCGAGTGGACGACGAGCGGGAGGCGGTGACGATCCGAGCGGACGGCCATTCCTTCCGAGTGAGTCACCGCTGCCCGACTGCCCACCTCTCCTGCTTGCAGGTGGACAAACAGCGGCTGGCGGCCGAGTGGACGTTCTTCGCGCGCCTCGTCGAGCAGAACGCGCAGTTCGACCCGCTGGAGGTGGGCGGCGTCGAGCGCCGGCAGATGGCCGCCGTTGTCGCTTGGATCGAGCGGAAGGAAGTCGACTGCTCCGAGTCGAACGTCTACGATCTCTACGTGGTCGCCAAGCACCTCGAGATGCCCAGTTTCAAGGCGCGTTTGATTAAGGGATTGCCCTTTCATCCCTTCCGTTACAGACGGCGTGCATCGAGGCGATGAAGCGGGGCCTGACGGACGAGAACCGAGCGGCCGCTTTCGTCTTCGCCGTCCAGCAGGGGGACGCCGACTTGCTGCGGGCCCTTTCGCCGTGGAACGATACGACCACGCGGAAGGTGCTCCTGCTGTTAGAATGCCCGCAGACGATGCGACTTCTCGGCGCCCGCTCGCCGTTCATGCAGGAACTCTACGAGGGCCTCTATTTCCAATGATCACTGGTCTGTTGTTACTGTTACTTTGTTACCTTTACTGTTGTCATTGTTTTGAATAAACACGCGGTCTGCTCACATCAATCGGCAGAGGGGCGTTCACGGAGAGCAAGCAGTTGCGAGTAAAAAGCGGGCTCTGGCATAGAACGTCGCATAGGAAGTTCTCGTCTTGGCGCTGATCTTGGATCGCTTCGGTGGATGCAAGTTCCAAGGAAAGGTGAAAAGTGCGCAGTTCGTCCATTCGACTTCTCCGGCTTCCCATCCACCGGCCGCTCTCCGCGATGAGCGTCACCCAACTGCGCGTCCAGACGGTCGTCTACGAGGCGGCACTCGTGAGTCCGGCGGCCGCCCACCACTCCGCCGTTCAGATCGCCCAACTGGTGGCCCTCTCGCTGGGCGCGCTGCACAGCCGGCGGCCGGCCGAGGAGTTCGGGCAGGTGGGTCGCCGGTCGCACCGCTCACTTCTTTCCAGTGGGTGGCGACGCTCGCGCTGGGCGGCGTGGGGGCGCTCCTGCTGCTCGTGGGCTGCGGGCTGCTCGCCGTCCGCCGCGTTCGGGAGCGCGTGCCGCCGGCCGTCGTGAGTTCCCGGCCACCCCCTCCGCTCCGCCCGCTTTCAGCACGCGGGCCTCGCGGGTGCGGCGGCGGCGGTCGGGCTCGCGCAGGCCGTCCTCTTCGGCCTCGCCGCCCACTTTGGCGACGCCCCACGCTGGAGCGACCTCATGCTGGCCGGCCTGGTCTACGCGCTGCTCTCGCTCCTGCTCGCCCTCCTTCTCGTCCCGCTCTTCCTCGTGCCGCTCCTCGCCGCCAAGCGGACGGACGGCGAGGCGAGTTGTCTGCGGCCCGCCCACTCACTCCCGCCTTCTTGCAGACCGCCGGCACTTCCAAACCCACGAAGCCGTCGAGCCGCAAGTCCGAGCGCGTCGTGGACAAACGCCCCTCATCGTCCTCTGTGCACTGATCGTCGGCAATAAACACTGACCGCGCTTTTCGATCGGCTGTTGGGGCGGGCGGGACGGTAGGACGCTAGTGGGTGGGGGATATACGGATCGTTCGCGTACCGCCGGACTACTTTCCCCTTTAGTGTCAGGTTTCAGAAAGACCCCATCCCCAGCTAACCGGCGCCATTTTATCCAAGGAGGCCGACAGCCAACGGAGCTTGCGTGTTTATTCGCGTACAGAGGACAGAAGAGGAAGGGGGATCGAGCGGGAGTCCTCAGCGATTCGGCAAGTCGGGCACGGGCGCGTCCACGGCCATCCACTGGGCGCTCAGGTGCGAGACGGCCTGCAAGCGGGCGGTGAGGGGAGCGGAGGGGCGACTCGCCTGCTTGTGGGCCGCCGAGAGGTCGCCGGCGGTCGCGTGGGCGGTCGGCAGCACGCCCCACGCCTGGCGCTGCAGCTTCTGCGGATCCTTCTGCTCCTTCTTGGCCCCGGGCGATAAACCTCCCATGGCGAACAGACGGACGAGCGGTGAGCGGAGAGCGGACGGAGGTGGAGAAAGCGGAGAGCCGAAGCGCCCGACTGGCCGTTCGGCCCGCCTTTTGTACGCGCGGATTTGCGTGAACACGCCGAGTGCGGGCCGGGTGCAGAAGTGATGCAAATCCAGGTGGCGTCGGGAAGGAGCGGCAGAAGTCGATGCGGCAAGCGGGCGGCGAGCGCTCTTTAGTGAAACCGACCACCGTCTTGCCTGCTTCGAAAAAAGATGTCTTTCATCGAGATTTCCTCGGAAGGCAACTGCTGGTCGGGCGCGATGAAAAGACCCGCGGGCGAGCACGACAGCCATCTCGGTGCCTCGGCAGTCGAAGCCAAGCCTCACTAAAACCACCTTTAACGCGAACCTCCGGTGTGCCGCCCACTCGGGACAACCGGCGGCCGGATAAGCGGACTGAGAACTCCCAACATGACACAGTTGCTTGTTGATCAGAGAAGCTCGTCTTTATTTGATCATGAGCAACAACTCAAGCCCTTTACAACAGATGATCCTTTTCGCTTTTGTCTTCCTCTTCGACCACTTCCATTGGACCGGCTTCTTGGAAGCCGGACGGTCCCGCCTGCTCCCCGGCCGCTTCAAGGGACTACCGGATGGCGCGTTCCAACTCCTCTGCAACAAACGAAAGATTAGTGGAAGAGCTCTCCAGGTGCACTCGCCCTCTTCGTTCTTCCGACCGGTCTTCGCTTTCGGCTCGACGCTGGAAACGCGGGGTTCGGACCAGAACTCCTCGAAGAGCTCGTCCTTCTTTGTTACGGGTGGCCTCGCTCGTTTTACGTGCTTCACGACGTGTTCCGAACGGATGAAGAGGCGGTGTGGGGTGAGGAAGGTGAGTTTGTTGAGGTAGAAGCCGGAGGGCGAAAGTGGGCGGCAAGCGCCGCGCTGCAGCACGTCGATCGCCACGTTCTCGAAGCGGAGCACTTGGAACCACGCGGAGCAGCAGAGGGATTCGGGTCGTCTGGAAGCAAAGAAATAAGGCAGATTGGTGGGCTGAACACACTGGACGGGCACGCGGAAGGATTCGAATGTTCGCGTGTGTTCGCCGTTTGCGAACGACGTCTTCACGGGATGGAGACACAAGATCCCGTCCACAAACACGGCCGGGCAGACGTTCGACAGCAACGGCGAGCACGTGAGTCCCTTGACGTCTTCCCAGCGGCTGCGATCCTTGAGAGAAATCCGGGAGACCTCTTGAGAGACGTGCATCCGCTTTGTGGTCTTCTTTACGACCACGTAGAGCAAGCCGCCGCTCACGAAGGTGCAAACAATCGCTCGTTCCTAAAAGGCGGTCAGCGAATGATCACGAAAGAAGAGGACTCACGTGGTCGCCCAAGAACGGCCGTTTCACTCGACGAATCACTTGGCGAGCGGGGTTCCCTTTTTGCAGGCGGAAGAGGAGTTCGTAGCCGGTCTCCGTCTGTTTGAGCACGAACACGCGGCCCTCGTGCACGTGGAGTGCGCGGGCGTCGTGGCCCGCCTCCCGGACGCCCGACTGCGGCAGTTCTTCGACGGCCTGACCGCCGCGCGTGAAGCGGAAGACGCGGATTCTTCGGAGCAGGTAGACGGAGACGAAGAAGACGTTCGGGTCATCGGTCGCGTGGATCCACCGGCGAGTGGGCTCGAATTCCACCTTCGATTGTCCCTCGACGACCACGAGCGGCGAGCGGGCGGCGACGGTCTTCTGCTCGAAGTCCACGGCCACTTCCTGGAGGCAGAAGGTGGGCAGCGGGCGGAAGTCGCGGCTGAGCAGCAGGAGAGTGCCCGACCGGCTGATCGCGTCTTCCGTCGAGAAGCAGTCGAACACTTCGGCTTCGATCTGCTCGCTTCCTTCCGCTCGGTTAACGTAGCTGGCGGAGAGATGGTCGATTGGAAGGGAGGGGAACCCACAATTCGAGGCCGTAGAAGGTGTCCAACACTCCGATTCGCTCGCCGCCGTCCGCCTGCTTGAACGCGAGCACCGAGCGGCCGGTCGTGAAGAAACGGTTCTCGCGGAAGTCGCCCACCGTCGTGAACTCGTTTTTCGCGTAGCCGAGCGCGCGCAAGACACGCGGAACTGCGGACATGGCGCCAATAGCGAGTGGTGGGCAACAGTAGAAAGCGGACGTGTTCAAGGACTCCGCAGACCGCGCGATTGCCCCGCGGTCATTCGCCGGCCGTGGGTCAAGCTCTTGCGAAAGCCACCCTGCAGTAACCGCTCGCTGACACCTCGCAACACAGCCAACATGACCACCTTTCACGATTTTATTTGTTCACAGCACATAGAAACAACGAGCACTCACTCACTTCTGGCCCGGCGGTTTGACTGCAAGACGGCGGAGTCGATCAGTTGTTCCAATCGAGCAAGCCCTCACCAACGGCGGGCGTCCCGACGGCCGTGCGGATGGAGCGCTCGTCGGGGTGGTCACGGGCGACGCGGCGACTCCTGTCTTCGTCTGCAGCACGAACGAGAGTGCAAAGAAGAAGGCGGGGAACCCACGGTCATGAACTCGCGCGAAATTTCGCTCAACGCGACGCGCTCCGTCGGCCGCGACTTCCCGTAGGCGACGAGCGGCGTCTTCGGCCGGCGGGGCGGCGGCGGCGAGAAGTCGCGGGCGGTCGAGCAGCCGGCCGCCGGGTCCACGGGACGGGGGACCTTCGAGAGGAGCCTGCAACCACTCTTGTTAGTGGAAACGGGAACTCCTGCTCACTTCTGCGGGGCCGGGCGGCGCGTTCTGTCCGCCTTCCGCGAGGACGAGCCGCTCGCCGCCTCCTTCGTGCTCGTAGACGTCGAGCGGGGCGTCTTCTCGGCGCTCGAACGGACGACCACCGACTCGAGTTTGCCCGCCTTCTGCAATCCTTCCGTCGATCAACGAAAAGAAGAGAAGGGAACTCACGGCCTCGCGTTTCTTCTTCCCGTCCGCCGCCATCGCGTAGAGGATGAGGCCGCACTCGACGCACGTGTACGCGAGCAGCAGGGCGGCCAACAGCACGGTGATCACGAGGAGGACGGCGATCCGCGTGGTCATCGACGAGTAGAGCTCGTACTGGTACTCCACCATCTCGACGAGCGGCGAGGAGAGCAACCGAACGGGAAGAGCTGCAAGAGAAAAGACAGGATGAGCGGAAGGAAAGCCCTGACCTCGTGGTTGATGCAAATTCCTTTTCTCGCGCTTTTATTGATCTTTCGCTGCATGTCTCCGGCCATGCCGACGAACGTCAGGTTCTTCTGTGAGGTCGAAATATCGTGGTTGCTCGCTCTGGCCGTTCGAAGCTCTCTGTTTGATGGAAAGCGGTTTGTTTACACGCGCGTGCTGGGCGTGGCTTCTGATCGGCAGCCACAAGCCGCCCGCACTGCTCGTTTCATTCCACACGGCCGACTGATTGCCCGTTGCGAACCTCCGACGATGTCCGCTCTCGTCCGTTCGATCCGACGGCGAATTTCGACTGAAGTTCGTTTTCTTTCGAAGTCTTTACGAACTCTTTTCCATTTTAGGCGGCAGTTTACGTGGCGTGCGGGGCGGTGGCGATCTCGTCGCTCGTCTCGCTGGTGGGCGTCCGCCTCTCCGGCCGCAGCCCGGCCGGCACGATCATGGCCGTCCTCGTGGCGTCGCTGCTGTCCGCCGCCTCGCCGCTCGTCGCCCTCCGCCTTCGCCGCCCCCGTTGGTTCTGGCCGTTCGTGGTCATGCAGGGGACGGTGGCCATGCTGGTCTTCCTCTCGCAACTGGTGCTCATCGAGGTCCTCTTCTTCCACCTGCGGCACCTTCACCGCTTCGTCCCTTGGCGGAAGATCTTCTTCAATTTGCTCCTGATGGTTGGCCTTTCCACCGTCCACCTGCTTGCCGCTCTCGTCGTCCTCCGCGCCCGCGCGCAAATGAAGAGGGGGCAAAAGGGAGATCGAACGAGCGAGCAGACGGCGATCTGCGTGGAGAATCCGAACGAGGAAACCGTTGAACAAGAAGTGCCGAAGGGAACGCAGAAACGCGTGGAGCAAGTGATCCCTCTGTAAAGCTTGTTGTGGAAATAAATTTGTACCAATAGTCCGCTGCGGTCAATCGTCGATTTCGTTGTCTCGTTTGCGCTTTGATCGAACGGGAGTGAGGGGGCAGGGAATAAACACTCCGCTCGTCTCGATCGTCCATCAAAATCAACGGAAAAGCCGGCGTTTGTTTACGATCGCAGTCGCGATCACACGGGCCTGTCGGCCGGCCATCTGTCGCTTTCCGAATTCAATTCTCTCTTCCCCTACGAAATGTACGCCCCGAATTGCAACAAAAAAGCTTTTCCGAAGACGGAAATCTCGAAGGCCGTCGTAAGTTCCCTCATTTCTCCTCTGGATCACTCCGTCCTTTAGCATTTGTCCGTCATTTCGAGTGGCGTGCTGGCGATCGTCGAGGGCGCGTTGCTCGTGCTGCTCGCCGTCCAACAAGCGGGCATTCGGGGTCGAGTGGTCGCCAGCGGGCTGCTCGGCGCCTCTCTTCTGTCGGCCGTCTCAATGGCCGCCGGCGTTCGTTGGCGACGGCCGGCCGCCTTTTGGCCCTTCCTTTTGGTTCACGTACGTCCACCCACTCCTCTTCTTTCTTTCATTGATTGCAGGGAGCGTACGCGGTTGTCCTGCTGTTCGTTGCGGCCTGCCAAGCGGAGTGGACGTTCAGCCACGGCCACCTCGAGGATCCCGCCGCCCACTTGTGGACGAGCGGCTGCCTGCTCCTCTTCGCCCTCGGCTACGCGACGGCCGCCCTGCTCGCCGCTCGCGGACGGAATGCTCTGCGGATGCCCTTCAACAAGACGCTCTTTGTGTTGCCCCGCCCGTACGCAATCGAAGGGGACACGCTGAGCATCGGCAGCGGCACGATGACCACGCGCGCGAGCACCGAGACCTTGGCCGTGAGCGGGCAGTGGGCGTCGGAGGCCAAGTACTGAGCAGGGATTTGTGTTGGTTGAGCAAAGGCAATAAACAAATCAATGGGTCGTTCTGCAAGAAGCGGGAGGTTTCACCTCGTCTTCACCACAAAACTAAAAGTAAAACAGGGATCTTCGGCCGTTTGTGTGCCGAGCGAAACTCACAAATAAAAAGCAAAAAACCCTAGAGAATCGTTTGCCGTGTCCGAACGAATCACATTTTGCGAACTGGTCATGTTTCGCTCTTGCCGTCAGCGCTCGGATTCCGGGGGCGCTCATTCCGCCCAGCGAGCTCGGTCCGGCAGCGGTCGGGTTTGAAGAAGAGTGTGGGGACTTCGACGATTTCTTTCCATCTTGTTTTTTTTGAACAACTGCTCACGTTTCGCCTGATTCGCGAATCCCACCGCATTTCCGCCGTTTTGCCAGTTTTTCCCGCCGTCCCCGTCTCCTTCCCTCCTTTCGTTTCAGGCGTCTCGGAGGATGCTAGAGTACGTAGACGGGGGCAAGGCGGCGGTCTATCGCTTCGAGTTGGAACTCCGCTGCGGCCACGAGTCCCGCGACTGCCGGCTGCGAGAAGATCTCCCTTTCCTCTTCCGTGTTCGCTTTCAACCCGAAACGAGCGAGCGGGACGGAGCGGAGATGTGCGAAGTGGGCGTCGCAATCTCCGACTTCCATTCAACCGCTTCGCTCGACTGCCGCCTCGAGTGCAGGCTTTTCGACCACCGGACGAAGACGATCCACAAGAGCGGTTGGTTCTCTTCTTTCTGCTCACTCCTCACTTCTTGCTTGCAGTCAGCGAGAGCTGGACCTTCGCCCGCGGCCTGAACGCCCACTGGAGTGTGCGTGTTGCCCGCAGTCGGCTGGAGGCCGCCCGGGAGCGCGGGCGACTGTTCGCAGAACTTCGCGTCGAATTGAAGCCGCCCGATGGTCCGCTTCAGGTAGCGGGAGGTGAGCACACACGACTGTCCTCCATCTGCTCCTCACTCCCTTTCAGCCGCTCCCCAACCGACTGCAGTCTTCAACGCGGAGATGTCGCCGCCGATCGTCTTCAAGCTGCCGGTGGCCAGCGTGTGGGAGCGCATCGACGGGACGACGCCCCAGCAATTCCAAGGCGTCTCATTCATCATTCGGTTCTTCCCCGCAAAGGAGAACGAACAGGCGAACTTCGAGTTCGTGGTCGTCCGCTTCGTGTCCCGCTCGTTCCTCCGACTTCGATTTGAGTGGAGCTTGCTGAACGCCAACGGGCAGGCGGGGTTCCAGCAGTCCAGTAAGCAACGGGACGGTCTTTTGATCATTTGTGAGCTTTCAGACACGATCACGTTCATCAACTGCGGCTGCCACTCGCCGTGCTGCTGCCCGCAGAAGAGGGCGAAAGCGAGGTACCCGCTGCCGATGGCCGCCGTTCCGTTCGCCGCCGGCCAGCCGCTCGTTTTGGAGCTGAAGCTGCGGGAGGACTTCACAAAGCCGCCCGGCGTTCCCCCGCACTTCGAGTGGTCGGCGGCCTTCGGGGGCTTCGTGGATCCGCCCGCCGTGGCCGCCTTCTACGCCGACCCCCAGCAATCGGCCGGATGGACGGCCGACCGGCAGCTGTGGATCTTTGCGCCCGCCGTCGGCAGCGAGGACTTCATCACCCGCCCCTTTCTGCCGCTTCCTCTCGTGCCGTCTCCTCCTCTTCGTGTTGTGGACATTTCGGCGGTCGTTCAACCGACTGTCGAGCACGTGGAAGACGGGACTGACGGCGGTGGACAGCAGTTGGGTGAGTTCAACGACGATCTGCAGCAGAGATTCTCGCTTCCTTTCAGCCGTGGACTCTCCGATGAACGAGGAGACCGTCACCTACCATTTGGACGTGCCCGATCTCCACGAGAAAATTCGAACGGCGACGCCGCTCGTCTTCGAGGACCTCCGCTTCGGCCTCCACTACCTCCCGCCGACCGCGAGGCAGCCGAAAGCGAAGTTCGAGTTCGCTTTGCTCGACCTGCCGCGCGGCTCCTCCGTCTCGCTCCGCCTGCAGTGGGCGCTCCTGCGGGTGGACGGGCGACCGGCCTTCGAGTACACGAGTGAGTGGGCGGAAGACGAGCGAGAGATCACTCGAGGATTTCAGGAACTCGCCGCTACTTTCATCGGGTGTGTCGCTGCCGGACGGCCAAGTGCGGGCACAAGCGACTCGGCGCGGGCTACTCGATCGCCCCCGACTGCCTCGATTCGGTCGCTGGAGAGCGCGGCGTTCGGTTGCGGCTGCAGGTGACCCGTTGCGAGGCGGAGAGATCCGCCCGTCGCTCGATCACCCGTCCGGCGGAGCGGGAGGAGTCACCGGAGATCGTCGAGATCCCGCCGCCGGCTCGTCGGCCGCCGCGAGACCCCCGGAAGCGGCCCGTTTCGCCGAGCGGCCACGTCCTGCGGCTGGCGAGAAGCGGAGGCCGCATGAACACGAGGAAGCAACCTCCTTTGCCGGCCGCTTCGAACCCGGAGATCGTCTGCTTGAGCGATGAGATGGAGGTGATCGTCCTTTCGGACGACTCGAACGACGAAAAGGAGCTGACCCTTCAGCCGCCCGAGCCGGCAGGTGAGTGGCTATCCTTCTGTCTAAGTCACATCCAATCGTTCTCGTTCAGCCGCCGTCCAAATCGAGTCGAACGTGCAGCCGGAAGAGCCCCGAACGAGCGGGAACGTCGGTGAGTGACCGAACGCTCTCATTTCTGCGCATCCACTGCTTTTTACCAGCTCCCGCTTCTTCGACCGTCCGCCCGCCCACTCAAGCGCTCAACCGCCAATCGGAATCCACGTTCAAACGACGAGTTCCATCGCAAGCCGGCGGATCGAAGCGGATGACCGCGGTCGCGGAGATCCCAACGCCCAAACGGCCCCGACTTCTCGGAGAAGGCGGCCGCGCGACCGAAGCACTCTCGATCGAAGTGAAGGGCGAAACGTTTCGCGTGAGTTCTCGTTGGACCTCCCTTCAATCGCTCTTCTTCCAGTTGGACAAGCGCCGTCTGATCGGAGACTCGGCCTTCTTCGCCGAGTTCGTCGCCGAGAATCCAACGTCCGAGCGGCTCGCAGTCGACGAGCTCACGCGGCAGGAGATGGCCGCCGTGTGCGAGTGGGTCGAGCGAAAGCAAGTGGACGATTTGGAGCAGAACGCTCGAGAGCTCTTCCTACTCGCCAAACGACTCGGAATGGTTGCTTTCCAGGCAAGCGAGAGACTAGTGAGCAGGTTCTGAATAACTTCTACTGCTGCAGACGGCGTGCATCGAGGCGATGAAGCGGGGTCTGACGGACGAAAACCGAGCGGCCGCCTTCGTCTTCGCCGTCCGCCAAGGAGACGCCGACTTGCTGCGCGCCCTCTCCCCGTGGAACGAGGAGTACACTCGGAAGGTTCTGCTGCTGCTGGAGGACTCGGAGATGATGCGGCTCCTCGGCACCCGCTCCCCCTTCATGCAGGAGCTGTTCGAGGAGATGTACTCGCGGTGAATGGTCTACATAGTTGTTTATGAGCAGTTTATAATGAATAAATTCGTGCTCCAAACACCTATTGGGTTGTCCAGAAAGTTTCCGAACGGAGCTCGGCCGGGCGGCCGGTTGCCTCACGTGAGCGAAATGAATTCGTTCATGCAAACCCAATCCCGAAAGTCACCTTCGAGCGTGATGACTTGTCCGCAACGATCGATGAGATTCTGATTCCGTGCTTCTGACGTACGAAACGGTAGCCACCTCGTTTGCGGTCACGGTGCTCTCCATAAATGGCTCTCGCATCTGTTCTTTGAGCAGCTGCTCAGCGATCGGCAGTTGTTTCATCTTTGGCGTGTCGTTCGATACTTGGGGATCTCAGCAATCCTTTAGCCACGTGAAGCTCACAAAGCAGCATCAATAAGAAGGTTGCAGCTTACCCAGCTTCTTTTCGCAAATGCAAAGCTACGGCTTTTTGGAATATTTGGGATCTTTGGTCAGCATGGGGGTGGACAGCGTGTGATTCCCCGCATTGTTCTGCCGAATCTCGCCCGTGTTGCCGGTCTCCGGGCGTCCGGAATGGTTTTCACGCGCATTCCCCCGCTTCGAACGTTTCGTATCGCGTTTAAGCGGTTGATTTCGGCGTGTCGCCCCCTAAAACTGACCCGCAGTGGCTGCCGCCAAGTTGGAAGACACGCCTTAAAGCCGCTGAAAGTGGAGCAGAAGACGGGACTGTTCGCGCGCCAGCGTTATCGCTCGAAATGAGGCGAGCAAATGGTTCATTTTGTTTCGCCCACCCGACCGCTCGGTCGAGCTCCGTTCGGAAACTTTCTGGACAACCCAATAAAACAGCGGAACCCTCGATTGCAACGGCCCCGTCGTTGAGCAATGATTTTGATGCTCAGTGTAACCATCTCTTTTTCTACTCGGTCGATTTGACCGTCTTATCAAACGAGCGGCCGTCGAACTCGCCCGCCCCGGGACAGCTGTCAATCGGCGGCGAATGCACGGAAAACAAGAGCGGGCAAGAAGCGACCCGCAAGTCCGAAGAGTGTGTCCGTTGTAGTCTAGTGGTTATGATTTTCGGCTCTCACCCGGAAGGCCGGGGTTCGATTCCCCGCAACGGAATCCACCTTTTGCCTCTTGAACACTAGTCCTTTGTTGTTTTGCCAGCGATGCCAACGCCGCCCAGAGTTGATTACAGATCCGCTTCGCCCTTTTCCGTTCTTGCACAACGAAACACAGATCAGTCCACCGTTACTTCATTCAAGCACACGCGACCGCCGACGAGTAGAAGTGAACGGAAGAGCCAACAGCTAGTAACTTCCAAACGTATCTGCCTTGTCGAAAGGAAACGTCAAAGAAACAAACGAAAGCGCAAAGCACTCCGTTTTTCGGACCGACCTCGTTCAACGGCCACTCATTGTTCTCAAAAGAACTCGCGCCCATTCGTTCGGCTTCTTTCCGCTGCGGCCGGCCGGTTGGGCGCGTTCTTCGCTCTGGTCGGTGAGCCGCCTGCTCTCGGTCCTTTCCCATCTTAACGTCATCCTCGCCTGCTTTCAGGGTTTCCCTGCGATGCCGTCGGTCTCGCATTTCCGCGACCCGAAGGTCGTCGTGTGGCGCCTCGACCACTTCGACCGGCAGTTCGGAGCGGCGATCTGCGGGGACGAGTGGATGAGCGACGTCTACGAGCTGGAGCATCCGACTCGTGGCCACCTCAAGTTCTACTTTCTGTTCGTGCCGAAGGACGATCAAGGCTGCTCGTTGTCCATGGGTTCGATCGACCGTCCCGCGGAGGAGTCTTGTGCTTTCGAGTGCAGTGTGTGGGTGGAGAAAATCGATGGGGCGGGCAGCAAGAAGAAAGGTGAGTGGTTTTTGTTAGCTAGTGTGATCGCACCTACGCGCACTTCCAGCCATCCCCTTCGTTCTCACTCCTGGAAGGTGGACGAGTGGGTGGTCCGTCGTCTGCACTCTGCACGAACAGGAGCTCTTCCGCCACACGTCCACCGTCTTTCTGTGTGTCCGCTTTCCCGTCGCGGTCCGCAAACTCTGGAGCGCTCGTCGTCTTTCGTCCGTCCACCTTTGGAAGATCGCCGATTTCCAGCAGCACGTCGACGAAGCGTTCATTGGCGACACGTGGAAAAGCCAAGAGTTCGGCGTGGACGCATTGGACGGCGTTCGCCTCAAATTTGCGCTCACACCAAAAGACCCTACGACAGCCGACGCCATCGATGCGGCAGTCGGTCTCGTTGTGACCAACGTGGGCGGCCGTTCCTCCGTCTTGATTCTCTACGAGATGTGGATCGAGAACTCGAAGCAAGAGCGGACCTACAGGATCGGTGAGCTCTTTTCTTCCATCAAATTATGGAGCGGTTTTCAGCATTTGCTCATGATTTCGAACAAGTGGGAGGATTTCAACGCAATCTGCTCATTGATTCTTCTCTCACGGAGTTCGCGAACGGAGGCCCAATCACCGTGTGCTGCGAACTCCGCCCGCTCGGCCCGCCCGTCGACTTCTCGGCGGACGACCTCCGCTCGCTGCAAGTGGCCCGTTCGTTCGACGATCCGACGACCGCCGACTTCGAGCTCCACGTCGGCCACCGGACCTTCCACGTGCGTGTCCTCCCCGCTCCCTCCCCACTTACTCGCTTCCTGCAGGTGCATCGCTGGCTGCTGCACGCCGCCTCGACCGTCTTCGCTGCGGAGCTCTCGTCCGACCGAAAGGAGGCGACGATCGAGCGCTTCGAGGCGGGCGTGATCGAGCGAATGCTCCGTTTCGTGTACGGCGGCGAGGTGGACGAGTTGGACACGTGGGCCACCCGCCTGCTGCCGCTCGCCGACCACTACGCGCTGGAGCGCCTGCAGGCGAGAGCCGAGCAGTCCGCTAATCTCCTCTTCGTTCGTTGCAGGACGCGTGCATCGAGTTGGTTCTCGCCCACCTCTCGGTCGACCGCGCCCTCGAGCACCTGGAGTTGGCCTTCGAACTGGAGCACCTGGCGGAGTTCCACAAGGCGGTCATCCGCTTCGCCGTCGATCACCGGCGGGCGATCGCGAAGCTGCCCGCGTGGACGGCGTTCGGCCGCCGGCACCCGGACATCCCGCTCGCCATCTTGAAGTGGGCCTGAACGTCGCTTGTTTGCTTGGTTGTTCGAAATGCTTGCGGAATAAACGATCGTTGGGATCAGAAGGCGCCTCGAACAGGCAACACTGTCCCTTTTATTCGTCGTTTGCTCGGCCATAACCACGACACAAAGCGGAGACATCACGACTGGTAGACCAATCCAACGCGTTCCTCCAGCGCAGCGGTGATCTCCGGGTTCTCGACCACGAATTGCGGCCCTTGGGGCAGCCGGAGGAGTTCTTCGCGGTTCTCGTCGGCGAACTCGACGGCGGCGAATCGCAGCTTCTCGAACTGCCGGAGCGCGAAGCCCACTTCCAGGCACTCCAGCACGTTCTCCAGCGAGAGGCTCGAGCGGAAAAATTGGGCGCACATCTCCTGCAAGAAGGAGCGGATTGACCGTAAGAGATGGCGGAAACTCGCGGTCAACGAAGCCACGTTGTAGCGGTCGGCGAGGATGAGGAGTTGCACGGTGTGTTCCTCCAACTGGTCGACGTGCCCCGAGTAGAGAAAGCGGAACATCTCCTCGACGACCTCCGCCTTCCAGCCGGGCAGTTCGATCGCTCCCTTCTCGCGCTCCTTGCTCGGGTGTTTGAGCATTGTGTGGAAGACGGTCGACTGGGAGCAGAGTACCAATTTGGAGACCTGCAAGCAGTGAGTGAACAGAAAGAAACGGGCGTTTGATTCACCGACCTTTCAGCTCCGCACGTCCGCCCGCACCTCGAAGTCCGCGAAGTCGTCGTCTCCGAAGTGGGCGGCCAGCTCCTGGCGGAAGACGTCGTTTGGCAGGGGCGGGATAACGGGCGGGTTGGCCATTTACATTTCGCAACACACGAAGAAGGTGCCAAGAGCGGCCAGCTCGAAGAGTTCGGATTGCTCCCGCACCCGCGACTTGGAGGGGAACGATTCCAATGAGTCTTCCTTTTCTGCAAACCTTCGGTTGGAAGAGTAAACGGTGGACTAATTCCTGAGGTGGCCGCCGTAGTAGCCAGAGGGGAGGAGTGGGTAGGAAGGGGAGATTTTACGCCTCTCGGCGGGACGGTGGAGCGAGCGCCCCGACCGACCCCGAAGCCTTGCGGCTTCCCGCTTTTATTCGCGTCTTCCCGGCCGTTCGCCCCGCCTGCGGCGGGCGCTCGGCCGCGATCGGGGCGTGCGGATCGTTCCGATCCGCCCGCTGCCCCCGCTAATGGACGGCTAAGTGCATTCCTTCGCACTGCCGGGTGGCAAGAGTACAATCCTCTTCGGTTCGGCCGCCGGAGCGGCCGGAAGTGAGCAAAGAGCACACAAAAGTACCTCGTTCGTCCTCCGGACGAACGCCGTACTTTACTGAAGAAAGAAGTTGTTTGTGGAGACCTGCCTTCTTTGAAGCGCTCCACTCCCTCCGCGCCTCCGAGCCACAGCGCGTAGCGAACGGAGACCGGCGGGTTCCCGTCCGGCGGCACGGTCCAGGCCTCGACTTCCGCCTGGCCGCGATCCCGATCGCCGTTCTCTTCGTCTTCTTGCCAAACATCCTTCGGATAGATGGAGAGGTAGAACCGCACGCCGTCGATCCCGTCGACCTCGAACCGCCCGCTCGTCCACTCCTCTCGAAAAGCGGAATTGTTGAAGCGGTCGACGAAGTTCGAGAGCTTCCAGCAATGGACCATCGGAGCGACCATTGCGGACCGGAAGTGAACTGACAATGAGCGAATGGGAAGAGCGGAAAGGCGATGAGAACGCGCAAATTTGCGGGTATTGAGTCGAGCGTGGGCAGTTTCTTTCGTCATTGTCCGACCACTTGGAGGTTTCGTTCGAATCCAACAGGTCTCTTGCGGTCGATCGATGTGCTTTCGACGAACCTCTCTGTTCCGCAACTCGTCTTCGCTTTGCTGTGTGTTGACTCGCGTTCGAACGGGAGTTAGTTTTGGTCGAGTGCGCGCAGGTGTACCGCTTTCGGTGCGGACGGGCCGCCGACTTGCCCGCTTTTCTGCCTTTCCGACCATAGAGCACGGAAGGAAGAGAGAGCACACAACCGAGCACCCGGACGGGCGGCGGCCGGGTGGGTGGCGGGAAGACGCGACCCAACGGAGGCGAGAAACACGACGCCCTGCCGCTCGCCGTTTTTCCGCTGCCGCGGCGTTTCCTCGGTTTCTTCCTTCTTTTTCGTCCTTTTGCGCGCCCTCTTCCAGCGTTTCTCCATCCGTTGGTTAATCCCCTTCGATTTCAGGCCTCCGTGATGGCCGTCCGCTCGATCACCGTCCAGCGGTGGCAAATCGACAACGTTTTGGACCGAATGATTGACGCACAAACGGGAGAGAAATGGACGGGGCCTTCGTTCCTTCTGGAAGGAGTCGCCGGCGCGGAGTTCCAGCTCGCCTTCGAGCCGCTCCACGACCTTTCTCAGCGCGAGAATCGCCGCAGCCTCGTGTGCACTCGACTGGAGGGCCGCTCCACCATCCGCGTTCGCTTCAACCTGTGGATGGAGAACGCGAATGGCGACAAAGGCCCCGAGTTCCGTACGTTTAACTGATTTGATGGTGTTGAAGACGGGTTGATTGCAGGAAAAGAAACGGAATTCTCGGTCGGTCAGCGCGGATGGATCGATGAGCCGTGGAGATCTCCGGTTGACTTGCTGTGGCGCAGGCCCACTCTGTTCTTCTGCTGCGAGATCGAGTGTCTCGAGCCGATCGAAGGGGCCGCTGGTCCTCCGAAAACCGAAGATCCGAAGCGCCAAATCGCCGACGCCGTGGCCGCCATGTTCGGGGACGAGCAGTTCGCAGACGGCGAAGTGCACGTCGGAGAGCAAGTCTTTAAGGTGAGTTCTTTTCTCCTTTCTATTCATTTTTCAGTTCTTGCAGGTGCACAAGTTCGTCTTGATCTCCCAGTCGCCCTACTTCAAGGCTCTCTTCACGCACGACGAGGAGGTGAAGCGGACGGGCGTGGCCAAGGAGAAGGCGTTCGGTCCCGAGATCACGAAGGCCGTCCTCCAGTTCCTGTACACGGGCGAGGTGGACGGCCTGCAGTCCGTGGCTCGCGACCTCCTTCCCGCGGCCGACTTCTACCAATTGCCGTTGTTGCAGGCAGGTTTCCTTCTCTTCATTGCGTTCATTCCCCTCTATCTTCCAGAAGATGTGCATCACGGCGATTCTGAACACGCTGTCGTTGGAGACCGCGCTCGACGACCTCAAACTGGCTTACGCGCGCGACCACTTCGCGGAGTTCAAGGCCCACGTCCTGAAGTTCGCCAAGGAGAACGCGCGGGCCATCCACGAGCTGCCCGCATTCACGGAGCAGTTCATCCACGAGAACTCCGCTCTCGCCAAGGAGCTCTTCGGACTGTTCTTCTCTTGAGTCCCGCACATTGCTCTGTTGTCTTCTTCTGCGGTTCAACTGATGCTAAAGAATAAACACACGAGTTCTCGCTATCCGGTCGTACGGACACGGTCATCCCCGCAGCCCTCAGCGCCGAGGAGCAGCGCGTGTTGCTCGAGTGAATGTCCACTGGCTTCATTGCAAGACGATGTCACGGGGCGTCAAGCAGCCGTAGGGCGTTGCGGTGGGCGCGCGGGCGGCGGCCATCCAACGCGTCGTCATGTTCGGAGTGACGGACGAGATCACACCGAGCGAGAAGTCAAAGGCCGCGCCCAGCAATTCGTTCGCCCACTCAGCCGCTTGCAGAAGAGTTGGTCGGGATCCTCCACCCGCTGCCCGTCCGCTCGTGCGCAACGGACCGCGGCAATTCGCTTTCGACAACGACGAGCTTGCGGACGTACCGGAGCGGGCCGCCGGCGTGTACGCGGCGGAGAACTCGCTGCTCGAGCTGCCCGTGCCGTGCGTCGTGTACGACATCTTCACGGCCAGTACTCCGATTTGCACCACTGGCGTGAAGGCGGTTGCGTTGATCGCTGTGCTCAAGCTGCAGTTCGCCGAGCGGGTGCACGTGGTGCAGGGGAACCACGAAGAGGAGTTTCTCAATCGCGCCCACTCCTTCTACAACGAGGTGTGCGCCCGCTTCAACGAACGGCTCGCCGTGTTGGTGGGCGGCCGCGTGTTGGGATGCACAGCGAGCGGTCGCCTAACTGCGCTCGCTGGCCGCCGTCCGCGTCGTCCGCCGCCCCATCGACGACTTCGACGTGGGCTCGCTGGAGCGCGACCTTGTGTGGTCCGACGCGGACACGCGCGCTCCCGACGGCGGCGGCTGGCGGCCGAACCTCGAGCGCGAGACCCTCAACGGTATCGGGCGGTCACGAGTCTTCTTCCTCGCATTGATTACTCTCGTATCCTATTGCTCTTGTGCAGGTCTCGTTGTCCGGCTATGCGCTGTTCGCCGGCGCCCGGCTTCTAGGGCAGCAACTCGAAGGAAGTGAACATGGGCGCTTGTCTGCAGATCGCTGCCGACATGCGTGTCTCCGTCGAGCAGCTGCAGGTGAGCGTCGCCTACCGCCGTCTGCGCGCCAAGAAAAGCTGCAAGTACACGCCGCGCTAAGTCGAGAAGAGGATCTTCCAGGTGTGATCGTCAAGAATAAACTCTGTTGTCGGCGAGCGAAAGGAATCGAACAGACGGCTTGCCGGACGGAGGCGAGGATTATTCCTCGACATCCGTTTGCTTAGCTGCTGCCCGCTCTCCTTTCTTCTTGCACAGCCCAGAGGTGGCAGCCGGCTGATTGTCTTTGTTGGCGATGACCCCCTTCTTCGCCGGCACACTCTTCCCAGCGGAGGTTGGGCGGTGTAAAGAGCGATGGTACGAGCGAGGAGCGAAACGCAACCGAGAAGTTGGCGAGAAGAACACGACGCCTCGCGGTCGAATTTTTGCTCGTCTTTCTTGCCGCTGCCCGCATTCTTTCGCTGTCGTTCCCTTTTCGCCACGGGTTTTCTTCTCCACATTCGCTCGTTAATCTTCGAGTATTTTAGCTTCGGTAATCACGCCACCGATCACTGTGCATGGCTGGGAGTTCATGTTTTGCGAGCGGCTGGAGACCGCCGCTCTGGGCAAGAGGTGGAACGGCCCATCGTTTCGACTGGATGGCGTCCCAGGCGCGCGCTTCCACCTCTTCGTTGTGCCCAAATATTCCAGCAGAAACGGGCACAAAAAGAGCGTGTTGGGCCCGGCCTGTTGTCGGCTGGACGGACGCTCTTCTCTCCGCGTTCGTCTCAAGCTGTGGTTCGAGCGCTCCGACAGACAAGTGCTCGTGGGGATCGGTAAGTGCCGAGTGTTGCCAACCCCAATCACCCTCATTAAAAGAAACGACGGGGTTTGGGCCGAGTCGAGAACACGGAACCAAATTTGAGTATGGCTTGTGGCGTGTCCAAAACCAGGCGACACGAGCTTCTTTGTTCTTCTGCTGCGAAATCGAGTGTTTTGACTCGGACGACCATAGTTTGACCCCTCCGCCATGCAAACGTGCGAGGACTCGAGTTCCTGAAGAATTTCGGCTCTCTGCTCGGCGACGAGACCTTTGCGGACGTCGAATTGCATGCGGATGGCCGAGCCTTTAAGGTGAGTCCTCCTACCGGATGCCTTCCAATCCCTTCTTGTTCAGGTTCACAAGTTGGTGCTTGTTGCACAGTCGGAGCACTTCAGGAACATGTTCACTCACGAAACGGAGGAGAAGCGGACGGGAATCGTCGAAGTGAAGAACCGATCGGCCACTGTGATCCGTCGGATCATCCAGTTTGTGTACACGGGAGAAATGAACGAGCTGGGCGGATGTGCCCGCGAGTTGTTGCCCGCTGCTGACTGCTACCAGCTGGAGCCTCTAGTGGTGAGTCCGACCTCTAATCTTAAGGTTCACTCGAGTTTAGGAGATGTGCACGGCCTCGATTCTCAGCAATCTTTCCGTTCAAACAATTCTCGACGACCTCAAGCTCTCTTCTCGCTCGTCCATCTCGAGGGCTTCAAGGACCGATTGTTACAGTTCGCGAAGCAAAATGCAAGGGCCATCGACGAGCTGCCGCAGTTCACGGAAGACTTCATCGTCGAGAATCCGGTAATCGCAAAGGCGTTCATCTCATCCATCACTCATTGACCCTCTAATCGATTTATTCGTTAAACCAATAAACAAGAGTTGGTGCGGAGAACGTCAGAAACCGTCCGTAGATCCGCGCGCTTGGTGGGTTGCTCCAGCGAGGCGGAACGCGACCAAGAGTTCCTCCGGGAAACCGCCGCTTGTGCTGAGGATTGGCACGACCGACTGGCCGCGGTTGTGAAGCTGAACGCGGAAGAGGCGGCCGCTCGCCTGCTGCCCGAGTTGATCCGCGAGCTCGTGCACTTGCTCACCGTCGACTCGACCCTCCTGATCACTTTCGATGGGGAACGCGATTCCTTTCTCATTGTTTAGGAAAAGCCGAACAGGCCTTCGGTCACGCGAGCTCCACCATCCGCTACCACGTTGTGTAGCCGCCCGGAAAGAGGAGCAGATTTCAGCCCCTTCTATTCGTTTCTAATCGAAGATTTGATTAATTGCTTGTTCTACTGTTCGATTGTAGTCGCTTGCCGAATGTTATTGGCTAAACGAAAGCGTCTACGCTATTCTTTCTGCTTGACGGCATGAGAGCTTGATTGTTGGCTTCAAGGCGGCAGCCGGAAAAACCGAGCAAGCAAACATAACCACCAAATGTATCCGCGAGAGAGCAGCAAGTGGATGGAATGCGGAGAGCGGGGGCAAAAGCGTCTCGCTTCTCGGAAAGCAGCGAGTCGTGTGTTCCGCGTGGGTCGCGTTTTCTCTACGCTCGTCGCCGCGTCCCGCTGCCGCCCGCTTCCGTCGGGCGTTGCTTTCGACGAATACGGCGGATTTTTGATGACTTTCGATTGAATTTCCGTCAAATTTCTCGGTTCTTTCATCACGTTCTTTAATTTCTTTGCTTTCAGCGCGAATCATGCCCGAAGAGCTATCGATCACCCAGTTTCCGTCCGCACGGATCTGCGGAAAATGTTGGAAGCACGAAGATCCTTCGCTTCGTTGCTCCGAGCATTCGACCAGCAACGCGTTCGTCTACGAGCCCCGCGGGGTTTGTTCCTTTCCACTTTCTCCCATTTCTTGCCCGTTTTCCAGCATTCGAGCGAGTTCCGTTGTTCGCCCGACGGGCGCTACCTTTACGCGTTCAATTACGAAGCGCAACTGCTGATCGTGGACCTGCGGCGGAACACGTACAAGTGGGCTCTTATTTTCTAATTTATTTGCGTGTTCTCGTCGTTCCAGGGTGTTGGAGCCGTCCGAAGAATGGTTCGCTATGTGGATCAAGGACTTCATCGTCGTGAACGCTAACACGATCGTCGTGCTGGCGGGTGTCTTGGGCAACCGCTCGCTCCACTTGCTTCGGTTCGGCCAGAACACGTCCGAGTACGAAGTTCACATTCTCCATTCGTTCGGCTACGAGACGCACGTCGCGCTGTCCTCGGACGTCGGCGGGCGGGAGGTGCGAAGCGTGCTTTTCGGAGCGTCGAACACGATCACGTTCGTGCGGCTGAACGTCGTCGAGGCCGCGATGGAGGTGGGACACACCATCGAGTTCCCCTTCGACGATGATCGTGGTTTGCACTGGAGCGAAGACGGACGGCAACTGTACGCGATGGAGTATGAGCGGCCGGAGGAGCTTCACGTGTACTCGCTGGATCAGAAGCAGTGGACGAAGGAAACGGTGGCAAAAGGAGGGCCCTCCGTGGAAGTAGGTTCTTTCTTTTCTTTTCCCTCCGTAAAGCGCGTAAAATTGTCCGTTTGTCCGTCACAAACCGCACCTCAACTTTTAGCGCTTTGCTCCAATTGAGCTGAAATTTTTTCTGACTAGAGGAAGTCGCATGCGCGAACTCCGAAAATGTGCATTTCGACCGCCGGCGGGCACGTTTAACGTTCCGTGCCGACGTTCCGCGCCGTACCGTTCTGCGCCGCCGTCCGAATTCACCCGCCCTGTGGACGAAAAGATGCGCCTTGGAACGAGGAACATTCCATCAGTTGACGGCATCGTTAGGAAATGTCGTCGAAGAAAGTTGTGATCGACAAAAGTCAAAAAAGTCGGGCGCAAAATCGAAGAGGTCCACGCTCGGACGCGCCGTTCTCGCTTCCAGGAATTTTATTCGGCAAACGAAAAAAAAAGTACCTAGAAGAAGGTCGTGCGCATCTTTTAAACCCGCACTTGAGTCGCGAGGTGGTGCCAGGACATCAGGCTCATGGACCGAAAATTTTGTGTCGGTTTGAAAATTTCGGCAATTTTCAATTGCGTCGTTCTTATCGCACTTTTGACGTCATAACATGAATGTAGGCTCTTTCGAACGCGCAGAATGCGGTCTTTAAGACTGCGTATATGTGGTAGCGCTGACTTGGACCACTTGGCCCACGCACTCGTGTAACCGCAACGCACGAAATCGCGCAAATAGCGGGCGGGTTTGGCGAGGAATGGGCGGATTCTTCTGAAACTTGGCAGAAACGTCAAACAGGTAGTTGCTCTTCTTATCACCGTTTCAGATTTTTGGAACGCTTGGCAGCCGAGAAGTGATTGAGCGTTTTGGGATGGAGCTGCGCACTGCGGTCTTGCGGTCGGTTTTTTGGGCGCCTCAATTACCATTCATACTTTTTGGCTTGCTGGGATCAAAACAGACTGTTCGGCACCATTCGCAAATGTTTAACAGCGTTCTGCGCACAGTCATGCCAAAGCCCGCGTTTGCAAGCGACTTCAACTGTTCGCTTTCCTTCTTCTTGCGCCTTTATGAGCAGAATGGAGTAAGTAGGCAGTCTTTGTCCAGAAACTGCCCATTTGCCGAGTTTTAATCGTGAGTGAAGCGCGACTAAGCGTTCTACCGTTTCAATGAGTACTCGCTTATCGAACAAAGTCGACAAAAGCATTCGATACCCACCAGTCTAATGACACACCCCAGCTGGGGACGGCGCGAAGCGCCGTCTCACGCTGGTCGCTCATTATCCCCGTTCGAATTGCAGCTCGATTGCGCTCTTTCCCGCCTCACGCACCGCTTCTACGCGCGGCAGTTCGTGCCCGACGACGGCGTGGCACCCGTGAACTCGCCGCTCTACCGCTTCGATCTGCAGCAACGGAAGTGGAAGCAGCTGCTGGCCGAGATGCCGCACTATGGCGACTTCTATCCGATCATCAACTCGACGGACGGAGAGGAAGACGGGGTCTTTCTCATCGAAGAGTCCGAACTTCGCACCAAAATCCAGTGCATTATGCTCCGGTTTGTCCATTTCGCCCTCCCCCACTCCTTTCTTTTCCTTCCAGCAACCCCGCCCCGCTCCAAGAACTCGCGCTGGTGGCCGCCCGGAAGCTTCACGAGGGCGTACAGGTGGAGGAGGTCTTTCGTCTGGTGACGGGCAAGACCCCGCAATACACCTTCCTGCCCAGCGCCTATGACGGAATGCAGCCGATTCCCGTTCGCCAGCTCCAGTGATCATCCTGCCCTCTTTCGTTGTTCTGTTTGTTGTATTGCTAATTGAGTTCTTTTCTGCGTTCTGTTCGAATAAACAAGTGGCTGACGAGCAACGAATGGACTCTTCTGCTGATTCGTACTCTCGTGGAGCTCCAAGACAATCCCCCACCATGAGCGGGCGGATGTTCGGCAACGAGCGGAGTTTGATTTCGAAGTGCACCTCGGAGACGGGGTTCTTCAGGGTGCGTTCTTCTTCCTCATAAGCAGTGGATCGAATGGAGTCGAGGAACGGGTGTAGGAAAGAGGGTCAAATTTGCCAGTGAGAAGAAAGCGGCGGGCGGCAGTTCCCGCTGGACGTGAGCGAGAGAACAAAACGGTGATTTTTATTCGCTTGATCGCAGGCACTTCTCTGCGATCTTCATCTCTCCTTTCTGCTTCTCCGTGCTCTCGTGCGTGAACATGCGGCGGAAGAGTGGCGTCCCCGCACAGATGACGAGTCTTGGGATCTGAAGTTGGCAAGAGTTCAGGCACAAATCGAAGTGAAACGAACGGGAACACGCCTCCTCGCGCGCGCACGTCGACATTCGCGCGTTTCCTCAGGGCATTCAGCGGAGCCGCTCGCTCTGCCCACTCGACCGCGCTGATCGGCTGCAGCGGTCGGATCAGGAGACGAATGAAGAGCGGACCGTCGCCGCATCGCCCGACGACTTGCGACATTGCGGGCGGCGGCGTCCGTTTGGATTTTGCTCCCAATCGGGTCGGCAGTTGAAATTCGGAGGTCATTTTCTTTTGCGCTTTCTGGAGGATTTCTGACCATCAACCAAGCGAACGCCCACCGTCCTTTCGACTTCAAAAAGGCGGCCACGCGTATCCTTCTCGCCGATCGAACGCCCACTTCTCGAACAGCCTAGTAACAACTACTCCGAAAGCAACGAACAGCTCGTGTTTATTGCGAGGCTAGGCGGGCTTGGGCTGGCAGGCGGGCGGGACGGAGGAGAGGCGGATGGGCTTGACGGTGGGGCGGAAGACGCAGAAGGAGCACGTGAGCGTCTCGTCCACGGCCATCATGGCGGCCGCGTTGTCGAACTGGCCGCAGTAGTGGGGCGCCGAGAAGATGGTCACCAGCTTGCGGTTCGCAAAGAACTCATAACTAGGGGCACGATTAACCCCTGAAGCGTCCGACTTACCCGTCCTGCACGACCTGGTGGGCGCGCGCGATGAGGTCGAGGTCGAGCTTCTGGCAGAGCTGGGCGACCACGTCCGCGCCGAACACGTACGAGACGCCGCGCGTGTTCGACTGCCAGCCGGCCGTGAAGGCGTCGGGGTCGGCCCAGAGCAGGTCCATGTGCAGCGACGGGTTGGGCGGGTCCACGGGCCGGCTGATGGCGCGCAGCTGCTCCAGGCTGTGCAGTTGGGATGAGAGCCCTCCGTGCTGCAGCGGGGTCATTAGAGAGGACTCCACACTCCAATCAACTCGCCATGCAGAGGATCTTGCCGCCCACGAGGCCGCAGAAGGGCATGCAGTTGAAGGCGTCCTGGAAGGCCTGCCACAGCCGCGTCGACTGGTAGCGCCGCTGGCACTCCTCGAAGAAGCCGTACACGCGGTTGATGGCCGCACACTCGTGGTTGCCGCGCAGCAGGAAGAAGTTCTCCGGGTACTTCACCTGCAAACAGTCGGTGAGTGAGCAGAGCAGCGAGAGTTCCGCCCGCCTTGTAGCAGAAGAGCAGGCCGATGGTCTCGAGGTTCTGGCGGCCGCGGTCCACGTAGTCGCCGAGGAAGAGGAAGTTGACGGCCGGCGGGAAGCCGCCCCGGTCGAACAGCCGCAGCAGGTCCGCGTACTGGCCGTGCGTGTCGCCGCACACGCGCACCGGCGCCTCCAGCTCCAGCAGCGAGCCCTGCGCCAGGAAGGCCTCGCGCGCCGCCTGGCACAGCAGCAGCAGCTCGGCCTCCTTGACGCTCTTGGTCAGCGAGCAGCCGGGCGCGCCCACGTTCAGCAGCCGGCAGATCAGCTCGTCCACGTCCAGCCGGGCCGCCATCGCTCCAATCGACGAATGGGCGGCCGGTCGGCCGGTGAATGCGGTCGGCTGTTGATGCAAATTGGGTTCGGTTTGTTGCCGGCGGTTGGGTGGGCGATGAGTTCGACGGCCGACGAAGAGCAGGCACGCTGATGTCTTCAACCACCGGCTTTGCTTGTGCGCGGCGGGCAGGAGGCACGAGCGCGTTCTGTCGACTCGTGAGTGCAAAGAGGAACGCGGCTTCTCTTCGGCGACGGTTTCCGCGCGGATCACGATTGGTGGGCGGCAGGACACCTTTGCCTCCCGCATTGCTGTTTCCCGCGCGCAATGGTCAATCGGCGGCGGTGGGCGCTTTGCTTCGTGGCCGAACGGCTCGGAATGCCTGTTTTCACGATGCAGAAGACGACCGTCATCCTCTTGCTGCAGGACACCTGTTTAAGGAGCGAATCAACCCGGGGCCGCTTTCCAATCCGCCGTCGAGCAGCGGGACGAAAACTTAGTCTACTCGCTTTCTTGTGGTGCATCAGACGCAGAGGCTGGAGTTGCTGCTCACGCCTGAGGCGATCGTCGCGGCCATGGATCATTTTTGCTCGAGATCTACCGCGCAATGCGATGCAAACGACCATAGCCGGCTCTTGTCTGAAGAATTGGAGATGGGCAAGGAAGACGGAAGCGAAGCAGTAGTTTCAAATTCGTTGATCAGACAAAACCCATTCCCTCACTCGTTGCGACAGACGGAAGACGTACTGATCTGCGCATCTGTTCACTTACTGACAGTTAGAGTTCCATTCGTCATTCGTTTCGAAAGCCCATTTCCTCTCATTTGTGGAGTCGAGCGGGTGGGCAAAGCGTCTATTTTGCGATCCATCTGTTGCGATGACTCACGCCGTCGAATTCGCCTCGCAGAGGACGGGCGGCGGCGAGGAGACGGGCCGCACTCGTCTTTCGCGCCGACTGCCACGTCCCGTTTGGTCGGCCGCCCGCTTTCGTCGCTGTCGGTGCGCTTCGCTCAGATCGGCGCGGTGGGTTTCGAAATGTGGAGAGATCCAAACACGCCGTTGTTCTGTCCTTTTCCTCACCGTCCTCTTCCCTCGCCCGTCTCTTGCAGGAATGCCCGAGGGCGAGTACGTGGACGGCGGGAAGGCGGCGGTCTGCCGCTTCGCCTTGGATCCCGCCGTCGCCCTCGAGTCCCCTGACTACCGGCTGAAACAACCCCTTCCGCTGCTCTTCCGCGCGTTCTTCCGGCCCGCGACGAAGGCGACCGACCAGTGCGAAGTGGGCGTCTCGATCTCCGACTTCCACTCGGCCGCTTCGCTCGACTGCCGCCTCGAGTGCACGATCGAGGACGAGACAGGGAAGAGGATCCACAGAGGCGGTCGGTTCTCATCATCTCCCCGCTTTCAGTGTGCAGTAGTTGGCCGTTCGAGCGGGGCCTCGTGAAGCGCTGGAGTGTGCGCGTGCCCCGCGGCGAGCTGGAGGGCGGCCGGCCGGTCGCCGTCTTTCGCCTCGAGTTGAAGCCGGCGGAACGGGCGATTCGTGAGCGTCGAGGCGCCTCCCGACCGCCCACCCCCGCTTGCAGCGGTCCTCCAGCCGCCGCTCGCCGTCTTCCGCCTGCCGCTCGCCGACGTCCAGTTCGCCCTCCGCTTCTTCCCCGCGCTCGACGGCCGCCCGGCCAACTGCGAGTTCGTGGTCGTCCGCTTGGAGTGGGCGCTGCGGAACGCCCACGGGCAGGCGGCCTTTGAGCACTTCAGTGGGTGAACGGGAGTGATCACTCCTCATCCGCCGCCTTGCAGACACGCTCACGTTCGTCGACTGCGGCCGCGCGGCGTCCTGCCGCTATCCGCAGAAGCGGGCGAAGGCGCACTTTCTGCTGCTCGCCTCGCTGCCCGCGTTCGCCGACGGCCGGCCGCTGTTCGTCCTGCTGAAGCTGCGGGCGGCAGTCGCTTGCAGCTCTTCCCTTTGCTCCATTCTTCCCGTTCCCTCTGCCCCCGGACACGTTCTTCCTGCGCGTGCCCGACCTCGAGCAGCCGCTGCGGGAGAGCGACCCGCTCGTCTTCAAGGGCGTCCGCTTCGCCCTCCGCTACTTACCGCCGGACGCCCGCTCGGCCGCCCACTGCGCTAACTTCGAGTTCCTGCTCGTGCGCCCGGCCGCCCACTTCGCCGAGCAGACCGGTGAGTTCGCTGCGGACATCGCTGGACGCCGCTTCCTCACGATCTGCGGCGGCGGCGGCTGGTGCAAGGGCCCGCGCAAGAAGCTGAAGGCGCTCCTCTCCGTCCCCTTCGAGCCGCTCCGCCTGCACGCCGCCCGCCACGGCGTCTGCGCGATCCTCCGCGTCGGCGGCTGCGATCTCCCGGTGGAGCCGCGGGAGAGCGAAGGGAGCAGTCAGGGACCGCTCACCAAGCGGAAGTGTCTCGGAGAGCCCGCCGCCGCCACGCCCGCTCCACTTGACGATCAAAGTGGAGGGCCGCTCGTTTGTCGTGAGTTCGAATGGCCTTGCTCTTCCCCTTTCTCCCGCCTTCGCTCGCTTCAGGTCGACCGCCAGCGGCTGACGGACGAACGGTTCGCTCTGGCCGGGAACGCGCCGCCGCAGATGGCCGCCGTCTGCGAGTGGCTCCAGCGGCGCGAAGTGGACGAGCGGGCGGCCGCCGAGCGCCTCGGGATGCCCGCATTGGAGGTTCGTTGGAGAGGACGACCGCTGGACTTCCTCCCATTCAGGCGGCCATCGGGCCGGCGACTCGCTGACCACCGGCTGCGGCTTTCAGTTTCTTATTCTTCTTAACCTTTTTATTCCGAGTTGAAGCGATAAACAGGCGGTTTGCTGCTCGTTCTTGCGGGCCAGGGGCTGGCGGTCGCTGGGGTCGGGCGGGAAGCGAGCAGGGCAACGGCGAAGACCGCAGGGGAAGGAAGAAAGCAAAAAATGTCAGACAAGCTGCTTTGGTTTAGTACGGTCTGTGTCGCGGATTTCACGCGGTCTTTCCGACTTCCACCCTCGTCTTTCGATTGCAACTCGACCCTCTGCTTGCCTCCATCGATTGTACCAGAGCTTCCAAGTGGAATACTCTTCTTCTTTTACTCAACATCAAGACGCCCGCCCTACCGCGAACGTTCTCTCGCCTAGCTTTACGTGTAATCTTCGACGTTCCTTCGTAATTGAGCAACTGTCAATCGTAGCGGAACGAATGAAATTAGTGGCTGCTCGAGTATGAGCGTCAATTGAACACGCCTGGTTGCGACGAGCAATTTCTCCCTTTTTCTGTCTCAACGGAACGACCGTTCGAGGTGAATCAACGGGCAAAATGAATACCCCGGAATACGCCGCATTCAACAGAGCGCGTCCGAATGGCAAAAAGTCACTTCCGATGCCGGGAATCGAACCCGGGCCTTCCGGGTGAAAGCCGAAAATCCTAACCACTAGACCACATCGGAACACTGGGGAGCGGCGACGAGCGCGTCAAGGGCGAGCGGCGAGCGGCGGCGGGCGAGTGCGCTAAAAGCGGGTCGCCGCCGAGAGTCTGCCCGTGCGTGCGCCTTCCGCTAACGCTGCGGAGTTCTTCTCGCCGCCGCCAGCCGAGAGCGCACACGCCTTGCCGCCGCTCGCTTTCCGCCCCGCCGCTCGCTCGCCACCACGACAACCTCGTCCGGTCACGCGCATTCAAGAGACTACCCGCTGCCGTCTACCGCAAGGGCGTGTGGCCTAATGGAAAGGCGTCGGACTTCGGATCCGAAGATTGCAGGTTCGATCCCTGTCACGCTCACCACTCCTTTTGCCCCGTCTCTTTTTTTTCATCTGTTGGGCGCGCCGAGCGATCGGTCCGAAGGCAGTCGGGAGTTCGTGGGCGGAGGAGGGCAGTGACGTGAGTTAAGAGTTTTGTTCTCCGCTGCGGGAGTGAATCAGAGGAAACCGTTCGGACTTTCATTCACCAGTTGACTTGTCCGCACTCGCACTATTCCGACCTCTGACTCGAAGTTTCCTCCTTTCAAGCAGCGGAGATATAAAATACGAGCACTCATGCCCCGTCCGCTGCCGATTGACAGCCGGGCTTGTCGAGGGGGACGAACGCAAGGAATCCGCTTGAACGTTCAATCTGACCACTCCCCGTTTGAACTCGCCGCAAAGCAGCGGCAAGTAAGAGGAATGCTGCTTTGAACAAAACATTGATGAGAGACACTATTCCGCCTTGCGGTGCAAAAAAGCCCGATCCGCCAAGCTGGAGTCGAACCAGCGGCCTATGGATGACAACTCCTCGCTTTACAGTCCACCGCTCTACCAACTGAGCTATTGGCGGGGCGAGAAGCAGACGCGAGGGGGCGCTTTTCCGCCCGCCACTCGCCCGGCCGCCTGCTCGTCGGGCGGGCGGGCGGGCGGTCTTTTTGAGGTGTGGGGTGGTCGTCGATCTGATCGTTTCGCGGGCTTGTTGCGGGGGTTCGCTTGTCTAAACGCCCCGGTGATCTACCCTCATTGAGGAAAAGCGTACGGAAATTGGAGGCCGGTCGGAGCAAGGCGTTTGAATGAGTCATTTTCTTCAGCGGGTTCCTTCGACCCGCAAGGAAATCAGTGAGTAAAATTGGTGGGTTGGGGTGCTTGAGCTCGTCGTGTTCCATTATCGGTGTTTCGAAGCAGTCTACAGCTGTCATGTGGTCCCCTTCCTCTCCGTCGCACTGGAAAAAAGAGTAGAGGATGAACTCGTTGAAACTCGTAGCTTTCGGTTTTCTGCCTGACTGCCGGTCGTCCGATCGGCGTTCAAGACGCGTGGCCCGCTTGCCTTGTAGCTTCAACCGAGCATGCGAGGCCGTTTGTCAAGCCAGACGAGAGAATTCCGGTCGAATCTGCCCGGTTGCAGTGGCGACTCGTTGCGAGCGGGTTGATTCGCGTGTGTCGCCCGTGATTCTTTCTGATCCCCGTCGGGCTGACCTCACAGAGAGCATTGCAAAAACGAAGTGGTTGCTGTTGATCGAACGACGAACGCCCGTCCACTAATTGAATGAGCGGAGCGAACAGAAAGCAACGAAGACGAGCCGCCCGACCGAAGCGACCGGCCGCCACTCGCCGCCCGCCGCCGCAAAAAGGCGGCCGACCGGAGAGCGGCGGGCGGCGGAGGAAGTCGGCCCCCCGCCCGCCCTCCCTCGATGACTCCATGGCGCAACGGTAGCGCGTCCGACTCCAGATCGGAAGGTTGGGTGTTCGAATCACTCTGGGGTCAAACCTTTTGGCCCCTCGACCCCTATCTTTTGCTCGTAGCGACGCGTCGATTCCTCGAGTAGAACGAGTGGAATTTCCGGCGACAAACAGCAGAAAGAGCACATAAATTGCTCGGCTCTGTCGTGCGAAGCGTGAAGCAGAAAGTTTTCGTCGCTTCTTGCGAGTTCTTGGGCGAGTATTCTACCCATCTTCCTCACACTTCCGCTTCTCTCTTTATCTATGATCTCATCGGGGTTAAATAACAGCGCAGATTCCCTCCACCCGCCCAGAACAACCCGCAAGCTCGATAGCGGGCGAATAAAACGAATATTGCTGATTGATCGCTCTAAAAGGAACTACACAGCACTAGACTCCGCTTTCTCGTCCAAAAGGATCTCCCAGGGCAAAAGAATTGGGAGCCAACTACGGGGATCGAACCCGCGACCAATGGATTAAAAGTCCAACGCTCTACCGCTGAGCTAAGTTGGCGGTGCAGGGGAGAGCGGCGGGCCGCCTGTCCTCCCGCCCGCCCGGCGGACAGCGAGCGGCGGCGGGCGGGCGGCGGGTCGGGTGTTCCGCGGGCTCTTCTTCGCTCGAGGCGGGCGGGCGGCCTTCGGGGGTGAAATATCTCCATTTTTGAACGTCTTTTCCGGCCGTTCTTTTGCGAGTGTCTCGAGGACGAGAACTGCCTTTTGCTTGTGATGGGAGGTGGGCTCTGGCGGTGGGAGCAGTAAATAGATTCCTGGTTTCTGCTGTTTTCTCGTTCACTCCGGTCGCCCGTTCCAAAGCGAAAGAGAAGTCGATCGATCGCTGTGGAAATGCTAGTGAAATAGACTCCCTTGCCTCGTCGACTTCAGCAAGCGCTTGTTCGAGCAATCGCTCCTCTCCCCGTCTCTACTTCTTCCGACAGCAGCCCCCGCGCACCCGCACCCTTTCCCACCGCTTCCCGAGACCGAGCACAACACAAGAGGGATTTTATTCACAGAACGCACGAGAGGGAACAGGAGAGGGCTACTGGAGGGTGGCGACGGCGGCGGGCTCGTTCATGAGGTAGGCGGAGGCGACGGCGTTGCGGTGCTCCTCGAGGTCGCCGGCGGTCCCGTTGCCCAGCACGAGCTCGGGCGTCTCGAAGGCGGTGGCGGTCGAGTCGTTGGCCTGCGGGGCGGCGGGCTCGGCGGCCTGCGGCGGCGGCGCCACGTACACGAACGCCTGCTGGCCGTCGAAGAAGACGCCGCTGTCCGTGTCGAAGAAGGCCGGCTTGCCCTGGAAGCGCTGCTGCACCTCGGGCGGGGCGAGCTGCGCCGTGCCGTAGCCGCTGCCCACCAGCTGGGCGCCCGAGCCGGGCACGATGCCTGCAACGAGCGGCGGGTGAGCGGGCGGACGGAGGGGACGGGCGGCACTCACCTTGACCAGCGAAAGCCGAACTCATCACGGAGGGCGGGGCGGGAGGAGAGCGAGGGGGTGTCGAACGGGAGCGAACAGACGCCCGCCCGCTCGCCCGCCCCGCTTTATACCCGCCCGCCGGCCCCAATTTGCATCGGGAGTGGCGGGCGGGTTATCCCGGCCATTCTGCTTCCCGGTTACGCAACGTGCAAATTCGCGGGACGGGCGAGCGGGGCGGCGCGGGGGGGAGAGGGGCGAAGCGATGTCATCGATCAGTTCACGCTGGACGCCAACTTGCCCACCTTACCGCGAATTGATTTTCACTTGCTATTGGCCCTTTCGACGAGCAGCTGGCCGAAAGTCTGTCGGCGATCTCTGTCATGCCCGTTTTGCAGTCCGTCTGCTCTCTTGGCGTACCGAAATCAGGTGGATGAATGGCCTTGCAATCGGATTGACGTCAGTTCACCGCCCGTTCCAGCCGCTTGTTTACGTTCGGCGGCGCCTCGCTTTCCCGCGCTTTTCGCCTTTCGCTCGCCCGTCCATCCCGCCGCTACCCGCCGCCGTTCGATCGAAAGCGGCCGGCCGGCCGGCAGGGCGTCTTGCTGACTGCCGCCTTTCCCTTTGGTTCGCTTTCCCATCGGGGGCGAGTGCGCGTCGTTCGGGGGCCATTCGCTCGGGCCTCTGTGAAACGGCGCTTCGAATCCCCATTTCGTCCGCTTTCCTCTTGTGCTTTCGGCTTCCTTTCGCGGCTTCCGAATAAATCCCGTCTGTTCCCCGCAATTAATTGATTTCAGAAGCCGAATGACGTCGCCGTTGAGCGATTTGGCCGCGGCGGCCGCTGGCTTCCGTTCGATCGACGAGCCCGGAGCGGAGGGCCGCTCGAGCGTCCACGAGATCTCCGTCCTTTTCAGCGTCCCCGCCGACCCGACGGCCACGTGGGCGCCGTTGGAGAAGGCGGAGGAGTTCGCGAAGGAGCAGCTCGAGAAGGAGGGCGATCCGGACGACGAGGAGGCCGAGTGGCCGGACGTCTTGAGCGAGCTGGTCTTCGCGTGCGATCGCGGTCTGAACCGCGCGATCGCCGAGCGGAACGCCGCCGACCTCCGCGCGTGGCTCCAGCTCTTCCGCCCGCTGTGCCGCTCGGCCGTCGCCCTGCCGGCGGTGTGGAGCGGGGCGGGCAACCCGCAGAACGTGAAGCGGCTGCTCGAACGGGAGCGCTTCTCCGCGATGCACGAAGGTTCGTCCCCTCTCTTCCTTTTATTGCTTCCTCTCGTTCGTTTAGAACTGAAGAAGGTGATCGAAGCGGAGTTCAGCGACGTCTTTCCGCCCACTCCGCCCGCCGTCCAGCTGGTGGAGTTCGTGCGCGGCCTGGCCGACGACTTCCACTCGATGGACCTCCGCCTGCTGGACGCCGCCTTCCGCGCCCTCTGCGAGAACACGCCTGACGAGCTGATCTTCAACTTGAGCGTGTGGATGGCGTGAGTCTTCTTCCCGCAATCCCTCAATCCACCCGTCTTTCCAGCTTCATGGACGTGGAGGAGCACGTGGTCCGGAGCGTCTCCAAGTGGGACAAAAACGAGCACAAGTGCGTGTGTCTCTTCTACCGCACGCTCGTCTTCGTCTACTGCCACGCGGAGGACGCCGAGCAGTTCCTGGAGAAGTACGTGAACCGCAAGTTCCTCGCCGGCCAGTACGGACGACCCGAGCGCGAGATGATGGTCAAGACGGTTAGTTCTCGGGCATTCCATTTCACTACTTCCTGTCTGCTTGCAGGCATACAACGACTACTTCGCGAAGGTGCTGCGCGAGATGGAGTGGTTCGCCGAGCATCCCGAGTCGACGGCCGAGTTCGACTTCGATTTCCGGCTGCTGTGCGCGCTGGACCCCGTCCACACGTGCCGCACGATCTTTGCCGTCCTGGTGGACAAAAAGGGTCGGCCGCCCGCCATCTTCCGCGCGATGATCGACACGTGCGCCCCGCTTCTCCGCCGCATCCGCGTGATCGACGGGGACCCGCGCAAGGGGATCGTCAGCCACCTGTGCGCCGCCCGCGTTCTCGCCGAACTCCTCGTCGAGTTCGCCACGTCCAACGACCGCAGTTTGCCCACTCTCCTGGACATCACGCTGGACCTGACGGCCGAGAAATGTGAGTGTTGGGGCGAGTGAAGGGGAATGATTGGTGGGTTTGCAGTCGAAGACGAGCAGAACCACAAGTCGATGATCAAGGCGACCAGGCTCGTCGACTCCATCTTCTACTTCTACGAGCAGAAGCCGGACTTCCGCGAGGCCTTCACTCGTCTCTCGCCGCTCTTCAAACGCTACGTCGACTTCCAAGACAAGAAGGCGTCCGTCCACTACTTCCTCGCGTACAAGGAGCTCACCCTGCGGCCCCTCCGCGCGTTCATCGACGCGAATCCGCCGACTGCCGCCGATCTGCCGGAATTCGTCCCCCTACTGTACATGAAAATCAAGCGTAAGTCTCGTCTTTCCTCGTTTCACTCACTGGTTTTGTTCAGGCTACGGCTCTGAATCCATTTCCGAGCTGCTGAAGAAACTGGAGACTCCGCCGCGCCCCGCGCCCAAGAAGCCGCCCGCCGAGCCGTCGGCCAAGCCGGCGGAGAAGCGGCCGCCGCTCAACGCGCGCCTCGCGTGCAACGAGGCGACCTCCGAGCAGCCGATGCGGAGCTTCGGCCAGGAGGCGCACCCGCTGGTCGCCCCCGGGAGCAAGTGGGAGCGCGGCCAACCGCCCGTTCCGCGTGCGCCCGCCGCCTCGCCGCGCCCCAAGCCGGCGGTCCGCTCGCCCACCGCCAGCTCGTTCACCTTTGACGCGAAGAAGCTGGCGGATGTCCCGGAGTTCGTGCCGCGCTCCGTCCACTTCGCCCCGCAGCAGCCCCAGCCGTCGCTGCCGACGTCTCGGGGCGTTCGCTCGAGCTTCGCGAAAAACACCCGCGGCGGAAAGAACCGCGCCTTCCAGTTGTTCCGAACGGGGTAAATCCATTAGTCTTCTCTTCTCCTCCACCGATCGCCTGGATTGCAGGGCCGGAGGACAGAACGATCCGCATTTCTACGGCTGATGAACCTCTTTCTGTCTCTCGAGTAACGTGCACACATCCACCGTCTATCCTCTTCTTCTTTCTTTTTGTTGATCCTTTCTGTCTGTACTCCCTTCTGCTCGACGGTGATCGGGGGACGAATGTGAGGACGAATAAACACTCTACTCTTCCTTCTGTCGGGCTGTAGTCTGGACTTTCGGCCGCGCTGAACAGCCACTTGTGGTCGGGGGTCTTTAAAGAAGAAAATTGGGTGTTTTTCTGCCGCCTCGCCGCGCGTTTGATTCGAAGCGGAGTTGAATGGCGGCGCCCGATTGCTGCGGGAAAGCGAGCAGTCCGAAGGGCGAAACACTCGAAATGGAGCGAAGAATTGGCGAGATTTTTTGGGGACTTTGCGCTTGTGTTTTCGACCTTCGAATTCGCCGCCCCTCCGACCGCAAACAATCGGCGGCAGTCGAAGAGCGCAACATTCGCAAACTCTCGCCCATTCAGGCGCAAACACAAAAGAATCCAGCCGCCAATTACGGCAGCCGATCGGACGGGCGGACGGGCGGATCTCCGCTCTCGCCGCCCGAACTTCACGCCTTTCCGACTTCCGGCGGGTCGATCCACCGAAAAGTGGCGGCTCGGAGGTCGCTTTCGGTCGAGTTCGAATCGAAGTGACTTTTGACCTCCGCAGTCCTGCTGGGTTGTTTGGGGAGATAGAGGGGATCCAACGGGCATTAACCTCTCTTTTTTGCAGCAAGATGGACCCTCAAGATCTGATGTATCACAAGCTGACCTACGGCGACGTCCTCTGGTTCACCAGTTTGTGCGGCTCGGCGTTCGGCATCGGGCTGAACGCCCTGCTGATCGCGGCGATCCAGAAGACCGGCCGCCGGCTGATCTACTCGCGGCTTTTCCTCGTGGCCGCCGTCTTCGATCTTTTCTTCAGCATCGTCGAGATCCTCACCCAACACGTGAGTTCGGCCGGTATGCGGTTGATTCGGAGAGCGGATTGCAGCAAATCGCCGTGAAGAACGGCGTGATGTTCCTGCTGCCGCGCGGCATCGAGTGGATCTTCAAGGACTACGCCTTCGGCCTCAACTACGTGATCTTCGCCATTCACTGCTTTGCGTACATGCAGGGCATCTTCGTGCTCCCCGCTTTGTTTCGCTACCGCTTCGTTCTGGCCAAAGAGTGAGCAACAGGAACGAGGGAAGAGTAATCGGTGGGTGGATTTCAGGAGTCACGCGTCGCCAGTCAAGATCTACGACGGATTGATCGCCGCATCGGTGAGTTCATTGAACGAGGTTGATGGTGAAAAGGGCAGACAGATGAGAGTAATGCGGAGTTATCGCTTGCTCGTTGCAGGTGGGCGCGTTCATCTGCGCGATCTCGGCGACCGTTGGCATGTACCAGGCGAGCAAGCGGAGCTGGAATTACTATCAAACGATGATCCAACGCGATTTCGCCTCCAAGTTCTTCCTCTACGCGCTAGACATCGTTAGTGGCCAGCCAGCTAGCTTCTTTTCATCGAGGGATTGCAGCGTGACGCGGGGACCATCGGCTACTTCTTCGGCGGCCTCCTGTTGTCGGTGATCTCGTTCGTGATCGTCATCCTCTACGGACGGCAGACGTTCCGGCAGCCGAAAGACGAGGACGCGAAGACGCGCGTGCTGCAGGCCCAAATGACCCAAGGACTCGTCTTCCGCGTTCGTTCTCGTTCCTTGTCCATCCGCTCATTCCTCCCCGTTGTTTAGACGCTGACTACTCTGCTCTTCGGCGTGGGCCCCGTGACGTTGGCCGCCATCTGTGTGGTCTTCCGCTTCGACGCCGAGATCTTCGGGACCGGAATGATGAGCTCGTGGCCTTGGACCTCTCCGGCGAACGCTCTCATCGTCCTCTGGGTGATCAAACCGTTCCGCCGCTACGCTTTGGGTCTGATTGGGGCGAACATCGAGAAGAACGACGCCACGCTCGCTTCGCCGCCGTTGCTCGGGAATTGAGCACCGACTGTCTCTTAAGAAACCCCGCACTGCTCGCTTTAAAGAACTCTCCAGCACGCATCTCCTCCCTTGCCTTACCCGCTTTAACGAATCCGATTGTTCTGCTTTATTTAATTGCGAGTAATAAAATACAAGGCTGGGAATGATTATCGGTTGAGAAAGGCCAGAAAGAGTCAAGAGTGAACGCGGCGTTCCATTCGGCACTCGAAGGGGTCGATGTTTACCGTCCCGCCGAACTTCCGCTGCAGGTTCGGGAGCTTCTTGCCCGCCGAAAGCTGAAAGCGGGCGGTTGTCGGAAAGAGTGCAAGAAAGAGCGTACCGTGTATCGATTGAGCGTGTTCACCGTGAACAGAAACAACCTGTAATGCCCCGCATCAACCGGGATTCTGAACGACCGAGAACTCACTCCATCCTGGCGAGGCCCTCGCCCAAACACGCCCGCTTGCCCACCTGCAATCAAAGCGTAAGATCGTTCGAAAGGATGTTCTCACCGAAAAAGGAATGAGTTCGTCCGCCTTCTTCAGTTTGCCGTTAGCGTCCAGGAAGCGGTTCGGGTCGAAGCGGAGCGGGCCCTCGTAGACCTCAAGAAAGAAGATTGATGGGTGCTGCTCTCTCAAACGCTCACTTTGGGATCGCTGAGGATGATCGAGATCTGCGGCAGAATGGCCGTCCCTTTCCGAATAAAGTGGCCGTTGATCGTCGTGTCCTTCGTTGTCTTGTGCCAAACTGCAAACGTAAAGAAGTGAGTGGGGAGGAATCGAGGAGAGCGAACCGTTCTGCGGGACCAGGTTGGCGATCCGTTGAACTTCCTGAACACTCCCCTCGATCAACAACAGCCGAATGATCGCTCACATTGATCACAGCGTTGCAGTACGGGAGGTTAGGTTTGTCGCTCATCGTCACGAGCCGATCGCTGCCGACCACAGCGTCCAACTCCTCGTGGCACTTCTTTTGGATCTCCGGGCAGTGAATGAGGTAAGCAAAGCCCCAAGCTGCAACCGAAGAGTAAGAAGGGAAGGGAGTTAAAGGTGTACCCAAGGTGTTGCTCGTCGTTTCCTAAAAGCGAAAGAAATGAGCAAAGAAGAGTGAAATGAGCCCACTTGTCCGGCCAGCCACATGTCGTAAAGCATGGAGACGAGTTGGTCGTGGCTGAAAGCCGAAAGGAGGAAAATAAGCACCATCGAGCGAGCACTCACGAAAAGAAGTGGACTTCGCCCGCCCGGTCCCGCTTCCGCCACTCCAGCAGGAAAGCGTGCACGAAATCGCTGGGCGGCTCGTTCTCGTTCAGCGTCTGCTCGTGGTCGCGGATGCGGTCGCGGAAGAACCGAAGCATGAAGTTGCCCGTGTCGACGGCCGACTGCACGTAGCGCCCGATAAACGGGAGCTTCAGGAAGAAGCGGGGGTTGGGCATCGCGACGAGCGTCAGCGGGTGGCCGAGCATCTTCACGTGCAGGGCGACTCGCCGCTTCAGGTCGAAGAACTCCGCTCGCTTCTCGCCTCGAAAGCCGTAGCCGAACTAAACAAGAGTATTGTTTAAGCTTTCGTAAGAAGAAACACACGAGTAGAGCGTTAATGATGCTGCCGATGGCCAAATCGACGTGTTCCTGCAACAAACGACATCATCATTCTTCTTTGTCCCTAATGCCTACGGGCAACGGATGCTCCTTGACACCGGCGGCCGCGTCCTCGTCGATCTGCTGGAGGAAGGCAGAGACCTCGTCCAGGACCTGGAAGACGAGAGTGTGCACAGAGAACGCGAGAATTCACTCACTCGCTCCTGCATGAGGTTCTTGCCCAACCCGAAGTCGCGGAGGACTGCAAGCAAACGGAATGTTAGAAAAGAACGAAGTATCGAACCTTGAAGTGCGAATCGTCGCTGCTCCCTCCACATGTCGCCTTCCGTGAAAATGACGCCGTAGTCGCCGCCTGCAATCTTTTCTCGTTGATCACTCCCTTCGTTAGGACAAACCGCGAACGAGGACGTCGAACTCTTTGAAGGCATAGCGGCCGGCGTACGTCTCGCCGTCCTTCTGGAACGTCTGCATGATCGTGTCGTAGTCGCCGATCGAGACAATCGGTGTGGCTCCTGAACACACTCATCATTGCTTTCCTTTGCAACGACCTTCCGCTCACCCATCCAGTAGGTGCTGAAAAGGGAAAGTGAGGGATTGGACGAACGTCTTCTGCTCACCTCACAGCCCCGTATTGCTCCTTCCATCGGCGATAGGGCCCCTCGCCCGGCGGGTCACGGATCACATCGAGCAGGTTCCCTAAAGAACGGTAGGCTCGAACGAGTGTTAAAAACGAACCAAGGACGGGCAGCGGCATGGGCCCGGGCGGCAGGTTTCGTCGTTTGTGGTGCAGGTGGTAGTAGAAGTAGCCAATGATGGCGAACAGGACGAGGTAGAACAGCATTGCTTGGCTGCAAGAATGAGGACTTCAACCACAGAGAAGAGGAGGGGGGACGGGGTCAAACGAGCAAGAGCAGAATCCAACTGCCAAAGCCGCCTTTTATTTCGAACCAAGACGAGCGAAATAAACCGATCAATCGGAGCGATCGGAGATAAAAACGACCCTCCGCCTCGTCGCAAATCACTCCGATCGAAACTCCCCCGTCCCCGAAAGGCAACAATCGGCGGCTGAAATCGAACTCCGCCGCGTATTCCCGCACAAAAAGCGGCGTGTTCGCGAGTCCGTACTTTCGAACCCGCCGCCCGCCGGGAAGGCGGCAGTGGACGGGCGGAAGGCGTAGTTTCGATTTGATCTCCGCTTTCGTGAACACGCGCGCGTGCCCGCCGTTTTCCGCCCGATTCTTGGACCGAATTAGCGATCGGCCGGTTGAACACACGCGTAGGCGACAAATTCCAAGCAAAGAGCAACGGCAGGAACTTCCGCCAAGCGAAGAGCAAACGTGACCTGACAGCCGACAAACGAACGAAGCGAATCGTTCGCTTCAGCAATTGAAGGCTTCTTTCGTATTGCTGCTTGATGCGTTACAAGCGTTCGATTCAAACAGCTGAAGTTTAGTTTCTTAAGAAATGTCGACTTGTGATTCTTGAGGTCGAGCGGATGGGCGTGCTGAAAACGCTGGAACTCGATTCGCGTCTCGTTATGAAGAAAAACAGGAATAATTAACGACTGGGGTCAAGCGACGACAAGAAGCGGGATGTTGCGGGCAGGACCGACAAGCCGCCCAAGGCCACACGCCGGAGATCTAATCGCCCAGTCGACGGCCTCCGAATTGAGGTCGGAGGGCGCAACTGACGGTTTCTTTCTCGCGTGTGTTGCCGCGAGCGGTCGGTGGGATTCGAGCTGGACAAGCGGCAAGAAACGAAGCAATGCAGCTGCTTCACAACATTCCTCTACTAAAGTCTACAAAAGTTCCGCACTCATCGGCCAGCAGTGAGTTCTTGTACCTCGTTCTTCCACTTGTTTTTGCTGTTCAGATGGTCGGATCGCGGACATTCAGGGACTGCGGGGGATTTCGATCGTCGCGGTCTTCATCTACCACCTGCACCCGTCGACACTGCCGATGGGCTTTCTGGGAGTGGACGGTGAGTGGCGAGAAATCGAACAGTCACAATCCTTTCCTCTCTGCAGTCTTCTTCGGCATCTCCGGCTTCCTAATGGCGGCGATCCTGAGCAAACAGAAGCCGTTGGATTGGACGAAAAGCCAAGCGTTTTATTTCTGCCGAGTGAAGCGGATCGTCCCCGTCTACCTGTTCGTGATCCTCCTCGTGTTGGGGACGGCCGCCGGCTTCTTTTTGAACCCCACCGACTTCCACGCGCTCTTCCACGAAGCCGCAAAGCCCCTGCTGTTTGTTGCAAACATCCCTGCGCCCGAAGACACCGCATACTCTGCAGAAGTGGGTCCGACCAAGATATTGGCGAACAGCTTGCTTGCAGCACACCAACCACTATCCTTTCTTCAAACACTGCTGGTCGTTGTGCGTGGAGATCCAATGGTACATCCTGGCGCCGCTCTTCTTCTCGATCCTCGAATTGTACTCCCGCTCGGTTCGCCTCCTCGTCCTCTCGTTGATCTCCGCCCTCTCCTTCGCCGTCCAATGGAACTCGAGCGGCAACTTCGAGCACATGGCCCTCGTCAATCGGCTGTGGCAATTCCTTATGGGGATCGTCGCTTTCGAGCTGCAACAAGCGAGAAACGAAGAGAACAAAGAGGAGCAGACAGAAGGATGGAGGCACTGGCTGCAGCGATTCCTCGACTTCTTCCTTCCGCTCTTCCTTGTCCTGCTTCTCGCTTCTCCGCTCTCCCCCCACCGCCAACTCCACCGCCTGTTGTTGATGGCGACCACGACGCTCATCTTGAGCCGCTCGGGCGGCCACTTCTTCTTGAGTCTGCCCGCTCTAACGGAGCTCGGCAACGTCTCGTATTCGATTTACATGGTCCATTGGCCGCTAATCCAAGCGTACACGTACACCTGGCCGGTTTTTGGAGTGATCGGTCCGTTCGATGCTTCGCTTTTGATCGATTACTTTGTTTAGACGTCGTTGGAATGTTTGTTGCCGGCGTTTTGTTGGGCTTTCTGCTGGAGAAGTCGTACAACCGCCTCGCCGTCTACATCACCTCGTGGTTCTCGCTGCTCTCCGTTCTGTTCGTCGTCTACGTCCTCATTCTCGACAGCCTGCTCTTCCTCCGGCTTCACACTCCCGATCAGCGGGTTTGTTCGGAGAACCCCTTCGAGTAATCTTCGGTTCAGCTTCTTTCCGACGAGAAGTTCGTGCTGGAGGATCCCGTGCAAGTGGAGGCAGACGCGGTCGCCATGTGGCGGGGGACGTTCGATCGACGCTTGACGCCGCTGGACTCCGCGCTCTACAGCCGCCAGTTCCACCGCTTGAATTGGGACTCGACCACGTGCCCGAACACGAACAAGTCGGCCATCCCGACGACCTTCGACCTGCGGAAGATCGGCATGAGCACCATGGACGACATCGAGGGCATCAGCGCTTCTTGTGTGGTCGAGGTGGGTGGACAGCAGCCGGTTGGTGTGATTCCTTTCGTTTGAGGGCAACGGAACGAAGAACGTTGTGATGCTCGGCAACAGCCACGGTTCGTCTTCCGCCTTTAGCGATCAACGGCCGACTTTCTTCAGCGCTGTCCGGCTTCTTCGGGATCGAACGGAACTTCCGCGGGGTCTACCGCCACCTCACGATGATCTCGGCGGGCAGCTGCATGCTGATCGAGTGGAAGGGCGAGATCCCAACGCCCTCGGCCGTGAGCTTTCGATCGAATGCACTCGTCTTCATTCTTCTCGTTGAAGAAAGTTCTCGCGGCTTGTCGGCGGTTCGTCCGCTTTCTGTTCGACGCCCTGGAGCAGTGGGAGCATCCGATTGACATCATCGTCGTTGCCCACGCGTTCGTTCCACTTTTGACGATCAATCTTCTGCTTTGCAGGTACATCCCGCCCGCGGCGGTCGTGAACCAGCCGTTCATCGACGCCGACCGAGACGAACCCTTCCGCCAACTGCAGGCCTTCTACTCCCGACTCTCCTTGTTCGCGCGGGAAGTGGTCTTCGTCCCCCAAATGCAGCACTTGACGGGCGTCATCCCGCACATGCCCGTCCTGATCAGACGCGTACTCAACAAGCAGGATTTGAGTCCCTTCCGGCAGCCGTTGGAGGTGAGCCGCCCCTCCTTCTCTTCTTCCATTTGATTGCAGAACGTCCTCCGCACGAACCTGGAGTTCAAGCGACGACTAGCCGCCGTCAAGTGCCCCAACTGCCTCCTGTTGGATTGGACCGACTTGTGGTGCGACCGGCGGGCGGCGGTCTGCGATTCGGTCGACTTGGACCACAAGGTTTCCTTTTTCTTCGACTTCAACCACGTGAACGCGTTGGGCAGTTTGCGGGTGGGCGAGTTCACCCGAAAGCACTACGATCGCTTGCTCGAGCGGCAGAACGGGACGCGTGCCTGATTCTCTCTAGCTTTGAGCTCTCGTTGCGTACAGTACTCCCTTCTTTCTGTGTTGTTTATTCGATGAACCGGCGACGAGTGCGGGGATTATTGGGGAACAGACGTCAATCCAATCGGAAAACACAAGAACGCGTCAAGACGAACAAATTGGATTAGAGATGAGCGTCCGAAAGAAGAAGACGGGACAATTTACACGGTAAATACAAACGAGTATACACCAATCAATCGAGGGAAGAATACGTGCTTCTCGTGCGAACGGAACGCGGCGATTAGTCGGCCGAAAACATGATGGAATTGATTAGCGAGAAGATTGCTGCCGAAAAAGGAAAGTGTAGGAGAGAAGCGGCCGGATTATTCGGCTTACCGTCCGTCCGATCCAGCACGAAAGCGGGCAATTAGACGACAGGCGAGTGGGGTGAACTTTTAAGACACTCCGCCGGCCATCGAGCGGCCGCTTTCGGAAAGTTCAGGGATCGAGAATTCGATTAGCGTATTTTCGGAGCGGAAATTAAACGAAGACTGCGGATAAACGAGGCCGTTCGAGGATGGGCGCCGAATTCACGTGCACGGCGAGTGGGAGTTACCGAACTCCGAGGGCTTAGCAGGAGGTGAGTGGGCGAGTCAATAGGAACAGCGATCGCTGGACGACTCGACCGAGTGGACGGGCGCGTAGTCGCCGACCTCGCGGCAAAGGAGGTCCTCCAGCTGCCGCGTGGCGAGCTTGTGGCCGTCGAAGTCGTGGGTGGCCGCCCCGTACAGATCGCTCGTTTGATTCGGAGTGTGGGGTGGGTGTTGGGGATGGGGGTGGGCGGCCGGCTGTTGCCCGAGCATCGCCGGATAGCCGGCGAACGGCGCGAAGGTTGGCGGCGGGTAGTAGGCGGGCGGGAGCGGCGAGTGCGGGTGTTGCTGCGCGTATTGAGCGGCCGGCGGGAGCTCGAGGCCCACAGGCGGGTTGAAGTGCGGCGTGTCGGCGGGCGCCGTCCCGTACGATGAGTTCAGGTAGCCGGCCGCTGCAGCCGCCGCCGCCATCGAGACCACCGAACTCGTGGCCAAGCTGACCGGCGCCGAGGTCGAGGCGGCGCTCGTTCGCGCGTCCTGCGGGATGCCGCTCGTCGTCGTGAAAGGCGCCATCGACGAGGCGAACGGATTGGCCGCCGGTTCGGAGCTCGCCGACAGGTTCCCGTACTTCGAGGGGTCGTTCAGAGCGTTTGAGTAGCTGAAAGCATCCGGTTCACTCACTTCTTTATTCTTTTTGAAAGATCTCATAACCCCAATTTGCCAACGGTTGATGTCATTAGCCGGGAAGCCCCACGGGGAGTCCCAATCGGGCAACTCGAGATGAGAGCGGCGGATAATCGAATCCCCCGATGATGTGACCTTACCGTACTTTCGGTCCTCCACCCTGCACTACGCGCACGAGAGGGATTCCTGCCCGCCACTCGCGATTTCTTCCGCGTTGCCAAATCCGCCCGCCGGCCGGCCGACTGGCGGACGGCTAATCGAAAAGTTGCCCAATTAATCGCGGCTTCTTTCGGCCCCCAACTCGTCGATTTAATTTCCGGTCGCTAATTTCGGTGCTTTTGGTTGTTTGTTTGATTGAAAACATCCGGACGTCATCAACGAGTGAGTGATCGCCCGCAGTGTAGCGCTTTAGCAGAGAGCATGGAGTTCTTTGTCCCGAAAGCATACGTGGATGTCTGCAGGCACAATGGAAGCGTCTGCACAAACCCCGTTTCCTCGAACGAAACATTCCGAAAGGAAAGACGTCAGCAAAAGCATCCCGTTTGTGCGGCGGATTATGACGTTCGAGCGACCGTAGCCGCCGGCCGGCGGAACGAATGGTTCGCGGATTAAAAACGGCGAGCAGAAGGAAGCGACAAGAAGCACTCACCCGAAACCAGTGGCCGTGCTGAGGTCTTCGGAAGCGGAGGACATCCACGGCCACGCGCTGATCAGCCCGCCCGCGTTGCTGCCGGCCGACCGCATCGACGGCAACTCGCCCAACGACGCCGTCTCGAGTCGTTCCTGCCGTCGCCACTTCGCCCGGCGGTTCTGGAACCACACCTGGAAAAACGATTGAATCAGTCGACTATATTTGTTGAAAGCGTCTTCTTTACAGTACGTTCTTCTTCTCGTTTTGTTGAGTACCCGCCGATGTTTTGGCGCCCCGCCGCGTGACTCTCAGCCGTCGAACTTAATCCTCGCGAGCAGTAGTCAAAACAAGCAGATTAGAGAAACATGCTCGTTGTGAACTAGTCATAAGAGGAAGCGAATAGAAACGACATCATTCGCCGCATTTGTGTCTACGGTCAACAGTCGATTGTCTCTTAGAGTTCTTTTGTTCTTGCGGAGGTGCACTTTTGATTCGAAGAGTTGTCTCGCCGTCTTCGTTCTTTCAACCGCCGACTCGTCTGACATTCGGGTCGCCTGCAAACGGCGGCCGGTGGATTCGAGCGGGCGGATTGAAATGCGGGGATCTCTCGGCCGCTTGCAACGCGGAGCGGTCGGATGAGCCGCCCGCAGGCCGCCGGCTGCTCGCCGCTTCGAAGTCGGCGGATAAGACGGCGATTTTCGGAACGACGAGCTTAACACTCCCGCCCCTCCACTCGTCCTCCGCTTCCTCCGCCGTTTCCTTCCTGCTTTTGTTCTGTTGGATGCCGCCCGTCCGCCTACTCGCCGATCTCCGGAGCACGGAATGAGCAGCCGGCGGTTGAGGACGCTTCGAACAGCAATTAAGAACTAACGAATAAAACCACTTTTTACAAACTGTTCACGGATTCATGTTGTGCCTAATCCCCAATGCGCATGTCGGTTCACACGAAAGGCGCCATGAAAGCGGTAGCGAGTGAGCCAACAGCCTTGCAAGGCTTCGAATCGAAAGTCGACAGAAGGGGAACGACACTGTCGGGTTGTTTGTTGGACCCTCCGGAAAGTTTACGCGTCTTGTGATTGCGGAGGCAAAAGAGATTAATTTGGGCCGATGACCGTAAATCGGCGCCAATTACTCGCGCCGGCCGGCCGGCGCGTTCGAAACGTCGGGGATTAGCGGTGGGGCGGCGGTTTTCGCGTCTTCAGACGTCCGACTTCTTTTTCTGTCGCTAACGAGATGCCGCGAATAGTCGTCGTTTGTTTTCCCGCTCGATTGGTGACGTTCGGGGGCGGAGGATCGAAGAACTGCGGACGGAGGGGACTCGTGATCCTCGCGAGCACTCGCCGGTTTCGCCGAAGCTTCCCGCATCCCCGCCCGGCCACTTGCGTTCCGGCAGCGCGTAAATGAGGCCGCAAAAAGTGGAAATTAAAAAACAAATCAACCGCCCGGCCGTCCACATGTGCGGATTGCGACTCGGCCGGCCGCGTCCCCGTCCCGCCGATCCAAACGACCCACTTGACGGGCGGATGGCCGAGCTCCCCGCTTTTTACACGTCCCGCGGAACAAAAACAAATGAGAGGGCCTGGAGTGCTGTGAACGGTTTGAACTCCACAAATTCCTGAGGAGTTCTTTAAGGGATTCCCGTGGACTTCAACCTTTGCCCTTCCAGTCGGTCTTCTCATCTGTGGATTGATTACAGCCACCTAATCAATCATTGAAGGGATGAACACCCGGACCGCCAAGAGAGGCAAGAAGGGGATTATGGCCGGCCGACACGGTAGTCGATTGATTTCCGCTTAATCAACGGCCGCCAACGAGCGGGGATAAGCGGCGAGAAATTAATTTTCGTTTGTTTTCGGCGCTCTCGAAAATCACGTCCATCTAACCGGTTGGTTGTTGGCGTTGACCGGCGGTCGGCCGACCGGTGGCTTCCCGGGGTTTTTAATCGAAACTTGCGGATATTCCGGGCCTTTTTAATCAACGCCCGCTAATCAATTCGATTAATTTGGCCGCGATTAATTCCTCGGTCTTGACGTCAACAGTGAAAGGACGAACCTGGACGCGCACTTCGGCCAGCTTCACTTTGTTCGCCAACTGCTCGCGGATGTACACGTCCTGAACGAGTGGGATTGATGGGAAGAAACCAGAGGACAATTCTACCGGGTAATGGCATTCCGCAAAGCTCTAAACAACACACGGATGAGCGATATGAGAGGACGAGAGAACTGACTTGTTCGAGTTCGTGCAGCTGGTAGGTGGTGAACGTCGTTCGATTCCGCCGCTGCTTCTTCGCGTCCTCCTTCCGCGATCGCTTCGACTTGGCTGAACACAAGAAAGGGATGATTGGCCGTGTGCTCGGCCACTCACATTCGTAAGCAGGCGGCGATTGACTCCGCTCGTTGGCGCTCTTCAAGTCGCTCAGATTCGAGTCGAACTGAATGGACGGCTGGAAGGTGGCAAAGCAGCAGGAGCCCATTCGGTTGTCCATCCTTCACACAAAGCTCGTAGTCGGTTCAAAGCTGCAAGAAGAGGAAGAGTGATTGGCCGAAAGGAAAGCGCGGCAGCACTGCTCGAAACGGGAAGCAGATATAATGGACGGCGAGAGAAACGCTATTCTCAGTTCTGGTCGTGCCCACCCACACGTACTCAAACCGAACGCTTGTTTTCGCTAATGAACGTCAAACTCTCGACCTTTCGGTGGAGCGACGTAAAATGAAAACACAAACGCGATCAAAAACCGCATCGAGTGGCGGCGGGCAACTTGAGGCGGCGAGAAGCCCGCCGTCCGCGAATCCGAAGCCCCACGGGCGGCCGCCCTCCGCTGGGGGCGGAGTGAACGCGCCGATTGGCCGCCGGCCGGACCGTCGGGTTCATCCCCGCTCCTTTCATCCGGCCGAAGGAAATTGGGCGGTAATCTGCCCACCGGCCGGGCGCTGATTGTGTTCGGGGATTCCCGTCGATTAAAGCGGCCGGATTTCACCGGCCGATTGATGAGAAAGCGGCTGAAGATCGCCACCGGGGGCAAAGGCCAAACGAAAAGAAGTTCCCGCAAAGTCCCGAATGCTCGCCGCAGTTCGCAGTCGGCGGCCGCCGCAAATTGAAGCGGACGGACGGCGACGAGGCGCCCGGCGGCGGCCGTCACGCTCAATTTGCGCGCAATCGACCGGCGGGAGGGCGGCGAGTGATGAGTGCGAGTGAGTACGGTAAATTCGCGGAACTTCCACTACGAACAAGATAAATAAAGTGAGGAATGGAAAGAAAGAAGATATAAGGACAACTCCGTTTGCATCAAACAGACCACCCCGAGCTTTGCGTTGGTGGTGCACCGGGCCGCATGGAAATGCGCGAAATGTTGGCTGCTTTGCGGGCGGCCGCCTTTCGGTCCACAGGTGGCCCGTTCGCGCTCGGATGCCGCCGCGCGCTTTCGGCCGGCCGCTCGTCCCGCAAAGGGCGGGCGGAATCGGGAGTTCGGGCGTGTAATTGGGACGAAGAACAACCGCCGCCTCCTCTTCCTTTCGACCCGTCGAATACGGTAGAGAAGAGGCGGGAGTGGGCGGAAGAACGAGCAATCGTCGCCGTTCACTCTCGAATTCATGAGCAGTCAACAACAAGCCACTCGCTCGCCGCTCTTGCGAGATCCCAAAACAACTCGGGAATTCGACGCCCGTCGTGTCGCGCGGCTCGAAATCCGCACTGCGGGCAGTCGAGAGTGGCCGCAAATCCGCGCAAATGGGCGGTGGGGCCGGCCGCTTATCGCCGTCCCGATCGACCGGCCGTCCTTGTTTGTTGTCACTCCTTTGTCCTTCAATTAGGCGTCTAAGCGGTGGACACGCGCGCCGAACGAGCGGATTAAACGCGCGCGACGGACGGGTGCCAATTGGGCGGCTTCGAATTTCACGCTCTCCGCCGTTCGCGCGCCCGATCGTCGCGAGAAGCGAGCGAGCGGGAAGTTCGCTCGGGCCAATCGACCGCGAAATGCAGAGGTCGAGCGGAAGGCCCAATCGTTTGACCCTCAAATCGTTCTGCACATCACTCAACGCTCATAATCCCGAGGAATTCGAAGGACGTCCACCATCGACCACTCACTCGCCCCGTCCTTCTAATTCGATTAGGACCGAGGAGTCAATTAGGGGGCAAAACGGAGTGGCCGTCGAGGTTCGCGGATTTTAATGGACGTCTAACGACGGAATGGCGGCACAAGATTGAAGGAAGTCAATCGTCGCCCTCCGAACACACAAGTCACCCCCCGCACGGTCCCTTTCGTTTGCAGCCTCCAGCAGATGAAAGGCGGCAACATTCCGCCTTTTCTTCGCCCAAACAAAAGAGTCGAGCCTTTGCGAACAAAACCGAAGGAAGGCGGAAGGTTTCGCGTGATTAGACCGAAGGAATGGCGGAAGAGAAGCGAGCTTTTCGAACGAAATCCCCCGTTCGTGACTGCCGGCCGGCTGGGAGGTGAGTGGCCGCGTAAACAGCCGACGGCATGCAATCCGCGTGAAGAAAAAGTGGCTCGACGCCGATTGTTCTTTCGGTTCCCGTGCGGAAGTCGCCGTCTCACCGCTCCAGCACGCGATCCACGTGCACGAATGTTTATTCGATTACTGCGGTTTGTATTCAACGGTCATTGAGTGCGGAAGATGTCGATCAGGTTGGCGATCACGTCGAACAGCGTGCTCCACGCCTCCTTCTCTTGGACGGACAGCGGCGAATGGGCTTCGAAGGACTCCAGCACGCCGGGCAGCATGTTCTGAACACGGGTGATGAAAGAGAGGATAGATTGCAACAGAGAGCTCACGATCACGTGTCGTTTGTGGACGTTCCACTTGACGTGTGCGTGGGCGATGCCGCGCAGGGCCCGCTCGAGCAGCTCGTCCTTCTCCATCGAGTTGATGATCACCTTCAGGCCGCCCATGTACACGCGCGCGTGACTCCGCAGGACGTCCGAGTGCATGAGCGAGGAGTCGGGCACTTCGCGGAACTGCGGCCAAATGTTCTTGTACGTGGGATGGCTCGAGAACAAGCTGAAAGCGAGTGGGTTGTTGAAGAGAGTCCAATGGGATTACCGGATCATAATAGAGAGCCCGAACTGAATGGGGTGTTTCTGAATGCGTTCGTACGTCCGCTTGCACATCTTCCGCTGCTCGCCGGTCAGTCGGCCGACCTCTGAGTGCATTCGATGCAACGAGGTGCGTACGACAATCGCCCCAATGTACAGAGCTAAAGCAGAAGGTATGAAACAAGAGAAAATGGAATGGCGGAAGGGAAAGAAGGCGGGAACTCACAAATCCGCTTGGTTTGCGTACTTTTTTCGTCGAGCTCCTCCACACTCGATGTTGGAGTAGACGACTGGGTGGTGGTGATGCGGACGTCCTGGACGGGAAGCGAGGAGTCGGCGGGCAGTCCGCAGAGCTCCCGCTTGAGGTCCGCCATTCCGTCGGGCGACTCGCCTCCCGCTCGTGCGGCTTCTCGCTCTTCCGCGGGCATCAGAGGATTCGACTCGCAGTCGTCGTCCTCCGACGAGAGGCGCTGCGAGCGGGTGTTCGGGATCAAAGCGCGGTACATTCCTTCGAAACAAGTGGGTTGTTTGTCTCTTCTCACGTAATCTCGCTCTAATTGCACACGACGGAATAGAGACATTAATCCCACCCGCACAATCGAACAAAAAAAGTAGGTGGTTGTTAGAGAGTGTAACAAAGGAAGCGAGGACAAACAAGCGGATTCGAATGCAAAAAGTGCAAAAGATCGGCATTCTTGCTCGTCGAACCCGCACCTTGCGAGTGTTCGCATCGCAGAGAACACAAGGAAACAATTGGCTTCCGCAATGACGACCTCCGTCTTCTTTTAATCCCGCCGCCTCTCGCTTGCCGGCCGCCGTTTGACGTCGGCGGGCGGGCTGCCGTCAGAACGCGGGGGTTCCCGAGAGATCCGCCGAGCAAGCGGTGAAGGAATGCCGAACAGGGACCGTTATGAGTTCGGAATCGATTAGGCAAGTTTCATCTGGAACTCTTTTCCCGTTTTATAGCGGCAGATGGGCGGGGTACTCGGAACTACCGCTACTGGACTCTCCTCGGAGCGCGACACACCGGAAGTACGAAGAGGACGTCCTCGTTGCGAAGATCGCCGGCCGGAAGTGGCGTTCGTGCACTCCGCCGGGCGGACATGCCGAACGGAAGGACGATCGAGCGAACAGGCTCGACGTTAAGCCGGAAGCCGCTGCTTAACGCAACGCCTGCCGACGAGCGTCGACATCCGCTCCGAATCTTCCGCGTTCGAAGAAAAGTGGGCAGTCGAGATGAAAGTTCGTTTATTTTCCGCAAGCTTGGTGGGCGGCCCTTCCGCTCACTTCTTGCCGGCCACTCGTCCCCGCTTGATCAGCTGCTTGGCGACCGGGCGGGCGGCGAAGGCGGCGCGCGAGACCTCGTGGAACTCCATGAGCAGCTCGCGCGGGATCCCGCTCCGCAGTACGTCGTCCATCAGCTGGAACACTCGCGCGTCCACTTGCTTCTGGTGCGAGTTCAGCTGCAAGGCAAAGAAGTGAGCAGGAGGAAAAGGTCGAACGAACCGAGCAGACGCGGATCGTGATAACGATCGTCGCCACGACGAACACGAGCTCGCAGAGCAGCACGAGGCCGAGCGGCGAGACGACGACGGCGGGATTCAACTTCCGGTGGGTCTTCCAGCACTCGGCTTCCTGCAAGCGGGCGAATGAAGGAAGGAAGGATGGGCGAAGAAGACTCACTTGTTCCTCCTGCAGTTCCTTCACGGGGTCCACACTCCCGGCGCCCGCACACGAGTCGAAGAGGACGGCGACGAGCAGGAGGCCCAACGAACACGCGGCGACCGAACGGGCGAACATGACCGACCGACGGCTCGAAAGAAGACGCCGTGGAGAAACTGCGGGCTTCCTCGTTCGAGTGGGTCGACACGAAAATATTTGCATGAATGGGTAGTTGATGACAGTCCTATTAGTTGTTTGCTCGCTCTCCCGACCGAGCGGTTCAACTGAAGACGCCAAGGATTCCCTGAACGATTGCTCGTCCATCCGAATGTCCTTGAATGCACTTGCCAGCAGAAGGAAGACGGCGACCGCGAGAAGGAGCAGGAGAACGACGCCAAAGAAGATTTTCCATTTTAGGTTCCGAAAACACCAGTGTTCTTTCGCTTTTGTGGCCACCAATTCAAACTCTTCTCCCTGAAGGGGGCGAATGGAATGAAATAGAGACAAAGCACTCACTTGTCTGCCCAAAGCTTGAGCGCGAGCTTCTAAGAGTTTCAGGTTGCTGCCTCGCTCCCTGAACACTTCGATCATGTCGCCGATCGATCCCGCCAACTGCAGAAGAGTGAAAAGATAAAGAAAAAAAAGACATACGTTTTGCGTCTGCTCATCCGTTTCTTGAATCGTTCTTTGTTGAGCTTCATTGCCGTCCGCATCTTCTCGCAGGTTCGTGGAGGATTCGGGCAAGCCGGACATGCAAAAAAATTGGAGAAATGAAAGAAGGAGCGAATTGAAAGGCGGAAAGCAAGATGGAACTGAACTCACCCGGCGGTCTGCACTTCCCGCCTCCCCCTCGTGCTTCTTATCAAACGGAAGGTTTTCGGTCTCGATTTCGATCTGTTTTGAAGCGGTCAAGACACCTGCACGTGACAAACAGCCAATTAATTTCCTTTTGTTTAGAGATTCCACAAGATGGATGGAGTTCTTCCGAAATACTCGCTTGCTCTTTCGATCTTCCGAGAGTTCAGTAGTGCAGGCACGAAGGTTTGCCTGCCCGCAAGTGTGTACTCTCGTGAATGAGCGATGAGGGCGACAGAAGGAGGATGTTTTCAACATTCTGTCGCCCACACACGCCCACTGCCACTCGGCAGACACTCGAGCTCGAGTGTTTCGACGATCACACGTGTCCTTCTTGAAGGATCACGTGGAGGAAGAAGAATACGCGAGACACATCAATATTTCACCAATTTTCGGTGATGTTGCCCGCCGGATGCCATGAAACTACAGACATAACAGCGAGGACGACCGACCGGCTGCCGCTGTTCAGGTGCAAATCGCTCATTCCGAATGCGCAGAAGTCGGATTGCTCGCCGATGGCGGGAATGTCGGCGCGGCAGGTGATTCGCGAGAGCTCGTCTTCCGCTTCGTTCCACCGACCACCGCCGTCTGTTCGGGTATAAAACACGGTGAACGCTCTGGTTAGACACTCACTATCCTTCCCCTCAAAAGAAGGATGCTCTCCTCAACGTTCGAGTGGATTCTCTTGAGCATGACGGTCTTTACCGTTCTTGTCCAGCTCTACGTGGTCTTCTTGGTGGTGAAGAAGAGCCCAAAGGCGATGCAAGAATACCGCTTCTTTTTGGTCATGTTCACGGTAAGTTCTCCTTCCTTTTTCTCGCCTATTGCGTTTTTTCAGACGTGGGACATCACGTTCACTGTGATCATTGGACTCGTCTTCATGCCCGTCCCGATCACTCCGAAGGTTGCGGCGACCGCCCAAGGCCTGTCCAGCTTCTTTGGGCCGTCTGGGGCAAGATTTACGGTTTGTCCTTCTTTCCTTCCGTCTTTTCACTGGATTCTCTTGCAGGTGGCAGCGACGATGGCCGCCGGTGCACAAGTAATGCTCTCACAGATCCATTGCCTCGTCTACAGGTGAGACAAGAGAAGAGCTTGCTCACTTCTCCTGCTTCCAGGTACACGTCCATCCAAAGCAACAAGAAGATCCACCGGGCGTTCATGTCGTGGACGTGGAAGGCGCTCGTCCTCTCGCTGAACCTCGTGGTTGCTTCCGCTTTGGGCTACTGCTTCTTCCTGACGCTCGGAACTCCGGAAGTGAGTCGAGAAGAGGAGAAGGAAGTGGCTGATAGCCGGCCGTCTGCAGGAAGTGCGGGAACACTTGAAGGGAAACGATTACGACCGAACGACCGTGAAAGAGGGGGACATCGCGCTCTTCTTCGAGGTGGACAAGCCGTTCACTCGCTACTTCTTCCTCACGCTCGCCGGGCTGTTCGTGGTGGCGGAGGTCGGCTGCATCTTTCTGATCGTCTCCATTCTGCGGATCCTGAAGAAGAACTCCAAATTCTTCTCCCGCATCACCCTCCGCCTGCACCTGCAGCTGTGCCGCCTGCTGGTCGTCCAACAACTCACTCCCGCCATCCTCATCTGCTTTCCGGTCATTGCGTGCATTGTGGCGATATTCCTCGAAAAAGCTTCGAATACGTTGATCACAGAGTTCGCCCTCGGGATGATCACTTGCTACGGGCCCTTGAATTCGGTGAGCCCTCGAAGGAGAGATGAAACATGACGATCGCCTTGCTTCCAGGTGTTCACCGTCTTCTTTGTTACGCCCTACCGCTCGTACACCTACCGCACGCTCATCTTCCCGTGGCTGCGGCCGCTGCTCGGCGCCGTCGGCCTCCAGGGCTGCGTACCGGCGCCGCTCGCGGCGTTGGGGAAGCCGCCGTCCAACACGATCACCGCCATCCGCATTCGAATCAACGCCGTCCAGATCCAAACCACCATGTTCTATTGAGGAGATCGAATAAAGACGGGCTTGCTGTTGGAGCGGACTGTCGGCCGGATCGAATGAAGAGGTTGCCCGCAAAGACGAGCGGCAGAAAGATTGCATAGAGCGAGTGTTGATGGGTGTTCCGCGGAATGGCCGGTCATTTGTTCACTCTTCGCGCCACTCGAACGGTCGGCCGCCCTTCGCTCCCCGCGGCCTCCTCATGGGTTGTCGCCACTCGCGCCACCGCGTCCGAACGCCCCTGCCGATGGGCCACGTGAGCGCCGTGCCCGACCGGCCGCTCGACATCCGCGGGCCGCCGGCCGCCCATTCGACCGACGATTGGACGGTGGCGCCCGCGTCGATCGACCCGAAGGTTCGTCCTCTCCTTCCCGCTTGAAGTGCGCGCTTGCAGGCGGCCAAGAAGCGGTACAAGCGGCTGTCGCCGAAGGAGAAGCAGCGGCTGATGGAGGCCCTCCGGCTGGAGCGGGCTGCGCGCAGAAAGCAGGCGTTCGTTTCCTCCAGCTTCCTTCCCGCACTCACCCCCCAGCTTGCAGTACGGAATGCGACGGCGAGGAGGACGCGACGCTCTACGAGGTGGTCGAGCGCCGGATGCCCGAGTGCGTGTTCGACGGGCGCTCCGGCCACCACTCCATCCGCCGCTTCGCGCCTCGCCCGGACGTCGACGAGGAGGCGGCCGCCAACGTGAGCGAAGACCTCGGCAAGGTCCTCGAGTCGCCGATGATCCCCGCCTGACCGTCGTCCGTTCGGATTCGAATAAAATCGAGCGTTGTTGCTTGGAACGAAGATTGTCGCCCGCGCCCTTCGCTCGGTGGTTGTTTCTTATCACACGCAGCCCCCGCGGTCACTCGCGTGATTCACACGGCGATGACGACGACAAGGCCGCTGGACAGGCGGCTGCGCGACCGAGAACGCGTGGACGAGAGCGAAAAAACACGACGGTCGCCCGCCCCGCTCGCCTTCGCTTTTCTTTCCCGCCGCCCGACCTCCGCCTTTCTTCTCGCCTTCCCACTTGCACTGCCCGCACGCATGTCGCCGCGTCCAGCCGCCCGCCGCCGCCGTCAGCGCGCTCCGCGGCGGGCGGGCGGGCGGCGGAGGGAATGCGGACGGGCGGGGAAGACGCGACAGCCCCGCGCTTTTCGGGCGAAACGCGTCCGATTTCGCGTTTTGCCGCATTTCTCCGCGAATTCCCAGCCGATTGGCGGCTTTTCGACGTCGTTCGAGCGTGCCCGTTGCGTACGGTGCGCGGACCACGTTTCTGTGCGCGAATCAACGGACTGGAGGGGCCGGCGGACGAAAGTCATCATTTTCCGCTCGCTTGTTCGCTTCCCGCGTTTTGTTCCACGAGCACGCGTGCAGTTAGCGGCCGCCTGTCGCGACAATCCGGCTCGATTTGCGGCCTTCTGGTCGGCGGAAATCCCGCGATTTCTCGAGCGAACGAGGCGGCAATTCGCCGCGGATCGCAACAATTCGGTTCACTTGTTTATCGTCGGTTTTTGGGCGAGAAAATTGTCTCGAAAATGCGATTATTCTGCGACTTCTGTCGCTTTTACGCTCTTAATCGAAACCTCGTTACTTATCGCTCCACTCACTCGTCCTCAATCGATCGAATCGTTCAATCGACGGCAAAATTCTTGCAGTTCCCGTTAATTTCTGAAAGAGCGAGAGAAATGGCCAAAGGCAAGAAGGACGACGTGTTCATGGTCGAGCGGATCGTCGACCGGCGCGTGCAGAACCGCCAGGTGATGTACCTCGTGAAGTGGCAAGGCTACTCGGCGAAACAGAACAGTTGGGAGCCGGCCAGCAGCTTCGTCGTGAGTGCCCCCTCGGCGTTGCCCTCAAGGCCGTCCACCCACTTGCAGAACCGCGCGATGGTCGAGGACTTCGAGCAGAAACGGCGCCAGCGGACGGCCGAGCGGCACGTCCTCAAGGAGCTCCGCGAGCAGCGGAAGGCGAAGAAGGAGCGGAGTGAGCGCAAGAAGGCGCCTCCGCCGTCCTCCACTCGCACGTCTGCAGGCGGCCGCAAGGTAAATCGGGAGAAGTGCCCAAGAACCTTCTCAAACAAATGATTAGAGCGGAGTGAACCGTTTTTCTTGCAGCCACCCACGAAGCGGAACTTCGTGGTGAAGCGGGAGGAGAACGAACGACCGCCTTCCCCCGCACCCAAACAAGCGACACCCGCACCGTCCACCCCGCCGGCCGTCGAGTCGAACGGCACGGCGGCGGCCGCCGAACGGGCAGCCGGCAGCTCGGCGCCCGTCTCGCGAAAGCGGCCGCGCATTCTGGAGCGCCGCCCGAAGGTCAAAACCGAGCCGCCGGCCGACGAGAAGACGCCCGAAGCGCAACGACCGCCGGCGATCACGATCACGCCGCCGGCCGAGGAAATGCCGGCGACCACCGAAGAGCGGCCGCAAGACGGCGAGAACCGAGCGGTCGTGAACGGCGTGCACAGGAAGCAGTCGTGGCGAGTGGAGCCAGAAGACTGCTCATTTCCAGTGAGTTTCGTTGAGAACTCCCAACCAGAAGGAAGGGCAGAGCGCAAAGCGCCAACATTGAGCACACAAGAAGGGGCAATCGATCTTCCCGCTTCCAATCAAACACGCAATCCCCTCGTTTCCAGCTGCATCCACGCAACGGCCTCATCGGCGCACAGTTCGACCAGCAGCGATTCGATGCTCTGGTTCGTTCTTCCCTTCCCCACACGCAATCCCACTCTCTCCTGATTGTAGCTGGCCGAAATGGACAGAGCGGTGGAATCGGAGGGCCGCGAGTTCGCGGCAGCGGCCACCGATCGCTACCAGCTGAGTCGCGTGATCCTGTGCGCGAAGCGGGCGAACGGAACGGCGGCGTACATCCGACTGCTGGACCAACTCGCCGCCCGCACGTACCGCTTCGAGTGCGTGCCGCTGGAGCTGCTGGCCGACTTGTACCCGGAAGTGAGTCCAGCAAACAAGCGGCAACCATTGATGAACGCTTTTTTATTGCAGGCAGTGTTGGCGTACATTCAAGCACGAGCAGAGGAACAATTCCAGAAGGAAAATGGCAATACTGAAGTCACTCCACCGCTCTAGTCCGAGCCCGCCTTCTAATCCGCACACTTCACTCGCTTTTACGTCTTCAATACACTCGCAACATTCGCTGTCTTGTTGTTGGTCGGATAAAAGAAGCAGTCAAAACAAACGGCTAAACGTTCTTTGGACTCGTCAGCGGACGATAGTCGTTGTGAAAAGCCTCGCTTATCCCGCTTCTCGACCACAAAGTGTTTGATCGTGGTGGTTCGGTTGGAGGCGAAAGGAATGCATCGAATCCGTCGGATTCTGAGGAAGTGGGTGTGTAAGGCGTTGACGGCATTCTCTTCGCCCTCGCCGCCCCGCTCGCCCGTTTCGCGAATTTGCACGTTGCGCAATCGAGCAGAACGACCGAAAACCCCCCAGAATAACCCGCCCGCCACTCCTGATGCAAATTGGGGCCGGCCGGCGGGTATAAAAGCGGGCCGGGCGAGCGGGCGGGCGTCTGTTCGCTCCCGTTCGACACCCCCTCGCTCTCCTCCCGCCCCGCCCTCCGTGATGAGTTCGGCTTTCGCTGGTCAAGGTGAGTGCCGCCCGTCCCCTCCGTCCGCCCGCTCACCCGCCGCTCGTTGCAGGCATCGTGCCCGGCTCGGGCGCCCAGCTGGTGGGCAGCGGCTACGGCACGGCGCAGCTCGCCCCGCCCGAGGTGCAGCAGCGCTTCCAGGGCAAGCCGGCCTTCTTCGACACGGACAGCGGCGTCTTCTTCGACGGCCAGCAGGCGTTCGTGTACGTGGCGCCGCCGCCGCAGGCCGCCGAGCCCGCCGCCCCGCAGGCCAACGACTCGACCGCCACCGCCTTCGAGACGCCCGAGCTCGTGCTGGGCAACGGGACCGCCGGCGACCTCGAGGAGCACCGCAACGCCGTCGCCTCCGCCTACCTCATGAACGAGCCCGCCGCCGTCGCCACCCTCCAGTAGCCCTCTCCTGTTCCCTCTCGTGCGTTCTGTGAATAAAATCCCTCTTGTGTTGTGCTCGGTCTCGGGAAGCGGTGGGAAAGGGTGCGGGTGCGCGGGGGCTGCTGTCGGAAGAAGTAGAGACGGGGAGAGGAGCGATTGCTCGAACAAGCGCTTGCTGAAGTCGACGAGGCAAGGGAGTCTATTTCACTAGCATTTCCACAGCGATCGATCGACTTCTCTTTCGCTTTGGAACGGGCGACCGGAGTGAACGAGAAAACAGCAGAAACCAGGAATCTATTTACTGCTCCCACCGCCAGAGCCCACCTCCCATCACAAGCAAAAGGCAGTTCTCGTCCTCGAGACACTCGCAAAAGAACGGCCGGAAAAGACGTTCAAAAATGGAGATATTTCACCCCCGAAGGCCGCCCGCCCGCCTCGAGCGAAGAAGAGCCCGCGGAACACCCGACCCGCCGCCCGCCCGCCGCCGCTCGCTGTCCGCCGGGCGGGCGGGAGGACAGGCGGCCCGCCGCTCTCCCCTGCACCGCCAACTTAGCTCAGCGGTAGAGCGTTGGACTTTTAATCCATTGGTCGCGGGTTCGATCCCCGTAGTTGGCTCCCAATTCTTTTGCCCTGGGAGATCCTTTTGGACGAGAAAGCGGAGTCTAGTGCTGTGTAGTTCCTTTTAGAGCGATCAATCAGCAATATTCGTTTTATTCGCCCGCTATCGAGCTTGCGGGTTGTTCTGGGCGGGTGGAGGGAATCTGCGCTGTTATTTAACCCCGATGAGATCATAGATAAAGAGAAGCGGAAGTGTGAGGAAGATGGGTAGAATACTCGCCCAAGAACTCGCAAGAAGCGACGAAAACTTTCTGCTTCACGCTTCGCACGACAGAGCCGAGCAATTTATGTGCTCTTTCTGCTGTTTGTCGCCGGAAATTCCACTCGTTCTACTCGAGGAATCGACGCGTCGCTACGAGCAAAAGATAGGGGTCGAGGGGCCAAAAGGTTTGACCCCAGAGTGATTCGAACACCCAACCTTCCGATCTGGAGTCGGACGCGCTACCGTTGCGCCATGGAGTCATCGAGGGAGGGCGGGCGGGGGGCCGACTTCCTCCGCCGCCCGCCGCTCTCCGGTCGGCCGCCTTTTTGCGGCGGCGGGCGGCGAGTGGCGGCCGGTCGCTTCGGTCGGGCGGCTCGTCTTCGTTGCTTTCTGTTCGCTCCGCTCATTCAATTAGTGGACGGGCGTTCGTCGTTCGATCAACAGCAACCACTTCGTTTTTGCAATGCTCTCTGTGAGGTCAGCCCGACGGGGATCAGAAAGAATCACGGGCGACACACGCGAATCAACCCGCTCGCAACGAGTCGCCACTGCAACCGGGCAGATTCGACCGGAATTCTCTCGTCTGGCTTGACAAACGGCCTCGCATGCTCGGTTGAAGCTACAAGGCAAGCGGGCCACGCGTCTTGAACGCCGATCGGACGACCGGCAGTCAGGCAGAAAACCGAAAGCTACGAGTTTCAACGAGTTCATCCTCTACTCTTTTTTCCAGTGCGACGGAGAGGAAGGGGACCACATGACAGCTGTAGACTGCTTCGAAACACCGATAATGGAACACGACGAGCTCAAGCACCCCAACCCACCAATTTTACTCACTGATTTCCTTGCGGGTCGAAGGAACCCGCTGAAGAAAATGACTCATTCAAACGCCTTGCTCCGACCGGCCTCCAATTTCCGTACGCTTTTCCTCAATGAGGGTAGATCACCGGGGCGTTTAGACAAGCGAACCCCCGCAACAAGCCCGCGAAACGATCAGATCGACGACCACCCCACACCTCAAAAAGACCGCCCGCCCGCCCGCCCGACGAGCAGGCGGCCGGGCGAGTGGCGGGCGGAAAAGCGCCCCCTCGCGTCTGCTTCTCGCCCCGCCAATAGCTCAGTTGGTAGAGCGGTGGACTGTAAAGCGAGGAGTTGTCATCCATAGGCCGCTGGTTCGACTCCAGCTTGGCGGATCGGGCTTTTTTGCACCGCAAGGCGGAATAGTGTCTCTCATCAATGTTTTGTTCAAAGCAGCATTCCTCTTACTTGCCGCTGCTTTGCGGCGAGTTCAAACGGGGAGTGGTCAGATTGAACGTTCAAGCGGATTCCTTGCGTTCGTCCCCCTCGACAAGCCCGGCTGTCAATCGGCAGCGGACGGGGCATGAGTGCTCGTATTTTATATCTCCGCTGCTTGAAAGGAGGAAACTTCGAGTCAGAGGTCGGAATAGTGCGAGTGCGGACAAGTCAACTGGTGAATGAAAGTCCGAACGGTTTCCTCTGATTCACTCCCGCAGCGGAGAACAAAACTCTTAACTCACGTCACTGCCCTCCTCCGCCCACGAACTCCCGACTGCCTTCGGACCGATCGCTCGGCGCGCCCAACAGATGAAAAAAAAGAGACGGGGCAAAAGGAGTGGTGAGCGTGACAGGGATCGAACCTGCAATCTTCGGATCCGAAGTCCGACGCCTTTCCATTAGGCCACACGCCCTTGCGGTAGACGGCAGCGGGTAGTCTCTTGAATGCGCGTGACCGGACGAGGTTGTCGTGGTGGCGAGCGAGCGGCGGGGCGGAAAGCGAGCGGCGGCAAGGCGTGTGCGCTCTCGGCTGGCGGCGGCGAGAAGAACTCCGCAGCGTTAGCGGAAGGCGCACGCACGGGCAGACTCTCGGCGGCGACCCGCTTTTAGCGCACTCGCCCGCCGCCGCTCGCCGCTCGCCCTTGACGCGCTCGTCGCCGCTCCCCAGTGTTCCGATGTGGTCTAGTGGTTAGGATTTTCGGCTTTCACCCGGAAGGCCCGGGTTCGATTCCCGGCATCGGAAGTGACTTTTTGCCATTCGGACGCGCTCTGTTGAATGCGGCGTATTCCGGGGTATTCATTTTGCCCGTTGATTCACCTCGAACGGTCGTTCCGTTGAGACAGAAAAAGGGAGAAATTGCTCGTCGCAACCAGGCGTGTTCAATTGACGCTCATACTCGAGCAGCCACTAATTTCATTCGTTCCGCTACGATTGACAGTTGCTCAATTACGAAGGAACGTCGAAGATTACACGTAAAGCTAGGCGAGAGAACGTTCGCGGTAGGGCGGGCGTCTTGATGTTGAGTAAAAGAAGAAGAGTATTCCACTTGGAAGCTCTGGTACAATCGATGGAGGCAAGCAGAGGGTCGAGTTGCAATCGAAAGACGAGGGTGGAAGTCGGAAAGACCGCGTGAAATCCGCGACACAGACCGTACTAAACCAAAGCAGCTTGTCTGACATTTTTTGCTTTCTTCCTTCCCCTGCGGTCTTCGCCGTTGCCCTGCTCGCTTCCCGCCCGACCCCAGCGACCGCCAGCCCCTGGCCCGCAAGAACGAGCAGCAAACCGCCTGTTTATCGCTTCAACTCGGAATAAAAAGGTTAAGAAGAATAAGAAACTGAAAGCCGCAGCCGGTGGTCAGCGAGTCGCCGGCCCGATGGCCGCCTGAATGGGAGGAAGTCCAGCGGTCGTCCTCTCCAACGAACCTCCAATGCGGGCATCCCGAGGCGCTCGGCGGCCGCCCGCTCGTCCACTTCGCGCCGCTGGAGCCACTCGCAGACGGCGGCCATCTGCGGCGGCGCGTTCCCGGCCAGAGCGAACCGTTCGTCCGTCAGCCGCTGGCGGTCGACCTGAAGCGAGCGAAGGCGGGAGAAAGGGGAAGAGCAAGGCCATTCGAACTCACGACAAACGAGCGGCCCTCCACTTTGATCGTCAAGTGGAGCGGGCGTGGCGGCGGCGGGCTCTCCGAGACACTTCCGCTTGGTGAGCGGTCCCTGACTGCTCCCTTCGCTCTCCCGCGGCTCCACCGGGAGATCGCAGCCGCCGACGCGGAGGATCGCGCAGACGCCGTGGCGGGCGGCGTGCAGGCGGAGCGGCTCGAAGGGGACGGAGAGGAGCGCCTTCAGCTTCTTGCGCGGGCCCTTGCACCAGCCGCCGCCGCCGCAGATCGTGAGGAAGCGGCGTCCAGCGATGTCCGCAGCGAACTCACCGGTCTGCTCGGCGAAGTGGGCGGCCGGGCGCACGAGCAGGAACTCGAAGTTAGCGCAGTGGGCGGCCGAGCGGGCGTCCGGCGGTAAGTAGCGGAGGGCGAAGCGGACGCCCTTGAAGACGAGCGGGTCGCTCTCCCGCAGCGGCTGCTCGAGGTCGGGCACGCGCAGGAAGAACGTGTCCGGGGGCAGAGGGAACGGGAAGAATGGAGCAAAGGGAAGAGCTGCAAGCGACTGCCGCCCGCAGCTTCAGCAGGACGAACAGCGGCCGGCCGTCGGCGAACGCGGGCAGCGAGGCGAGCAGCAGAAAGTGCGCCTTCGCCCGCTTCTGCGGATAGCGGCAGGACGCCGCGCGGCCGCAGTCGACGAACGTGAGCGTGTCTGCAAGGCGGCGGATGAGGAGTGATCACTCCCGTTCACCCACTGAAGTGCTCAAAGGCCGCCTGCCCGTGGGCGTTCCGCAGCGCCCACTCCAAGCGGACGACCACGAACTCGCAGTTGGCCGGGCGGCCGTCGAGCGCGGGGAAGAAGCGGAGGGCGAACTGGACGTCGGCGAGCGGCAGGCGGAAGACGGCGAGCGGCGGCTGGAGGACCGCTGCAAGCGGGGGTGGGCGGTCGGGAGGCGCCTCGACGCTCACGAATCGCCCGTTCCGCCGGCTTCAACTCGAGGCGAAAGACGGCGACCGGCCGGCCGCCCTCCAGCTCGCCGCGGGGCACGCGCACACTCCAGCGCTTCACGAGGCCCCGCTCGAACGGCCAACTACTGCACACTGAAAGCGGGGAGATGATGAGAACCGACCGCCTCTGTGGATCCTCTTCCCTGTCTCGTCCTCGATCGTGCACTCGAGGCGGCAGTCGAGCGAAGCGGCCGAGTGGAAGTCGGAGATCGAGACGCCCACTTCGCACTGGTCGGTCGCCTTCGTCGCGGGCCGGAAGAACGCGCGGAAGAGCAGCGGAAGGGGTTGTTTCAGCCGGTAGTCAGGGGACTCGAGGGCGACGGCGGGATCCAAGGCGAAGCGGCAGACCGCCGCCTTCCCGCCGTCCACGTACTCGCCCTCGGGCATTCCTGCAAGAGACGGGCGAGGGAAGAGGACGGTGAGGAAAAGGACAGAACAACGGCGTGTTTGGATCTCTCCACATTTCGAAACCCACCGCGCCGATCTGAGCGAAGCGCACCGACAGCGACGAAAGCGGGCGGCCGACCAAACGGGACGTGGCAGTCGGCGCGAAAGACGAGTGCGGCCCGTCTCCTCGCCGCCGCCCGTCCTCTGCGAGGCGAATTCGACGGCGTGAGTCATCGCAACAGATGGATCGCAAAATAGACGCTTTGCCCACCCGCTCGACTCCACAAATGAGAGGAAATGGGCTTTCGAAACGAATGACGAATGGAACTCTAACTGTCAGTAAGTGAACAGATGCGCAGATCAGTACGTCTTCCGTCTGTCGCAACGAGTGAGGGAATGGGTTTTGTCTGATCAACGAATTTGAAACTACTGCTTCGCTTCCGTCTTCCTTGCCCATCTCCAATTCTTCAGACAAGAGCCGGCTATGGTCGTTTGCATCGCATTGCGCGGTAGATCTCGAGCAAAAATGATCCATGGCCGCGACGATCGCCTCAGGCGTGAGCAGCAACTCCAGCCTCTGCGTCTGATGCACCACAAGAAAGCGAGTAGACTAAGTTTTCGTCCCGCTGCTCGACGGCGGATTGGAAAGCGGCCCCGGGTTGATTCGCTCCTTAAACAGGTGTCCTGCAGCAAGAGGATGACGGTCGTCTTCTGCATCGTGAAAACAGGCATTCCGAGCCGTTCGGCCACGAAGCAAAGCGCCCACCGCCGCCGATTGACCATTGCGCGCGGGAAACAGCAATGCGGGAGGCAAAGGTGTCCTGCCGCCCACCAATCGTGATCCGCGCGGAAACCGTCGCCGAAGAGAAGCCGCGTTCCTCTTTGCACTCACGAGTCGACAGAACGCGCTCGTGCCTCCTGCCCGCCGCGCACAAGCAAAGCCGGTGGTTGAAGACATCAGCGTGCCTGCTCTTCGTCGGCCGTCGAACTCATCGCCCACCCAACCGCCGGCAACAAACCGAACCCAATTTGCATCAACAGCCGACCGCATTCACCGGCCGACCGGCCGCCCATTCGTCGATTGGAGCGATGGCGGCCCGGCTGGACGTGGACGAGCTGATCTGCCGGCTGCTGAACGTGGGCGCGCCCGGCTGCTCGCTGACCAAGAGCGTCAAGGAGGCCGAGCTGCTGCTGCTGTGCCAGGCGGCGCGCGAGGCCTTCCTGGCGCAGGGCTCGCTGCTGGAGCTGGAGGCGCCGGTGCGCGTGTGCGGCGACACGCACGGCCAGTACGCGGACCTGCTGCGGCTGTTCGACCGGGGCGGCTTCCCGCCGGCCGTCAACTTCCTCTTCCTCGGCGACTACGTGGACCGCGGCCGCCAGAACCTCGAGACCATCGGCCTGCTCTTCTGCTACAAGGCGGGCGGAACTCTCGCTGCTCTGCTCACTCACCGACTGTTTGCAGGTGAAGTACCCGGAGAACTTCTTCCTGCTGCGCGGCAACCACGAGTGTGCGGCCATCAACCGCGTGTACGGCTTCTTCGAGGAGTGCCAGCGGCGCTACCAGTCGACGCGGCTGTGGCAGGCCTTCCAGGACGCCTTCAACTGCATGCCCTTCTGCGGCCTCGTGGGCGGCAAGATCCTCTGCATGGCGAGTTGATTGGAGTGTGGAGTCCTCTCTAATGACCCCGCTGCAGCACGGAGGGCTCTCATCCCAACTGCACAGCCTGGAGCAGCTGCGCGCCATCAGCCGGCCCGTGGACCCGCCCAACCCGTCGCTGCACATGGACCTGCTCTGGGCCGACCCCGACGCCTTCACGGCCGGCTGGCAGTCGAACACGCGCGGCGTCTCGTACGTGTTCGGCGCGGACGTGGTCGCCCAGCTCTGCCAGAAGCTCGACCTCGACCTCATCGCGCGCGCCCACCAGGTCGTGCAGGACGGGTAAGTCGGACGCTTCAGGGGTTAATCGTGCCCCTAGTTATGAGTTCTTTGCGAACCGCAAGCTGGTGACCATCTTCTCGGCGCCCCACTACTGCGGCCAGTTCGACAACGCGGCCGCCATGATGGCCGTGGACGAGACGCTCACGTGCTCCTTCTGCGTCTTCCGCCCCACCGTCAAGCCCATCCGCCTCTCCTCCGTCCCGCCCGCCTGCCAGCCCAAGCCCGCCTAGCCTCGCAATAAACACGAGCTGTTCGTTGCTTTCGGAGTAGTTGTTACTAGGCTGTTCGAGAAGTGGGCGTTCGATCGGGTGGGGATCGCCAGTAAGCGAGCGGACAACAATAATCGCAGAGGGAGAGGACTGCCGGCAGTCCGCGAGCGGTCGCGAAGCTGGGGATTTCTCACCGCCAATCGGGTTATCCGGCCGGCGATGTTCTCATGTGAACGGCATTTTGATGAAATCTTCTGTTGCAACCGCCCAGACGGCAGTCGGTTTCACGGGAGCACGCGCCGCCCGCTTGCTGCGTCGCTTCTGCCGCTCCTTCCCGACGCTACCTGGATTTGCATCACTTCTGCACCCGGCCCGCACTCGGCGTGTTCACGCAAATCCGCGCGTACAAAAGGCGGGCCGAACGGCCAGTCGGGCGCCTCGGCTCTCCGCTTTCTCCCCCCTCCCACCGTTCGTCCGTCTGCTCGCCATGGGAGGTTTTCCGTTGGGAGCCAAGAAAGAGCACAAGGATCCGCAGAAGCTCGAGCGCCAGGCGTGGGGCGTGCTGCCGACCGCCCACGCGACCGCCGGCGACCTCTCGGCGGCCCACCAGCAGGCGAGTCGCCCCTCCGCTCCCCTCACCGCCCGCTTGCAGGCCGTCTCGCACCTGAGCGCCCAGTGGATGGCCGTGGACGCGCCCGTGCCCGACTTGCCGAATCGCTGAGGACTCCCGCTCGATCCCCCTTCCTCTTCTGTCCTCTGTACGCGAATAAACACGCAAGCTCCGTTGGCTGTCGGCCTCCTTGGATAAAATGGCGCCGGTTAGCTGGGGATGGGGTCTTTCTGAAACCTGACACTAAAGGGGAAAGTAGTCCGGCGGTACGCGAACGATCCGTATATCCCCCACCCACTAGCGTCCTACCGTCCCGCCCGCCCCAACAGCCGATCGAAAAGCGCGGTCAGTGTTTATTGCCGACGATCAGTGCACAGAGGACGATGAAGGGCGTTTGTCCACGACGCGCTCGGACTTGCGGCTCGACGGCTTCGTGGGTTTGGAAGTGCCGGCGGTCTGCAAGAAGGCGGGAGTGAGTGGGCGGGCCGCAGACAACTCGCCTCGCCGTCCGTCCGCTTGGCGGCGAGGAGCGGCACGAGGAAGAGCGGGACGAGAAGGAGGGCGAGCAGGAGCGAGAGCAGCGCGTAGACCAGGCCGGCCAGCATGAGGTCGCTCCAGCGTGGGGCGTCGCCGAAGTGGGCGGCGAGGCCGAAGAGGACGGCCTGCGCGAGCCCGACCGCCGCCGCCGCACCCGCGAGGCCCGCGTGCTGAAAGCGGGCGGAGCGGAGGGGGTGGCCGGGAACTCACGACGGCCGGCGGCACGCGCTCCCGAGTGCGGCGCACGGCGAGCAGCCCGCAGCCCACGAGCAGCAGGAGCGCCCCCACGCCGCCCAGCACGAGCGTCGCCACCCACTGGAAAGAAGTGAGCGGCGGCAGCGGCGACCCACCTGCCCGAACTCCTCGGCCGGCCGCCGGCTGTGCAGCGCGCCCAGCGAGAGGGCCACCAGTTGGGCGATCTGAACGGCGGAGTGGTGGGCGGCCGGCGGACTCACGAGTGCCGCCTCGTAGACGACCGTCTGGACGCGCAGCTGGGTGACGCTCATCGCGAAGAGCGACCGGTGGACGGGAAGTGGGCGAGTCGAATGGGCAAACTAACTCGATTCTTTGCGTCGTTCCTCGGAATTTGCATTCACTGAACTACCCTTCGAACTCTTCCGCGAGTTGGGAGAAATCGTCCACAAATTCCACCCATTTCGAGTTCCCATCGGGTACACTGGCATCATTCTGCCGCGTATCTCCTTGCTTCCATACGACCGGATCCCTCGGCTATACCGCGTGGTGCTCGAGGTGCTGCAGCGAGGTGCTAGGTGCAGTCGCCCGCTCTCGACTACCGGCGCCTACCTCAACAAAACCGCTTTCTTCAACCCGCATCGTCTCTCATCCGCCCCGACATTGACGTGCAGCAATCCCGATTAAAAAAGACGACTTATGGGTCGACTCTCTTTTGCCGAAGTGAAGAAAGAATAACGGCTTGCGAGATTCTTTTGGGACGATTGAAAGATGGTGAGAAGGTGGCGGCCGTTCCCCCATTCGTTTCCCCCGTGTTTGCAGAGGAAATGGGAGGCGCCATCCGCGAGTCTTTGAAAGCGTCGCAAAGCAAGAAGGGCCGTCCGGATTCTAGTAGGAAGAAGAGAGCAAACAGAACCGCCACAGACTCGGCAGTAGTTGAACGAATGAAAACAGACTCCTCGATCGAACTGGCGACCGTATCTCGAGATTGCGGGTGGCGGATAGGTGACCCCGGTCGTTACTCATCACGATCCCTCTCCAACCCCAACCGCCCACTCCACACGAAGCAAGACAGAGCGGAATCAGGACCGTTTATTGCCGAACGAGGGAGTCAGGGGATCACTTGGTCTCGGGCTCGCTGCTCGGCTTCTGGGCGGCGGCGGGCATCGAGCGCTCTTGGGCCTCCTTGGCGGACAGCACGTGCACTCCCGCGGGCTCCGGCACGACCGCGACGACCGGCTGGCGGCTGGCGTTCTCGACGGCGATCCGCTCGGCCCGCTGCGCGTCCTCCAGCTCGGGGTTCTTCTTGCGGCAGAAGAGGACGAAGGCGACGGCCACCGACAGGAGGATCAGCAGCAGCAGGGCGAGGCTGAACGGAGAGGGATGAAGGGAGGTGAAAGGAGGGGAGACTCACCAGATGATCATGATCAGCAGCCACAAGTGGCAACCGTGCACCCAGTCGTCCTTCTTGTCGTCCTCGGCACTCTCCAGTTCGATCGACGAGTTCAGCTGCAAAGAAGGCGGATGATTGCGGGCGGGAGAGGGTGCACTCACGAATTTGAAGGCGAGCTCCGGGTACGGCAAAGGCGGCGCCTCGGTCGTCTGCGGTTTCTCCGGCTCATCTACCTCCACCGTCACCTTCGTCCGCGAGTTGTCGCCATCGGCGTCCGTGATCGAGACGTCCTTGCAGCCCACGAGCGTTGTGTTCTCGTCCTTGACCTTGAAGCCCGTCTTCTCGATCGTGAGTTTGACGGGCGTGTGGTTGAACACGCGCTTGACGGCCAGCGAACCCCCTTCGAGGCGGTCCGGGTCGAAGACGGTGAAGTTGTCCGGGCGGTACGAGAACCGAAGGGTGCAGCCGCCGACCGTGATGCTGCCCCTGCAAGCAAACAGGTGAGTGGATGGAGAGGATGGGCGGAAGTACTTGGGCGTGACGTCCGTCACAGACGTGTGCCCGATGTTCAGGCGGAGGGTCTTGCCGGGGAACTTCAGCGTCTGTTCGAACCCAAGGCACTTCTCCTGCGGGTAAAAGGTCCTGCAAGATGGGATTTGTAGAGGGAGCGGGTGGAAGGAAAGGGAGGACTCACGTGCCGTCCATGTCGGTCTCCGTGCAGTTGTGCGGGGGCGCTTGGAACCAAGCGGCGAACGAGAGGGGCGGGGCGGCGCGGGCGGGCGAGGCGGCGAGGAGGAGGAAGAGGGCGAGCGCGAAGCCGGCGGTCCGTCCGTCCATTCCGGCGGTCGAGCACGAGCGAGTGAGTGGAGAGAACGAGGAGGAGGAGGAGGCGCCCAGTCGTCAGTCCAGAGCGAAAGACCCCGCGCCCGGTTCGGCCGGCTTTTATACCCGCCCGCACGAATTTGCATTGCGTCTCGCATTTGCATCGGACGGGCCGCTGGCAAACAACCTCCACTCGGTTGGGGACGACGGACTCGCTGCATGAGGCGCTCGAAGAGGCAGTTGGTTAGTGCATGCGCCGGTCAGCGCCATCGCCTGCTTCTCGTTCCATCTACGTCCATGACGCGTTCATCGCCTTGTACAGAAAAAAGCCGTGAAGGTCGGCCATCTTCTTGTGTTCCTTCCCGTCAGGCGATGCTCGCGGTAATCCGCCGGTGAAGACAGCGAGCAGCAACCGAGGTCACCCACAACGCCGCCCGGTGCACATGACGGCAAGGGCGTGTGGCCTAATGGAAAGGCGTCGGACTTCGGATCCGAAGATTGCAGGTTCGATCCCTGTCACGCTCACCACTCCTTTTGCCCCGGCTGCTTGACCACTTGTTTTGTTCTTTTGCTTCAGTGCACGAGCGGATTGATGGCCGAGGCCACCCTCCACACAACCTCGGGAAGTCCGAGATCAAACGGGCGGACATCCGCTTTCGGTCCTGGTTGTGAGCGGGCGATGAGGAAAGCAGCGGAATGATTGGACTTTGTTTCTCCTCCACTTCACGGTTTCTCGAATTCTTTGTGGTCTTCGATCGATTCGCGCGAGAAGATGCGACTTTTTGTCGAACGGCGTGTTACAACACGGGCGTTTCGAAACGCCCGCCCGCCGTCGCTGCGAAAGGCGGGCGCGCGATCGGTGGGAACGCGGCGAGGCGGCGGGCGGCCGACCAGACAGCCGGCCGGCTGGCGAGAAGACGAGTCGGCGGCCGGCCCGCTTTTTGCCGCCCGGTCGCTTTCCTCTCCGCTTTCCTCGCCGCTTCCTCCCTCGTTTGGGCCGTTCGACCGGCGGTCGATCGAGGTTCTTTCCGCGTTTCCATCAAGAATTCAGCTTCCTTTTGACTCCACTGGTGGTGAAGGCGATCTCGATCCTCTGATTGTCAAAATGTTCCCTTTCGGAGCCGAAATTCGGCGGAAATCGTTAAAAAAAAGCCGGGTCGACCGCCCATCCAATCGTTCCTCCTCTCTTCACCACCGTTCTTTCTGTTCTCAACAAATTCCAAACCCCTATCTCCGTTCCCCTGTTTACCCCAAGAACAAGGGGCCGCCGCAACGGGCGACGGGAGGCGCGCGTTTCCCGCCGCGATTCCGTCCGCCGAGTGGGTCGATTCTCCCGCCGCTTTCTGGCCTCGATTCGCCGACCGTTGCGGGCGGGCGCCGTTTTCGCGGGCAGCACGGCGCATTCGCGTCTTGCTCCCCAATTTCTGGTTGTTCGTGAGGAATTCTGCTTGATTTTACGCTCGTTTCCCTCTCGTTAACTCGTGTTTCCGTTCGTCTTCTCACCGCTCCGATTTGTCATCACGGATTATCGATTTTCTCCGCTTTCAGCAATCCAACGATGAGCGGCTTCGGAACGGGCGCCAACAAGGTCGGCTTCGGCACGAACGGCTTCGGGAGCGGGGGCTTCGGCTCGCAGGCGGCGACCCCGCAGCAACCGCCGGCGGCCTTCGGCAGCGGCTTCGGATCGGCGGCCGTCCAGCCCGCCGCGCCCGCGGTCCCGGCGCCCGCGTTCGGCTCGGGCGGAGGATTCGGCAGCGCGCAGTCGACTCCCGCGCCGCCGCCCGCGAACTCCGCGCCGGCCCCCGCCTTCGGGAGCGGCGGAGGATTCGGCTCCCAGGCGGCCGCCGCGCAGCAAGCGGCCAGCGGCTTCGGATCGCAGCAGCCGGCCGCTCCGCAGTCCGCCGAGAAGCCGCGCGAGGAGCCGAGCGGCGCGCCCGCGGCCTTCGGGTCGACCGGGGGGTTCGACGGCGAGCAGCCGGCGGAGGACGCGAAGCCGAAGGGCGACGAGACGAGCGGCCCGAACGCCTCGACGGGCGCTGCGGGCGACCACCACAACTCGCGCTACGTGCCCCCGACCCGCAAGGAGGACGACATCTTCGCGGAGGACCTGCCCGCCAAGCTCCTCTACTCGACGGCCTTCGAGAACGACGAGGACGTCACCGTGGAGAACGCGGGCCCCAACCCGCTGAAGGTCGAGTGAGTTCCGCCCGCCCGCTCCCTCCATTCATCCCTCCTCTGCTTGCAGCGTCTGGTCGGAGCTGAAGCTGCTCCCCGAGCTCATGGAGAACATCCAGCGCTCGGGGTACACGCGGCCGCGCAAGATCCAGGCCTACTCGATCCCCTACATCATGGACGGTTCGTTCTGCCCGCCCCCCTCCCCGCTCACCTCCCTCCGTTGCAGGGAAGGACCTGAAGGCGCAGGCGGAGACCGGCTCGGGCAAGTCGGCCGCCTTCCTCGTCCCAATCATCAACGCCGTGGCCCTCGCGCACAAGCAGGGCCTCCAGGAGGGCGTCGTCCGCAACCGGCCCATGGCGATCGTCATCGAGCCGACGCGCGAGCTCGCGCTCCAGGTACGCGCCCCCTCCCCCCGCCCGTCCACTCCTTCCGCTTGCAGCTGTACGAGCAGGGCCGCAAGCTGGCCACCAACACGGGCGTGGTCGTCGTGAAGGCGTACGGCGAGTACAAGTACACGGTCAGACCTCTCCCACACTCCTTTCATTCCCTCCTCCGCTTCAGGCCAACGCCGAGGAGATCCTGCGCGGCTGCGACATCATCTGCGGCACGCCCGGCCGCCTCTTCCAGTTCCTGGACGAGGGAGTGGTGAGTGGGCGGCCGCCGTTCGATTTAGTCCTCCCTCCTCTCGTTCAGATCAAGCTGGAGAACCTGAAGTTCTTCGTGCTGGACGAGGCCGACCGCCTGCTCGATCGCAGCTTCAAGGAGGTCATCGACCGCATGATGGAGCAGAAGAGCTTCCCCAAGGTGAGTCCCGTGTCCAACACTCCCTCATCCGCCCGTGTGTTGCAGCAAGAGGCGCGCCAGACGCTGCTCTTCAGCGCCACCTTCCCGCCGGAGGTGGACGAGTGGGCGCGGAAGCTGCTGAAGCCGGACTTCGTCTACGTGAAGAACGTGCGCGGCAACTCGGCCAACCGCAAGATCACGCAGGAGTTCCGCGAGTGCGCCAAGAGCGACAAGAAGGAGATGGTCGTAGAAGTGCTCAAGCAGGAGCTCGCCGCCGCCCAGGCCAAAGGTTCGTCCACCAACCGCCCCTCCGCCCACTCACCGCCCGCCCGCTTGCAGACCCCGCGGCCACGCAGCCCCGCACGCTGGTGTTCGTGCGCACGCGCCGCGACGCCGACATCATGGCCGTCTACTTGTGCGAGTCGAAGTTCCTCGCGGCGACCATCAACGGGCGAGTGCTCCCGCCCGCCAGCCGCTCACCGCCCGCCTGCTTTCAGCGACCGCACGCAGGACCTCCGCGAGAAGGTGCTCCGCGAGTTCCGCAACTCGCAGATCAACGTGCTCGTGGCCACGGACGTGTGCGCTCGCGGCCTGGACATCAAGGAGCTCGACAACGTGAGTGCGTCCTCTTCCTTCCATTCATTCTTCTCCCGTTTGCAGGTGATCAACATGGACCTTCCGGACGACATCCTCACGTACGTGCACCGCATCGGCCGCACCGGTCGGCTGCGTCAGGGCCGCGCGCTGAGCCTCTTCGACCCGCTGGAGAACGCAAAGCTGGCTGAGGGCCTCGTCGAGATGCTCAAGAACGACGGCCTGCCGGTGCCCGAGTACATCGCCAACGCGGTCGGCTCGGCGGGCGGCTCGTTCGGCGGCGGCGGCGGCAAGTCGTTCGGCAAGAAGGCGGACGGCGGCGGCTTCGGCGCCCAGAACGAGGACGGCGGCTTCGGCAGCGGCTTCGGACAGCCGGACGCGAGCGGCGCCGGCGACGCGACGCCGGCCAGCGGCTTCGGTTCGGGCTTCGGCTCCGGCTTCTGAGCTCCCATCCACCTCCCCACTCATCCTCAATTTGTTCCTCCAATCCGTAAATCCACCTCTTAGTGTACTCGTTGTATCTCGTCTTTCTGGCCGTCTCCTTTAGAGCGGTCTTCATTCCAGTTGAGTCAGTTCTCTTTTGTTCCGTTCGTTCGTAAATGGAGTTGCTAAAATAAAATTGGAGTATGCGCAATTATTCGGCGGTTCGTTTAGAGAATCCGATCGTTCGTCTAGTCCGACAACCAGACAGAAGTTGAAAGAGCGAGATGTTGTCAAACGGTCGCCGCAACGAGCACGACCCTCGAGCTCCTATTAGTCGGCTTTTACTTTCGCTCTTCCACCGAACAGACGAAAGAAGAGGAAGCAGAAAAGGGAGCAGGACACAATGCAGAAGAGCGAAAGGTAAAAGAGAAGGTCCAGTCCGGCGTACTCGAACCAGTGCAGACGGAGGAGTTCCGGCCGGAGGTTGGGCAGGGCGCCGTTCGCGAGCACGAAGGCGATCCACCGGCGGAAGGTCTCGTCCGGCTGGGCGGGCTTCTCGGCCACCAGACGGGCGAGGCGGCGGGCGTTCCGGGCGAAGCTGAAGAGAAGGCAGGAGTGATCGCCCGACCGCCCGCTCACCTCTCGTTCCCCAACACCGCGCGCAGTTCGAACTCGAGGCGGTCGGCCGTGAGCTCCGCCGGCTCCAGCACGCGCCCCAGGCCGCGGTAGTCGACGGTGCGCGCGTTCCGGTGCTGGTCGAAGAAGACGGGCAGCAGGAGCATCGGCACGCCGCCGTGCACCGCCTCCAGCACGGAGTTGTAGCCCGCGTGCGAGAGGAACAGCCGGCAGCGGGGGTGGGCGAACAGACGCCGTTGGGGCGCCCACGAGAGCACGTGGACGTTCGGCGTGTGGGCGGCCGCCTCGGCGAACTCCCGGTCGTCGGTGTCCGCCTTCAGGAGGAACTGGAGGGCGGGCAGCCGCCCGAACGCGCGCACGATCGCCCGCTTCGTGGCCGCCGCGATGTGCCGCGTGGAGGCGGAGGTTCCGAGCGAGAAGAAGACGAAGCCGTCGGCCGTTCGGTTCTCCACGAGCGGCAGCAATTCCTGGACGAATGGAAGATTGATGAGATGAGAGAGGAGCTTGCCGGCGGTAGCGGCTCGGGCGTCCGCAGCCCCACGCCGCCGATGTGCACCACGCGGGCGGGCAGCGGCCGGACGGGCTCGAGGAACTCGTCCGCGTTCACGAACAACGCCGCCGACTCGCCGGCCAGCGCGAACACGTCCGGGAAGTCGGGGGCCACGAGCCGGCGGAAGAGCGCGTTCACCGCCCGCACGTGCTCCGCGTAGAGCAGTTGGTCGGCGATCACGTGCGCCCAGTTGGCCGCCCGCTCCCACGCCGACATCCGCGGCCCCAGCCGGCCCTCCCACACGTTCGGCACGTAGGCGACCTCCGGCGGCGCCCCGATCGCCCACGCGTGCACGTCGAGCAGCGGGCCGGTGGTCGTCCACACGTGCAGCGGGACGTTGAGGGCGCGCGCGAGGCCGAGGTCGCAGAAATCCGTGTGGTCGGCGACCGCGAGGTCGAACTGGGCGTCTCGCAGCGGCCGCAACTCGTCGAATCGTTCCAAGATGGCTGCAAGGAGGCGAGTGCGTGGGGGAGAGCGGCCACTCACCTTCGCACACGCCCGCCATCGCCGCCAACTCGGCTCGGCGGCGCCACACGGACGGGCGGAACGGGGCGAACGTGTCCGCGTACTCGGCGGCCATCACGCGGTCGAAGTGGCCGCCGAGCGCCCGCATCCGCACGACCGTCGCCAGCCGCGTGCCGTTCAGCTCGTCGCCCGACCGCATCTCCGGGATGAACACCGTCTGCAAGCACTCAACAGAACGAAGAGGGCGGAGTGCTCACCACGTTGTGGCCCGCCCGCACCAGCACGTCCGCCAGTCGGCCCGTGAAGAGGACCATCGAGTTGGCGAGGTTCGGCGAGATGAACAGGATTTTGGCCCCATCGCCCCCGCCGAGCAGCGAGAGCAGGAGCACCGAAAACAAGCCGCTTCTCATGGGCAGACTGCCGAGTGGACGGGCGGGCGATAAGAAGCGAGCAAGTCGCCTGTTATCTTATCTTCCGTTCACACAGGAGTTCTCAACACAATCGATTGGTTTATTCACGGAACAGAGGGGCGATCACTCCTGGTCGTCGGTCTTGGTGCGCGTCTTCCGCTTCTTGCGCATCTTCACCTTCAGGTGCACGTCCTCGTCGGCGAGCGGGGCGGGCGGCTGGCGCACGAACTTGAAGTAGAGGAACAGACAGCCGGGGATCGCGAGCAGCCAGTAGACGCCGACCACGGCCAGCGAGACTGAAAGCGGGCGGGCGGCCGGCTGAGCGGGCGGCGGCGGGACTCACTGATGCCCGCCAGGTCGAAGAGGTCCTTCGTCCCCTCCTTCTTCTTCGTCGCCTTGGCCGCTGAAACAAGGGGATCACGGGCAGTCGACCCGCACTCACCGCTCGCCTCCCAGCCGCCGAGCAGCACGAGCAGCAGGAGGAGCACGAACTTTGCGGTCTTCATTCCGGCCGAGAGCACGAGAACGCCGCCACTCCACGAGAGCGAACTGCAAGACAAATGGACGAGCGAGGGGGGTCCAGGAGTGAGTAAAGAATAAGCCAGTGAAATTACAAAGTATTGCAAAAATCGTTGACAACCAGGTTCGGAGAGGGGTCGATCAAAAAATATTACATTTTGTACAAAATCGTGACGACTTTTGACGCAGAGTGAAAATTCGTGACAAAATATTGCAATTGTAAAAATCCCTGACAAAATTTTACGCCCGTGCATACTTTTGCGATAAGTTGGGGAGAAGTCAAAAAATGTCGGAAGACAAGTGCCAAAAACGGTCAAAATTCACGAAAAAGTGTCAAAATTCGTGACAAATTTTGACAAAATGCGAAAAATCGTGACAAAATTTTACATTTTGTACAAATTTGTCACGAATTTTGACGCAAAGTGAAAATTCGTGACAAATTATGACATTTTGTGCAAATCCGTGACGATTTTTGACAAAATGACATATTTTGTCAGAAATTTTGTCAAGAGCACTTTAACTCGGTGTTGTCAACGATTTTTACGTTACTTTGTAATTTCACTGGCTTGAATGCAAATTGCGTACAGAAATCTTCCGTTTCCTCTCGTTTACGGGGCTGTTCGCAGCGGGCGCCGGGCTGTGTAAAGCCCGCTTTCCCGCCGTTCGTTCTTCGTCGTCGCCGGTCAGCCGTCTGTGAGAATCGGCGGCCCGGTTAGCTCAGCTGGCAGAGCACCAGACTTTTAGGGGAGAAGGCGGAGGCATCTGGCGGCCGCGGGTTCAAATCCCGCACCGGGCTCTTCTTTTTCCGCTCTGCAGTCGAGACTCTCGAATTCCACCCGTGAGAGCCAACGAACGCTGAAGCTTCTTTTAATTTACCGACTTCTCTTCTTCCTGATCGCAAACGGACTGCATTACTCCAACAAAGGGCACGCACGGCACGAAACAATGTCGAACACCCTCAAATCCACTCGCTTTCCACGCCTCTCTTCTCGCCGCTCCGCCGCCCGCAAAAAGGCGACCCGCCGAGCCGCCCGCTCGCTCGCAAGCGGCAGGCGGGCGGGTCGCTCTTTTCTCTCTCCGTTGCCCGGGCGGCTGTGTGTGAGGGGCTATAGCTCAGTGGTAGAGCGCTCCCTTAGCATGGGAGAAGTCGCGAGTTCGATTCTTGCTAGCTCCAGATTCTTTTTGCGTTGTGATCACGAATCGTCTGTTTCATCACCGTTACATCGTTCTCGTTCGTTTTGCTGCTCGTAACAAACGAAGGCGTTGCTGGCGACAAATCCGTATCGGCAGGAATGACTGTTCGATCACTTTCCAAGTCCCCCGCCGCCGTCTGTCCGCGATCGCCGCCGCCGTCCGTTCGGCGTCTGGGAAATCGATAGCCGGCTTCTCCGCTCGTCCGCCGGTCGGGGCCGTTCGCCTACGCCGCTTTCGCCACTCCTTTCTCGGGGTGTGAAGGAGAGAGCGGAATGGAGCAGCTGCAGGTCCCCGTCTTCTTGATCATCGGTTTGTTTCCGCCTCCTCTCGTCACTCACTCTTCTCTTCCGCTTTCAGGCGCCCCGGGGGGCCGGAAAGTCGTCCGTCTGCAAGCCGGTGGCCGCCGAGTTCGGGCTCGCCCATCTCTCGTCCGGCGACCTCTGCCGGGCGGAGATCGCGACGGGCAGCCGCCTCGGCCGCCGGCTGAAGCCGATGGTCGCGAACGGCGAGTTGATCTCGTTCGGCGTCATCCACAAGATGATCCGTGCGGCCATCGACTCGAAGCTGCGGGAGGACTCGCCGCCCAACGGCTTTCTGATCGACGGCCTCCCGCGCGAGAAGGGGCAGGCGGCCCACTTCAAAGAGAACGTGAGTACTCCCTCCATCCTCTTTCTTTCACTCGGTGCTTGCAGGTGGCCCGCTTCAAGCAGGTCTTCTTTCTCGACGTGTCGACGGAGACGGCCCTCAAGCGGCTGACCGGACGGGCGGAAGGCGGCGATCGGGCGGACGATCAGGCGGCCGTCATCAAGAAGCGGCTGGACGCGTTCGAGCGGACGACCAAACCGGCGATCGCCGAGTGCGAGGGCCGCGTGACGAAGGTGAGTGCGCACTCGCCGCCCTCCGCTCACCGCTTTCAGATCGACGCCGAGCGGCCGAAAGAGGAGGTGTTGCGCGCGTTCCGCGCGGCCCTCGCCGAATTCCTCCTGCCGCCGCCCGCCTTGGAGAAGGCGGCGCTCAAGCGGCCGGCCCGCCGCCCCCTCGGCCTCGTCGACCGCAACGTGGCGCGCGACGAGCCGAAGACCAAACGCCCGAAACGCCACTCGAAGAATCACTCCTTCACGCAATAATCCTTTCGCTCTCCCCCGTTCTTGACTCACAAATTCGTTCCACACGCATCTCTTTCATCCGAATACTTTGTATCTCCCACTTCTTACTCAGTTCTTTCCATTGTTTTCACTTTCTTTCGTTGTTCCTCACTTACTCGTTGTTGCCCGCTCATAGACAGCCAGATCCTCACTTCTTTTCGTTGTAAATACTCGTCCGCCTTTTAACTGCCGTTGTGCACGTCTTGCGCGCGATAAACACGTGAGCAGAAAGCTTTCGGTTCGCTTGCTGGCGCTACGCACTCCCCCATGCCCCCGCCGCGTCCGAGAGAGCGGGGGGCCGCGGAGGGCGGGCGGGCGGCAGGGCGACGCCGCCGAGTGACCGGCCGGCCACTCGCGAGCGAGCGACGAGCATTCGGCACCCCGAACTCGCGACTTTCAGCTCGATGGACGACTCCTCCGATCACGACGACAGCCGCGCCGCCACGCCCGAGCGGCCGGACGGCGAGGAACGCTGGCGCGCGCTGTTCGCCGACCTCTTCGACCAATTCGACCAAAAGACGGCCGCCGTCGTCCGTCTGGAGGCCGAGAAGCGGGAGCTGGAGGAGAAGCGTGAGTCCCGCCTTCCAGATTGTTCCGAACTCCTCCGATTTCAGTGAAGAAGGAGGAGAAATCGCAGCCGATCGAGTGCACGTCCTGCAAGGTGAGTGCCGAGTTCCTCTTGCCCGATTTATTCCGCTGCTTTTCCAGAACAAACAGCCGCCTCCGCAGCAGCCGATGGCCTACTTCATTCGGGACGGGCAGTGTGAGTGGTTCTTTGGACCACCTTATTGTATATTCGTCGCTTTTCAGACTACAAAGCAGTTCAAATCACCCAGCCCGCGACCGCCGGAGAGCCGGCGAGGATCACCGTGCCCACAGCGGTGAGATCTTCCCTTCCAATCGTTGTAATCCGTGCTCGATTCCAGGCCGTCGGGACGTTGAAGGACACGAAGAACACGCCCGTCGTGGAGCACCCGAAGACCGCCGGAAATGCGGCCGCTGCGGCGCAGGCCAATCAGCTCTATCAGGTCCAGCAGCTCCAGCTGAGTGAGTAACTCCTTTGTGTTAATCATTGACTCACTCCTTTAGTGTTCCAAAACGATGAAGCCTACTTCCACCTGATGGGAACCGGGACGCCGGCGGCCTTCGCTCCCCTGAATAGCAACCAGAAACAAGTGAGTTTTTTTCCATCTATTTGATGTTCCCTCGTTCTCTTCTCCAGGCGGCCGAGAAGCCGAAGAGTTCGAAGAAGGCGGCCGCTGCCACGCAAGCCGGCGGCGCCCCGTTCCTGTGGGACTGGCCGAGTGAGTGGATCGTTGGGAGGCGATCGTAACTCTTCTTTCTCTGCATCTTCTAGCCTCTCAAGCCTCTTCCTTCACCCACACGACGGTTCGGCAACCGAACGGAAATTTTGTTGCTGTTCCCATGAAAGACGACCAGAAACCGGTGAGTCTCTTTTGCTTCTATTCAATGTATTTCTCTTCATTTATTCAGGCTGAGAAGCCGAAAAGCCCGCAGAAGGCGGACGTCGCCCCCGCCCGCCCGTCGACCGTCTCCGTTCAGCTGAAGCCGGCCGAGCAACCGCCGCTCGCCGCCGTCGGCGAGAGCGCGCCGCTCGGACTGTACGAGGTTTGCCCCCTTCCTTCTCTTTCGTTCTTCCACTCGCTTGCTTCAGGAAATGCGCCGTCTGAAGGCGGACGTCCAGCGGCTGAAGGAGCAGCGCGCGGAGGACGTCGAGACGCTCAAGCTCGCGTTCGCGGCGGAGGTGGCCGAAGTAAGCGTTCCCTGCATTCATTCGGGTGTTCATCTCTCTCTTGCAGCTCCGCAGCCAACTGGCGACCGAGCGGGCGACGCGCGCGTGGCTGGAGGACGAGGTGCGCCGTCTGGCCGTGGCCGCGCGTCCCACGGAGCCGCAGGAAGCCGCCGCGCAGGCGGACGAGCAGCCGAAAGCCGGCCCGAGCGGCCTCGCCGTCCAGCAGCCCGCCGACGAGGACGACCGCGAGTCGTTGGCCACTGCCCGCTCGGCCGACTCCTCCGCCGACTCGTGGGACAAACTGGAGGGCTACTCGCAGGACGACGACGAGTTGGATTGATCGCCCCTTTTCTTTCATTCACCGCACATCTCACAATCAGGGTCTTTTGTAAATTCTTTTCACCTACCTCACGCTCAATAAACATTTGCGTTGATCGAGAGTGGGTGGTCGAGAACGAAGTGGTGGACGGAAGGATGTTCGCTCTACCCTGCTGTTGGGTGTGCACGGGAATCTCTCGTCCAACCGGACGTGTTCGCAGTCATTTGCGAAACCTTTTGGGCGTCGATCCAAAGATGACGTGCAAATGGACCGCGCGGATGAAAGCGCGGCTTTTGTTTTCATTTGCGGTGAGAGAAACTCGCTTTTTTATCACTTCCGAGTGTTTCCAACCGCCGGGCGTCGTGTGGAGCCGGCGACGCGGAAGAAGCGTCGAGCGACGAATTGATCGAACGACGGCGGGCGGGCGATCACGTCGACGGCGCGCCTTCGAAAACAAGCAGCCGAAGGCGCGGGCGGGCGGCGAGTTCGTGGATCTCATCGCCGCCAGAAAAAAGGCGGCGGTCAATCGCGCGGGCGTCGAAACGTTTGATCGCAAATTCCAACGTCAAAACCGCCGTGTTGATCGGCGGTTTGCGTCGTGAGTCACGAGAAGCGCGTGGGGCGGAGGACTCGCGGATCTTCCGACCGCCAGAAGTCTTCTTTTTTTTCGTGGATTCGTTTTTAGTTTGTTTTGCACGCCGTAATTCGATTAGACGACACGAGTGACGTGCGAAGTTAAAAACGGCGTGACTTCGAGCCTTTTTTTGAGTGACCGGATGCATTTTTGCTTGATCTCCAACGTCACTTACGTTTTCGAACTCTTCCAACAGCTGAAGGCTTTCGATTGTTTCCTCGCAGACGCGCCTTCTTTCTCGGTCGGCGCATTCCGCTCGTCGTTCCTTCGAGTTGATTAGCCGACGCTTCTTTCGGTTGGCGCGATCTGCGTGGATTTTTCGCTTTCGGCGCGCGTTTTCTCCGTTTCGGCGTCGACTTTTAAAGTTGCTTTTCTCGATCTGATTTGTTCCTCGACGATGCTCGCTCGTTGCAGCCAAAAATGCCCAAATTTGCGGCCGTCTTCCTGCTGTTCTTCTTTTTTACACTCGACGGAGTTCACGCAGATTACGGCGGCTACGACGCGGCGAGGACGGTGGGCGCGCGGCGAACAGGCGGCGAGCGCGATCCACTCGTTTTGCCGTCCAATTTGCCGCACAAACCGAATGAATACGAAGGCGCTTCCCATTTGTTTTGGTTTGTTTTCGATCTTGAAGCGTGGATCTTCGTTGCGCAGGTACGAAAACAAACCGTTCGCTCACGCGCACGGCGGCCACGAGGAGACGTACGGCGGGAAGCTCCACCAACATCACGCGGCCTACGGCTCCGACCAACTCGACGGCAACCATTTCATCACGGGTTCGATCGGAAGACGAAAGAAAAGACCGCAGTGTTTGCAGACCCGCCGGGCATCGGCTTGAACGCGCAGGAGAATCGGGACAACTACGAGAAGCCGAAGCGTTTGTTCAACCTTTTTCTTTTCCTTCCCACTCGTTTGTTTCCAGCGTCCGTGGACTTCGACGTGGTCGAGAACTCGGCGACGGTCAATCCGCACGCCCACCGCGTCCACCCGACGACCGCCGCCTCGACGCACGGGGTCGACGTGGACGGCGGGGCCGCTCACTCGTCCACTCCTTCGGCTTCCTCTTTCTCCTCGTCGTTTTCTCCCCACCAAGTCCCGTACAAATCGGCCCACGCGGCCGAGGAGAAGGTGGAGGAAGAAGGCGCACCGAACGGCAAAGAAGACACAAAGGCCCACGTGAGCGCCCACAAATACGAGTCTTCCGTCACCTCGACGTCCTCGAAGCGGCCCTGCTGCGCGTGCTGCGCCGAGCAGGCGGAGTCGGCGGGCGGCGGCCACTCGCCGGCCACCTCGAAAACGAGCGGGCCGTCCACCTCCGGGCCGTCGACTTCTGCGCCCTCCACGTCGGCGTACGTCCGGCCGCCCACCTCTTCGTACGCGAACCCCCTCACGCCCTTCGCGCCCCTCACGTCGCTCTCATCGACCGGCGGTCAGAGCGGCGGACCGAACGGTGGCGGCGGCTCCTACGCAACGAGTCGAAGCGGAGGTGGCGGTTTTTACGCGACGAATGGCGGCGGTGGAGGCGGGGGCTGCGCGGGTTCCGGCGGCTTCAACGCGGGCTGCGGCTCGTCGGCGTGCGGCTGCCAACAGGCGCCCGTCCCCTGCTGTCCGCAACTGCCTACGTGTTGCGTCCAACTTCAATTGCGTGAGTCCCCCTCCGTTCTCCCATCCACGCTCTTTCTTTGCTGCAGCCCAACTACCGTGCTGCCCGCGAATCGAGTTCTGCTGCCCCCAACAGCCGCTCTGCTGCCAGCCGACCGGCTGCGGCGTGTGCCGAAGCCGCGCGCTGAGGGCGCGACGCGTGAAGCGAACCGTGAGTTTCCGTTTCCGTCGATCGATCACTTCTTTTCGTTGGAGGGCTGCGTTTCGTGCGCGGGCCGCAAGAAGCGGGATGTGTTGGACGAGATCCACGTCCGGCGGAAGCGGCTGGTTCGTCCTTATTGCCTCTTCTCATGCTTATTGTTGATTGCAGGGCTGCGTTCCGTGCCTGCGGCGGCGGAAGCGTGAGCAGCCGCAGTGCGCGAGCTGCTCGCCGTTCACGCGCCAACTCGTGAGCCGCGTCAAGCGCTCCTTCCTTTCCACCTGCTCGCCGTGCGCCGGCCGGAAGGCGCGGGCAAAACGAGAAGCCGAGATCGCCGCCTTCCACGTGCGCGCACAAACGAACACCCGGACGAGGCGGGAGGCCTCGACGTCCTCCTTGACGTCCGAATGGCGGCGCCTCGTGGACAAGCGGGCGGTCGACTCGGCTGCCGTCAGTTCCTTTCATCCCCGTTCTGTTGATTTTCCGTTCGTTCAGGACCTCGAGTACGACTCGCCGCTGCAATGCGATCGCTCTTGCTGCGATTATTCGAAGTGCCTCAAGTCGAAGCCGTTGAACGGGCGGAAGTGAACGCTTCGTTCAACCGACCAAAACATTAATTGTCCTACTAATATTCTCTTCCTGTGTGTACATACCTCGTGAATAAATTCGGTTCTGCTCGCCGTTCGGGCGTCTTATCAGTCGCGAGAAATGATGATTTCCGGGACGGAAAGTGGGCACTCTTTTTGTTGCTGTTTGGGTTTCCACTCTTCTTTGTTTTGAACGGAACAACGGACATTCCCGTTTGCAATGATGATGCGGTGGGCATCGGGCGTGTTTCTTTTGCTGCTTGTTTCAACTTGGTGAGTTCGAAACGAGCCACCAGCCCTTAATCTTTGGAATGCGATCAGCACTGCGGACACGTGGGTGGTGATCGTCAGCGGGGGCAGCGGCTTCTACAACTACGCCCTTCAAGTGGGTTCCCTGTCCTTCACTTCCCATTTGTTCGTAGTCGAATGCCTACCACGCGTACGGAGTGATTCGTGGGCACGGAGTCCCGGCGGAACGGGTGATCATGATGACAGTAGACGATTTGGCCTTCCACGAGGAGTGAGTCCTCCCTTCTCCCCCATCCTCTCAGTCCAGTTCGTTCAGCAACCCTTTCCCCGGCCAGATCTTCAACGAGGCGAACGGGCCGGACGTGTACGCGGGGGTTTCCTTCGACTACCGCGGTGCAGACGTCACGCCCGCCAACTTCCACGCGGTCCTCCGCGGCGATCGGGCGGCCGTTTCGGGCGGCAGCGGGCGCGTCCTGGAGAGGTTCTCCGTGTCGATTGGAAGAGAGTGAAAGTGGCCGTTTAGCACGAAGGAAGACCACGTCTTCGTGTACTTTGTGGGTAAAAAGAGCCCCTCGAAGTCCCCAGTAGATTGCTTTGTTCAGATCACGGCGATGCGGGAGTGATTTGCTTTCCGGACGACGTCGTTCGTTCCTCTTTGCCTTCTTCATTCCTTTTGTCTTGCTTTAGGTCACGGCGAAGGAGCTGAACGACACGCTCGCGTACATGAATGCGAAAGGGATGTTCGGTCAACTGCTGATTTTTGTTGACTCCTGCTATTCGGGCTCCATGCGAGCAACACCCCTCACCTCTCATCCATTTCGTTGTTTTCTTTAGGTTCGATGGAATTCTTCCCTCAAATGCGAATAGTGAGGCTTTCTTTCGAGCTCTCTTCCAACTGTTTTCCGTTCAGTTTACGCGATGACGGCGGCGCGCGCCGACCAACTCGCTTTCTTCACGTTCTGCGACCTGCCCGTCATTCGCGTCTGCCTGGCGACCACGTTCTCGCACGGCTGGATCGTGAATTCGGAGGAGGTTCGTTCGAAAGAGAAAAGACAACCGGTGATCGTTTTCTTCAGTCCGATCCGGCAGTCGAAACGCTCGAGCAGCAGTTCCGAGCGGTTAGCGAACTCGTGAGCGGCGCCAACGTCTCGGATTTCGGCGACCGGACGATTCGAAGCGAGTCGATCGCCTTCTTCCAGGGCGGCCGGCAGATCGGTGGGATAAAGAGCGGCCGTGAAGCAAAGGTTCTCTTCGAGTGTCCCGCTGATTGCAAACTTCCGATCGTGCTTCAGCAGTCGACGGCCTACTCGCAGTTCACGAAGGACGACCTCCCGCTCCGCTTCTTGGAGTCGAAACTCCGCGACGCTCGACGGCCGGCGGACCGAAAGCGGTTGGAAGCGGAGGTCCGCGAGTTGAAGGCGGTGAGCAGCAGAAAGAACGAAAACATTGTGATCGTTCGTTCAGAACCGAGCCTTCCACGACGAGCACACCAACTCGCTTGTCCGCCGGCTGGTCGACGACGAGAAGCGGGCGGCTTCGATTCAACGGGGGGTTCCAGCGAAGATCACGCAACTCGATTGCCACAACGAGGCAGTTCGAGCGTATCACGAGCGTTGTTTCAACCTCGGAACGGTCCGTGCACTCCCTCCTGTTCGTTCAGCCCCCACTTTGCAGAATCCGTACGTCCAACGAGCCGCCCGCGTGCTGGCCGCCTTGTGCGAAGACGGGCACTCAACGGCCGCCATCTTGAAGGCGATCGACGAGAGCTGTGCCTCGGCCGACCGCTCTCGACCAACAAGCATTCACTAGTCGGACCGGATTTTAATAGCGGAGGTTCCAAACGAGTGTTGATCCCGCTCTTTCGGAAAAAATCCTCGGAGTGTTCACACGCATTCCACGACCACTTTCATCGAACTTTATTCACTTCCCAGCAACCACACAACGCAACCAAACGAGGAACAGCATCCGCTTGTCGTCTCACGCGTCCTCGATCTCGTTGCGGGCGCCGCAGACGGTCGAGGAGAAGTAGCCGAAGACGATCAATCCGATCAGGTAGCCGATCGCGCAGAGGAGGTCGACGGTGAGACGCGTCTTCCACCAGGCCATGACCAAAATGCCGAGCATGCCGCCAGCCAGGATGGACACGACGAACTGAAAGCAACGATGAGGAGGCCAGAGGGAAGAAAGAGGAACTCACCCCGCTGATCACGTACGGCCAGAAGAGCCATCCCACACGCGCGCAGGTGCCGACCAGCACGAGAATCGCCGAGATGCCGAAAATCCCGTACACGACGAGCCTGAACGAGGGCAGAGGATTAGAGGAACGTTTCGGGGAACTCACGAGATCATGACCGAGTATTTCACCCAGCCGAAGATGCCGCCACCCACCTCCTTGTCGTAGGTCTTTGTTTCGTTCAGCTGCAAGCAAAATGGGAGGGTTGGGCGGAGGGCGGAGAAACCAACGCCGTTGACCCAGACGCCGCCCACAGTCATCTGCGCGACCACCAGCGCGATGGACAGGATCCCGATGATGATCAGCCCGAAGCGGAGCGGAATGCAGCAGCAGCACGTGGGCGCATCGTGTCCTCCTTCTTCTGCCATTGCGAACACGAGCTGGACGGAGCGGAGCGAAGAGCGGGAGAAACGACCTCACGTGTCGGACGAACGAAAGCGAACTGCGAGTGGCGGCCGAGCGGGGGAACTCGAGGGGCCCGAATTTGCATCGGGAAGACATCCACGTGGCATTTCGGCTGCTCGTTTCTTCATTCTCAACGACCCAAGCGGTTGGTCGCATCCCACGGACGATGTTTCTTCCACGCGTTGAATGCGCCAAAGTCGATTTCAGTGACGATATCCGATCGTTTCGAAACAAACAAAGATGTTTATTCGTTGAACAGCACAGAAACAGGCAACAACAAGAAAGGAGATCATTGGGACGGCGCGTGCATTCCCTCGTTGTCATCCTTCGCGTAGTCCCGCACTTTGAGGTATTTGTTCCCTGCGCGCTTCACGGTCACTTGCGCTTCGAACGCCCCGGGCAGGCAGCAGCAGGCCCACTCGGAGGCGCTCCTTGAAGTCGGGTAGAACCGAAGCGGGAGGCCCGGTTGGTAGTTGAAAGCCGCGCACTTGCATCCAGAAAGGAGCGCCTCCACGTCGTCGACGATCCGCTCCTGCATGAACGGCAAGCAAAGGAAGTCGTAGAAGCCCAAGTTTATAAACTGCCTGCAACAAACGACCAGGATTCTCGGACTGTCGTCTTCTGCCCACATTTGGTACGCGGTGGCCGCTGAAATTGCCGGCGGAGTTTGCCGCAAGTAAACTTCTACAAGAAGGATTGAGGCAGCAGAGGGAATGGTCGCTTACCGAAGGCGTAGCCACTTATTAATGCGGCTTCTCCGAAGACCGCAACGCACAAAACGGGCGACCGATCGTCGAGCAGAACCCCCTTCAAGAGCTCTCGATCATCGGCGAGTCCGCGAAAGCCGAACGAGTTACCGCCCAATTGACAGCGCGCGATGTCCGGAAACAAACGGCATTAAAAGCGGAAGATGTGAAGCACGAACCTCAGCGAAGAACTGGAGATCCTTCGGATTGATCGGCAGCGGGTGAGCAGACGAGTGGACTTCCCGTTTGCTCCTCTCCTCGGGGAGTTGCGGGCCGAACGGAACGTCGGGCGGGTCGAAGAAAGGCGGCGAGTCCACTTGATGGTCATCGTCCACTTGGGGCTCGTACTGCACGAAGAGGACGCTGAGCACGATGGCCGAGACGATCGAAACGGAGAGGAGAAACGCGTTGAGCGGCTGCATGACCGCCGCCTCGTCGAATGCGGAAATGAGGAAATGAGGCAGCAAGCAGCAGGCAAAAAACGGCGTCTATTTACATCACCCAGTTTGACGGACGAATTGTTGCCCCTAGTGTTCCGCAAGGATCCAATTTGACCCCTGCGATACGAATGCCAACTAAAGATGCCCACCACATCAACAAACAGCTTTCCCCCGAGCTCAAAAAGGCAAAAAGAATCTGGAGCTAGCAAGAATCGAACTCGCGACTTCTCCCATGCTAAGGGAGCGCTCTACCACTGAGCTATAGCCCCTCACACTCAACCGCTCGGGCAACGGAGAGAGAAAGGAGCGAAACGAGCTGCCCGTCCGCTTGCCGCCTGCGAGCGAGGCGACACGCCGCCAGTGGATCTTTTCGGGCGAAAAAGCCCTAACAATAAGATCACTTGGTTGATTGCCGCATTCGCGGGACAGCTACCGTTTGTACTCCTTGGCTCACTTGTTCGTTCAGTTGGCCCCTCGAACAATCGACCGGTTCTCGACCGTTCAAGGAGGCAACCCCCGAGTTCGTTCTTCTTCTCATCGCGCAGCATCAGACGAATGTGAGTTTATTGCGAAGAGACCATTCAGTGAGTTCGATCGAAGACATTGCGAGAGTAAAAGGCATGAAGCAGAGCTACCCATTCAAAGGTAGTGCAGGTTCACCATTCGGGTCTGGTCGTTGATCAGCAGGTAGTAGGACGGCATCAAAGAGCTGAGTTCGCCGTCAGAGTCGAGGTAGAAGACGACGAGCACGTAGAGCGCGATGCGAGCGGCCATCCACGCGATCATCCCGAGCGGCAACGCCCAGACGCCCGCCCAGTGCAGGAGCAGAGCAACGACGAAGTAGAAGCACCAGCAGACGAACGTCCACCACAGAACCTTCTGAAAGCAACAGAAGAAAGGTTGACTCGACTCGATGCAGAACTCACGGAGAAGAAGACGCAGGTCGGCGGGAACGATTGACGGCTTTTGTCCGCGACGTACACGACGAACAACGAGGCCACGAGCAGCAGGAAGTTGGCGACCGTGTAGGCGGCCCACGACGCGTCCGCCTCCTGCTTGCCCACCAACAGAACGACGGAGACAAGAGCGCCCACAATCAGCCCGACGACCGCGTCAAGCAAGAAGGCCAGCGAAAAGTTGAACGCTTTGTTCTGAAAATAAATTCGATCGTTTACGCAAAGAAAAGAAGGAGAACTCACCTCGTAGTACGTCTTTACGCCGATGTCCGTCGGCCCCGAGTCGGCCGGCGGCGGCGTGCTCGCTTTCGATCCGCGCCGCGACTTCTTCCCCATTTCGGTGGCGATCGAGTTCGAGCAAGACGGACAGACCTGAAAACACGAGAAATCATCGATTGGCGGGTAGAACGAGCGAACAAAGATGAATGAGCGGATTTCGCGCAAACGAGACCATCCCCCGGCCCCACGCGTCTTCCAATCACCAAAAGGAACGAAAGCGAACCGTGGAAGAAGCCCCAAAAAGATGACGAAAGAGCGGCAGAACGGGCGGCCGGCGCAATGATCGCCGACTGCTGGGAAACGCCGCCCGAACGGCCGGCAGACAGCGGCGAACCGCGGCCTGTCCGCTAGCAAAAAGGAGAAGCAATCGCGTGTCTGCTCGCCCTGCTTCTTCTCGTCAATTCGGCAAGGAGAGCGAGAAAAGCAACAAGTTGACAGAAATGTTCAGTTCGTTCACCATCTTCTTTTGCCCGTTCCTGACTAACCGGCTCCCCCACCAAGCGCCTATTGTCCGTTTCTTCCGCCCTGGTCGACTGGTCAAAACATCCCCCGGCGTTCTGCCTACGTTCTCATCCACCAAACGATCGGAAGCAAAGTGTTTATTGCGAAGAGACCATTCATTGCATTCGAAACGAGGAGATACTGGGAGAATACGGAAGACCAATGCGAGGGTGGAAGGGAACAACGAAAGAATGTGCGGGAACAATGACGAGGAGTCACTCAGACGTAGTAGTCGTTCTCTTCTTGCTCGTCGATCAGCGCGTCGTGGAACGTCAGCAGGCAGCAGCGGAGCCCTTGGAAGCCGAGGGAGACGCAGGACGAGAAGAGAATGTATACGATCGCCGTCGACTCGGACATCACGCCCGGCAACGCCCAGACGCCCGACCAGTGCAGGAGCAACGCGACGGAGAAGTAGGCGCACAAGCAGGCGGCGATCCACGAGGTCGCCTTCTGCAAGCAATCGATCGGTGAGATGAACGAGGAGAGCGATGGGCGGAGACTCACGTAGAAGTGGATGGCGGGGACCAAGAGCGACCAGCGGCGTTTGTACACGGCGATCAGGTTGAGCAGAGAGACCGCAGCCCACGAGAAGCTGAAGAGCGTGCCCGCCGCCATAAGGACGCGCAAATTGTGGCCGACCGCGAAGTAAATCACCGTCAAGAGGAAGTACACGACCGTCAAGGCGATCGCCTCGATCAAATAGACCAGCGACCAACCGAACACGCAGCCCTAAAGCAAGTGGACGAGAGGTGATGCGGCAGACAGAACCCACCTCGCATTGAAGCTTCGGCTTGGCGCGCGGTGGCGTCTTCATCTTCGGTCCGTCCGGAATCTTCTTCTCCATTTCGGTCGCGATCGGGGCGTTCGGGCGGGTGGACGGAGCTGAAAACAAGAGGAATCGGCGGGCAGCGGAAGAATCGATCGATTGGATGGTCGGAAGGTCGCGTAAACAACGAGGAAATCTGCGGAGAAGGATCGTTTTGGCCGCATTTCCCCAAACACTACGTCGAAACGTCATTGGATCACTCAAAAGAAGCGGAGCAAACGAGGAAAGCAGCCCCTTAAAAACGATGACTAAACGGAGAGCGGAGCGGCCGGCCGGCCGGCGCGATCGATCGCCGACTGCGAGGGCCGCCGCCCGAGCGGCAGCGGCGGCGATCTGCGGCCACTTCGCCGCTAACCGGGCGTGCGGCGGACAGCCCGCCCACACGCCCGTCCGCTCGGCACAGTTGTTCGCAACGAAGAGAACAGGCCGTGTGGAACGTCTGCACGCTGTCTCACTGCGAACCCCCGAATGACTCCCGTGTTGTCTTGCTAATTGTTAACCAATTCGTTTACAAGACAATAAAAAGGAGTTGTTGATCGACAAAAAAAGAGAATGAATCCATTGAGCCCATTTCGCTGCTCTCGTCCATCTCCGCGACTCGTGCAACCGCCCAATGCGCACGCGATTGCCGTGGTGTCTCGCAGATTGATTGACCGCGCGTCCAAACCAGAAACCCTTGGGGCGATTCGCGGGCAGAGCGATCGGCGGAGGAAAGCAGCCGAAATGAGCGCGGGACACTCGGTCCGCGTCCCCCGATCGTCGCTGTTCGCCACTCGGCCCTCACTGACCACTCGCTCGCTGGCCCTCCCGTCCGGCATGTTGCCTTTTCCGCGTCTCTCGAAGCCCCAATGCTACGCGAAGAATCAATTCACGACCGTCGGGCAGTTCGG